>WARS01000060.1:1609321-2209321 GCA_008933995.1 Datnioides undecimradiatus
AAAATCAAATATGATTTTCTTTACTAGATGCATGACCTGACGTGACAAATCTAATACAGTAAACATGCATGTCAATTAGGTTTAATAGGTTGCCTTTTTATGACTGGGGGACAAACTTCAAACTACATTAACATAGTTCTGCTGACCACATGATGCATACCTACACAATGATAATTATGGATGACAAGTGAAGACCTGTGGCCTTAAATCTTAAAAATAGCTCTGGGTGGTTATTTAGGATTTAAGCAAAGGTTTCTGGTGATTACGTGTCATACAGTGGCTTCATGAAAAAAATGAATTCATTGTCATGAATCTGACTTAACACCCTCAGTTGTGAGGCTTTCCTCCCTTTCTATTCTTTTCAAATTTACATAATTTATTACATTTTAAAAATGTCAGATTTAACAAAAAAGCTTGACAGTTTGGGAAATATGCTGACTAGCTTTACGTGAGTTACCTGGGGTGATCAATATAACTTCCATGTGTGTAGAGTAAACATAAGAGTAAATACAACATTGGTTTAGGTTTGCTCAGCACAAAGCCTGAAAACAGGGGAAACTGCACACCCTTTCTACCAAGGTCACAAATTCAGACTTTGACCTCTAATATACACGTGATAACAAGTCATATCTTGTGTATTTTGTCAGTAAAAAGTGGTAATTCTGTTGAGAAGAAAAAGGATCAGTTGAATTTCAATTCTAGATTTTCTTTTTGAAAAACAATGTTCACAGAAAAGCCCCTACTCAAGAAACCCGAGGAGTGTACAACAAAGCAGGATTATTACCGAAGTGTGTTGAGCCAAAGTCAATGTCTTCAATGTCACACTGACGATCTTTTAATGTGACTATATCACAGTGGTAATAAAGGAAACTTTAACCTCGTCTGGAGCAGGTTATGTTGAATGCTTTGGGTCAAAATTTGCACGACATATGCCACACTTTCACTAATCAACTTCTTTGGTTGTTGTGTCACCACTCTTGCACAATACTGTGGACCATGGTGCCAGAATTAGAAGAGTTCATTAGAGGAGCTGTGAGATAAATGCGGTAATCAGCTGACTTTTTCTGATGATATTCCCAATCGGCCACATAGATTTTCAACTGAAGTTATACCACACACAGCTAGACTGTAGTGATGCCACTAACTAATACAGCACAGATTCTAAAATGCATTAGCCTATTGGTATCACAGAGTATATACATTCAATAAAATGATTTTGGCCAAAACTAAATTATATTCTTCTTTTAATAAATTCATTAAAGTGCAGTGTCAAACTGTGCAGCTGTTACATTAGAAATAAATAATTGTCAGTGAGAGCAGTGAGTGGTCAAATACATGTTCTATGAATTTAAACATTTCACAGTTTCAGTATTCTTATTTATTGCTACAGTTTTAATTTTTGCATTACGTAAATGATTGCGTTTCATTTTTATACTGTTCATATTGCTCTATGATAACAACCTGTTCTTCTTCATTAAAGAAGGATTCCTTGGGCCCAGGTCTCACTGATTTATGTGAAATTACACCAACACAAGCATAGCAGCTAGCCGTTTTACTATCTGCCTCTTCCATGGACAAATATAGGCTTAGTAGTACACTCTGATCTCTGCACGTAGCCTGAAGTTAACAAAGAAAGTTCATAACCACCATCATGAACTCTGTTTTTATGTCTGACAGGGGTTTTAGGTTTTGCATAGCCAGGTGCTACAAAGAAACGCAGCTTATGTTGAACTTGTTGCATAGTATAGCTCCAGGTATCATCGAGTTTATGGTTTTTGCTAAAGCAACATATGCCGTGAACATAACCTGCTGTATTGCAGGTTGACTTAATCTTACATCTGTCCTACTCTGGCCCCAAGTCCCCAAGCCTCGGGCTCAGTCTGTCGAACCAGATTGAAACACTCCACTCCTTCTTCATTGTACTATGGCCATAAGTCAGAATATGTTTTTACTTGAATGAGATTTTGAAATCTTTGCCAGTAAAGCCAGCTGCTCTTTGCTTTCTCTCTGGAGCTCCCAAACTCTCATTTCATTCATCTCAGTTATGTAGAGACACGAGCGTTCTCTACACCACAGTGATATCTACACATCACAATAAAAGCACAATTCATTTTGTGATTTGATGTTCTCCTCTATTGTAGCTCCTGTTATTAACATGGGGAGCCTGGTAGCTGGGCAATAGAATATGGTAAAACATGATGTTGTCATAATCAAAAACAAAACTGGTTTATAAAAGGATCAAAGGCCATGAGGTATAGCAGAGCAATACCAGAAGTTAGTGTCTTAAACAGGCATATGTTCAGTATAAAGCAGAACACTAAGTGGATGTAGTAGATGTGGAGTTTCTCCTCCAGTGATGCTACAGTATAGCAAGTTTATCAGGCACTGCATCATTCAAAATCAAGGATTCCTGGAGAAATGCAGCCATGCTGACGGATCACAAACTAAAGGCTGCTTACTGAAGTACAGAGGCCAACACTGTTGTCTCTATAGTGTGGTGTGCTGCAATTTATAGCTGTTAAGAAGAGGTTAGTTTCGTATCAATAGAAAGTAGTTTTTTGGCAAGCTTCTGGTCACACCTCTATTTGTTTAGGGTGTTAGCTGAGCCAGTTTATTTTACACATTTGTGCATAAAGAAAATGTTTGTGACTGCAATCCTTGTATCAAGAGTGTCAGTGGCTCATGTGGCTCAACCTGTCATCATTAATTTATCAAGAATTAATCAAATATGAATCACCATGACTCCTCACAGTTGCCTTTTCTGATAGTAGCTTTACTGCAATTTGCAGCAGGTCAGTGTTTAAAGACTTGTAAAGGAGGGTCATGAGGAGTTTCAGCCGTCCCCACAGAGAGGGACTGAACTAATTTCATCACCAAACACAGCTGTCAACATCCAATAAAAAGTAGGGGAAAGAGATACAGTCCTCAATATAAAACTTAAATGACTTCACTTTTATTTTTCTCCAGCTATTCATAGAGGAGGGGGTCATGGAGATGAATGCCAATGAACAGCTGTGTTTATTCATTATTCTTATCCAGAGCGATAATCCAAAGTTTATCTGATATGGATTGCTGAGAGCAGAGACACACCACGGGAAAGCGTGGATAATTTGGCAGAAAAAGCAAGTAGCCCCAACACCCCCACCCCTAACCCCACCCCCACACAGGGCCTAATCTTTTATTGAACAACCTGAATAACACAAATGAGTTCGTGCATCTTTATTTGTAACATTCAAAGGGACCAATCATTATCTTTTAATTACTAGTACCCAGTAGTGGGGCCCATTAAAGCAAAGTAATTAATCTAACACTTTGGCAAGGGAGGGGATCTGTTGTACAAACAGCAAGTTCATAGAAACTGGTTTTGAGCTATAATATTTACACATGAAGAGGCACTGAATAACAAATTAATGGTGCAAGCAAGGACTAAAGCGAGGAGGTACAAAGAACGGAAAGCACCCATGACACGTACAACACACAATAGTTTATCAGATACTGTTTATTTTTTGACATTTCCTTTTTATTTTCTGGCTCCATTGCTGAGCAAAACACCCCTGGCACAATGGCTAAAGATGAAAGAGCAAAATAGATCAATAAACAAAGAGCAAATATATTATGATCACACACAATGCTTTGTGCACGTCACCTTTGTCTGAATACAATATAAATGCTATTTATATCCCTTGTTAACATATTAGTGTGTGCTCTAGCTATGTTGATGATTGATTAACATGTCAAATTAAATCACTGTCAAAGTAACATTAGCTGCGCTGATATTCCAAACAGTCCAATTACAGCCTTTAATTGAGCGAACCCACTCAGCTCTCAAGGACAACAGGAGACTCTAGACGACCACAAAGATCTGATTTCATCGTCTCTAGCCACAGCCACCTTTGGTGCGGTTTAGGGAACGTAACAATTCAATTAGTATTTTTATGCAGAAATGTTACCTAACTTTGCAGCTTCCTTGTTTTGGTTGTGTATTCTGCAAATTCTAACCTCAACATCCCAGATTCCAGTAGTAGCAGCAATGGCAAGTTGGTCTTTTGCAACAAAAAGGTTATAAACCAGCTGCTTGCTGTGTCCTCAGAACCACAATATATTTCTTAGCACTTGTCAGCTTTTCCTACTAGTTCTTTATTTGTGTTGTGCCTATTCTATATGTATGTTGCTTTGGATAAAAGCATCTGCTAAATGACATTGTAGAACTGTGTAATTGTGTATTGTAGATTATCACAAACAGTGGACCCAGATATTTTCTTGACGCAGTGTTGGAGACCAGTATTAAATGGTCAGATAAATAAATAATACTAATAATAAAACCTATGGCAGCATTTCATTTAGAAAGAATTTCGAAGTCACTATTTTATTTTTTAAATTGACATGTTAATATCGGATAATTACTGAATACAGTTATATCATCGCTAATTAGTAACACAGAGGTTGAGTGAAAAATAGAGTTACTATATAGTGTGAAGAATAGTAATTAGAATCTGTCATTTGTTTTTAATTCACAGTGTTTTCTATGACAAAAGCTTCACATTCAGGCATCTGTGCAGAAACTGCACATTTATTCTATATTGTGATGAGCAGCAAGTGAGGACATCACCTCCATGAGAAGCTGTTTTCTCCATCACAACTGACAAGCTGCGAGCTCGGTTGTACAACTAACTGCCACGCAACATGAATGAGTTGTTGAGAATAAAGCTGCATTCAACTAAATGTACAGGAATTAAATTCATTAAGTGTACTAAACAAAATTTTAATATCCAAACCAACCAAAATATAGTTAACTACCGAGGCAGTGTCGACAGCATTTTCAAAATCTGCTGTGGATCTCTAAAAAAAATCCAATATCATATTGCTGCTGCAGGATCCATTTCCCATATTGGAAGTGGATATTGCAGTATCGATTTGCCATTTTGATATTGCACCTCCATTTTCTATATCAGTAATGGACATCTCAGTATCCGTTTCCCAAAAAAAGCTATGTTCTTTATGACAATAATCCTGTGATATTACATGGTAATATGGTGCATACCGTAAAACATTGAGTTACTGAGTGAGAACCCATCACTCTGGGATTCATAGTTGGTTCTCATAATGGTTGATGTGCATTCAATCCGCAGTTTAAAGAGATAATCATTATCTTCTATCACCTATCTATCTCACAAAAAAATCATAAAACTGAAAAAATAAAAAATGAAAAAATAATCTTTCAAAATAATATAATGATAAAAAGTATTCCTTCTTTTTATGTGGAAAAAAATGAACAACAAGCGCAACTAATTACACTGTTTTGCAAACTTTTTATTTTCTGCCTCAGGAAAAGAGACACCATCATCACCAATGAGAGAAAACAACAATGAACAGCTCTAGAGGAAAATGGTTTGGAGATTTGACAGCCCTGTGGTAATTTGTCTGGGTCGTTCTCCATGAGCGTCTCTACATCGTCCCCACACTTCATACAGGAAATGATTCATCTGCATCCAGGAGAGAAGCTGAGCGCCATTTCTAAATTACCTATGAGTTATCTCCTCAATAACTTCTAATCAGACAGCTGCCGTTTCCTCCACTGTAAACAAAAGTAATTACAGTAGATGTGATGGATGGAAAGAATAAGACAGCTTCTGCATGCTCAGGACCAGTCTGAGACTCTGTAGAGCAGAACACTTTAATTAGGGACGGCCTAGCCCAGCACAACTGAATGAGTCTGACAAAGCACACGTTTCGGTTGCTAAAATAAGCCTCTGCCTATGCAGTGCCTTTTGTTTTCCCAAGTTTGGGCCAGTGATTTACTTCAGCGCCTCTGAAGAAGTTGTTTTGAGAAGGGAATAGAATCTAGCATGATATCACTTCATCCTGATTAAAGATAATGAGATTCTTAATAGAATTTAGAGGAAAAATCAAATATGCAACCACAGAGTCAAATAAAAGCTGCAGATTTCATTGGCCAGCCAGGAGTGTCATTACTTATTTGTTCTTCGGTGCGCTTGGTGATTGATCACTATTTATGAAATACCTTGGAGCAGATTCGGTACAGTTGGGAGACAAATAAAATCCAGATCTTGCATATGTTCAGTAGTCTGCATATGAACACAAAAGAGGGACAAATCTGCTTTATAATACAATCTTAAAGGAATATCAGGTAAGGTCACAAAAAAATCATGCTTTTCTGTTATCAACTAAAATGGATATGTTGTATGAACAATTTGCTGTTTAGGGCAAACAACTATAGTGATAAAACATTTGCATTTGGCCAAACACAACAAACACAACAAATAGTAATTAATTATATCGCTGCGACTGTGAACCCTTATTTTTGTTATCTAAGGAAATAAGTTGAACCACAGTTGTTGCGTTAGTGTTAGCAATTGTTAGGAATTATTATTTGTTATAATAAAAGCAATAACAACAACAAAAATAATATATATTATCATAAGCATGGTTGTTTGTTGTTGGTGATGTTGAACAATTATTTTTTTTTAATCTATTTATTTATTTTGTTTTTGTTCTTTTGAGGGTGGCAAAGTCCGACAGCTCTGGGTAGTTGAGGTACCTTGGAATTGTGACAATATTTTTTATTTATTTATTTATTCATTTTTATTAGACAACAATGTTGTGATTCTGTTTGATTAGTTGTAGACCATTTAATTTAAAAACTCCTCATAAGTGAAAATTGTACAAAGGCACTCTCTGAACCCGGACCTCAGTGTTGAAGGTCTGCTCAAGTTTAAGCAACTCAGACTATTTAATGGGAATGGAGGATTTGACTCAATGGTTAAAGGAAGCCAATACTTACTGTTATGGGTGCTGGATCTAGAACCACAGTCTCCAATGTCAAACACACTTATCCTTATGGGGCTTTTATGGTGGTAGATCAATGCCATGCCTCTGCTGCTAGAGAGAAGTTATTATTTGCATGACCACAACAAACACTACACTGAAAAACAATTGACTTAGTCACCCTGTGTTAGAGAGCTGAATCAAATTTTAAACAGCATTTTACAGTAAACACTTTATTACATGCTGAGGAAATTCTGGTTTACAAGTAAACAACATCTTCTTTGACTTTACTGCAAATGAGGGAACTCTCAAGTCGTAGCAACCAAATGTAAAATGTTTACGGTATATATCCTCTTGAGTGACTCCACATGCCATCCTCAGATTTACTCCCTGTAATATACATTGACGACATTAAAAGAGAATGTATCAACGTGATGTGGCACAGATAAGCTTTGATTAAACTTTAATGCCATTACAAGAAAATGCTTTCATTTCATCAGAATCCAAACACGCAGAAATGGAGAACGGGTGTAAATTGAACCAACACAGCTGTGTCAAACCTTAAATATAAATGAAAGGTTGTAGGTGTCAGGACACATCAAATCATGAGCAGAGTTGGGTCTATTGATCAGGATTTGGTGGCTGAATATTTGTGCTGTGAAACCTGTGTGTGTTTTGCGGGTGCGGCCAGCATGTGGTAGTGCTATCACTATCTACAAATGAGGTGAAAAAAATCTTAACAGTATGACTGCTTTTATATTTGATCTGTGAGCACAAGGGAGGTAACTCTACTGCACTATTGTATAGCACATATGTCACATTTTCCCAATTTATGTGTATAACCTATTGTGTTGATGTGCGTGTGGTTGGACCTCTGACTCTGTGGACTATTAAGGCAATTGCTTTGATATCTATTGTGGTATCAGGGATTTCCAGCCAACAGTTGCCTACATATTAAACGATATAGGGGGCCCACCCCTCTGTGCTCAAAGGGTGCAGCTCTACTACCTTTTGTACACATGGCACCTTGATGTCTTTGATGCTGATTCTTAATAATAAACCACAACCAGCTGACCTTTTCTTTTTTTTTTTTTTCCGAATGACTTCTTTAGAGAATATCATGTATAGCAGGAACAATGGCACAGTTTCTCTTAGCATTTTTCACAGAATACAGATCAGAGAACATAAATGCTAGTTGAAACTGCAGCACGCTGAAAAAAAGGCACATGATCACGTTGTTTTAGAGGGCATGTTGCTATGACTTGCTCATTTGGCAAATCGTGGTATTTTGATGAACTGTCTTGCCAAGTTCAGTTATCAAGGGGGATTTAGCTGCTTTATTTCATTTTGCAGGAGCAAAAGCCTGGATCACTGCCAGTTCAGTCACTAAGGTTTCAAATGACTAAGTACCATACATGAAAAAAGGTCAGGTGCTGTTAAATGTGAAGGTAATCTGTGCAAATTTGTAAACCATGCACACAGCTAGTGCTAGTGATAGTAGATAAAATCCCCTGCATCTAGTTACATTGTAAAGATCAAGTCAATTCTATTTTCACTGCTGTTTACCAGTAATGTGAACAGAAAAACATGAATGACTTGTTCTCACACTGACCTGCCTGACCTGGGTGTTAACCTTCCTGTTACCGTCACACTGAGCTTGACTCTCTCTCCCTTTGACCCCAAAGACAAGGATGAACTTCAAATGGGTGTACAGGCAAAAGAGTGGAGTGGAAGAACAAATTATTATTTAAAGAAACACACACACACACACACATATATATATATCTTGTCATGAGGTCACAGTGACCCATTGATTTGATCCATCCATCCATCAGTTTGAGAATATTTTGACAATCACGTTGAAGATTCAATATGTTCAACAATAATGAACCACTTACCCGTACCTTATCTGTTGGCTCTGATGTATTCCTCTCCAGCCACTTTCTCTGGCACCTGGACGATCTGACCTTCCTAAGCTGACATGTTCTTGCATACTCTTGGTCTGTCTGGGTGGTCTCCTCCCAGTTGGACATGCTCTGAACATCTCCACAGGGAGGAATCTAGGATGCATCCTAATCAGATGCCCAAACCACCACAACTGTTGCAAAGTAGCATTGGTGCAACTCTGCGCATTGTGGATGTTAGAGCAGTAGGTTTTTCATTGGAGACACTAGATTCAGTATGCAGTTTTACAAATTCTGTCACTACCTAGAGGTCATGCTGAGCTCTGGAAGGGTATCTACTGGTGAAACAAGAGCTTTTCTTTAAGGCTCAGTTCCCTCTTCATCATGACAGTCTGGTCCGATGGCCCACCATATCATTACTGCCCTACAACTCATGATCTTCTTCTCTGTCTTGCTGCTATAAATATTAGTCATCCAACGGCAGAGATATCAAAAGGACTGACGTGACACTATAACCTGAAAGCTATACAGATCCCTTCAAGGAATTCTGTATTCATATTCACAGCTGGTATTCTTGAAAAATTTGGATTGAGGCTTTACTTCTTAGCACCTCAATTGTCCTTTTTTTCTTCATTGTAGCTTGGCATGTCCGCCCTCCCAACAGAAACCTTCATTTTATGACTCTCTTAAATCCTTACATCAACATCTCATGCCCAGTAAGACTGCTTGCTATTCAGGGTGGAGGACAGAGTGTTATGAATTCAGGTGCTTTCAAGTTTTTTTTGTTTCTTCTCTTACTTTCACATCGTGATTCACTCAAGGAATTTTGATCTAACCCCGAACCCAACTCGTTTGTCCTTGAAGAGATACTAGTATGGATGTACCGCTTTTAAAAAGACGTGTGGTACATAAACAAGGTTTTTTCTTCTTACAAATGTTACTTACTGGGCTAATAAGGTGGTATAATTAAAGGTCAGTGTTTTAAACTCACCACTCAAGCGATTAATAAAACATGAAGGTATGAATCTGCTCCGGTGTTCACAGTGCAACTACTACAACTTACAAATGTCCAGTTTAGAATATAATGAACACAGGATCCACTTGGGTTTGACCCATTTATACAAAGCCTTTTCCCACAAGAAGTACTAGACCACCCCTACGGTAGACCTATACTTCAGACTGCATTTGTTATGACTGTGAATTTTAAAATGATCTCAATTGACTCTTGTGTTGTTTTCTCTGCAGATTTATCAGGCATTGTGGATAAAGTGCTGTTTTTTTTTCTTATAGCACTTCTGTTTGGTTACCTTTTAAGCAAGACTACTTTCAGACTACTCTTAAGCAAGAGTAGTCTAAAAAGATTTGAAAATAAACTTCTTTGCTCTCCTGCTGAGGGCTAGATAAGAAGACTGTGGGTCTAATATTTATCTCTTACCGTCCAGCAGACAACTAGCCTAGCTTAGCAAAATGACCAGAAAGACTAGTCTTATTATTGCAGTAACAGTAAGTGAGGCAGTTTCCAGTCTGAATGCTAAAGCAAAGTAAAGCTAACCTTCTAGCTTGAGCTTCATATTTGAGCTTGAGCTTTCATATCAGTTGGTGTGAGTTATAATAATTTCTTGGTCTAAATCTCTGCAAGAAACCGAATATATGATTTCCCCAAACTACACTTAATAGCAATGACCTTAAATAGATAAAATCATGTTGAATTACCTCAGAGGGAATACTATGTGTTTTACAGTTAGAGGTAGATACCAGTGAGGTTATAGAAATCCTAATATAATTTCAACAGAAACAATCCCAAATGATATGACAGAGGTTATTTCATAACAAAAGAAGCAGATGCAGTTTGAAAGTGACAAACACAATAAAAAAAACAGGACAATGTTAAAAATGAAACTGGCATTTTGATGAAGCTTGAATTAATTTAAGTAAACTAATACAATAATTTAAGTAGTACTGGATTTCAATGGAGAGCCGTAGACTGGATGCTGCTTCCAAGAATCATAAAACAGTGTGATTATTAGCAGCCACGGTCCAAAAATATCGGCCTCTGTATTGGCTTTCAAAACCCCCATACTGGAAGATCGCTATCACAGTTGATTTGCCTGTTTTATGTTTTGCTCCAGCCTCTGCATACTAAATACATTATCGAGCCTCCTCAGGAGAAATAAAACACAGTGTAAAATGCTGGCAGTGTTTTCTCCTTAAGCGGTGAACAAACCCAACACATCGTAAAAATGATGCAAGGACGCTCACAGTGAGCAGAATTCTTAGCAAGTGTTTACATACTATGCCTACATCCAGAGTAACAGACTACTGGCCGTAGCCCAAGCTATTTCCATGCACCTTGATAACTGGTGATAGAGTATCCCACGATTCCATGAATAAACCAATTACACAGCGGTCTTCAATCCTGGTCCTGGAGCCTTTTTTTTTTTTCTTTTTTACTACCGTCTACTTAATTGCATTCACTTGTGGTCCCTGGTGTGAATCAGACCCTGATTAGACTGAGTGAAAGCAGCAGAGCTCTGGGTGCAGACTGAGAGCCACTGACCTCAGGTGCCCCATCCCGAACAGAATATGGGCCAGTAGCAAGTATGGAGGGGAGAAGCTGCCAGCTGCCTCCTCTTTATTTGACTGAGTTTACCTTTAACAGAGGGGAGAGAAATTGCTTGTGTAGAAGGGAAAGAATGGAAGAAGTGTATATGCTCACATTTAAGTATGTGCTAAACAAAAGGGGAAAGGAATAAAGTAGGATATTTACTAAATAACACACTAAGCATTTACTGTGTGTTAAACTTTAAGGAGCACATCTGGCCCCGTTTGAGTGACTACTTTAGTAGGACCTGATGTTCAAATCGAGTCAAATCCAGAATAAGAGAAGTGCTACTATAAATCTACTGCGTGTTTGGACCACAGTCTGAGTCAGACTAGGCGAGCTGTGCAGAGTGTGGAGAGCTTTTTGATACTGTTTCATGCCATCTGCATTGATAGCAGATTTTTTTTTTTTTGCCTTGCTTTATTCTAGAGAATTTGACTGCTGGAGTGTTTGTTCAGTCTGTGCCTTTTAGCCACAAATAACCGACAGATGCGTTCCCAATAAGAACATACACCAACTCAGTGTGTGATGCGTGCCTATGTGTGCGTGTGTGTGTGTCAGTTTAAACTGATCAAAACTTACAAGGAACTTGAGTTGTTTTAGTTTTGGAGACTTCTGTCTCTGTACGTTCATGGAGTGGAGACTAGCAGTTGGGGAGACGCAGATGCAGTATTTTTGCCAACGCGAGCACACGCATCTTTGCCTGAATTTGTGCTGCCTAGGACAAATCTCTACTTGTTTGCCTTTGTTTGTGTTTCTCGTCTGACTTTGTATGCACTTGTGCCACCTCTAAATTTCCGTCAGCATTGTACCTGTACATGCGGGCACCACATAACACAACTGAAGGGCAGCGTTCACCTCATTTGCTGTGGCACAAACTGTTTTCTCTTACCCTGAGTGGAGAGTGAGTGAGTGAGTGCGTGTGTGTGTGTGTGTGTGTGTGTGTGTGTGTGTGTGTGTTGGGAGGGGGGCGCTGCAAGTAGAAAACCAAGAGTGGCTGTGAGCACAGTGATTACAGAACACTTTGAATGGGACTTAAAATGGCTGACGCTCACATACACTGGATGCAGCAGCTGAAACACAGCAAATCATGCAGAGCAGAATGTAAATAAGCAGTTATTTCAGTGACAGACTTGTGATTAGTATTGATAATGTTACACTGCTCTATTCGCATTAAGATTTTACCTGTAGTTGTTACAAAAAAGAATTTTCTTGAATATTTTTTTTTTTTTGCTAGTAAAACTATGTCCTACTATCTGTACTTGTTGAAAATTGTTTTGTATTTGTTTGAAATGCAGAGGACACAATCATACCAGTCAAAAAAGCAGACTCTCATCTTTCTATGTGTGCAAGCTTACCAGAAAACAACAACATCCAATGAGAGAACAATGAATGAAGTAGCTGAATGTGGCGACAGAGAAATTAAGAATCTAAACTTGAGATTGCAGATGTTGCAGTTTGCAGATCAACTATTGGAGCTAAGGTGTCACGGTAGAAGAAAAGTTTGGACGCCAGGATGCCGGCATGGTCTTGAAACGTGAAGTTTAATGCAACAAACAAAATAACTCAAAGAGGGCAATTAGGCAAAAGCAAGCTATAAGAGATGGTAAAAGACCACCACCAAAAAAAAAAAACACAACTGGGCAACAAGAAACAATGGGCAAACACAAAACGACTACACAAAAACATGAAAAAATCCACAAAACAGAATCAAGGAAAAACTCTCCTCAACGAGCAGCAGGAGAATGAGGGAAGCAGCTTAAGACCAAGGGCGGGACATTCATGAGAATGTGTCTACGAAGAGAAAAAAAAGGTTAGTCAAATGTTGGAGGCAACCTCCCGGTATATGAAGTTGAGCAACTGATGGCCAGCTGACCAACAGGTGTGTCAGACCACCCCTGGCAAGAAGGCGCCTCCCCCAATCTCCGGCTCACACGCCTACTGGAACACACACAGAAACAACATGAGACATGACACCAGGACATAATGTGTGTTCACATCAAATTAAACAAAGACTTTTTTTCAAGTCATCATTTTTCTTTTTTTCTTTTTTTTAAATATTGTGATAAATACTGTAGCACAGACTTCTTATTAAGGTTTATGGGCAGTTTAGAGTTATACTTAAGATATATAATAATAAGGCATTTGCACTTTGCGTCAAAGATTGATTTGGCTCTTATGATTTTACTTTAAAGACAACAGGAGTTGAGGCATGTTACGATTTGCAGTTGCATCCTTGGGATCCTAAGCGATGCGATTAAGTTTTTGGCTGATGCGTCACTATTTTCCGATTGTAGCTTTCTGAGTTTGAATTTGAGACAATTTAATCTGTGAAATCTGTCCTAAAGTATGTGATGTAGTCCGAGGCTTGGCTGTGGGGCAGCTCCAGCCCCTGCCAAGTGTTTTATTTTGATAGATAAATAAAGATGTGACATTAGCATCTTAAACATTCATCCTCTTCTGCCCGGGTCTGCGATCGGCGACATTAAGTGTGATTAATTACACGTGTGAAGTAAGTTAAGTGAAGAACTGAAGTTGGCGGGCGAGCTAGGCTGATATCTTGTGCTGCATGCTGCCATGTATTTGGATAAATTTAGACTGAATTTGTAAGTGTTTTTGATTTTTTTTTTTTTTTTTTCAAGTTTAGTGGGTACACTCACATATTTCAATTCACAATCTGCACTCACTGTCACATATGTTGTGGCATGCTGAAAACACAGCTGCTGTGTTCCCTTCTACAGGGAGCGTTTCGAATTTAGAAGAATCACATTCATCTTGAGACGACAGTCAAATGCCAGCACGTACAGTTACATGTGTATTGGTTGTTTTAATCTTTTCTTCTGCCTAATCTGGCAATGAAGTGATCAAGCCACAATTACACTATGAGTGATAGTAAGTAGAACGCAAACGCAAAGTTCAGCTCAAGCTAACATGAAGCCTCAGTAATCTGATTTAGCCAAATTAAGTGAGAATCCTCCAAAGTCAGTCTTTTAAGTGAGATATTGTTGTATTTGTAAACTCAGTGGAGTAATTGCCATAAAAGGTTTCACAATGAGATGCAACCCTTAACCTTTTTTTTTTTTTTTTACCACATATTCATTATTCCCTTTTTTCTTTTTGATTGCCAACTGATGGTCCCACATTTGAATGTTGTTTGAAATGAATGTAATTTGGAATTAAGGATGGCGTAAGGCTTGACAGACTTCCAAATTAATGAGGGCTTGGCATTTGCTCCTTTTGTCTCACAAGAATGATTTTTTAATTTCCAACGTGTACATTCAGCAGGGTTTATGGAAACAGTGAACTGCTGTTTCATCAGAGTTCCTTCAGCTCGACTTTGGTTTTTCTTTTCTTTTTAAGGGCTTTTGTTTTGAATTTTGCTTCCAAGCACCCAATTTTTCGCAACTCCAAAACCCATTCCCACTAGCCCTCTGTCCGATATTTCTACAATGTAAGATTTAGAAGTCTTTGTAGACATTTCACTTCTAGGGGACCATTGGCTCCAGTCAGAAGAAAGAAAATGTCTTCAAGACTGGCATTTTCTTCCTTAAATCCCATGACATTTTTTTTTTCCAGTCTCTGAATGAGAGAATGAGCGCTTCTCAGAGAGGGGCCAACCAAATAAACCCCTCTTTGGGCCTGGAGCCACTAATCTGTAATTTAATTTCAGGCGGGTGTCTGGGCCATGAGGACACACAGCAAGGTCAAGGGCTACTGTACAGAGAGATCTGTGCATTTGGGCGCAGCCTGGGGTTTGATCAACAGTCTCATGCAGCTTAGGAAGAGGACACAGTATGTGTGCGCGCTCCTGTGCATGTCTGTGTGTGCGGCTGCGTTGGGGAGGTATTTCTGTACTACTTATACAAGACAGACTTGATGCAAGGTAGCTATTTCGCATATGACAGCAACAAACAATCACAGAGAAAATCCATTATTCAAAACAAGTAAAATGTTTGGGATGACTGAGCATCTGCAAACAGAGAGGGATTAGCCCTAAAATAGGACTGCGTCTAACTGGGAACAATTCAACATGTCAGTGTTGATCTGCATGTAAATGAAATATTTGTATTACTTTGACCATAATTCATGTTTTACTCATTATGTAGAACAGTCTAGTCGGCAGATAAATCAACTAATGGAAAAGTGGAAGGATGAATTTGAGCAGCATGGCTAATCCTGTGGGTGAAGAAATGTCTGTAATAAACTCGACCTTGTTCTGCTTGAATGAGCACAAAGTGGCCTCGGGAATGGGACCAATAATTACCAATGACCAGGCAGTTTCACCATGTCTCTTTAATGTAAATAGGCACTGGGTTATCTGACACAAATGACTTTGGCATTCATACATGGGCATATGGCACGGGGACAGTAAAACAACCTGTACAGCCCCCAGCCTGGAAGAGATACAACATTCCACACAAGCAGTAAAAACTAGCTGAGATAGGCCGCGGTCATTAAAAACAATTTCTTACATATAAGGCTGTCAGGTCAGTGAGAAAACCAGGGTGTATCCCATGCACCATTTGCAGTTTGTTGGAGCTTAGCTGGCATTCAATTTCAATTCCCTCAAGTTACTGAATATAGGAGAGCGGCACACACTGACAGGTACAAGTTACTCCAGCGACAGACGCTAATTAGCAAGTGCAGGAGTAATGGCAGAGCCAAGCTCTCTCTCTGGCAGAGAGACAGTGATGGCAACTGAGGCAGGGTCATCTCTTTAAGTGTCTCACTTCCTATTAGACAGGAGATCTCTGGCACATGCCCCATCACAACCCATACAGAGTGATGTCAGCGACAGAGAAAGGATCCTGTCACATCCTGTAGTTTTCAAACGGAGCTTCTCTTTTGCATACTGCATTCAACACAACCCACTCAACTGCATTCACTCACTGCCGCGGCCCTCCATTGACAGAAAGGGAGGGAGGGCAATAGAAAATAATGGCACATGATGTGTTTATGTGTTTAGATGGAAACTCGAGGGAAAGTCTTGGAACGAAGATGATGGACTCATCTTCTGCTCAGCGAGGCTTTGACATTCTGTAGGGGGACGCTGGAAATAGTCTCCAGGTTGATGGATAGGTGGAGTGGGATTACCCGCCAGACTCATCTCCTACCCGCCGTCTGGCCCCGACTCCTGGAAAAAGACACAAAAACACAATGCGTACAATGTCAGGCTGCTCACCGTGGGAGAGGTTATTAGCTTTCCAAAATAATGAAACACTGTAGGCTGGTCACAATAACCAAGAGCTAACCTGAAAGCAAGCACAGCTAAGATATGCCCTCATATGCAGATTACTACTAATGTTCGTTTTTATTATTATTATTGTAAGTAATGGCCCATAAAACTGCAGAAATTTTTTAAAAAAAATGGAGAAAAATAAAAAAAGACAGACAAATTTTGATTCATTAAATAAACATCCACACTGTGTTTCCAAGGATGCAACAACCTTCAAGTCTCTCTCTACACATCCTCCTCTGTATCACAAGCTCTGAACTTCTAATGCCTCTCCTCACTCGTAGCCCCCGTGGACCACCCCACTGCTAGCACAGCGAAAGAAATTGTTCTCCCTGCATCATTAAACAGTTTGAATTAACTTGGCTGGAATTTAATTATGTCACACATGAAGCTCTCCTACTTGGGGCTTTTAAAAGCAATATAGTTGCCTATATGCTTGGAGCTTCAGTTTTTAGATACATTATTCAAGTCAGTCAGCTGTGTCTGCGTGCAACTGGATTTCTAAATGAAAACAGTGGACTTGCGCATCAGGACGGGTCTCTTAATTTCTGTTTCCTGGTGAGATACCCAGCATAAATACCCTGAGAGGAGCTAATAATCTCTCATGGCAGTGAACATTCTGCTCATGCTCTGTGTTCCATTAAGACCTCAGCCGCACTTGTCTAAACCTGTCATGAATCTACTTTTGATTTAGACATACTGTAACTTAGCTTTGACTCTGTGCACGTGTATTCTCATGTTTGAAGCACTCACCGTGTCTATCCTAATATTTCATCACAGGAAATACAAAAATAGTTCAGTTAGTACGCGTCTCCTACCTCCTAATTGACGCTCATTATCATCCATTTATTACATTTTACACATGACAGGCTGGTGTGATGTGGATAAATCCTAAATGAAACCCTAAGGGCATCGCTAACAGCTTCAAAATGTCAAAGCAAAAACTGAAACAGTAATAAAGCCTGTCATTCTAAATGATAGGAGTCTTTGCAAATTGCAAAGCTCGCAGAAGAATATCTGTTTTACGAAACAGCGCTGCGTTTGAAAATGCAGTTGGGCCTCCATTTGCTCCCTGTCAGAGGGTAATCCGACTTGCCAACTTATCCGTCACCCAAATGAACACAGCACAATTTTCACACATGCATTTTCTCATCAGATTCAGATTTACCCCTATGGGGCCCTGGAGAAATCCAAGGACCTGTATTTGAAAGAGGAGTCATGGTAGCCGCTGAATCCAGAGGTCAGAGGTGAAATGAAAGACACTGCAGTAAATTAGAAGAAGAGGCACAACTACTTTAAAAAGATCCTTCTTTTAAAAACTCTGGCAATCAAAAAGTAAACTCCAACTTAAGTGTTTTAACAAACAGCTTTTCTGTGTCTGCGAATCCAAAGCAGCCATCGCAGGGCAGAACCATTCCTCCACTCCAACACCTGAGACACAAGCTGATGGACAGATTCATTTACAGCAGGTCCACGAGATTGCACACTAATTTACTCGAGCTATAGGAGATTGTTCACGTGAAAGATACAGCGGCACAGTGGATCCAATTTAATGAACCGTTGTAAATTCACACTGTTCCCATTTCTTTCCTCATTTACACTGAAATGTAAGTGCCATATTCCATTCTCCCCGTCCGTACCAACCCACAATCTCTTTTTTTTTTTTTTTTAATTTATATACTTGTGTAGCATCACACCCAAAACACAGTGGGCCCGCTGCTTTCTGACACCCACAGGAACAACACCAATCAGAGTAACTACCAAAGACAAACACCAGGCAAGGGACTATGAAAGTAAATGTTTGGGAATAACCTTGAAGAAGTATTTGGGATAATGAGGAAGCAGCTAAACCTTGGTGATACTTTAAGATCATTACCAGATGATCAAACACTCTGCGACAATTTCTCTGTGTGAGAATGGATAATTACAAAGTATGATATACCGCTCATGGAGGATACACAGATCGGCTTTTATGGATGCATTTACATTTCAATAAATACCTTCCTTGCCTGGATATACAGCAAAGGGCTGCAATGGAAATGGGATCCCCCAGGAGCTGCAGGACACAAATGGTGGGGTGTGATATGTATTTAAATAGCGGTTAGTATCATCAGCGTGGGAAGAAATATAAAAGGCTATTATTAGTAGGCTTAACAGTGCATGCAAATACATAGCCTTCAAGTAAACTGTGTGGTGTATGCCTCCAAATGCACCCCCAAATAGCTAAAGTTAAGCACTGCATTGTTTCTCCAGCCCCATCTCTAAAGGCAGTTACGTATAGTGACATTAGAAATTTCCAAGGCTAATTTAAAGCCGATCATTAGATGAAAACATTAGGGCCTCTAATGTTACTAAGGCTTACAGATGACATGCAGTTAAGTATCAGGGAAACATTTTGAAGCCCTTCAATAATGCTCATTTTCACTTAATGTCTATTAATATTATTGTTATGGAAAAAACGTTTACTTTTACAGTCTGTGCTAAATTATGCTAACACGCCGCTAGACCTCTAGCTTCAGATTTTTTGAATAGAGATGTATCGATGTACTCATCCAACGCTCATTTTTCAAAATGTTAAACTTTTCTTTTAAATGTTATCTTTAGCATTTCTTTAGACGCAGTTCATTAGGGTTGTCTCTAGGGTTGTTTGTTATCTTCCCGAATAGGGCAGGCAGTCGCTTAAAAAAAAAAGTGCTGCAGAAATGTGTTGATCAGCAGTCGTCTGCTTCAGTGATAATTCACATACGCCAAGACGTGCAACGATGATCACTCTGAATGATGTAGTGATGCGGCAGCTCTTGCTACAGGCCCCACCACTTTGTCCCAATAACAATAAGCCAGAGTGAGGTGCCTGACAGGTCATTCTGTTACTACTCCACTGTTATTCCAAAGCAGCAGCATGCATCACACTCCAAAAATCTCACACCTTTATCAGCTCTTTCTCTGTGGTCGAGGAACCCCACCCTCGACCTCTCTCCAAAGGCAGCCTGTAGCCCCCCTGGTGTTAATTATAAGACTTTTTCCCCCGGAGCCTGGGTGGGACGTGGAAGTGCATTAATCTTGATTCTTCACTTCAGTCTAAAGGATCGTTTGAAGAGACTCCTGTGGTAAGCCCCAAAGGCGAGGTGATTCAGTACCAGGAGAAAGGTAGACGAAGGGGAAAGAAAGTGTCACAGTTTATTCTGCCGCTCACACCTGGAATGCCGGCCACCTCGAAAGCTAAGTCAATCAATTGCCCTACACCACTTATATTCTCAGTATGTTAGTCTGGATGACTATTAAAAGTCACGGAGGAGGACATCCCGAACAACAGTTCTCCACCCTTGCTGTTCCCTGATGCAGCATGAAGGTGACTGTCACCCTGAAGGACCGTCACATGTTTATGCCTCTGAATTTACGTTCAGCCCTGTGTCATTGCACACTTTAGCTCATCATGGACGTGCACAAAGGTCAGGTTCAGCGCTTGGCAGTGACACAACAATGATGAATCCCATTGTTTTAAATATATATTTAAAAATAAGAACGACATGAATGACAAAAAATTGTTTGGATACATTATTAGCCATTGTTATAGCAAAAATACATTGCCGCCTCATGCACGGTCACGGATACCCTACTGCATCCCTACACGTCTGTTCCAATGTCACAGATAACTGCTTAAAAAACTATGTAAAAACAATTCATTTTGATGTATTAGTTGAAGGAATGAAACTAAAGTCGGCGTTATTGAGCGTGTTTCAACAGCGCCGTTTCTGTGCACTTGATTTTGAACGACTTGTTCCGCATGTTTGAGCACGGTCCTCCTAATCTCATTAGTTAATCTACTTCTCCAGTAGAAGAGCACTGGAGCAGTTAGCTAGCACGCAGAGACGTTCGCATTTAAGCTCCCTCTGTCTGAGCTCATGCAACTTCTCCTGCAGTTTCACGATAATTTGTGCACACTTCAGAAAGCTACACATAAAAGTCATCTCACCATTCGATAAGCAACACGTTTAGCATATTCTCATCACAGTGGGGGGACTGTTCAGCATTTAGGTTTGTGCCATCTGTAAATTCTCTGCTGCTGTACATCCTCTTTGATAGCTATCCTTTGTAAACAACAGGCTGAGATCCATTCAAAAATCACCTGCTTGTGATGAGACACATCTAAGTATAAAAACTGTATGCTAGGCGTTGTTGGTTGAAGTGCGTGGAAATTTTCAAGTGTGCAAAAGTTCAGAATCATTGGAGGGAGACTCGGATATCATGTCGCCAAAACAGCAGAGTGTCTTGATTCTTCAGACATGTAAGGTAGGTAGGGAAACTGACAGTGTTCAGTGAGGGATATCAAGTGATGCTAATAGGTTAGGACAAAGGCCGTGCCCTGGTGACCACAGAGAAAGCAAACCATGTCATCACCATGGAGCTCTCAATTTTCTCTACTATAATGTAAAAGCATACATCTGCTGTACTCTCTCTGCTGTGGGGTCACAGGTGTTGCTGGGTGTATGAAACACTTAGCAGTATTACAGGTTATCATGGATGCCTCAGATCCAGTCCAAGTTTTTTTTTTTTTTTTTTTTTATATTTCCATTTTCATTGCTCCATCTGATGTCCATATTTTGGTTCATAGAGCCTCATAAAATAAAATAAAAACCCCTCTCAGTTAATGTATGTTTGTGTGTGCACATAATCTAGTCTAATTTCACATAGTGTAAATTCATAATCAGGATAATCGCTTTTACTGAAGTAGACACAACACATTATTTGGCTTGTTACAGCTCATTTATATGAAGCTTTTTATCACCTATACATTCATGGCATAGCTCAGCGTCCCAGTGTCCCAGTTGTCTGTATCCATGCATGCACTTCCATTTGTCTGTGATTTTAAACATCGCCACACTGCTGTTCTTGTACAGTCTCTCATCTGCATTATGAGTAATCTATGGTAGTTAATTGAGCCCAGAGGCAGTTGGTTTCAATGAAGGCTCCTGTGCTTTTCTGGCAAAAACAGGAGGGAAAGAGCTCTCTGGAGAAGGCAGCTCTCTGTCGAGAGGCAAACAGAGCAGAACTCCTGCCGTGTTCATTAGCTGTCATTGATCAGTGATTCAGCTGCTGTGCAACTCACATATTCATTTTCATGTCCTAAAAATTAATATAAAGGTAAGAAAGTGGAGCCAGCACAGCATTTTCCTCGTTATATTTTATTTTTCAAAGCACAATTTTGATGTGAATGGATGTTTGCCAAGGTTTTCAACACTATGCGGAGACTGCTACGCAGCACTCTTGTCCATTCCACAGTTTTCTGGTATCAATATGAGCTACTATATTCACTTATTGGCTTCCCTCAGAGGCTATCATCACTGCAGCCTATTCCATCACAGGAGATGTACTGTAGAATGAGGCTGCAAGGTATAAAATTGCTGATAAATGGCTGAGACAAAAGCATAAATAATGCAGAGATCAGAGATACTGGAATAGTGAGTCAAACTCCACTTCAAGACACCTCCCTGGAGACAGTCCAACGTAAGTGTCCTGTCTGACATCATCAGTGTCTGCTGGGCCTCACCTGCCACATATAGCAGGACTGGAGGAGCTCCCCTCCATCCTTCTTACTGCTAAAGAAAATCAGATCATCAGAGAACGCACACCCCTTCTTATACACTTGGCTTTCAAAATATATTAAAACTAGTTTTCTCCTTTCAAACGCCACTCTACTTGACCCCCTTTTATCTTTTCCCCATCCTTTGAGCAAGGACCCCCCATATTCAAGCTGTACTTATAAAACCATGACAGAGTAAACCCTGAGCTATTACTTCAAAAGAGTATAACAATGAGATATATTCTTTGCATGACAGCCCAAAGTTTAAGTGAATATATAGGGGTGAATTAAATCAGTATTTCACAACTCTGTGAAAGGAGCAGGGACAGGGCCATTATGTGGCACTAATTGCGGCTATAGGGCCAATCTGTAATCAAAATGTAATCTGTGCTCTCATTGGAATTCATAGAAAGTCATCAGGTAGATGACTGGGACTGGCCACACTGCTCCTCATTTCAGTTTTCTTTATTCCCTTCATGTGTGCCTTTGAATATTTATTCTCTTCTCATTTGCAGCCATCTCGGGCTAGGCCTGGGATCTGCACAATACCATTCCTTATTTTCGCTCTTCAGATAAAACGAACAAAAAAAAAAAAAAAAAAGACTTGTAGATTATGAACAAAGGTCTAGCAGTCCAATGCAGAACTCCACCTGGAAAGTTGTAAGGTTTCTCTAGACAATGTTACTTCTAAGATATAATTTTTTTATGTCAGATGAGTCAGTTCTGTGATGTGATGCATTATCTCCAGTGCTCAAAGAACAATAACACTGATATTCAGCATTTTTCTTTCAAGTGTTGCTGCAGCCAGTGTTATTCAGACACTGTGAAGCTCTCAGTGAAAATCCCTCCACTGGCAATTACAACAAGGAGCATTTCAAACAAAAGAGATCGCAACTTTGGAAAATAAGCAGTGGACTCTCTCCTTCTGCTGAAATCTTCACAATAGCTCGGGCTGATGGCTGGAATCTGCACTACAGAGCAGTGTGGAGTTTGACCCACAATTATGGGACAATGGTCTTTAACCAAAAGGAGTTAACTCTGCAGGGTCAGTATAAAGAAAACTATTGCTGTAAACCATCTCCCTATATACATTTATACAGATAATAAGTAAAAAAAAAAGATTTACTAGATTTAGATTTATCTAAATCTTCTCCTTTAAAGACTTGGAGAATTTTGTTGTTGATAGGAAAACAGTGGCAAGAGAAATGTTTTGAGGCTGTGAATAGTGATTCCAAGTTTAAGCCACTCAGTGCTGCTTTTTCTAAGTTACCAGAACTACTATGTTGCCATAATGATCAGTATGTGGTATTTATGAAAGCACACAGTAAGCCTGAGCCACTAAAAATGGCAACAAAGCAGTGAGCACAATCCACAAATATATTGAGTGTGCGGCAGATAGCCATTTACTATGTTATGTGTGCTGGGCTGCTGGTAATGAAACAATAAAAGTTTGAGTAGATAAACATAAGTCAGAAATGAACACACGTATTGATAAGGCAAAGGTTTATGAAAACAAACTGCCGCCTGACTCTAAAAACGACTTAATTAAATGCAGAGCCTTGCTTTATTAAATAAGATATGCCGCACTCTGCATAAATGCATTAATCGATAGCAAAACTGCCACACAAATATTAGAATAATTGATCCAGGATGATTCAGCGGTAGAGAGGTCCAGGGGCTTGCAGGATATTACCTAGCATTAACAGCCTCGGTGAAGGTCAGTGGATACTACAGTAATGACAAATGTCCTCTCTTTGACTCCTACTGGCCAGACTTTATTTTGGCTAGTTACAGGAAATTACTTTCTGCACCTTCCATCATCTTCTACTCACTCTGCATGCTGCGGCTTTATGGCGATGACCAATCAGGGTATAATAAAAACAAGCTGTAACTGTCCAACCTTGTAATAAAAAGTAGTCACACAACTGACACCAAACTGCTGGTTATTAAAGTAAGAGTTAGAGGCACGGTGAAGAACAGACACAGTGTGAGTCCATACTGTATGGTAATGTGAGACGGCAGTGAAGTAACTGTGACTCATAGACAGCGGTGCGACTGAGCTCCCAGTTCATTTTCCTCCTCTGCAATATGTATGTGCCTCTACTGTACAAACATGGACTTTAAATATACACTGTACATCTAGTCTTTTGTTCTTCTTCTAAGATGCTGTAAAGTCTAACTGTGTGGGCACTAGTACAGGTTTCCCCTATTAGCAGAATACATTTTAAATTGTCCTATACAGCAGGAAATATCCAGCAGCTAAACGTATCAAATTGTGCCTCATTTCCTGAGAAAAGACAGACGAGCTACACCATCCTGTTATCACTCCAGCACCATTGTGACAAAAACTTCAATATCTGTCAAATCAAAATTGATGGAGTGCCTCTAAAAATATCAGCATCAAATATCAAAACTATCTATGTCTCAACAAAATGGGAAAATAGTTTTTTTCCTCAGAAAGAAAAAAAAGAAGAAGCTTTGAACACAAAAATATCCTCTGCCCTCACAGCTCCTGTCCTGTGATACTGTGCTGTAGCTTCCCCGAAATAGCTTCAAGGTCTGGGGCTTTCCTGGCCTATAGAGGTCAATGTGCTGTATCCAGGGAGGGATATAGCGTCTGACACAGGCTGTGCATGGTTGAGTGAACATGGGGCCAGTGCTGGGAATGTCCTATTCCTCTCCCCAAGGGCCACAGGGTCCAACACTGCCAGCACCCTGGCTCCCATCACGTCGGTAATGCTTGCTGCTGCTCTTGGTCCTGCTACTGCGGAGTGGAGTCATTATAAAAAAGGAAATCCAGCCTTCACTTAGCCTTATATCGAGCAGAACTAGCTATCCAATATTCAAACATAATGGAGAGAAGCTATTTTAATAACCAGAGGCTGACAAAACACAAGTATGATGCACAAAACCAGGTGAGAAAACACAAATAGCATAACACACCTGAGGGCCCTAAGATGCCTTCAAAGTTAGAAACCGCATAAATAGATTAAGTCATAGTATAAATAGCCTGGTATCATTCATGGATGAGTCAATCGACGCTGCAGCAAAATGGTCCACCTCCACCCAGTCATGCACCCTTCACACAACACAGCACAGCGAGATGCAGAGATATCTCCTGGACTCTCCTGGAGTCAGGAGAAGACATGGACACATCTCAGTCTGCACACACCATTTCCTTGATTACACTTCTCCACATGTCCTGCAGCGAGAGTCCAGCTACTAATCTGCTTGTCTGTGTTATCAACACTCCTCTGTCTGTCAGGTTGTTCTTCTGGGTCATCCACTAATAAGGGGCAGGCCCTGGTTCAAATAAAGCGGGCCAGTTACACCACCAGTGTCCAGGAATCTATCCACCTTTTAGCTGATTGGTTATGACTCCCCCACATATTTACTGCATCCACAGTTAACACTGCCCTTCTCTCCTCTCTGTCTCTTCAATATGGACTGTTCAATTGAGGCAAGTTGGAACTGTCCATGGTACTGAAAATCTGGCCATAATACACACAAAGAGGAAATGTACCTATTTATTACTCTGAGGCACACATTTGAAGAAAACAACAACAACAATAATTTTGGTGCAGGGTAACTAACAGATTACTTATCAAGTAAAAACTGAAAAGAACACCTGGGGCTGATATTTTAGCATGAATAACATGCTAAAGGGAATAACAAGTGCTTAAAGGGAAAAGGTTAGCTACTGTCCAAGTGTGTCTGCAGTGTATGTTAGTATCTGGACTATAGAGGTTCACTGTGGCATCTGCAGCTGCACCATTTGAGATGAATACTGGTTGTTGCACTTACGGCTAATGGGAACTTGCCAGTAAGCAGAGAACATCTTTTTTTTCCCCTCTAGAACTAGATACATGAAATGTAACTATAAGCATATATTTGCAATGACAAAACATCCACAAAAAAGCAGCAAAACATTGTAGATGCAAGAAAAGGATGCTTTGAAACTTATTATGCAAGTTTCGTATTGTAAACACAAAAGATGGTCTGTTGGCAGATTGAAAACTTCATGAGGATGACAGTGAATATGCATAGTTTCAGACAGGGAGGAATAGAAAGACATGCTGCGTGACTGGAAATTTAAATGTTTACCATTAATCAGACTCTTATAGTGGCTTTGAGCCGGCAAGGGAGTTGATGTTTGCATGCCAGATAAAATGAAATAGATTTGTCATATCAGCGAGTGACCCTGTGATTCCTGAAATCAAAATGTCAAGACTTCTCATATTCCCCACTGTCTGCTGAATTAATGCAGCCTAGCCTCATTACAGCAGCACTTACCCATAGCCTCCAGAGACACTGTGTCCTCCAGAGCATTACCGCTGAGAATACCAGACAATTTTGATAAGGAGAAAAAAAAACAAAAGGTGTGACACCAGAGCAACGCATAAAGGTGCAGGTGTACTTAAAGGAAGAACGAGCAGGATGTCCTTAAAAAAACAAACAAAAACAAAGTATAGTTTGGGTGAGTTTGGGATGTGTCTGGGCGTCAAACGTCAAGTTTTGCCTCCTGCTGACAGTCCGCAGGATGTGAAGGCAGGACTCTCTGAAAACATAGGGACCATGTGTCTGATTGTAAGTCCACATCTGTATGGTGTCACTGAGCTTAGGGAAGGAGGGGCAAACTTTGAATGAAAGTGTTTACGCAGCAACAACTCCTACTCATGCTGCCTTTAAAGACACATATACATGAAGAAATCAGACTCACCCTTTTTCTCTTGGCCTTAGCTTGTCAGCAGTGTCATGGCTGAAAAAAAGAGAAAAAAACAAGAATGAACACTGGAGCTCAAAATATTGTACCATTTAAAGATACTGAGCAATACAAGTTCTGCAAAGTGGTCCTGTCAGCATCAATGTAACTCTCATGTCTATTGTGTCATGAACCAACGCATCATTCCAGGCTTGGGTTGCTGTTATTATGTCTCCTCCTCCTTCAGCAGCCCACTGCTCCTGCTCTGCTCCATCTCTGTGCACCAACCTTGCCATGGCTAACAGGAAGCAGAGGGCACAGCGCTTTATTTAATTAGTCACAGCAGCTGAGTGCTCATGTGGAACCAAACAGGGGAGGCAGATTGGGGTAGTGAGATGGATAGGCACTCTCCCACCGGGCCTTGGCTGTGCTGTCAGAGGAGCGTAGATTACATGACAGAAGAATGGGGAGGGGGGGGGTTGGATGTCAGGAGGATGTAAATGGAGGGGGGATTCATCCCGGGAAAAAGACTGCATTCAGTACCCCTGTTTCCTCACAAACGCACACTTCACACTATTACTTTTTGTCTAATATGCAAACCAGCCAGAAGCAGCACCGGCCTGTTGTTGCGATGCACGGCACTGAGTGGTTTGACTGCTTTTATTTACTGTGACAACACTCATTATTCCAAATGATTTAGAAGCTGCTATTTTTCTTCTATCTCCTTCTGACAATAATCAGGTGGCCTTTTCCTCACGGACTAGCAGATAACCTCTGAGAGGTTGTAAAGGCAGCTCAGTGTGCATCCTTGATGAGTTTAATCCTAAACTCAGGGCAGGAGAGAGAAAAAAAAAAGTTTTTCTCAACAACTAGCAATGTCCTTTGCAAAACACTTTCTGATGTTAAGGGGATGAAGCGCATAGAAATAACAGGGGGAAAAAGCAACCACAGGAATTATGTGAAACCTGAATGATTCATGTAATAGTAGATTTATATTTCCCATTATTATCCAATCAGTGTTGCTTGGCCTTCAACACCAAAACAGCATCTCTCAGCATTCACCCTTGGAGAAAACAGTAGTAAACATGTAGAGTACAGTATGGTGCTGAACCAGCAAAGAACATGAGTGCAGTGCTTGAATAATGTGTATGCAACTACTAAGCAATGGTGTGCAGGGAGCTCTTTTAATTAGCGCTCTTGAAGTTATCCAGTGACCCACATCTAATAATGAAGGCAACATGAATGTTCTATTTACATATCTTTAGTCAGTAATGTGTGACCGTTGGGAGAGCCCGGTGGATGAGTATGTGGTGCCAGTGAAAGGAGAGGACATGTCAAGCAGAGCTGCCTGGGGCTGCTTTCCAAGGTCCGCTCAATTCGAACTGTAGCAATGTGGAATGGTATGTTTGTGACCTGCAGGTCTGTCAAACTGGGTTATGCTATAAGAAAACTGCATGCAACTTTTTAATAAGCCCTGGTCTGGTAATGCCATGCATTTCAACAAAACAATTGCAAGCCTCTATACTTGGTGGGCTTGTAGATTTATGTCAATTCAGTGCACAACCAAATAATAATAATTATAATAATAAAATAATAATAATAATAATAAAAACCTAACTTAAAGGTGCACTGTGGAGTTTTTGTAAACACACCAATACCCAATTTAAAAAGTTACCACACTAAATGCCACACTGTTTACCTTCAGGTTTGCTTGGTAGCATTTTTCTTCTTTACTGATTTTGTTGACACCTTGTAAATCACGCTGCCACTTCGAACATCATTTCATAGCACTACTAGTGGTCAAAAACTCTACGGAGTACCTTTAAAGTCAAGACTGTGGAACAATCAAATGTGAGATAACCAAATTTATTACATTAATTTATTGTCTTCTTCTTAGTCACCAATTCACCAGGTTAAATGGAAAGGTAAAAAAATATATATCCTAACAATTGTTGAACTGTAAAATGGATTATATTCCCAGTGGCAGTCATCTCATACTAATACACGTTATTCGTTTACTCAACATGCTACTTTTTGATTCCCAAGAGAGCCATAAGATGAATATTATGTTCTTTGTGCATGGAGGTGTTGTATTTTCATTGCTATGTGAATAACTCAATAGACATGATAGAGGGGGATATAATAAGCACAGAGGTGACTTTGTCTCTGGTACAGCACTCCTTGCTTCTCCCTGTCTGCTCAAGAGTCACCTTTATGCAGCCATAGCTAGCTAGCGTCTTAAAATTAACACATTTAGGGTGATGAGCTACTGGGCTTGAGACTA
Source organism: Datnioides undecimradiatus (assembly GCA_008933995.1). NCBI lineage: Eukaryota > Metazoa > Chordata > Actinopteri > Lobotiformes > Datnioididae > Datnioides > Datnioides undecimradiatus. The sequence goes on from WARS01000060.1 coordinate 1,638,417, forward strand.
TAATATGATTTTAGCGACTGTCATCCATCTTTCAGTGGTGGCCTTGGCATGAAGGAGTCAGAAGACGGTGAAGGTTGGGGTTTCCTTCAGCTATTAGCTTTAAAAGGCACGACATTTCCTAACCTTCCACCTTCAAGGGACCTCACCTTGGTTAAGAAGGGTTAATAAAACCGTTTTTCACAAGGAGCTGCCTTTTCTGAGGGCGTGTCAAATTGTTCTTTCCGACAATTCTTTGTCTATGAAAGAACTGGGTCAGTGACTAACACTCTATTCCAGGGCCTTGTTGCTAAGGCCTGACTCCTTAGAGTCCAGGATTTAGGGAGACAGGGGCTAGTGCACACAAACTAAAGCCAGCTTCTGACAGGAGAAGCTGCAATTGCGTGACTGCAGCCCCCTTTAAACAGCACATCATGCTCAGATTACTGAACACATTTCAGCAAGGAGGTGGTGAGGTGAAGGATGAAGCCAGAGCAGCAAGAACTGTGCACATCTCTGCACATGGATGGCGAGTAGTAATATTGTTGCTTTTTGTGTGTCGTGTGTCCCTTGACATGTGTATGCATGTGTAGACCTTTGAGTGTGTGTTTGTGTGTGCAAAGGGGGTGCTGTTGGCTTTAGCACCTGCAAATAAATCCAGAATTTGAGCTTCAGTGTTTGTTAAACATTATTTGCCTCTGCTGTAAAGGCAACAAAGGGATCCTACCCCATTGCAAATGAATGAGCCCAGGTCCCTAGTTATCACTGGTTATTGTTCAAATCAGGCTTGCTTTGAAAGGGGAGGCGCGCTCTCCTTTGGACAGCTCATTAAGATAACACACAAACGTGGCTCCCCATCATCCTGGGTTTATTAAAGTGGGGCTCATTTCAGCTCCTTTGTCTCACGCAGGAACCTCTGCCTTTGTCAGCGCAATTGGAGCCAGATGGCAAAACAAAGCTGCCTGTCTGGAGTGCTTACAGAGTGATCTCAGAAGGCAGAGCCATTAGCTTGACTTCACCAGCTCGCCGCCCAGAACGTCCACCTGGATCAACCAGGTGCATGGGCGATGACGAGAGGCAGCGAGAGCAAGGGTGGCTGCAAGTTGCTGTCTTGTCACAGGAGTACAGGCATACTCCAGCTCTCCTAGGTCTGTTCTTCTTTGCCCTGCCCCCTTAGCCAAAGTTGAACCATTAAGTCTCACTAGTTGTGGTATGGCTGACCCCGCTCCTGGCTGCCCAGATCTCACTGAAACATTCATGAGAGAGGCATTAGAGAATAAAAGTCATTGTCCCCCTTCACTCAGAGACTCTCCTTCACCTCTCAGCTTATTAAAATCACATGGTATTAACTTTGCCGTTCACAGAAAGGCTAAATAATTCAATCAGACTAAAGAAGGAGTCAAATGAATAACTCTAATGACATTAACGCTTGAGGGAGAACTGCTCAGGACTGTGTGGGGTAGTCACTGAAGCTGGCCAGGCAGAAGAAGCTTGCTCTGCTTGCTAATGGCAAAATTAATTCTGGACTCATAAGGTCATACGAAGCAAAAGATCGCATCACTCTCATCACAGAAGAAGAAGAACACACAGAGTTGTTCTGTCGTGGTTGACTGGTGTTATTGTAAAGAAAAAAAAATGTGAACTGTGCAAAGCCTATAAATTATTTCAGATCAGTGCTAATTAAGTGATATTAACAGCCTAATGTGCTAAACTGCATTGGTGAGCATGCTAAACATCAGCATTTCTAGCATTGTCACATTGACATTACCATTTCCCTTTGAGCACCACTCTACCTTACGCAGCCACACAATGCCACTAGCATGGCTGCAGACTCTTAGTCTTGTTCATCTTTATTTCCTTGTTTAAATGTTCAGCTTTGAGCAGTTTTGAAATGTCTCTTCACCGAGGGGCACATTTCCTAAATGTGGAATATAGCTCCCCCGGGGCATTGCCTTTGTTGAGTGATTTAAACTAGTTAGTTCTGAGAAAAACAGTAACTTAGTAGTATTAAGCCGTGCAGTGAATGTCACAGGTGATGTCTGTCCATTTTGCTGGATGACTCATCATAAAAAGCTAAAGCAACTTATTCTAAGAGACAGCAGCATGCACAACACATTTCAGTCAGGACTCAAAATCAATTCATCTTGGTAAACAGGATCATTTGAGTGCAGGACACGGCCGCGCTATTGTTGGCATTTTGTGCAACTTGGAACTTGTGGAACTTGTTACCATTCAATTTATAGACAAGATAGATTTCACTGTTATAGCTGTAGCTTTGGGGGAACGTATAATGTAAAACAGCTTGTTGGCATCGCTAAATTAGCGCGCCCGTCTCCCTCTCTCTGCCTCAAACACTTACACACACACACAGTGGAAGAGTTATGCCACTGGGTTGCTGTGTTGAATGGATTTGGTGCCTGGAGCTGGTCTCATTTCTCACGTGCACTCATGCTTCATCAGCGTTCACTCACACTTCAGTAAACAAACTTAACATTCAGTTACTTGTTCTGTTGGGTCTCCACCATGCTGCCACCTGGACTTCTTTTTAAAGACAGCTGAAACTGTTTTTTGCATTATTCAGTATTTTTGGCAACTTTTGCTTTGCATGCAGCAAATAACATATGTTCCAATACAAGTCCAAATTGAAGTTTTTAATGAAATTTTGCATGTGTAAAGATTTAATTACCCTGCTTACGGACTCAGTCTGGCTGGCCTGCCCACTTGATGCAGCACTAATTCTATTTTTCTAGTTGTTTTAGGCAGATAAAATGTGCTGTTGCCTGTTCCTGACAGTGTTTACAGCCTTGCATGATTACATTGCTCACAGTACAGAATGCAAAAGACTAACCTTATTTAAATACTTTTATATCAGCTGTAGCTTAAGGATGTGAAACTTTATTAAATGGATTTCCAACCACTGCTGTTTACTGATCGGCATTTGCCACAAGCACCTGCACAGCTGCAGTGCTAGCTAAGGAATACAGCAGGTCCCTGATGCACGCAGAGGCTGAGGCTTGACCAGGTGTGGATTGGCTGACCTGTCTTTGACTCCTCTTCTTCCAGCTCCTTGGCCTCTTCAGCTGTGGGAAGACAGAGGAGTCATTATCAGTGGGAGCCACAGTACAAAGGCAGGCACACAATGTAGTCACTTCATCACAAGCCTATGGTGAGCTGATCCTTCACAGCTCAAAGGACAAGCTGCAGTGAGAGAGCTATATGACGACGAAGCTCCACACAATGGTGCCCCCACCATATCATACACACACTCATACACACGGAGCCATACCCACCCTTTAACCTCTTATCCAGCCCTTTCACAAAGACAGTAATCACATTAGGCTTTAGCTGCTGGCTCTCTGAAAACCCACTGTCAACAGAGTTAGGAAGGCAACTCAGTGATGGCTGTCACACTTACATACACACGTGGCATGCATGCGTGCGCGCACACACACAGGCTAAAAATAGGACAGAGCACAGAGTATCCAAGCGGCTGATAATAATTCTATGACACCATTTTCACCACATTCGGGCTGGAGATCCACTATTTAGTGTCTGATACATGAGCTTAAATTGATAATTGAACAAAATTAAATGTCAAGGCAACACAATTCATTTGTTTATGTTCTTGTACGTTTGCCTGATTTTCCTTGACTTTGACAGCAGAGACTATAATCCTCCGGGGAAATTAAGCAAAAATCCTTATTACTACAGCAGCTGAACATGCTGAGGTTCCAGATTCAAACAGCCTGTATTTGCATTAGTCTACCCACACCATATTCTTTAGTTTCTCTTCCTCTGTTATGTTCTGGTTTGAAATGTTTGTTTTTACAAAATCACATTTGTACTATAATATTCACAGTGTATATGTATATAAACACAACAGTATTATTAAATAAAATGATCGTCACTTAATCCAAAATATGACTTGGGTGATTTCTTTTCTTTGCAGACTGGTGAAAAAAATTATATTTTTGGTGGCAACTATGAGCTGAGTGTCAAGAACATGATTTTAGTCATCCTGTTAATAATGTGTACAATTTGAACAGTAGCACCATGGAAAATGAAACATATAGCACTATATCACATCTTCAGAAATGTAGTGTAACATCCACACGGATGTGTGAGCCAGTTTATCTTCACCGCTTCATTCAACACCTCTAAATCGACCAACAGTCCCACCACTGTGGCAGCAGTGGAAATACCTTGGGGGGCTGGGCTTTGATAGGAGTGTGAGGCTCATTTAAAGGCACCTTAAAGTCAGGGTGAGGACGAGGGCATCCACAGACCGGGGAGTGAGAACTGTTTCCCTTGTACATTGAGAATGTTACAATTTTATGCCCCTATTGGCTGCATCCCAGATGTGTGGGGGTAAGAAGGGTGGTTATGGCTTAAGCGCAAAAGCTGGACAAACCACATAAAAGACGAGAGAGTCAGGGGACTGAAACTGCTTGCCAGTGAGGCCAGAGTGTTAGTGTTACTGTTCCTCCTCATCCTCCCTTCTGCCTTTACAGTATGTTTCCTCCACACAGTAGTGGTGCAGCACTGCTGCTAAATCTCCTTTGGCATTGCCATGTTTCAAATGTAAGAAAATGGCCTCAGTTAGTAAACCTATATTACTATAAATACACTGATTAGTGGGCCTAATTAATTCATTCTTGCAACCCAGAAACAGCAGGGCCTTCTTTTTAAATCCTTTGTGCATATTAGGACATAAGGCTTAATGGCAGCAGCATTTGGGCTGCGTAGGTTTAAATTCATTTTCTTTCCCTTTGAACATCAACTCTTGATGACAAAAATGAAACAATTTTGCTCATTTAATCATTGAAAAGAGGAAACCAGCTTTCCTTGCCAATATTTTTACCGGGCATTTTTTATAACTGTCTGTTTTCTGTTTGTTTGTTTGTTTGTTTTGGCAAGAATTTACTACTACGTGATGTAGACATTGAGTAAAATAAAGTGTTATTCTTTGTGAGTCTCATGCACAGAAAGGCGATCAATCATAGCACTTGGTCCGTGGTAAACCTGAGGGTTAACCCCTGTGAAACATGTGCCTGCCTGTGGTAAAAAACCCCATGGGGAAACACTGCTTCCCTTATGACTTTCATCTGTCACACGGGAGATCCGTCCCTTGTCACCTACACATGATCTCCAAGCGTAGGTCTGATTAAATCATATGCTTATCTAAATGTGAAATGAGATTTGGAGGAATGGAACAGTGGCCCTGGATAGGTCACTGAAAGCATATATTAGATACATAGTCACAGTCATTATGTAAGGAAGGACAGATGAGAGGTGAAAAAAAACCCAAAACACATTTCACAAGGAACAGGACTGTGCTGAGATACAACACTATCCCTGGAATTAAGCTTTCACTTCCAACTGCAAAACCACAACCTGCTCTGCTCTGTTATAATGCACATTCGAGTTCTCCACATACATTATGACAGGGAAGAAAAATGACTTACTCACTTCTCCACTTTTTCTGACCCTTGCTACCAAGACACAGTGAAGAGAAAGTCAGCTTCAATCTGACCATACCCGGGAACGCCATTAAAAGATAAGACAACCACAATTAGGTTGCACTTCCCTTCTTTCTGCCCTCCCCAGCGCACTGGATATGTGCATAGCAATCCTATTTTAAGCCCGTCCACATCTGTATTCATACAGTATCATTCTATCAGAAGTATAAGAGACGGCATGATATGTGAATAAGTCAGCGTTCACACTCTTCAGGTTCGTGCTCAGAAAACACCAAAGACTGCAGAAGCATTGCTGGCAGGGGACAGAATAAGACTTAACATTTCAATAAGGCGGACAGTGGATGACCACATAATCAATCCCGCCTTCGGTGTTCGGGCTGCAGGCGGGTAACGCAGCTCCTCATCCACTCCACTGAAGAAAAGGGCCCCGCAACTCTACGAGCCTTTGGCCCGTGGGAGGAACTGCATTATATTTCTCTCTTTCCATTTCATTTGATTTCATATGTTCCATGGAGCTATTTACTCTTTCCTCTGAGTCTGTGTCACTTCCATATTTATTTTCAAACCTCTGGGCCCTGGTGCAGACACTGGCTGACCTTTATTTAAATGTCTCCTCCACTCTGAGCGGATCTCATTACAGCAGGGCTGGTGGCTCTGCACTATCTATCTCATTTCAAAACTTTTTCTCTTTGCACTTGCGGCGATCCTCAGCTATTCCGCAACGCTAATTACTGGACCCGAGTAATGATGTTCCTCTTTGCCGAAGATATGTGTCCCACCATCCGAGATCCTGCCTATACGCATTAAGCAGAACTCCCTCTGGATTCTCAAAGTTCCTTGAGCAGTTAACATCTCATCACTGCTTTCTGCTCTATCTCTCTCACTTTCGTTGTGCCTCCCACATGATCTAGGCAACACGTCGCAATTATGCATATCATCTACTGGCCCACTATGTGAAGACTTAAAGGAGTCCTTCTGCATTTTAATGAAGGCCCTGAGATGGGTTGAAAGGGCTGGAGCGCATCATAGGTTAGCATCCATTATTCAGCAAGCCCTTGAACTGTGTACGCAGTTGGTCCAACACTGGTCCAACAGAAAAAACATAAAATCATTTCATTACTTTATCTTTTAGTGCACACAGCTGCAAAGTTGTCACCACTCTGAGATTAACTTTTCATATTGCCCCTAATGAAGGCGAGGCGGCCCCAAAACATGCTTTTATTTAACCTTGAGGATTAAACATGGATTTGCAAGAGAGTCGTGCCAATGCATTGTACTCATAGTTTCATTGTACTCATAGTTTCATGGTGAGAATGCACACTGGTGCTGAATGTGCAGAGCCACCTCTCTCCGCCCCCTCTCTTCAATTCCCCCTACCTTCTCTCCTGGCCTCCTCGCAGGTCTCCTTGATCTTCCTGCGGCAGACAGCAGCCAGGGCAATGAGCAGTACCAGCAGACACACGGCCAGGCCAACAGTTACCCACAGAGCCACCGGTGGGAACGCGATGTTCTGACCTGAAGCAAAGGGCAGAGGGAGAGAGGGTGGGAGGGCAGAGGAGGGAGAGCCTCATTATTCACTCTTGCAGAGCTAAAATAAGAAGCCCAACTGTCACCGCTGCATCCATCACCATTATTTCACCATTTGACGATTTTGCTGTTAGAGTTCGTTGTCATAAAAATCCTGAATTACCCAGACTGCAGAACTACTAAAGCACAACATGATGACACTGATGATGATGATTGCCATCACCATCATCTCGGTCACCATTGTCAGCGCTGTCATATCCTGTCCGTATTCAGGTTGACTTTCAGCGGGACTGTCAGAGCAAACAGAAATGAGGGTGAACCTTTGCTTTATGCGAAGGGAGTACGGGCTTCTTTACTAGTGCCCAATTAAGACGCTTGAGTGTTTCAATTGAGTGCAGATGGCAGATAACTCACCAGTCGCACAAGGCTGTGTTGTCGTTTCACTCAAACAGCATTGGCACGGCTTTAAGAGGATGTTGGCACTAACTGTCCCACCCCCTGCCTTCTGCTACACATTGCTCAGATGTCTAGGGTTCTGATGTGTTTGCTTTAATATTCTATATTATTATTATCACTCTGAATGTAACGTTAATTCCAATATTTAGTGATATATGTGAAATAGGAACAAGGCAACAAAACACAGATATGTAGTGTATGAATTCCGCTTTTCTTCAATGCTAGCTATAGATATCTTTCAGACAGCACTGCACTAAAAAACACTTTGGAGACAATTAGCCATCAAAATGAGTGACAGCATCTTGGCAAACTGCAAACTGATGAGTAGAAATAAAAAAAAAATGGTCAGCAGGACAAAGAAAAAAATATCAGAGACACAGCCAAATTTCCCTGGGGTATTCAAACTGAACAGAGGGAGAAGAAAAGAAAACAGCAGAGCCACTAAATAGCTGTGAGCCTGGCTGTAGCACAAACAGGCCTCCTTCAGAGAGTGCCCGCTCTGGGCAGATAATAATAATACAAAAAAAAGAAAAAAAAAGAAAAAAAAAAAAAAGAAAAATGACTGGCATTGGAAAGAGGAAATGATGAAGCATCTGTAAGGACTTGGCATCGGGTATGAAGACAGGCAGACAGGCTTTAATACAACACAGCCAAGATGGAGGGCAAATAGAGGCATCCTTTTGGAGGTGATGAATTCTCAGATGGAAATCCAGTCCATCCGATGCTGAGAAACAGATGTACCTGATTGTCCCACGAAAGAGAGTTAATGAAATGCCACAGTGGGCCACAGAGGGGAGGAGGAAGTGGTGAGGCATGTACGCACCAATGATAAAAAAGGGTCATTTAAAAAATCTGTTATCCCGTTGTTTTAGCCATGTTTGCTTGTCGTGGCTCTGGGGATGAGCATGTTGGTGGATCTGTCAGTCAGCCCAACAATTTGGTCCAAACTGATATATCCCTACAACTGTTAGAAGTAAGGCCATGTAATATTGCACAAGCATTCATTGCTTACAGCGGAAGCCTCATGACTGTGGTTATCACCGGCTTTTTCTCCTAGCACGAGGCTCTCATTGGTCATTTTGAGAAAAAAATGCCCAATAGCTTTCCAGAGATTGCCAAACGTATATTCCCCTTAGGATAAATCATTATTACTTTTGTGATATCTTCACTTTTTTTAACATTATCACATCAAAATACGGTTTATGATTTAACACTTCTGTTTAGTGCTAATTAGCGAATGTTACCATGCTAAAACACGTCACGGTTAACATAGTAAGCGTTATAATACATATACATTATCATTGTGAGCTTGTTGGCGTGGTACTGTCAACATTTTATCCAAAGCCTCCTGACACTTCTTGGTTAAATAGTAACACATTAAAAATTCCAGATTACATTACATGTTGTATATTTCAAGAAATTATTAAAATCTAATTTTAAGGTCCCTTTAGCCTGTCTAACTATATATATCTATGAGACGGTCTCTCAGTGTACAAGGCACTACAAAGACTCTGTGGTACTGCTACTGCAAAGCAGGATAAACAACCAAATGTCACACAGAAAGGATAAAATCTGGAAAGTCAATCTTGTCATTTTGATGAAGCTGCGTATGCCTCCCCAGGCTAGTCATGACTGATGATGCTCTGGCCCGCTGTCCACCGAGCCCTTCACTCTGTTATATTTAAAGAATGACCATCTGAGAGCCACTTTGTACTAACAGCGCGGGCCAAAAACATGTATGACGGAGGAATAATCATACACGAGCTGATCACGTCTCATCAAGTGAGGAAAGTAACAAATGCATCTGCCTCTTTGTGACGAGTAAAGAAGACGTGGTGCTCTTTGTTTCCATTGTCTTTCTCATTCTCTTTTTATTCTCACACCTTCCCACCACGCTCTCCCTCCCTCAAGGCAGACTGATAAAGACAAATGCCATAGTCGGCTATCATTGCTACGCCAGGGCCCAAAGGGCTGCAGGATCATATTTTTCTTTTTCTCTTGTTTGATGATGTGATTTTGTTTTCTTCAGAAATAGATTTGTCTCTAATGGCTCTGTTTACCTATCCTCTCTTTCCCCTTTTCCCTATTCCCTCTGTGCAATGGTAAGGATGGAGTGCTTTGGGCTGCACTGTCACATTACCTTGAGTCTGCAGACTTCAGAGCTGCACCAAAACAGGGCAAACTTCACTTCACACACTTGGTGTTTTCTAGATACTATGAATTTGAAGAACACATCAAAAACACTGTTTTTCACTGTAAGTGACAAAATGTATGTTTCTAATAAGCTGATAGGATAGAGAATGTCATAATAACGGACCAAAATGCCACGCACTCACCAGTGTTCCTGTCTGTATTTACATCCTTCTACTTTTGCTGATGTCGACAAGTAATGTCAGTTGACTAGCACGCATAAAATGGATAGGGGCTGAAGAATGTTTCCTGTCAGTGTACATAAAATGACACTATAGATATAGTCGATCTTTTCAATTTTTGCTACGTATTTTACTACCACACGAAAGCCTGGAGTCATGACGAAATTCTGCACATTTCAGCACATTTAAACTGCACGCAGCATTTATGAATTTTGTTTTTACTGGAATCTATATGTTTGATGTGTCTCAATAAAGCCACACTTGGTAAAGTTTATGTTCCAGCACTATCTGCATTTGCTGCCACCATTTTTCCATGAATCCCTCCCCAGTGATTTATTATGATGATTATTTTAAATAATGCATCATTTGTATTTTTGCTCATGTGAAATGCCTAAATAATTATTTGGCAAGCAGGACAAATAAAGCAAGTAAATTGGGATGGATCAATAGCTTCTGCAATCTTTTTTATTTTTTTTTTTAATTGCAGAAGTGTTTGTTTCTTCTTTGACATGATCAAGGACTCGTTCGATTCTTGTATTCTCATTACTCGTCTATAAAGTATCTCTGTCCCACGTGCTGTGGCACCAGCAAGGTCCATAATCGCAAGCTGCCTGAGCCTGTAGATGTCACATGTGTCTCATACATTACTGATGGATCTAGGGGTTGGACACAATAACAGGAACACATTTTTGATATAATGCAAATTCAATATAGCAGCCTACTTAAAATGTTGAGTTTTATTAAAACTGGGTATGTGAGGCATTGAGTCTACACTGTGGCAGTTGTAGAGTCTATAAAATGGCGCTGTTGTAATATATTCCATTATATTATACCTATAACGTGATGTGTGTCCATGCCTTGAAGCATTTTTGTTGGTGAGCACTATCAAATTTGTTAAAAACTTTATATGTAATGGTAAGGTACTACTGGTTGCTACAAATGTACCTTCAATTAATGTTTACAACATTTTTTATAGGCTGTATCGACCACACCAGGAGCATATCCTCCACTGTTACTTCTTATAGGTGGTGCTTCACCGTAGGTGTTTTGTGTATCATAGGAGGCCACGGCAGACTGCTACGGTAAAAATAGATATTTAATGGGGGCAGGCAAGAGTATGATAAAACACCACCTCCATATGGAGCCTCTAACACAGGGCACATCACCAGTGAGAAATGAGGCTCCCTCAGTCTCTGGAAGACACTATAGGGGACTCGCAAGGGGCCAGCTTAGGTATTGTTTGGGCTTCAGTGAATGTGAGAGCCACGATTTGCAGGCATTTTTACAAGCCTGAGTGTTTTCTCTCCAGCACCTTTGGTGGAATAAAGTGCTCCTAAGACTCCCTTGCCTGTCATCTTGGTTCTGCAACGTGAAGACAGTGGAGATCAAAGCTGCTTTCTCTCCAACTGTCAGCCCAGTTTTACCTGCCTAGAAGAAACCTAGCCTCTTAAGCTGTGACCAAAGGAGAATAATGTCCCTTGACAGAAGGATGGCTTCAGGCTAAAAAGAGCCTCAAGGCTCATTGTAGACAAGCTGGAGGGATGAGGAAGAGGAGAGGAAGAGTCAATTAGGTTTTTCTTTCATTGTCAGGATGAACAACCTGGCCTTATTCTGCCTGGTTGTGAAATAGAGGAAGAGAGAGGTGGGACCTGTAGAGAAGGAGTGCTGATCACAGAAGAGCAAAGTGGACTAGGGGCTAGCCCAGGGGTTGAGCAGCAGCAGGGCCCAGCCCTGCTGGAGGGCCTCTGCAGCCCTGGAGACCACAGAGGCACATCCAGGTCCGGGACTTGAAATTGGCTTATATATCTCTCTAGAAATGAGTCACATGGCAGAGATAAAGACATTCATTCAGACAATACAGTAAGGTAGGGAAGAAACAGTAAAGAGAATGAGATATAAAACTCAGTGAGACAAAACAGGAGCTCACACTTAAATCACATTCACACAACACTGGTGAGGTGATTGATGCATACTACCTCAGCGAGTGCAAACAGGCAAGCCGACATTGGTGATTTAAACTTCTATATACAGTTTCGGCGTAGCAAAGCTGATCTCACACGGAAGAGATTGGCAGAAATAATAACAATAGTGCTAATGGAAAGAAGATGGCCTCGGTGTCAGAGGACACGGATTAGCCAGAGCGGAAAAACATGAGCATGAATATTAGGATTACATTGAACGAATGACTTTGAATTTGTTTCAGCTTCACTTTCAATTAGTGGGCTTTATTATCAAGCTAAGAGGTGTCCATCAAAACCTCTGAACCCTCCCCATCCAGCCCCAACGTGAAAAGCCTGGGACCACACAGGCACACCAGCTGTTCTTGCAATATTGCAAGGGAACACCTCTTCTCTCTGGGAGAGGACAAGAAGCTCACTTGTAGAGGGAAAACTTGGCAAACTGAGATGGATGGCGACAGGTTTTTGTCCTGTCAGCATCTTTGCTCTGAGCCTTCTCTCGTCTTTTTGCATTTCAATAAATTGCAGCGAGATGCTACCTCCCCGTCTTATTGGCATGCAGGGAGGCAATGTGCTCGTCTCTAGGACGACCTAGCGCCCATTTACTTACACAATTTGTCTGACATTATTGCCCTTCCCTTGACGCCATGAGCTCGTGGCAAACACAAGTGTATGATGTGCAGACGTGCACATTAAAACAGAGTAATGGCTTGGCATTTATAGGAATAAAGTTTCTAACAGCCCCCTTTTTTTCTCAGCGGGAGAACTATAAAAGCCATCTGGTGGTGGGGGAGTGGTGATGGTGGGTGAGGAGGAGAGTAAGGTGGATGAGTTAGTGAGTCAGTGAATGCTGGAAGGATGGGGTAAGCGGGTGAGTGACCAAGTGACCTGAGTAGGTGAAAAAACAAGCGAGTGAATGAGTTTGCGGGTTCCCAAGCAAACAAGCATTGAGCTGGTAACTGCGTGAACGCTGGACTGTGCTGGAATCACAATGAGGTTCTGTGGTATTAGTCCACTCCCAACTCGTAAGCTGTCTCTCAGACATGTCAGGCTGCTACTGACCTTTCTCCTGTGGAAGTCCACAGATACTCTACCTATAGTGCAGCACTATGGATTTAGAATGATGGGTTGGTGTGGTAAGGTTACCTACTCCATAAAATGAGTCAGGCTTTAATCTGACTGATCCACAGGTGAGAATCCCCAGCTGCCCAATGGTCACACACTACTGAGAAAGGTTACGCTAAGACATAGAGATGGACCGAGCATGAGTTGCAATTGGCAGGTCAGTGCAGGATATGGATTTGGATCACTGTGGTCAGCTGATACAAAACAAGACAATTGGGTTCACTGGAAAAATGAATGACTAATTTGCAGTAAAATAGCAAGTTTACAGTTAAAATCAGATGTATCTGAATGTCTGTGAAAAGTAATCACAAAAGCAGCAAAAGAGGTTGAATATTACAGATGCTGGTTATTGAATGACACATATCTGGTGAAAATACCAAACTTTTGAAGAACTCCGGAAGCCAGAATATAGTTTATACGCTATATGTCAAAGCATTGGCTTGTTATCAAGGAATTACAATATATAAATTAAAAAAAAAAAGATATGTTTGAAATAAAATGGCTTGGGCTGCAAGAAAGGTTAGAAACTTCTGTATGACCATTTACATATTGGAGTCTAGGTCACCTTTAGAATCCATCGTAACCAAAATAACATTTCAGCCATTGTCGCAGAGCCACATTCAGTCCTGTTCACCTTCTGTGTTTCAGCAACAAGGCAGTGCTCCTCCATCTTTTGTCTTTTAACACCCTCTACACTGTGAGTGGGACTGTCTCGGGTAATGTATGTTCACATTTGCTGCTTGTGATCACTCTGCATTAGTATTACACTAGCCTGTCATTAGTATTACACTCTTGATTTCTTCTTCAAAACACAGAGACACAGTGATCACATGTTTTGTTAGTTTAACATTACACATGACATCATTGCATATTTAGTATAAACAGCCCAGTTTGTGATGACACGGGCTTATAATTGTGCGACAAGTTAATTATTCCTGTATTACGATGCTGTATGTTCCACACATACAGATTAATGTGACTGGGATTAATAATTCATGTTATGGGACATCTGTTGATGGCACTGCATTTTTTTAGTTACAGCGTCATAAAAACAAGTGAGTAAAACTGAATCACTGAAGTGATCTCAGTAACCTCCAGGGAGCTTTTTACATATTCCTCTGTAACTTCAGCAGCTGTATGACAGTCACTGATTTGTCTGGGAGGGAAACAGGAGGAAGCGAAGTCACAGGTACATTCAAAGGGATGATTTCAAGTCTTGCTCAGATATGCCAGGGGCAAGGTTAGACTGAATTTTCTCATCTTTACAGTTGAAGGTAATCCCATACCCAGTAGACTGGCTAATTAACTGAACATACAGCTCAGAGCCAACTGCATGGTTGTCGTGTTAGCAAAGCAGAGGCTATGTTACAGGCAGAGTGTGTGTGAGAATGTGTAATGGCTCTGTGCTGGAATATATAAACAATGGCCTGGGGTAGAGGTGGGCAGTATAACCAGAATAAACTCCACACTGTTGGAGATACGTGCCCTGATGGGGATTTGGCTCCACCATTTGTTCTGGTACAGAATGGATTTTAAATGTCACGTCAAAGTGCACTGCGAGCATCAGCTTACTGCATGTTAACCAGTGAGCATACGCTTCCCTTTTACACTAAAACAAACGCACATTTGCATGCTAAGAAAAGGGCGGGTGAAGAAATTGAGTCAGACAGTTCAATGGAGACAGGAGCAAACCATGAGGAAACATGTCAGCAAGTATGAGGAATGTTTGAAAATATGCTCAAGCTCTGACACAAGTAGCACTGGCACTGGTGTAAAGAGAAAAAACACAATGCAGACATCGTTGCCAGAGTCCCTGTCCTAATGATACGACAAGTTGGCTGTGAAAGGACATGCTGCAAACACAGGATCCATGGTACATAAAGAAAAAGACTTTAAACAAAATCCAATCCAAACAAAATGCTGAGCAGCTGTTGTGAAAAAGTGAAGCAAACAACAACAACAACAAACACACAAACACATGAAAGTCAACCCCCTGAACTGCTGCGAACATTAATAGTTAATTGATCAAAATAGTTGCTCACCCAGAGTCAGTCCTGCATTTGAATCACCATTTATTGAAATTACCCTATTAGCACAAAATATACAATGATATACATCATTATCATCAATATTTAACATATACTTTGATAAAATTTTCATGTCATTCTGCTCAGCCTCAGTCTGGGAGAGGGATGAAAGTAGGTGACAATACTGTCTCACAACTGGTCTGCCCACCTCATCTAACACCGGCCAGGCTAGCTCTCTCTCACCATCTCCCGTGTCCCTCCCAGCCCCACTGGGGCCTCAATTAAAAACTCCTCTGATGTCTAGTAACTGACAGAGACTCCATCACTTCCACACATCCCTCTCCACAGAGAGTGGCATTAAGATGTTGGAGGCAGAGTGGACTATTGATTTTCTTCTTTTTTTTTTTTTCATTGGTTGCTCCATTTCTTCACAAGGCCATCTTCGCGATGCAGGTGGAACTCGGGTCCAGTGCTCCGTTTACAACGCTCTCTTGTCTAAATTTTTAATTAGCTTTAAAACAAGAGTGGCCTGTGAGATGCTGAGGATGTGTGAGAGAGAATCACTAGTGACAGGCATCAGTACCACAACAGACTATCAAGCTAGTTGATAATGCCAGGCAGAGAAGCTAAGAGCAGAGTGACAAGGACAAATAGGTATGAAAGGTCTAAAGAGCCATTTAAAACAAAGCGTATGCACTGATCGTGTTGAACAAAACCGAAGTTAAATCTTCGCCTGCGCTGCATTCGGTACATCTTGAAGGTGCCATGTGTAAGAATGTGAAGCAGTTTGCATGTAATTATTGTCCTGGAGTCTGCTAATGTCAACAAATGACAAACACCCACCATGAGTCTAAAGTCAAAGCAATGAGCTAATATTAGCTTCTGCATAGCATATGAAATATACCACCAGCTGTTGTCCCAACCACACAGACAAGCAAGACCACCTATGCATCCATCTCAGCTTCTGAGTAAACACTGATAACCTGGAAAAGTTTTCACATCAGTTGTCAACCTGGCAACATGAATCTTCTTTGCCAAGAATACTGTGAAAGATGTCCTGCCTGCATCATTTTAGAAAGGTTTATTGGGAACAGTAATGTCCTTTGTTTTAATGGGATTTGGTTAGATGCTGGAATGCCAGGCAGTAGCATTCAACCAAGAGGCTCCCCCCCAAAGGGCAGGATGATGCTCGCTTGTGCCTTTGAAACAAGCTGTTACGGCACACGTGTAAGCAAACACTCTTTTGCTCTTTAGCCACTAAATGCTCCAATATGTTC
Source organism: Datnioides undecimradiatus (assembly GCA_008933995.1). NCBI lineage: Eukaryota > Metazoa > Chordata > Actinopteri > Lobotiformes > Datnioididae > Datnioides > Datnioides undecimradiatus. The sequence goes on from WARS01000060.1 coordinate 1,654,615, forward strand.
GCCTGCTAGTTAGTCGTGTTTTCAGTCTGCCGTTTAGTGTTCAATGAAAAGCGCACATGGGGTTTATAAAAACTTTTCCACTCAAGATGGCTTTCTATGGCTGCGCGGACAAGACAAGACAGACTGAACCAAACAGTGGTTGTAGGCCACAAAACCAAAACAGCGTGCTAAAAGATGTTAAAATGCTCTGTGGAGCTGAGGGTAAGTGCATAGTGATAATTCTCTCCACACCTGATACTAAAAGCAACTTGGACCTTGGACTGGGACCCCGATCCTACTTGTAGCATTAATTTCTATTCACATGCTGAATTCACATTGTTAAAGGCTTCATACAAATGATGGTGTACAAAGATTAAAAGATAAACAGGGCTCATTACACAAAGAATATTCCAATGATACATCAAGGCAAACAGTAAATAATATCTGGTCCCTATTTACCTGCAAAGCCACGCTAGCATAGTAGATGGGCCACAACTACCTAGTTTTCATACCAATGGCTCATTGCACCGAGAACAAACTGCAGCTTGAAACTGCAGACAGTCTGTGAACTGCACACCTATTGCTGAAACAACTCCTGTGTTACATCAGTATAGGAGTGCAAAGTGGGTGAGAAATATCATCCAGGATATGAACTTTAACATGACACTTATTGAACCATCCATTCAACTATACATTTAAGTCCGCAAGACACCCAGTAGTTGCACTAGCTTTAGTAATAGTCTTTCGCATTTGCTTTTTGTCTCTTTAGATTGCAACGAATCTGTAATGGGACAGCTAAAGAGCATCGACCCTTAGTGCCTGTATCCAGTGTTCTCTACACATAGAACTGCCTGATCTTTCGCAAAAGTCTTTGCAGTTGCTGTTGATTCTGTTTGATTTAAAGTGTCAATGTTTGCTTATGAAGAAACAAAGCCATTGTTCAAATCCACAGGAACAGTTGCTGTTTGCATGACTGCATATCTGAATACAAAATGGCAGGATGTAAGCTTTACCCTATATCACAAAGCAATGCAAGTTCTATCCAAAACATTAAAGAACTGCCTGGACCTTCTTCAAAGCGTGCAAGTTCTTAGTATGCTTCTCTCACTGCAGTATTACTAGGAGAATATATAATGACAGATTTTTTTAAAAGACATGTCTCTGTATGTCTTTGCCTAGGGCTCTCATTATAAAACAGCATTTCTCATTTTCCTCTGCTGCAGTCTTTGGTGGCTACTGGAGAGACAGATGAATACTCTCAAAACACTCAAGCTAAGCCGACCTCAGACTTTGGAACAGGTCAGCTTGGTCCTGTTAGCAGTTCATCTCAAGAACAAAACCAAACCTCTCTGCATGATTACACTATAATTTACTTAGTCTGAATATAAATAAACGTAAACGCTGCTGAAACGACATTGCTGTTGCTATCAGTGAAAGTCAGAGGTCAGATTTAAGTAGTGAAAAACCTTTCAAACACTGCTGGTGCTAGCAAGGGTACAGTGTCCTATATGAGAACATTTCTCAGGGCTTTCCCTATGAACAAGAGGCTTATAACCATACCACTGCTCTTCTGCACAAAGACACAGTACAGAATTGATTAAGAGCATTTCTAAGAAACTTATGTACACGTCAGTGGGATGTGGCATCTTAAAGAATACCTCTTAAACAAAGCAACATCTGAAACCACAAATCAAGAAGGGCAAACGTAACATAGCTTTACTTTACATTGGCAATATCATAACTCACTGTAAACGCAAAGAAATAAATGCAGTCTAGAAGCCAGCACTGAGATACCCTGTGATACATTCAAGACATATTAAAGATTTTTGACTTTTAAACACTAAAACATCTTTAGAATGTCCATTAAGGGATCATCTGATTCAAAACATATCCATTTAGAAAAAATAGTCCTTTATAGAATTTAAATCATGAAAATAGTTTCTTGTTTTGCTTTTGATTAAGTGTCTTTGAAGTCTTTGTAAAAACACCTTGTAAGCCGAAAGCCATTGCTCAACTTGGTAAAAGTATCATTATTTATAACAGAGTGGTAACATTCATGGCACATTTACATTCTCTTTATATTGCAGTCATCTTACAAAAGCAAAAAACTACTCTGGGCTGTGTTTTGACAGTTCTTTTAGAAGAGTCCCTAACAATGCCTATAAGCTGTTCCGAAATCACTGTCAAGTACAGTTTCTCATGGCTTATTGCTTAAATATACTTTGTCTCCTTCCAGCACTTTTAAAATATGATATCTTGGACAGAGTGAAAAAATGACTCTGTAAATCTCTCTCTCAGTGGAATATAGCTAATCACAGTCTCACAACTTGTGTGTAGCTAAGTTATTTAGCCTGAGAAAAAGCTCAGCCGCTGGCTGAGAAAGGAGTCAGGGACAATATGTTCTTACCAATGTCCCACAAGGGTAACACTCTCCACAAAACTAATATATTATGACTAAAACAAGTCTAGCTAACACACAAATAAGGACATTCATTCTCTCATTTACCATAAGATATCTACACGGCTGGCTTAAAGGAATGTAAGTAGCTTCTGAAAAAGTCCGAGGCAGAAACAAAACAAAAGATTAAACGTGACATTGATCAACCTTTAAGCATCTAATGATAATCAAAATGTCAACAAATAAATTAAAGCACTGATAAAGAAATCATATCCTTTTTTTCTTGGTATGCCCTCCTGGCTGCAAGCTTTGAATAAATAAGAGATTATTCAGACTTTTTTTTTTGAAAGTTAACGCAGCAGAAAAGAATCTACAGAGCTGCAGAATACTGTTAAGATGTCCTTGAACACAGCATTAACCCCTAAAACTCTCCTGTGGAGCTGCTCAGTGACTGGCAGAACGAGTTTGTGGTCGTTCCCAGGTGTGAGTGTGTGATCCAGGCCACTGCTATAAACAGCTTGCATGCTCAGCAAGCGTTTTCTGAGTAAATAAAAACAAAAACTGGTTCTTTTACTTGCGCTGTGACTTTGAGACAATTTTGTTCTACAGAACAAAGGATGTATCACGAACCAAAGTTGGCTGACCGGCTGCGGTTTTAAACAGGACACTATCATTGGTATCATTACCCTGAAGCTCTCATTATAGCTTGATGGTTATTATTATAAGCAGCTGGCAGGTGTACCTGTACATATAATCAATACGTACTGTCCAAACTACTTCAAAACACTAAATAGCGAATAAGTCATAGTTACTACATGTAATGATTAGTGTGTCAAACTGTACATTAATGCATAGTATACACCCAGCTTAATGGGTGCTACAGAATGAATGATTATTACTTCTCCCAGCAATTAGTTCCTGACATTCAGTATTGTTCTAAGTCAGTTACGCAATAGACCTCTTTAGCCCTATCTGCACCAAAATGACAGGGAGACCTTGAAGTAAATTTAAAAAATGAGTTTGCCCTCTTTTACTCCCCTTTTATCATATTTTGACACCATTATGATGCACACTACTGCCGTCTTTGGAGCTGTCTCCTTCCTTGCTTTAGAATGTATGATAAATAAGAAAATACTGAAAAAAATACATTTTTAAAGACATTCTTGTAAATCAATGGCAGATTTACAATGTGCAGGATTACAACTTGAATCCTATTTTACTCTGTAACCTTGACAGCTTCTTTTCCTGCTTTTGGAGTACCGGCACTAATTCTTCTCGTGCTACACAATACAAAGCAGGACACACTTGCTTTCATCTCTGGGTGTAAGTCATCACTCTGCTGAAGCAGCACATATTTCAAACCTATAACCAGTTGCATCATCGTGCCCACAGTGTCATCACATTATGTCACGTGGCTTTACTGAGACGCAGTGAAATATTGAAATCCAAGGACATCAGTTATCTGCCAGCCTCGTGTGTCATTGAGCAGGTGTATACGCATCCTGCAACAACACATTCAATTTGTGGGGATGCCAAACGAGATATATCATTGAAAATGGAACATCCCTTCTTAGAGTATACGGTACATAGCTCAAAAAATGTGTGTGTGAGTGCACATCATTTATTAAGTTCAGTTAAGACAGTTTTCTCCATCTCAACTTTATTTAACAAGGTTACTCAGAATCTGAAGGCTACAAGACTGTTAAATAGCATATTAATGAAGTTGGTTGGTACTAACAGGTTTGTTGGTTATTAGGTTTTTGCTGAAAGTTAGATGTTAGAGAAACGTTAGCTGCACAACATCAATACCACAGTGATAACAAAAATAAAGCTTAACTTAGAACTTCCCCGTGTTTTGAGTTGTGTGCTGAGCTAAGCTAAGCTAACTGTAGCTTTATTGTAATGTAAACGTCAGATATAAGTGTGGTATTGATCTCCTAAACCAACCTCCCTAAGTGCATTTTCCAAAATGGTGAACTATATCTTAAATCACATTTAGTCCATCAGTAAAAATATATCTGCTACACTTTCTCCCAAACATCAGTCTCTAGCTTTGGTAAATTGAACCTCTCGGTTCCACAACACAACCACAGTACTCTGAAACACTCTTAGCAGTTAAACCCTGTTTATATTGTTTAACCCCTCTAACAACCACATCAGGAAAACGACCCTACATTACAAATGGCATCACTCTTCATCTGGTAGAGTAAGTGGCTGAAAGCATCGAGACAGATACATTATAGATATGACAGACTCTTGTGGTGTGGGTCACCGAGCTGTCTTTGCCGATGACAGAGATTTGCACTTGCTGTGGCAACACACACGAGGAGGGCAAGTGATGAAATTAAACACAGTTGACAATATTAATAAGGTAAGAGGAGCGAGTTTGTTTCCTTGTGGACAGTTTGTCTGTAATGAGCTGCAAGTTGTCAGGCTCTGGGGAGACAGGCGTGGCTACAAAGTCCGAGCCAGTGGGAAGATATTAATGCAACCTGAAGGGGATGTGAGTCATCGCAAGCTGCTGTCCATTCAAACTGGTATCATAAGGAGCACGACCGCAGCATGGCTTAATCACAGTCATTACTGTGATATTTGACACTGGGGTTGAAATAAAGGGCTCTGTAATAGGTGCGTTTCTTATCACACAGTGAGTCAGTGGGTACTTACGTATTTTCAAGTCAAGCTGTCAGTGCAGAGGGCGGTGAGTGAGTCGAGCACTACGCCTTCTCGAAACTCCTCTCCTCTGGGACACAGCCACACTCAGTCCGTTCTTAACTTCCATTTCACACTTGGTAATCAATTACTGGTCTCCAGAGCTATCGAAGAAAAGAGCTACCTATCCTGAGAATAAGCTAAATCTCTCAACGCCTCCTAATTGAAAACACATTATATCGCTAGACAATGCTCTTTGTGTGTAGCCAGCCACTAATTTGGACTGTTTGCATGCACAGAACAAAGCAATTTACTGAGGTTGCAAACATCCTTTGCAGGACAATAATTCATGGTGTTATCAGGTGCAGAGTTTAAACATCAAATAAACGGGCTGAATAACTAAATAAGCAAACTTTGAAGGTGTGCCCAGTCGTTTGTTGGTGGCTATTCTCCCAGTGACTCAGAAAAGCTGAAACTAATATGATTTCATATCGTGAAGCCAAGACTGATGCCAGACCTCCCGAAACCAATCCCTCTTACAGGATTTAGCGAGAGCTGTGTGAAATGTACACTGCAGGGCCCCATCGGTCCCAATGATAGTCCTTGCTGTGAGTCCAAATCAAAATGAACCCGATCAATAACAAAAGAGGGCTTTTGTACGTTTACTGCCATCATAAATACAGTGTCCTGAAAAGGAAAGCATGGGCGGACAGAGAGAGACAGGTTTTCACCAGGCTGGGCGCAGGGATGAAGATGTCAGGCCTCTGTTTGCAAGAAGGTGGCAGTCAATATGATCACGTTGCCATGATATGATGGTTGGACCCTGTTTTTGATCACATGCATGTTGGCATTCAGACCACAGGAATACACTCAAAAACAACACAACCACAACCACAAACACAGACCCTTCCTTATAGAACAAATGCTAAGTAAAAAGGAGCAAAAACAGAGCATCATGTCATCACAGGTTGAGGTTTTAAAACCAAACCAGTGGGTAAAACCTTTAATGCTAAGAGGTCACGATGGCAGAGAGGGGGCTACAATAAAGGGGGAATACATTCGAGCACAAAAGAGAGGAGCTCATTCTCTCTTTCTGATTGTGCCATTCTAAAAGAGCGGGGCACACACCAGAAACTGCCCACAACCAAATCCCACTCAACAATCCCTCAGAGGCGTACAGTAAGACTGGGAGCATGACAAATAACATTGCCTGGGCCATAATACAGGGATAAAATTTCCTATACTGAAGGCCCAGAAGAGGACATTCAAACGTCTTAGAGCACTGACAGCAGCAAGTGGCCCGAGTTAATAATCCTGATAGGAATTAATGTGCTTACAATGGTGCCATTGCTGCCTACCTGAATTTATTTTAGATTGCCTACATTACTTCATCTGTCTATTCGGTTGTTTTCCCTGGCTGGGTTCCTGATAACACAGAGCACACATTCAGCAAGAGAAAGAAGGCCTATTTGTGCACTGGACACTAATTAATACAGTGTTCCGCTGGGAAAGTTGCCTGCTTGCTGCTCTACTGACAACAGATTCATTTATACTGCTGTTTTCTGCTTCTCCAAAGGCTCTGTTAATTGCATTTAAATTAGCCCTTGTTCAGTAGAGAACAAGAACCGGTGCAGGGGTTTGTTATAGACGCTCGAAGCAAAAACATGATTTCGAGCAATATAAATAGAGATTGACAAAGATTTTGATAAAAAGATTGTGACAGAAGAAAAAATATATGAATAACTGCAATTCATGCAATTTCACCACAGAAATTCAAACCAGTGGATCACTGCAACTCTCAGTTGGATAATTTGCTGAAATGGCAATGCTTGTTCCTGCCACGAGATATTGTCATGGTACATGACAACATTCAAAGAAAACGCTCAATGAGGGACTTCTTGGAAACAATAAAGAAATAAGTGCGGCAAGTGTAAGTAAGTGTGGCAGGTAGCTATTTGGATGGCAACGTGATGTCAGGATCAACCTCTGAAGACATAATAACATAGCCAGGAGAAGGCGACAGAAAGCAAGCTGGCACACACCTAATGAAGAAAAGAAACTGCTCAGTGTAATGAATAGCTGAATGCTCTCCCGCAGACCATTTAGCATTAGCACCTGTGTCAGATCACATCTCCACCGTAAAGGTCAATGTTTATATAGCAATTAAAGATGTTTTTTAACCTTGATTTACCCGGTGAAGGTTGGTTTAGCATGCATGTGCTTCATAATCATACAGTAACAAACAGTCTCCTTGGAGAAATGTGCCCCCAAAAAAACAGCGTTGTACCTGGAGTTGAAAAGTTGGATCAGAAAAAGCTGCCTGGGAGAAACCAAAAAAGTTTGAAGGAAACTGGAAGGCTCTGACAGAAAAAGTGATGAAAAGTTGGAATGGGGGAAAAGTACAGTGTAATTCTCAGTGACAAGGTGCATTCCAGGCTTATTCCCGCACAAGGGAATACTCATGGAATAAGCAACCATGTTTATTCCTGCACAAAGGGCTTTCATTAAGTTGATTGAGTTGGGAAATCCTACAGAGAGCGTGTACTCCGGTACATTCAGGGGAGATTAACGCTAGCAGCAAAGCCGAGCTGGTGAAGGTTTTTGACAGCTGGTAAAAAAACAACAACAAAAAAAAAAAAAAAACATTTGACAAAACAGGGCTCACAGTGTTGTTGATGCACAACTACCAAACCACCATCAAGCCAATTTCATCCAGTTTGCCACCTATTGGCAATAACAAAACACTCAAATGTAATCGTGAGCGGCGTTAGATGGGTTAGTCATGTAACTGCTTACTTACCACGTAACAGTAGAGGGTCAGGCTGCCTTTATTTAATGGGTCAATTTGTGGTAATGGCAAAAGACAAATGTCAAAACAAGTCCTGTCATCTGCAGGAGTACCTAGCAACATCCTCCAGCCCAATAACAGTTGAGGGTAACATAGGGAAACGTACACATAGGGAAAAACTTCATGCCAATAGAAAATGGTAACTTTCTTATACCTCCATACACTTTGTATGTCTTGGGAATGTGTAAGGCAAAACGTGGGTAAAAATAAGCCCACACTAACGAGGGCGAAAGCAAGCCAACACCACACAGACAAGGCTGAGAGTGAGAGGGAAATCTGCGATCCTCTTCTGGGGAACCAACAGTGCCAAACCATGGTGCTCCTGTGTTGCCCAGTGAAAATGCCAGCTAGATAGTAAAATTCAGCAAAAAGTCTTTTACACCACGTGGGGTGATCTCCCTCTTCGTCAGCGAGTCCATCTCCTGCCTGTCAGGCCGTAGTGCCCAACTCTGAGCTCAGCAAACGTTTTCGTCTCCATCTTGCTTTCTGTCATCCACTTCTCACCCCTCCTAACCCTGTCTCCCTAGCTCCCTCTCTCTATCTCCCTGCCTCATCTCTCTGTCTCCTTCCTTTCCCCACTCTATATATCTCCATCCACACACTGTTCACTGTAAATGCTGTGCCAGCAGAGTGATGCCGGGGAAATGGCGCCATCCTCATTGAGAGAGCAAGCAGACGGAGTGGGGGTGGTGCTGGAGGGGGTGTTCTGTGACAGGCACTGAAACCCAGCCATCAGACAACACACTGCAGCAATCACACAACTCCAGTAGATGGGATACATAGCTTAAGCTCCACATTCAGAAAAGGATCAGTAACAAAAATGATAGGATATAAAGTCTTGATCCCCCCCAAACTCCAAAAACATAATTCTTTTCTTTTCTTTTTTTTTTTATTTCAGGAGAACAAAGTGTTCGGGATAGGCCGGGAGTGTGAGACAGTGTAAGACATCAACACAGGTGGAGGAGGGGCAGGAAAGGAGGGGGACTGATACACAAGCTTGCTGGACAGGCAAGCAGACAGGCCACGGTTCATTTGAGGACTGAAGCTGCTCCCTTCCATCATTCGACTGTTCATTAATACCAGCTGCTCCTATGGGTCTCCCCGCAACTAAGCCTTGCTGCACTCTGCAAAATCTATCAATATCCCAGCAACACAAAAACACTGCCTACTCTGGAGCTCAAGCTTAAAAACCGACCGGCACGCCACAGGGCGTGTTTACAAAAAAATAACTGTTTCTGAGATGCCTCATAAGACTGTGCATGCGCCGTGTGCATATGTTATTGACAGTCCGGATGTTTCTGGTGATGCAGTTAAATCGGTGGTAACTACAAAAGAGGTGAGATTTACATGGATGACTTAACACTGGCTCTCAAGGTGTAGCTCATGCCAGCCCACATGGTATTCTGCTCAGTATGGGTAAAGGGTTCATTTTCTCAAAATTAACCTTGTCAAACTCCTGTTCTGCCTGGGGGAGATTTGTATTACTATTGCAATTTTTCAATCAGAGATTGAGGACAGTGTGAAATTTTAACATACTTGTCCACTCTACCTCCCCCTCCTCCGCCCCAGTCTCTCTCTATTATTCTGGTTTTTTTTTTCTGCTCTCATCATCCATTTGGAATTTTAAGCAGATTTTACCCATTCTTATAATAGGATTCTCCACTTCCTGAGTGTGGCACGCAGTGTGCAGTATTTGTAAGTGTATACAGCGCGCAAGTGTGCTCGCTATATCACTCAAGCTCGGCACACTCTGCACTCCGCTACTCTAGCAGAAGAGTTCTGCTGGGTCAAAATTAATTACAGAAGCTGTTAAGCACACACCAGCTGTTGTAAACAAATGCAAATACATTTTCATTTCAAACAAGCCCCCTTGTATGTCGGCACACAGAATACTGTAAATCTTCTGTGTGTTTACTAACAACTTGGGCCATCATCAAGCTGTGCTGGCGTTCCTACTGAGAAATTACTCTTATTCATGTCCACTCAACTGCTGAAAATCACGATCATCACTGTTTAATTAAGGGTTTTCCCCAGTTTATTTGTGGACAGCAGTTGCTCGTTTTGCCATCCCTCTTTTACTCTTTACTTCCTCAGACTTCAATAACTCCATAGCTCCCTGGCAGGACCTCGCTTTTGTCAGTTTGTTTTGCTCTCGGGCGCTGTCTTTGACAGGGTCTCTTCAGATGGTTTCATTTTTTGTTTTTTTTGTTTTTTAGTTTGGGGGAAAAGCAGGACCATGGCACTGACTAAAAGAAATGACAGCCAAAGTCTATAAAAGCTGCTCTGATAATAAATATATTCATTATATTAGGGCTGCTGTCTATAAAAATAAATAAATATAATGTAAAAACCTGGCCTGAGCTACCAGGTATCCCTCATTTGACCCAATGTGTTAATGAAACAGTAAACAAGTGATTTGCATGTCAGCAGTGATGGTGGGAGCCGGACCACAGAGAGCCTTGACTGTTATCTGTACAATGTGAAAGTCAATCCTAAGTTTACTCGTAAGTAAACTTTTCTAATACTTCCTAATAGTCCTCCTCTTATATGACAGCTAGCAGACAACAAAATTCTTTATTGTTTACTCCTTATTTGGATTACCATTATCTTCTACACCTCCTACACCTCAATATAAAATAATGGCAAAAAAGTAGGTGATAATTTAAAATCAGACAGCGTAAATACAACAAGGACAGGCATGGAACTACAGACAAAAGAGGCTCACAATGAAAATTAAAACTTTCCGAGACAGCAATAACTAAAGCAGCCTCTGTGTTAGGTTCATCACATCTGGCTCGCTACCAAGTAAAACACATCAGCTCCACTAATGTTGGTGAAGCACAGCGCATAGTTGAGTCATCCACATACAAAACCGCAATGTCATTTTTGATCAATACAGTAGATCATTTATAAAAGATGATATTAAAAATAGACATTTAAGAACACTATAAGATTTTTTTTTTCAGATAAGCAATAAATAACAAGATCGAGTCAAGCCATAAGATCATTTTATCTCTTATCATTATGGAGAGTGATACAAAAATATTGACATTGTAACTGAATTTAAGGGGACCCTGTACAATTCACCTTTTTACTTCCGCAGAATTGGTTTTCCGATCAAATATGTATGGCTAACTTACTCCTACATTACTTCTTGCCATGTGTAGGAATACATTAGCTAGCAAAACAAGTAGCAATCTGTGTGTTTCATCATAGTCTAAGGTGAGAACAAGGGCTGTGGGAAAGTGGTGGAGGGGCAGGTGGGGACAGAGACTATTATAATCATATAATCATATATTTGTGAATACTAAATAGGGCAAAGGTGTGCAGTTACATCTAGCTTATATTAAGTTTTCTTTTTTTCATTAATTCTTTTAATCAATGCTTAGAGGAAATAAGAGAAAAATGCGATCAGTACTGGTTTAGGTAATAACACCTGCCATGGCTGTATAGATTTTAGTTAAAACATGGGTGAAATAAACCACTGTTCAGGTCACCAAGACGGAGGTTGTCCTTACTTTCATCAGTCACAATGCAGTAAGTTTAAATACTTCACATCAAACTCTGCAGCTTCTAACAACCAACTAGAATAAGCTTTCAGTATTGAAGTTGAATCTGTTGCCGTATTAGTTCAATACGGTACTGTACTCATAATATTTTTCTGTTGCACAGGGGTGCAATGCTCCTGAAAATAAAATGTATGTATGCAAATTTGTGTCCCTATTTCTTTTATATGACCTGTATAAACTTTAAAAAAGCAGGTTAGACTCATCAACTCCTGTTTCTAAGTTTGACAGCGTATACTGCATACATTTAAATGAGCTAATACCAATTTAGCTAATACAAATTTGCCTTAAAAGTTAAGAATAACACAATTTTATTTCATAAAAAATATTGAAGGGTGATTTAGTTTACGCTGATTGTTCAATTTATTTTTTTGCAGCACAGGGAAAGGAAAGTGCATGCTGCCAATCAATCACTCAAATAATTTTTCCTATTCTTGTTTTCTCCCTGGAGTGATTCAGCTACTAAGAGTAATAATCACACTCATGGAAGCATGGGCATCAATGCAGAAAAGCGGTATTAACTGTTAGTCAATACTTTTATCCAAAGAAAATTGACAGAAATATTGGAGAATGATGAAAATAATACATTCATGAAATCCAAGCCTGCATGCTTTGTGCTTTGATGCCATCTAATAGTAAAATGATTTCACCAATGGAAAATGCCACTGATTTTGAAATGTTATGTTAAATCCCATCCAACAGGTAGAGTAGAGGTAGAGTTACAAAGGTTTGGCTTTAACTGTAAAAAAAACTCTGCAATGGAACTGCAGCAAAGAAAAGGGGTAATTGGAAATGTCATTGTCATGATTTCACAATGATTCACGTCCCCTGAAATAAGACAGAAATGCATGACTATCTAAATTACCAGTGCGGATGACTCAATCAACATTTTCTCAAAATGAGAGAGTCTCGCCTGTTGAGGGGAAATAGAGGAGACCAAAAAAAAAAGACATGAAAGGTAATAAAACGATCCTATCTGTTTCAACCAAACCTGAAATAGTGCATCAATCCAGCAAAGGTCGAAGGGTAATAGCAGCCACAGAGTATTTTAACACTGCTACCTTACAGTCATATTTCATTCTCACCATGTGTTTAATACATTTCCACTCCCCCAATGGTCCCTCTGACTGGTTATCTGTGCTGTTTTGAAAGAGGCCAACCAAACTGTTAGAAAGGCCACCCTCCCTCAGCCGTCCAGCAAGCCTGCCCTGCCAATCGGCCATCCTGTTTCCAGACAGCACAGTCATTTCCCAGCCCAGTGGAGCAGCACTCCCTGACCTCTGCCTCGACCTCCGCCTCAACTGCCCGAGCTCCAGCACCAGCTCCAGCCTAGAGAGCAGGCTCAGGCCACCTCTACTTATTTATGAGCCATTTCACACAGTGCTGCTCCCATTAGAGACCCAGCCTTCACCCACCTTACACGGCACTCTCCTTGCACTTAACACATTGACTACACCAGCAGGGACAGGGGGGCATGGGCGGTGGGTGGTGGTAGTGGCGGTGGGTGGGTGGGTTGAAGAGACCATTAGACCTATCACATAGGTACTGTCACACACCCAGCTCAAGATTTCATCAAACAATCAGCAAAAGGCAAACATATCAATCTACTTCCTGGTTAGCAAACATTTCCTGCAGACAGCTGCTAGGAGACCAATCACTCCATCCAGCACAATCTTTTATTACTGTATAACATTTTGAAATATGATATGAATAGGTATTTGACTATCCTCTGGGAAATAATCATCTACTGATCTAATTTAACGATGCACAGGAACTGATGGGTTATGCTTATTGAGCCATAATTGGACATTTCATCATTTCTCATTCCTTTTGTTGGAGCTGAACTGTTACTCCTAGCAGAAAACAGAGCGGCTCAGAAGGAAAAAGCAAAAAGTTAAGTCTCCACAGCATGAAATTTGATTGAAAGATTGATTTGTGAAAGCATACAAGATGTTAATAAGAAACTACATATGCATGACTGGAAACAAGATTAGTCTTAGCTGGTAACATTCAAACACTGCAGGAAAGATGATGAATACTATGATGCTGACTGAAAGACCGAGAAGCTACTTACAGAGGAAGACAGATTAAGACCCACACCCACCTGTGATGGTGACAAAGGCGTAACCCTCCTCGCCGAGGAGTGGATTGATCAGTCGGCAGCTGTAGGTGCTATTGGGCTCCAGCACAACTGTCAGCATGCTGGTCATAGTAAAGAGCCCTTCCTCATTGGCCACCAATGAATTGGAGATGTTGTCCGTCAGGTTGCGCCCGCTCCCATCCTGCCATATCACGTCAGCCTGAGGATAACCACCGTAGGCCACACACGTCAGGGCAACCTCATCACCCGGCCTCAGATTGGATTCGGTTTTCAAAGTCACCACGGGCTTGGAGTAGGAGGCTGTAAGATGGTAATAGTAAAGAAGGAAAGATGGAGGGGAGGAGTGAGGTTTCAGGGAGGGAGGGAGGAGAAAAAGAGGTATTGATGGGTAAAGGCGGATGAGGATGCGGAAAGGATAAAGGAGTAGCACACGCATACTGACTTTAGTTAGATTCTCTGCGTGAGAGTCCGCCTGGGAACTGTTTGACATGATTCCCATTAAATTCTTAATTATATTTAGGGAGCTTAGCATAACATAGTGCTTAAGATCCCACACACACATACAGCATCTGTGGCACATCCTGATGCTGCTTCCCTACATTCTAACACCGTTCTCTCTGGAGAACCAAAGCACCGAGCCACTCCCAGGAAGGAAATACGGTGCAAGGTGGGAGGCAGAGGTGGGCAGGCCTGGGAGAAAACTGGCAGGCTCAGAGATTTGGGACGACTCAGCCTATGGCATGAAAAAGAGCCTAGAGGGGTGGAGGCGAGGGGTGAATCGTCAGCCTCGGCTGAAATCACGTTTCACCGGTCCCTTGAGCTAAAACACGAGTACAGAGGTGGCGGAGAAAGACGCTGCTGTATTCCCAGAACCAATCATTGCACAGCAAACAATGGGGTGGAGCTGAGGGTGAGATGAAATAAGTTTGTCTGAGCTGCTTTTTGAAAAGTGGACTCTCAACACAAAGGCAGATTTAGCGTTGTACACACTAACTTCCCCAGCTGTCCGTCTGACTGACAGGCAGAATTCCATCGAGGGGTCCTTTCATTTTCTTCCAGCACAGCATGAAGGAAGTCTACAATGTTAACTGTAAAAGCCGGCTAAAAATAGAACATCTATAAATCTAATGCATAAAATGGAACCAATTTGTCACTGCTGGAGACATTGTTTTCCCTCTCGCCAGCCCGGAAAAAAAAACGTTATTCATTAACACCGCCTAATGCACATCCATCCTTGGAGAATTCGGGAACAGTCTCACAACAGATATAGAAATGGGAGACGGAAGGAAAGGCAAACAGTATCATTATAAATAAATAAAAGGCTCTCAGCTGTGAAGGTGGGCAATGTAGTCACACAGCAGAGAAGATGTTAGCAGTGGCTGATTGACCGTAACAACAGCTAATAATCAAAGTCAGCAGATATTGACCATGACAGAGACCACAATCAGCGCTTATTGACCAAAAACACTGCTCGGCAGCGCCGAGGAAACAGTTTATCACCTGCTTACGTCTCGTGAGAAGAAATTATCATAGATCACCGTCTCCATAGGTAACTGTAAAATACATTTTATCGCATACAATTAGGGTATATGTGCGTATAAGAGCTGAGGTCAAATCACTTTCAATACAATCAATTCAAAGTGCAAAGTGAAACTGAGGTGCAAACATTAGCTAATGAAACAGCCTTTATCCATTATCTAGTCAATGTATTGAGCACACTGTACAGAATGAATCCCTAAAACAACATTTAATTTTCATTTGTTTAGACTTAGATTATCTTGCAGTCTATCAACATGAACCTGTGTGTGTGTGTGTGTATGTGAGAACACCATGTAATATATTTTTTATGGGGGTCTTTTGCTAAGTGTAAGAAAACCATCCACGATGATGTCATATGGGTTTTTTTTAAGCTAGGCCTCGGAGACAAATAATAGAAAACCTATAATTTCGAAGATTTGGACATTTACCAGGCCGGGGAAAACAAAAGATTCTGTTGTGTTGCATCATGGGAAATGCAGGATCCCTTGAGGGTTTTAAAGCTTCACCCATACCACAGACTATAAGACTATAAGTATAAGATAACTTGGCACCCACTGCTTAAATTTTTAAATTCCTCTCTTACTGTAACTTTCTAGAGTATCCCTTTAACAGGGCAACGAGGAAATTAACCGAAAAATACATTTCTTTCTGGACTGCAACCAAATCCATTTATTTCATTTTTCATTTTACAATTAATTAACTTCTCTTTTTATGTTATTTTTCAATATACGACTAGCCTATGAAACCTCAATTTATAAGCTTAAGATTGTGTTTTTCGTGATATTTTCTGGGGAAGAGGAAAAAAAGGGAAAACAATGCAACAGACGTAATGTACTATATATAGGGTGTCTAGCTGAAGCTTATCTGTCCCTGGACAGTGTATTTTTTGTGTATGTGTCTATCTCCTCTCTGTGTGCCATGTGTGTGTTCATCTGTTTGCCTCTACACGTGTCATGGACGTCACAGCTTGACTCACCGGCCACCTGCAGCAGCAAAGCAGCACTGCCATAGTCCCGCACCCTGACAAAGCAGGTATAGCTGCCTTCATCGGCCACCACCACCCTCCTCAACAGGAGCGAAGTGTTGCCCAGGCCCAGCTGGGCGGGGAACAGGCTGGTACGGTTGGCGAAGCTTTCGGCCTGGTCCGCCAGCTGGTCGTGTCCCTCCCAGTACCCGTGAACACTGCGTTTCGTGTCTGTCAGCTGCCAGAAGACGGTCAGATCAGACAGGTTGAACGGGGGGGTGACGCTGAAGGAGCAGTTGAGAATGGCATCCCTGCCGTGCAGCGCCACCACTGGCTGCTCCGGGACTTGCACCTCCATCAAAGCTACAGGAGAGGAGTTGGTACATATGAGTGATACTACTTTGAAAACAATGCAAGAATTGAAGTGAAAAAACACAATATTGTATTTCTACGTGGTACAAATGTGTTTTGCCGTATGTGTGAACATGTCAGGTAAGATGCCAAGAACAGAAAAAGTGGTAAAATACCCAGATTTTACACATCCCTCTTGCAGTCATCTCAACTCAGCAGCCTTTACTGTGTCAGTCTTACATGCCAAACATTTGTCACCCATTTGTCACCTTTAGTCTAAAATAGACAATAAACAATATTAATAAATACTATTTGGCCCAGGTCTAGTATAAACATACAGTATTCACTGAATCACAGCATTAATTCAGTGTGCTGTGTTCAAATGTGACAGAATGACACCTACTCGAATTTGAATGTCTTTGAAAAAAAAAAAAAAAATCAATACCGCATTTTGAAATATATGCTCTGACTTCTTCAGAAACATCCACTTTGTTTGTGCAGCACGGCAGCATGGAGCGGGTGAGACAGGATGAAGGGGAGAGGGAAGAAGAGGAGGGATCTGGAGGTAAGCATTAGGACTTTGTTTGTGCTCCTATAGGCTTTGCCTCCTGGCGATGGCTCAGCGATAGAAGCAACAACATCTGTATAGCTTTAGTTAAATCGTTAGTTAAATCTAAAAAAAACTGCAGCAAAACTCTTGAGTGAGTGTATCTGTAGGAATGAAAAGTGACTCCGCTTCTCACCAAACACTTTTTTTTTTTTTTTTTTATCAGAGGCTGCTGATTTTTCTGTGCATCTGTGCGTGCGCATGTATGAGTGTTTGCATTGTTTGTCTAGACTAGGCCAAGTGCAAAGAGTACACCGCATAATCATTCTGGATTAGTAGCCATCTCAAGCAGTCCAGAGTACATCCATAGTAGTCAGCATTCTCCATTGATCCCTGTCTGCTCTTATACAGCTCTGAGACACTCATCAGCATCACAGGGGAGGAAAAAAAAGCCAGTCGGCCCCTGGAGCAATACACTCCACTTTATGCTCATCCTCTCTAATTGTTATAATCACAGTGGCATTTTAGCCTCCTCACCCCTTTTTGAGCCCTGTCTATCACGCAGCCCACGTCAATGTGGAATCACTTTGCTGTGAAGGAGATCTGACTGCTGCAGAGGTGCAATAATTACTTCCCCTATTAACAACAAACACGTCTTTCATCTGAGAGGGTTCATATATGGATGGGTGTTGCTAAGTCAAGGCAAACCTATTTTCAATCACATTCAGCCATTCCCAGCAAGGTAGCCACCCCAGCACACCCCTGACAAACGGCTCGTCTGTAGGAATACTGCCACCTACTGGTTAACCTCACAAGTGAAGGGAAATGGGACAGATAAATGCAAGATTGTTGCCCAAATACCCCGCTACACTTTTGCCCAGGCCCTACAGAGTGAAATAGTCATTTAATAATCGGGATATAAAATGTAACCACTTTTTATTTGATTCATAAAAAGTGGTTACATTATCATATTAAAATGGAAACAGAAAATGTCATCAAAAGTGGAAAACAACACCTGTTTTGTTGTTGTAGCCCATCATACCTGTATCATGGGTTCGTGTGTTTACTAAATTTTGAATACAATGCTCCTTAACGTTGACTTGAAATACACGAAAGCCTCCAGGCGCAGCAAGTGCCAGTCAAACTCCGAATTCTCTCGCCCTTTAGTAAAAACAGCAGAGGGTTTTTCCCTTTACTGTGATCACAAAAGCTCCTCTGGTGCTGTGGGGGTTTTCTGTCACCCCATATTGCACCCGCATTCTCTCGGCTGGGCTACAGCACAGCAAACAATAGAGAGAGAGAGAGTTATCAGGGCAAAGCATAGCACGAACGGGCAGTATTGTGCCGCCATCAATAGGGATAACTGAGCAAATTTCTAGAGTGTGCATTTGGGGCTGTCTTTGGAGGTGGCCCAACCTTTTCGGTAATGCACAGGTCGCTGGTGTTTTTTGTAGGAGTTGAGGGTCAGTGACAGCCCTATCCGAGACGTGCATGCTGAAGGAGGAGGAGAGAGAGCAATTAAATCACTCCCCGAGCAGCCTGGGATGACTCACACCACCGAGTTCATACAGGAAGGGGGAAGGGAAAGGGAGAGAGAGGAGCCGGCGTCAAGCTCACACTTAAAGATAATATCTGGAAACAAGCCAAGGAAGAGGCTGTGGTGGAGCCTCACACACTAATCCCTCAACACGGACCAAAGCCATGTCAGAGAGGAGAGAGAGATAGAAACTCCCCTTTCTAATTCTACATCTCTGCCTCCTCTTACACTCACTGATTCTTTAACCAGTGACCTATCACTCACTCCAAGGCCCCGGGAGGACACAGTTCTACACGGGGACCTGGTGTAGGGACGCCGACCTGAGCTTGAAAAGAGAATACAAGAGGAGCATTTTGCATCGCAACGAGGGGAGGGGATTGGACAGGAGAGCGGGGCAAGCCAGGCCGTCTGACGTCATGGAAAGCGCACATCTGATGTCCTATTCGTCAGAGGTGAAATACCATGAGCCAAAGCAAATCACTGCATACTTGGCTGTTTTTGATCCGCTGCTGTTTACAGCAAACAGCACGTTCTGTACAGTGGATGGCTGTTTGATCGTCTCTCCCCAGGTCTGCTTACAACATGAAAAAAAACATGCATTCTCGAGAGAGACATGTGTAAGTTGTACAGGCTGAAGATTATAACACAAGTGGTCTTTGGTGAAGGGGCTGGGCTGCACCTTGTAGTCAGGGCGGTGGTGTCCTCTCAGGGGGTAAGTGGGGATCTCGCCTCTCCCTTCTCCCTCTCGATAAAGAGATGTTCAGAAGCCATAGAGGGCAGGCAGGGAGACGTCAGGCTGTGGGGATTTACACACTGCACTTTGTGTTTATGGGCCTCAGCTCTGTTTGAGTGCCTGCGAGACAGAGACGGGCACTTTCACAGCCGACATGAAATAAACTCATTACAACCTTTGCGAGTGCTGGCATCGGGCCCTGCTTAGCAGCGATGCACAGGGATGGCTAGAGAAGGCTGCAAGTGATCTTCACACTGCTCTCCACTCTACTTTCAAGACTGCCCGCCCACCCACCCACCACTTTGTCACTATCAACACCTCCTTCCGTCATGCTTTCCTCAGGTGTGCACAATATGGGTGCTGCCGGATTTGCTTTTACCATGTTATTTGTATAGTGAGCTGATGCTAGCTAGGCACACGAGGTGAGCATGGAGGCTGAGTGTGAGACAGAGACAGCGTGGGATGCGAGCAGACAGCAAATAGGAGGATCACAGCTTTTATAGGGAAGGTGCTTGCAGGGTGACAGCAAGGCTGTTGGTAAATAAAATCCAGTGATATCTCACATCATTCTGGCAGATACAGACAGGCGAGTGCACATCCATGCACCCACATTCACTCACATATACACTGTGTATTGTATGTATATGTACAAAATCTGATAACTGAACTGTGATTATTAGACTCCAGGGTTAAATGAATAGCTATAATCACTACATTAACTACGATATTTATCTTTTTAAACAGAAGTGAGTGACTCTATAACAAGCACACATTAACAGTAACCTAACAGGACTTTTTTATTGCAGACATTAAAACATATCATAGCAAGAAAGCTGTAGCAATAACATCAGTAATGGCTACCTGCCATTTAAATGTGCTAGTTTCATGATCTGCCGCTGATCTGTGGGGTTTTCACACAACCTCCCCTTAGTAGAGTGTCATTTTTTAAAAGGGATTTTCAAAACTTTGAATTATTCGCATTTTCAGTGACTGACAGGCATACAAGTTGGGATAAAATCACCCAACTGTTCTCTGGTAATATTCAAGTGATTATCTCTGAAGAGATTTAAAAACAACAAAAATAGGTGCCTTACTTTCAGTTGCTGGCAGATTGATATTTCGTTAGTCAGACTAAAGCTGGACTAATTGCTTAGTTGGTGCTAAAAAAAAAAAAAAAAAAAAAAGAGGATACCATGCACACAGAGCGAGGATGGTTTAAAAAGGCACAAAACTTGAAAAGAGTGGCCCAAAATGAACACACAGACACCACGAAATGCAGCACTGACGAAACCATGCAGCTAAAATCTGATAGACTTAGCCACACCCTGCGGTACTGTAAATAAGACTTTATAAACGCAAATTGTGGAGCGTTAACTCAGTGTCAACTCAGACAGATGCACCGCATACAGGCAAATATGTGGCACAGCTACCAGCACAGAAAGCTTCATCCTATTTAGACATTTTACACAGACCTCTTATTCTGCAGCCCCAAAAGTGAGTCAACAAATAGCTGACCTAGGCATGTGCAAGCACATACTGTTATATATATAAAAACACACTCGTTTGCACAGGGCTCGGTATGAAATTCGAGAAGCAGCGCCAAATTAGCAACCGTTAGCAGCTACCTAGCCCATTTTTTTCCCCCTCACATTTCCCTATAGTGTAGCATAAACATCCAATAGAAAGAGAGACTGACAACAGTTTAAGTGGGAATAAATACATAAATGTGATGAGATGAAATCAACCATTTTTCTGACTATTGTCATGAAATATAACTTGTTAGGACGGAGATGGAAACTGTGCATTTAGCAGAGTTTTGGCAAAAAATACGGCTATTTGGAACATACTGAGGACACAGATGGACAGCAGAGAAGTGGATTATGCTGCAAGAGTTTTCGTGGTCATTTGCTGTTTTTTTTTGTTTTTTTCCACTGCGAAAACTGGTCACAATTGGAATCCATTAACTGACATGAAATCAAGCTGTCTACAGCCACAACTCAAGCCAACGAAAGAGTTTGAGTTCGGTGCTCAAATTAAACCATTTTAATAGTGAGAACTTTGAGGGAAAAGAAGGGTGAAACAGCAAAGTTGTGTGTCTTTTGATCGTCCTTCATTTATATCTATAAACACGAGCCCAGCTAGAGCCACAGCATGCTCCAGTAGTAGTGCGTAGGATCTAACTGTTGATCATTGAAAAATTCTATCAGTCTCCCTCTTCTGGGACGAAAATACCGCACATTCCATAAAAACTAATCATGCCGATGCCAGAAATGAGCTCAGAAATGAGAAATCAGTTCTGAGTGCGAGTTGGTTTTTTTTTAATTATTTCATTTCTGCATTTATTGACATAACAACTAGAGAGGAATGGTGTTACAACAAACCCTCCTCTGTAGAAGCTGACCAGGGGAGTAATAAGTGATTGGCGACAGGTAAAGCATTAGCTTCACTTAGCCTTCCACTGCACTGTTTGAGAAGGCAACGAGCAAAAGTATGGGTTAGTTGTAGTATCAATAAAATCCAAATAGCATCCAGCAGAAACAGACACCCAAAGGCCGGAGAACACATTGATATTCCACACCTGTATGACTCCTGACAGCTCCACAGCAACACACTGTCTGAGGAATTGGACACGAGACACTACAATGGAGACGCGGTTACAAAGCTGCTCTGGAGCAGAGAGGTTCCCCATCAGCATGACCGGCAACAGTCACATACACAAACACACACACTAGTACACGGGTGTCTGGGCCCCAGTGCTGTCCCTGACACACAAACACGCACATTCACACACACACACACACACACACGCACACACACAGAAAAATGTTTCTATGACTTCAGAGGACATTACATTCACTAACATTAACGTCCCAGAGACTTACCTTAACCCTGACCACTATTCGTTTAACAACCCCAAACCTAACCATAGACTTGACCTAACCTTAAACAAAGTCTACACCCTAAAAAAATCAAATAATTTACCTTGTGCAGAATTGCATTTTGTACCCAGAAGGAAAGCAAGGCGCTACAATGTGACTTAGTAAACAGATTTATGTGAGTAATCCATGCCCACATACACAAACAAACACGCAGCGAGCAGACATCATTGTTCACGTTTGTAATTTCTGCAGCTATCTGCAAGGATTATTCTCATAACTTACTGACTCCAAATGTAGTTCATATGTCTACCATCAAAAGCAATCCCAATTCTTTTCAAGGCATTTCAGCTCAGCAATACAGCCCCACTCCCACTTGAATCAGTTCAATACCAACTACAGTCACACAAATATTAGCACTTCACAGTCTCTCTTTATAGAGGGTAACGTTGGCGACAGTTCAATAAGAGACAGTGAGCAGAGCTATTTACACAATCACAGTCAAACACAGCAAATACACGTTTAAAGGGTATGTCTAAAACACTGCTGAAACATATGACATGGAAGGAAAAATTAAGGAATAAATAAGGAAAATGAAGCACCAGCACTGGAGGGTGCAATATTGACACAGCAAAGTAAACAGGTGCAATACTAACAGACTGCAATGACAGTTTAGTCGGGCAGGAGGACAAGTCAGGGAAATATGCTTTTACAACACTGCCCCCCTCTGTTGATGAACGTAACTGCAGCACATTTCCATTCCGGACATGCTGCGCCACCTGAACATCAAAGGATTTTGCTCAAAGGATCTGTGAGCCCTTTCATACCGATTGTTCTTATGATATAACCAATCCCTGTAAAAGTCTGAGGGGAAAGCTAGCTTTTGATTTTACGCCGTCAGGAGCAGATGTAGATGTCCATAATACTCCCATTTGAAGAAATTAGCATCTGGAAAACATTAAGGGAGCAATGGGAATATGCCCATAGTAAGCATGATTTGGTTCAAAATTAGCAATCTAAAAAAATAGAGCCTGCGTCTTTGAGCAACGCTTTTAAAATGGCCCCTCGGTGAAAGAGCCACAATATGGATGAGATTAAGCGAGACTTAAAGCCGTCTGCAGTGTAAAGGGGTCACTTTCAACATTAAGCTCTGAGCATAATCTCTTCCTTTCCCATTTTTGCTCCCGGAACTCATCATAGAGTGTGAGTGCCCTCACTCAGGGAGAGATACAGGTGATGGCAGATAGGGAAGACAGGGACTCTGACTTGCTTATTTTCAGCAATGTCATAAATCAAGATGGACCTCACTCTTGTGCTATTTTCTCTTTTTTTGCTCTCTTTCTGCCCCCTATCTCTGCCCCCTCTGTCTTTCCTCCTTCATAGATGTATGCCATCTCATATCCCGTCAATAACCTGTTAATGGGCTCCGGCAGTCAGATAATAGTGCTGGCTGAGGAACAGCGGGCAGATAAGGGCAAGCTTCTGGCTTACAAGCCTGAGAGACAGAGAGCCTTTGATGAGCGGGAGGCTGGGGATGGAAAGGGGAAGAATGGGGCCAGTGGATGAGGAAGCTCCCCAAGGTAGCATGAGGGTCACGAGGTCGGATCTGTGAGTGTAGTGACTGGTTACATTAAGTTGTACACATGGTATGGCTATGACTAGTCGAGCCATGAAGTGTTGATGAGAAATTCAAAGAGATTTTTGAATTTTTTTTCCCCTGCTCCCCCTGATGAAGCAGGTGTTTTACATCTGCCGCCTTATGAAATTTGAAAATTCGCAGGTTCAGATCCTTTGCTGATTCATAGTTTCACGCACCAGGAGTAATGCGAGGTTAAGCAAGGGTCAGTTTGTCGCCAGCTGTGCGTCGTCTCCGTGGCAGAGCCCCTCGAGCCTGACATCATCACCACCACTACACCAAGGCAACACCCTGGGGGTAGGTGTCTCCCTGTGTCAGCCTCTGGGTTGCTTCCTCAGCAAGTCAGTAGCTGTGATGCTTTCCAAGCACAGATCAGCATCCGTTCAACCCATTCATCACAACTCACTAGGCACACAGCAGACCCACATATGGCTCCGGGCCCCTCTTCCCCTACAGAACTGCAATCTCGGCATATTAACCATATCAATTTTTTAACGATCCCACAAGGCAGCATTTTTAGGACTTGTTGAAATAATCATGAGGTGCTTGTTGGGTAATGCACTCTGTTTCAATGAGCGCACTGTGAGAAAAGAAGAGCTGGGAAACGGTGAGACGGAGGCAAGCCAACAGAGACTGGTCATTATGTATGCATTGCAGCGAAACCAATCTTTGTTGAGCCTGTCCTCGATTGTTTTTAAAAGGATACTTCACTGGACGCAATCAAATTAGCAAGAACATCAGTGATATGGGGTAATAACCCTAAATTGAATTTCTGCACAGGCTAAAGTGTCCCCTCTCTGCAGAATCAATTGCTGTGAAGAGAAAAGGAGGACAGGAAGAGGGCATTCATAGTTAGCAGACCTTTAAAAAGTACACCAGAGATGCAGGCATGAGCGGGCTATTTTCACGCTCCGGAGCCCTGCCATAATGTGTGCCTGCCGACTACTACGATAGATGCAATCTATCCAATTATGCTAATTAATTTGAATTACCTTACAGCTCCCATCACCGAGAGTGAAATCGGGTCAGCTTTCCATTTCTGCATTTGCATGAATACAATTCTCTTTCATTGTTTGGGTGCTAAGAGCTGCACACGGCGAGATCTGGCAGCCTAGTGGCTGTGCTAACTGAACAGAGAGTATGACAACAACAAGCAATTAGCTAGACAGCCTCCTGTTAGCTCTGCCGCTGGCTGACACTACTGTGTGCTGTGCTGGAGTGAGCCAAGGATGTTACTGTACTCAGAGACGGCTGTGTCTCAGCCATCAGCGTACATATGCATTGACATCTCATGCATTTTGCTGACATTTATAACCACTATGGGTTATAACGAGCGCGATTAAAATACGCCACTTTAAGCAACCAGTAGGGTCACGGGCGAAAGCCACAAATGGTTCACAGTTGTAAATTTTCCTCACTTCTGCATCCTCAGTGGTGCATCTGAGCACAAAAAACAACAACCCCCTTACAGACAGGCCTCTTCACGGCTGCAGTGACACAACAGCTGTGCAGCGCTGTATGAGTAACATCAGGGAGAGGTTTTGCAGGGAATGATCCATCATCTGACTACTGAGTCAGGATACAGCTGGGAGCTACAGAGACAATGTTACTGCGTTGGGATGACAGCGCCGTCATGTGCTGTCCTTGTGTTTTTTCTTCCACAAATACTGTTCTCATGATAGGAAGCGTGTTGGCAGGGACCACAAAGCGTAATCGTGTCTACTGATACGGGCACTTGCTGGAGTTATCGAGCAATGACACGGCTGAATACAAGGAAGATTACAGCCAGTAATCCCAGCGAGGGACCTGGAGACCTAGGAGACCCTGAATCAACAACAACACGGACATGCACACGATTACACACGTATGCAGCGGCTCATATAATTAGACCAATCTGTGGGGCTTCTGTTTGTGTGGCCAACAGAAGCAAAACATGGCTCTTTATATAAATCAAAGGCAACTGAATTGACCTTTAATTAGTTACTCAGATAATTGCCGTTGTCCCATACTGGTAAAAAAGAGAAAGACCGGGCATTCATTTGTCAGCCCTTAGTGTTATCAAGTACATGCCACCGCACTCAATATCTTAATTAACAGAGAAAAAATATAAGATTGAGTCTTCGTTGTTCCATGCACCTGAAACTCTCTTTGAATGTGTTGGTACAGCTGAAGTTAGAAATGCAGGCTCTTTTTATACATATTACAGGTGCACACTACGTATAGCATTCAACTAGGCTCCAACTAATTCACTTAGTGCTCCAGTTAGCAGAGAGAAACGGAATCATCGTGTGAGCCACAATAGCCCATTACCCGTGAGTTAAAGAGCGCCGTCAGTCCCCGACACCTCCTCCTCCTCCTCTTCCCTCCCGGTGAGACGAGCGAGTTAGGCAGTGGATGCCACACAGGCAGTAATGAGCAGGCCGCGGGCCCATTTGTGCTGGGAGAGAATAGGTCCCTAATGAACCACTGAAGACACTTAGGTCCACTGAGTCAAGATTGAAATGTGCCACTGATGGCCGATAGGAGGTTGTGTCAGCTCAACCAAAGAGAAGAAAAGGCGAAAAATAGCTCTTTTTAAATGATGGTGCTTTGGACGATAAAAGTTCTCTGGGAACTTTGCGGGTTCACGAAAGTATGCTGAGCCCATTTTTGGCACACGGAGAGAACCTTTCAAAGCTGCCTTCCTCCCTCCTCTCCGGGCTATACATTAATATAAAGGAATATCATCCACTATGTGATTTTAATTTACATGACGTGTCAGCCACACAGCGACTGGGAAAAAGGTGGTGTTCAAATATATGCACTGTCGACGCCCCTTTTGACATGTTCAATTCCCTTCTTTTATTTACCGTGTCGTGAGACATTATCAAGCCTGCGCAGGCTATTTGTCTCTTTTTTTATGATGACACAAGTTGTTTTTTTGTGTTTTTTTTTTTTTTTTGGAGCACCATTTCTACTGAAGTAAAACTTTTGAGTGTATGAGTTATGAATCCTCAGTTGCAACATCAACCAGCACTTCCCCTCCCTGCGTTATAAATATAAGAGGATGACTTCCACACCACACTCCCTGAGTCACAGCAGACAAACTGCACTTCTAGCAATTTTCACCAAGGGCTTCACCCTAGCCCCAAGCTCTACTTCTCACCTGCCTGGAAAAGGTCAAAGTTGTTCTGTTTTACAAGCTGAATAATAAGAGAAATATAAAAAAAAAAACACACTCCCATATCATAGTGTTGTAACCCTGTAAAAACTCAACTTAAAGGAATTATAGTGAAAAATGTCCTTTACTCCCCGAGGCGTGACATCTGTATAAATAAGAAAATGTTTTTTTGTCAACTCGTCTGGATGGATGAGAGTTTAAACTAGGAGGGTTTATAACTTTCCAGCTATTGGCACATTACTTTTTTGGGAGTAGCCTCAGCTGAACTGTTGTTTTGCCCAGTGAAGTCTTTGAAGGGGGAAGACTAATAGGCCCTGCAGGGCGTATTGTTTAACACAAAGTGGCATTTCCCACTGTGGTGACTCAGATCTAAAGGCAGGGCACGGGTAGGGGCGACACCCACCCATTGCTTGGACGGCCAGCATTGTGGACAGCAGGAGGGACAGCATGGTCTTCCAGGCTGGATTCGAACCGCAGGTCAACTTCTTCAGACACAGAGCTGCAGGGAAAAAAACACAAGACATCTGAGGAGGAGGGAGATTTTAATAACACAGAACACAATAGGGCTGCAAAATAAAAAAGACGTGTGGAGTGAAGGGTGATTAAGAAGAGACGGGCGTATTCTACGTCTTCGCTTTTGGCATGCCTGGTCTCTCAGAAGGGTGGAGTTAGAGACAATGAGACAATCCGACATATTTCATGAAGTCAAAGCTATCTGAAAGTCTACAATTATTGTTTGTGACTTACAAACTTATCTGAAAGTAAGTCTGAAGGTGACTATTTCAGTCCTTTCTCCGGCCCGCTCAAGGCCTTTTCTCTTTAAGAGGGAGTGGAGCTGTGATGACAAATGGGGACTTCCAAAGTTGACAGGAGACAGCCAAGTCATTCTCCTTGCTTTCCAGAGGGAAAACACTACTTTAGGAGTGAGTAGAGGCAGACAAAACTATCCCCTATCCATCTACATCCACTCTACCATGCATGAAATATTTATGAAAAATACGTACATCTCAGGGAAAATGGTAGAGGTCACTGTCTGTATCTGTATTTATTGAGACAGAAACTATTGGTATTTGTATTTTTTTTTTTTTTAAATGGAAGCAAACATTTGTTCACTGAGATGAAGTCATTCCACCACAATCATGTCCATGTTTGCTTGTTGCATGTCTTCGGGGACATTAAGGAAACCCAAAATATACATACATATTGTGCATAGACGGATAAACAATATTGTATACACAGCATGTGGGATACAAAATGAAAAAGAGGAAGACTAAAACAGAGAAATTAAGAGAAGAGGAAGAGGTCTGTGTTATAAAACAGACATACACAGCATTTTGGGTATTGGGCAAATGGGGTAATTCTACTTGATTAAGAGAAGTAACTATAAATATAATATGTTTATACTACGTGTCTTTACGTATACTTCCTTTCTGGGTCTTCACACAAACTTCCCCATGGTGACTTATCCAAGTCCTCCTGTCTGCTCATACTCTCCATTCCATTTTTCCTATAAATACCTGTGAGGTAATTACAAGTATCCTGCGAGAGTGTGTGAGAGCAGGAAGAGGAATATATTGTTTAAGCTCCTTGACCAACTTTTTTTTGTTCAAGCGGTGGCGCATTTTATGTGTCGTTTTCAGCTCAACCGCGTCTTTCTGAGGTGTCCCTGAATCACATTATGTGTGCAAAGGTGTGCTTTGCTCAAAGAGACAGTGGCCTTTATGATGTGACCACTGGGAGTCACCAAAGTCAAAAATTTGAAATCCTTGACATAAATACTCATGTAGGCCAAAGTCAACAACTGTAACAGCTCTAATGACATGGGATAGTCAGGTTAAGGTAAACATAGAGTATGTTTGTTTATCTTACTGCAAATTTACCTTTGCTGCTTGGCATAAACTAGCAGCTCCTAGTCCTGTGCTATCAGGACAAAACTCAGGTGTTTGTGACCGTGAGTCAACCAGGTGGAAATATTTTTTGTCCATTTTCTTCCACAGTGAAGCATCCAACAACCAGCTTCCTTAACATCATAACAGTACATCGCCACCATTACTGTCTTGAATGTGTCGCTCAATGAGTTCTGGCATGTCTGCTTAATCTGTTTATTTGGCAGCAAAACATTTAATTTTCACCCCTTTTAAGCCTTGTGATCGCACAATACATATGCTGTCGTCTCCATATTTACTGCGCGTGTTTGTTAGATGAGTTGTGTTTGTATTGCTGTTAGACAGAAACAAAAACACATTTAAGATCAGGGACAGTGTTAAATGTTGTAAGCAAACAAAAAATATCAGTGAGAAATACACGAATTGTGTGACGAGCAGAGAAAGTTGGTGTTTAATCCGTGCTGCTGCACTAGAAAAGCTCTGTCTTCCAGATCCATGCTGTCTTTCTTTAAAATATTTATCCACCTTCACTTGGGTTTTTGGGTTGTTTTTTTTTTTTAACATCAGAGATAAAAATGTTTCCAGTTTTATCTACGCTTTCTACGTGGTAACACAGCTTTCTACAGTAACTACTGTGGGTGCTTCACATCTCTGATGAGCAACTCTGAACATCAAGGGGTGGTTAGATGCTGCAACCACCCACCAAACAAGATAAATGAAACCTTATGTTTGAGTGACTAAATGTCTCCACAATTCTAGCAGAGCCCGACCAATACATCGGTCAGCGACATTACCAGTTCATATTTGCCAATTGAGGAGATGTCAGAATCATAACGGTACTGGGTTTCCAGTATGCACCGATATGTAAAATGCAATTTTTCTGGTATATAATGCAGACAAAATACATTCAAAGTAACACATTAGGGTTACTATTAAGATATATAAAGTAAATATATTCAATAATATATTTAAGATATATAAAGTAAATATATTCAAGAATATATTTATTTTATATATCTTAATAGTAAGTCATTTGTTTAAGTAAGCAGCCTCCTGAGAACCATAGCGGTAATTGGTGAATTTTGTTTTTAAATGTTTTAGATGTATTAACTATTTAGGTTAAAATTAAATCAAGGCAGGTAAGACTTCAGCACGTGATGTTTTGGTATAAATGATTTCAGTATTGAGGTCGGTTGTGGCTCCACCTCAGGGCTTAACCAAAACCTTTTCCATGAGCCTCCATTTATGGCTTCTGCAGAGAGGATGTGGGCAGGAGTGCAGCTTCATCACAAAGTTTCCATAACAGCACACTCACCACTCGCTCTCTGGACTTTCACAAAGCATTAGCCTGCCAAAGACCGACTCAACAGAGACGCATGGAGCACTGTCTGCATCTCCCAAGACATTTACTCTCAGAAGCAGAGAATATGGGTTATTCACTGTGAAGACATTCAAAAATGGGAATAAATATTCAATGAAGAAAAGGCCAGACACACATCACTGCAATCCTCCTGAAAAGGGCAGGATTTCTGTAAATATATCTGTTAGTATCCTGAGAACAGCATAAAGTATAATGTGCCAACACACCAAACCACAGTCTGAGTCTGTCTGTGTTGTGCAGACACCAGGAAGCCATCAAAGGCTTACTGAATGACTCAAGTACTAAAACTGACCCCATGCCAGCATGTAAATGTTTTCGTCTTCCTTTCTTTTTTTTTTACAATGCAACGCTAATGATTCAATGTTAGAGCTCAAACCAAGCGGACCACACGAAGTCTCAACGTGAAGACAATAATGGCACAATAAGCTTCAACTGTGAAAGGTTGAAAAAGCTACGTTATCCATTGTATATTACACCCATGTATCAAAACTTTGACTAACTCTTTATTCAGATTTCAATGCTCTTCATGTAACTACTTAATAATGGTGCTCTCCAAAATGAGGATCATTAAATTGGAAAAGAAACGGTCACTGAAAGACTGTTTGACAGTCTGAATGTCTTGAATTTCTTTTAGTGGTCGGAAGCTTTTGAGCCATAATCACCAGTGTATTTCATTTTGACACAGCGCTAAGGATTATTAAGCTTCTTACTGAGGTCAAAGGAAAGAGAAATGATTCTTGAAGTATCACAGAACATTAAGATTTACAATTTTGCCATGGTCATTGTACCAGTGCAGTATTCTTTCCAGAAATCTGTGACAATGGCGCTCTAACAGTTTGTCTTTTTACTGACACTGCTGCTCTTAAGTCAATTCCACTCCTGGATGACAAGGCCTTTCTTAAACACTATTAATATAATGAATCTGACTGACCTTCTGTGCAGAAATATCTCACTAGCATATGGTTGGCATCATCACATAGCTCCTCAAACCATTGAGAGCAATTCAACCCTTGATGATGGGGGCATTTCCAACCTGGACGACACTGGTCCCATCAAGGATCATGGGACGAAAACGCGCCTGTGAAATCCATATGGCAGCAGTGGTGAGAATTCAGCAAACCGTCTTGAGGAATGACTGGATTCACTTCATGCAGAAAAATGTCCCACGTGGTCGTCAAGTAAATTAATGCATTGCTCAGTCAAATTACACCTTGGTTCGTCAAACTGAAGAAAGAAGAGCTCCATAAAGTCCAAGTAAGTTTTATGGCTCAGACATTGTATTAAAGTTTTACTTGCCAACTTTCTCTGTAATTACTGAGACTCTAATTCACACTAGGCCATGCATCAGTCTCATACAATAATCCAATAATAGGCAAGAAAACTAGACTGTATATTTTTATGTGACTGATAATTAGCAAGTAAGACCATGACAAGTAGAGGGCACATGTGTCTTCTCAAGACCAGAAAAGTGTATAGGATCAGTATGCAGTGTGACAGGTCTTCTAACATCTTGCTTTTGTAAAGCCACAGGAGCCAATTTAGGGTGACCTTTATCTCACAGTGACTTGACATATGTGTGTATTAATATGGAGATGAATTAATTTTATGAACTGCCTCCTGTCAAAAAAAGCTGCAATCACACCCCTGGCATATAAAAATGTGGTAGAGCATCTTGTACAGCTACGAATAGCATCATTATCTCGCCACAATATTAGAAATAATTTCCTGGACAAGTTGTCCAACTGGAAAATACTACACCCTCCTAAATTCGATAGGAAGCCGTACCCGCAAGAAGACCGAAGCTGCACCATCATGCCATAAGGGCTGCATGAAGCCAGACAACGTTCTCTTTGAAGCAGTGCAGCATCTGCTTCTATGGTTTCCCACCTGTTTGGCGTGAGATCCTTAAACACTAAAGAATGCCCACTTAAATTTGCTTTTTCCGCGGTTGCATTTGCCCTCCAGCTGTAACTTCATATTAGAATAACTTTCAGATGTAATCTTTTTGGAGTCATTTGCAAGAAAAAGGAGACAAATATCAGAGTCATAGACAGTGTAGTGAAAAGACGCACACGGCCCCATATTCCTATCTAGTAAACATCTGTTGACCCCATGGGCTTTGTCAAGTGACCCCATGTTAGGTCTAAAGCTACAGATTGGAAAACACTTCTTCATAAATCACAAAATTTGAAAAACTGGAGAAAAAGAGAAGAGAGAAAAAAATGATTACATATAGGCCAATAGAACTACTCATAATTTAGAAATAGATATTGTGGTATTGAATATGTAAATTACAGGAATGAATTAAAGTTTATTTTAACTCAAACTGGCATAAATATATACTAATATAAACTCATTGAAAGGGTGGAAATCAAGTGGGTCACTTTCGTGTTACTATTAATGCTTAAAGTGTTACTTTCAGGTCCCCATTTTGAGTTGGGGAAGTTCCCGTTACATTGATTAATAGCAGCGATGCAGTGTCAGCTTTTGGTCAAATGAGGGCGCAGTGCATTTCATTCATAAATGGTGGTGGCTCAAATCTATGAAACTGTGTACTGTACAGCTTAATAGCAGGCCTCTGTGAAGCTTTAAAACTAGAAAAAAAAAGACCAGACATGCCAGCGGATAGAGTCAGCAATGTGGAGCGGCTCCCCTGCCCAGAGTTCAGTGGGTTCCTCTGCTCCCCGCCAGCTGTTGCTCGTCTTTACAAACAAAAAGTCAATAATCATCTTTCTTCTCATTAGCTTGTATGTGATAATGTCTCTGTTGTCTCGCGCTCTGCTCTCCAACACAATAGCTCGGGGCTTACCATGTTAGGAGGACGAAACTTAAAAAACACCAACCATCCAGCGGCGGGGGCTCTCTTCTCAGACCAGCACAGGCGATTTTATTCCCAACAGTTGCTCATTCCTCTGACAACAAAGCACTGGAAGAACCGCCGCCGACGCGATAACAGTTTGTTTTGACGACGGAGAAAGCTATGAGATGCGTTTTTTCAGTGAGTGAGTCTGTTCCATTGATTTGGGACGGTTCTCCTCACAGAAACCACTCCTTGCTGCTTTGTCCAGCAGTGATGTCATACCGAGGGGGAAAAGAGTCTGGAGAGTCCCGACCCCCAGGTTAACCATTTGTGAGCACACCGGTAGCCACCTCGTTTGCCTGACACATTTCTGTAAAATCTAGGTTTTGAATCATATCGCTGTCTGCGGGCATCTGAAATTACCTTTTATCGGTATAAACGGCTGTAATTTATAAAGTGGTCCTTAAACGCATCACTGCAGCTGATACGTTTACCAATAGGTCTATACTCAAAATATAGTTCCAATATATTTTGATCTATTTATTCTATCCCATGTTAAACTGGCCGTTGCATCCATGCACCCTTCTTTAAAATTTTCTGTTTCCTGATAATGCCATGCTTTTGTGGGGTTTGCATGTATTGCCAATAATTGTTAAGCGAAGTTTTGCCACTTTGAGATAGATTGTTAATCCTTATGGCCTAAAATGAGGCATCGAGGCCATGACACGACTGTCTCGAATCATGCCTAAGTCATGACAAAACCTTAAAAAATGTGCATAAAGAAAATCAATTGAAGAAAACTATATATCTTACTTTAGAAAGGTGGCGGACACGTGTCTGTGTGTGTCTGTGTACGCGCGCGACAGAGAGTGGAAGGGAGAGATTGCCCATCGTTAAAAATACAGTGAAGGGCACAGAAGTAAAAGCGCCTTTGTTTGGACAGTAGTAGTAAACGTCACATAACCACGTGACTAAATCCAGGAAGTGGATCGAGTGTCAACAATAAAATGGTGAGTGTGCGGTATTCCTTTTTATAAATAGTACAGTTGTCGTGGCGTTTGTGTAAGAATTTTTTAATAAACAAGGTGTCATACTAAAGCAGTCATACTATACGAATAGCTCGCGTTTAATTCAGTAAAAGGACATGCTTTTTTTTAGCAAACACTGAGCAGCTAACCGGGGTTGAGCAGGTTTGCTAGCGTATTTGTTGATGTCAAAATCCAAAAAAAGACGAGGTTAAGGGTAATAATACATATTGTTATGAGCCCTGCCTCTAAAAAAATCAATTTGTTATCCGAATAACGTTTTTTTTATGTTGTGTGTGATACAAATAAAAGTTAAACGTGTCGTTGCTTTTCTTAAAATGAAAGCAGGGAAGCTTTAACATGTATTTAACGCTAAATAATAATAATAATGTTAAGAGCCAGATGGTCACATCAGTAATTAATGACTGATCGCATCGATCTTGTGTACTTCCTGGCTCTGCCACCACATTATACCTGTGCTTTTGTTTGTGTAAAAGATGGAGATGGCCTCTTCGGACTGGCAGCTCTCTTTGAAGCTGGTGGGTCAGCCCAAGTCCATCTTTCACTTTCCAGAGATGATGCCTGGGGACGTTTCACCTGGAGGATACAGAGTCGCCACTTTAAAACAACTTGTTGCAGCACAGCTCCCAGACGCCATCCCAGATCCTGAACTTATAGGTCTGTTACAGCTGTGACTTTTGCATATAATGCATTCACTGTATTTAAGAAAATATCTCGCCTCTGTAAATTCTTGAAGGTAAATCAAGGCTGTGTGTTGCTCTGCAGTCTGTGTATGTCAATGCTGTTTATCCTCCAAATGGTCTCTGTCTTCGTACATGTTTTGCATCAGAGCTTGTCCACTGTGGACGGAAACTTAAGGATGATCTGACACTGGATGCCTGCGGGATTCAACCGGGATCCACATTACACATCCTCAAAAAGACTTGGCCCGAACCAGAGAGCAGTCCAGGTCTGTGTGTTTGTCATTGGAGCACTGACCCTATATTTAAGCTGTACTATGAGTTAAACTGAGAGTCTGAATTTGAACATGCATGTTTCTTTTTTTCTGTCTTCTCTAGAGCCTGTGAACAGAGCAACTGCAGCCAGGGAGTTCAGGGTATTTCATGCCGCTCTTCACTCTCTCAACTCTACCTACAGAGACTCGGTGAGTAAAATACACACTTCTTTGTAGTACCACTGGAGTTTATATTAGTTGACATCAAGAAGAACAATGCATAGTCTTCCATTCAATGCTCATGGGATTTATTTATTATTATTATTATAATAATAAAAAGTATTTTTGAGAGGAGGATGTGTCTCAACAGTCACTTTGGTGCAATCATACCTGTGTTCACAATTAGTTACTTCTGATTTGGTTGACTGTAGATCTATTTCAGCATTATCTGTGCATAGGGTGACTGGGGGCGACTAAGGTTATCCAAAGGTTATCCTTAACAGAAAGAGGTTTAGCCATTAAAGATGGCAGCTTTCCATGGCATAAACCTACCAGGAAGGATCATGCTATAAGAATACCAGCTTCTCAGATAAGGTGATAAAAGGATAGTTTGGATATAAAGTGGCATAAGAGACTCACGTGTATGGATATTGATCTATGGATAATTGCACAGGTCAGGGTCAGTTGACAGGTCTTTTAAATCACAACAGAGCAATCAAACAAAGGGTAGGACAGCGTATTCTGATCTGCAATTGAACAATTTATTTGAGGATTGATACAGAAACCATAAAGACAGAAAACTCAACCATGGATATAAATCAAATACTTATTTGCTAATGGATGGTTACAACAGTGTTTGGGAGCTGTAATTTGATTCAAAATTTCTTCAGGTGGCCTCACTCGTTGCTACTTATTCCTGTCTGACAAGCTGGCGCATGTCTCCAAAGAATCTGTAGATAATGCCGATACAAATGGGACTCCCTGTCTTTGCTTAGGTTTATAAAATGCTAACGAATAAAGAGTCTCTGGATCAGATCATTGTTGCTACGCCGGGGCTCAGGTCAGACCCAGTTGCCCTAGGTAAGACCTGCTAAGTTTAATAAACATTGCTATGCCATCTTAGTACCATGCATATATGTATGCAAATGGTAATATTTACCCTAACACCCTTTTACCGGTTCAGGCGTGCTCCAAGACAAAGATCTCTTTGTGCAGTTCACTGACCCCAACATGCTGGATGTGTGAGTTTGGCTTTTCTTTGTTATTGCCTCTAATGTGATGCATAATAAGTGAGTACAGTACGGGCACTCAAGAAGATGGTATTCACCTCTATACCCGTGGTCTCTGTCATAGATTGATCAGTTCACACCCAGCGCTCGTCAATGCCATCATCCTGGTCCTGCACTCTGTGGCAGGCAGCATGCCCTCGCAGTCCAGCGCCAGCTCTTCTCGCAATGTCTCTGCCAGCCCTTACAGTGATATGCCAGGTGAGCAAAAAAGATGGTGCAGTAAAATGTGCAGCAAGCAAGAGAGGATGGTTTATAGTTAGCAAGAAATGCTAGTGACAAGCTCCAGATATCAAAACAGCTGGACAGAGGCAGCAAATAGTTTTATATTTAGTTCTGTATATTAAAATACAACCGCTGTTTGCAGGAAAGTGTCTACATTTCTCTTACATGTCCACTTAGAAGATAGAAAATAGCTTTGAAAGACATTTTTTAATGTATTGTAAATATATCTACATTATAGTTTAATTCTCGTTCCTGTCTTGTTTTTGATGTGTTTTTTTTTCTCATCAGTTGTTTTTCATCACAAATGTACAAATAATTCTACCTGGCAGGAGGCTTCATGTTTGAGGGCATGTCTGACGATGAGGAAGATTTCCAGTCCGTAAGTAACTCGACATCAGACGTTGTGGACAGGAAAATCTAATGACGCCAGGGTGGCCGTGATGTATTCCTGTGTGTCTAATCATGTGTAACAGGGGAGCCCAGCAGGCCCCTCAAACAGAGCAGGAGGCTCAGCAGGAATGCGTCCAGTGTCCCTGAGCCACAGTGGAGCGACAGGCCCGCGACCAATAACACAGAGCGAGCTGGCGACGGCTTTGGCCCTCGCCAGCACTCCTGACAGCAGTGCTGTCACTCCAACAACTTCAAGCCAGGTGAGAGTTATTCATATCTGGAAAAAGGTATACAGATATATGCACTGTTGTTGTTGTTGTTGTTGTTGTTTTTAAACTACTTAACAAATTTAGATGTTACGTGTTGTATGTCAGGAACCTCATCTACAATAAAAACCTGCCCACTTTACTGTAGATGGATACAATTGTCTGTTGTGTTTCTTTTCTATCATTGTGTTTTGGATTTAGGTGGACCCCACCAGTAGTGTTGCCCCAATGCCAGCAGGGACACCA
Organism: Datnioides undecimradiatus; assembly: GCA_008933995.1. Classification (NCBI taxonomy): domain Eukaryota; kingdom Metazoa; phylum Chordata; class Actinopteri; order Lobotiformes; family Datnioididae; genus Datnioides; species Datnioides undecimradiatus. Next base: position 1,691,962 of record WARS01000060.1, read on the forward strand.
GTCAGTAACGATCTCTTCAGCCAGGCTCTACAGCAAGCTCTGCAGGCCTCCAACATGTCCGCTCTACAAGTGAGGCTATAAACTCACTGACTAAGTCCCACATATTCATTTCACAGGAGGAAATGTACTTGAAATATCAAATAATGCAACAATAAACGATAATGTACCACTTTCCTTAGTGATGGAAGGTTTGTATTTGTGTGGTATCACTGCAGCTGTAAAGTTGATGCAGGAGTGAAATGTATTGGTGTTTTAGACTCTGGCGACTCGGTTTGAAAGATGCATACAGCGAATATGCTTTTGTTTTGCCAGGGCCGCTGGCAGTCCCAGATGCAGCAGCTCAGGGACATGGGGATCCAGGATGAGGAGCTGATGCTGAGGGCGCTGCAGGCCACAGATGGTGACATCCAGGCTGCCCTGGAGCTCATATTTGCTGGAGGCCAGGGACTCTGAGCCCATACCCCACGGACAAAAGGCTTTTATAAAGAAGAGAGCAGGCAAAGGCTCATCATCCTGCTGCAGAGAAACGATAGATAAATTATGGCTTTAGACATACATTATACAGAATTTTGTTTTCTACCTGTTTACCTCAGTTGCATACAGTACACTTTCAACTGAGCTTCACCTCAGTCATGACAACTTGTTCTTATGGATGTGACTAGATTTAAATTTTAAATAAATTTAATCATGCTAATCAACTCCTGAGCATGTTTGCATGTTATTTCTCAGTTGCCATTGACTGTAAATGTATTGCATTGGTTTTGTTAGTCTAGATTATCTGTGTAACTCTGTTGAAACGCTGGTGGCCCATTCAGATTTCACATTTCTCATTTGTTTGCTTTTAATTGCACAAGCATATGTAATCATATACGTGCTTGGCTGCAGTATTAAACAACCCACACTGTATTTAATGAGTCTGCTGGGCCAAAGTAGTTCACAAATGTACACACTAGGTGGCAGTAGAATGCAGTTCATTTCTTTGCAGCAATGACTGACTGTCATCCAAGTAGACACACTGCTCGTTATTTGCTCTTTCTTCCTTTTTCCAAACACAAAAGCATGTTCTTGGTTCGCCCTCTGCGGAACTGAGTTTGAGAAATTGTTGTTTTCTTTTGTAGTTGTGGGATTTCATTTTTCAAAGGAGACAATATGCTCAGACAACTAGCAGCATTAAAAAAAAAGAAAGTTGTACAGATAAGGTGATGGCTTTATTAACATCCAGTGAGATGTTGCTGTGCTTGTCAGAGCATTGTTACCATTAGCTGAGCCCCCATTTCCCCCCACAGCCTTATTACGAAGGGTTACATTTGCTTTGTCTTGTTGTCTCCCATCAGGGTATTTTAGGGGAGGACATATTGCGTGCCCCCCCTCTGCTACCTACCGTTCTCCATCTACAGTAATTGCCCTGCTTAGTTTTATTACTGCATCTGTGAATGTGACAGCTCAATCAGTGGATTGCCCTTTCATGAGCACAGCACCCAAACAGCGCTTTGTGTCCGTCTGTCCCCATTACCATTTTATATGCATGCACACCTGCGGGCAATTTCCACCTCCAACTGCCTCCAAGGGTATTTTAAAAATAAAGCATTTCCACTGCGCTGAAGGAAACAGTGTCATAGCTTCAGCAAAACAATAGGGAATAAAAGTTTCATTGACTTTGTAGCAATTTAAAAAAAGGAGACCGTTGTGCTTGCCTTGATGAATTAGTAGAATTTTAAAACAAGAGTAATGTAGAATAGTTTTGCATTGATTTCCATTTAGACTTGGTGTTTTTTTATGTACTTCCGCCGCTAGTTAGTTGTGAAGTCAGATGTGGAATGTGTTTCAGCACAAATACGCTGTAGTTTATTGTGTCTTTTTACTGTTTTTTAACACAGTCTAGTGACTACTATCCCAGACCGAACTACAGCTTTCATGGTAATTCAAAGAATTTACTGCAGAAAATCGTGTGAAGTTGTCATGGAGACATTCGAGGTGTGGCAAACGCCATCACACATATGGTACACAAAAGCTATTATTACAGCACATTTAGGTCCCTGTTGTTGACAACTTTGAGAGCAGTATTGACTCTATTGTAATCCCTCAGGATACTGCCTGATATTAAATCTTCCAACTGTGTGTCATGTAAGAGCTGAAATTGCAATTCACCTGTCGACTCTTTCATCACCACTCCATCAATGTAAGACTTGGGTATTTCAAAACATCTGAGGAGTATATTTATTCCGCAGAAATTATAGGAATAAAGATGGTGTTGTCATGGCAGCAAGTCCAACAAAAGTGAGAGAGAAAGGTGAATCTTAAGGTTTTTGGGTTTTTTTCTTTTTTAATGGGCACTGTATTGTACACACAAGTGAACCACCAACTTTGAGGATCTCAGAGGGAGCAGAAATTATTGAAAGCGTGCCGTTATTCCTCTTTCTCTGTCTATCCTGCGACCTTAAATCAATATAGTCGCTGTTCATTTGGCTTTGCCACGGCTGTGTGCCCACACTGCATTTCAACCCATGGTCACAGAGGGTTTGAATAGCTCTGAAGAGTGTCGCATTATGCTTCAAGAGTTTGTTAGACTTTCTGTCTTTTTATTACATTTTCAACGGTGAGCACAATAACACCTATGCCTATCTGTGGAAAAAGTGCCTCTGAGCAGACACAGGAAATGGCTTTAACATCCAGAAAGATGCCTTGCTAATGAATCGGGCCTGGAGCTTTGAAGCTGGCACAAATCTGCCCAATTACTCCCACTGTGACCTGGGATTCAGGTAATGAGCAAGGTTTTGCACCATATCATTATAGGCAATATGTTAAGCCAATAGAAATCATCAACACCAGACCTTTTGAAATGTTGTAAAAGCTCTTCTAATCAAGCCTTCACAGACAAGAAGAACAATACCAACACTATTCTCTGCAGATGAAATCCTCCGACGTGCCAGAGGAGGAGGAAAGGATAGAGTTGGTATAATGCCCTCCATCCGCTTTTGTCTTTCTGAAAGGGGGCTACCCACGTGTTATTAACATAGGGTCTGTTACCTGAGATTGCTTTCTGCCTGGCGTGACTGAGCGGAATATGAAATGAGGTTCTGATGGACACAAGGCCATTTTATCCCCTTGTGGCCCATTCATTGCTTTCAAGCCATGCTTTTATTCTTCCCTCTTCTTTTTTAGCACTCTTTTTTGTCCACAAAAGCTTCTTTGATGCATTTCATCCCAGGTGCTTTAACCCTTGATGGAGCTTCTCTGGAGGAGAACAGAGCCGCAGCAGAGGGAGAAGCAAAGATCGTGCGCGAACCACTGGGAGGAAACTTAAAATAGCAGCCTCACTCCTTGTTTTGTCTGAAGCTGTGAGTTTGATTGAGACGTGTGAGAATAAAAAACTAACTGGCTCTAAATCTAAAGTGACTTTTGAAATTGTACTTTAATATTTCAGTGCAAAATTATACATGTATGTAACATTTGCTGTTGAGCAGTGTTGTACTAATTCTCTTTAGTTGACCAAAAAACACACAAAATGGAAATCCTCAGCGTCTGGCCACAAGTTACTGCAGTCACCTTTCAAACTTGAGGTGTGCGGATTACAGACTCTGCCTACTGTCAAACGACTTGAGCGGCTGTGAATGTTCAGTGTTTCCTTTCATCAGCCCCCTGCCTGTGCTCTTCCAGAATGCCTGCCTGATGTTTGTGGCCACAACGTGCTCCGTGAAAACTGTTTTCGTCAGTCACAATGCAACGGTTCTGAAAGGAGTTTTAGGGTAGGGGATTAGGCATTTCAACAGTACTGACTGCAGTTTCATTTGCATGTAATGGTAGCGCCACAGGGGGTGTGATAGCTTGTAAGTATTGTAGTGACGTGTATGACTGGAACGTATCTACAATGAAAGAAAAGAATGCTGGTCAAAGGGTCACAGCTTTTGCATTTACAGTATACTGTAGATGAAAACTGGCTCATACTGTGCAATATACAGTTCTTTACATTTTATGTTGATGAAGTAACAAAGCATCCTAAAAACATGAATTTGGAGGTATTTTTCTGTGTTCACTGAAGTACACTACTCACAATAAGTTAGGGATATTGTTATTTACATGAGTGCTTTTCCTATGTGGTCTGGATTTTAATGAAATAAGTAAAAGTTCTCTTTGATATTACTAATAATGAATGAGAAGAAACACCATTTTCATTAGTTTAATATTTATTACCCCAAAAATTTAGACAATAACAAGGATAGCCCCAAATAACAAAAACTGACAATGTCAGTAGCGGGTGTTTCCACCATTTGCCACAATGACAGCTTGACAGTGACGTCTCATGCTCCTCACTAGCCTCATGATGTTGTTCTGAGGCAATGCGTTCCACTCTTCCACAAGTGCTACACGCAGTTCTGCCAGGTCATGTGGGGGTGGGGTACGATCATCCAGTCTCTGCTTCAGCTGGTCCCAGACGTGCTCTATGGGGTTCAGGTCAGGGGACATTGCTGGCCATACCATATGAGGCACTCCGACTTCCTGAAGTCGAGCTGTGACAATTCTGGCACGATGTGGTGGAGCATTATCATCCATGCACAGAAAGTTGGGGGTGTGCTGGCGGAATTGGGGGATGATGATGGGTTCTATGATGTCTCTGAGGTAAGAACGTGCAGTGACTGAGCCATCTACAATAACCAAATCTGTTTTGCGCTGACTGGTGATGCCTGCCCAGACTGTTGCACCGCCTCCACCAAAGCGAACCCTGGGGACCATGTTGACCTCGGCGTATCGCTCACCTCGCCTTCTCCAGCAACGCTGACGACCATCATTTCTGTGCAAGGTGACCCGACACTCATCAGTGAACAGGACGGTAGACCACTGCTGCATTGTCCAGGTCACATGGTCTTGTGCCCACTGCAAACGTTCACAGCGGTGTCTTGGTGTCAGTGGTGTCACCTGCAACGGTCGTCTGGCATTCAAGCCAAAGCGGTGGAGTCGGTTGCGAACGGTTTGTCTGGAAACCCTAGTACCCCTCACATCTCGTAAATGGGCCTGCAGCTGTGTGGCAGTTGCATAACGATGTCTGAGTGCATAGGTCCTTAGGTACTGGTCATCGTTGCGGCCTGTCACTCGTGGGGCTCCACTCCTAGGTCTGTCATGAACTCTGCCAGTAGTTCTGTGTCTATCACCCCAATACAATTGCCTCCCTATCCCAAAAATCTCTGAAGTGAAACAAACACCGTATGTATGACATCCACTGAGTCTCTCACAATATCCCTAACTTATTGTGAGTAGTGTATTTGGCACTAATTAAAAGGAAAACGGAAACTGTGCTCAATTGGTACACCACCAGTTAATTAATTCAGAGTAGTTGGAAGCGTTTCGTCGGTGCTCAGCAGGTCATCTGAAAACACAAAAATGTTACAATTTGTCTACAGGCAAGTGTTCAACAAATATGAGGCTTAAGCTTCCACTCATAGATTTTCATGAAATTAGTATTTACTTGGGTATAAATTAGAATTTCTTTTTCTTTTTTTTTTTCAATTTCAACTGTCCTCTTCTGTCCCGCTCTTGTTTAGTTAATAAATGTCCTTACTGGAGGCAGTGACTCTCTTCAAATGCCAAGAATCACAAATGATTTACACTTCATTAAATTTACAGTTGCTGTCATGCATAAAATGCTGCTATGCAAAAAATGCCAGAGGTATGATTACCAGAAGCGCAGGACCTGGTTGTACTGTGGGAAACATGGAGCAGCGAGCTTCCGACAGATGCACATAAAGCAAATGCTATTGGGATAAACAACAGTGAGTGAAAAAAAAAAAGAAAAATATTACAGGACTGTGCTATAAAGTGGATCAATAGAGGACAACAAGTGCTGGAGTACTGGCTGGATAATAGCTCCAGCATTCTGTCCTTGTCTCAAACAATGGTAGCTCTTCACTATCTGTCGAAGGGCTTCACCATGGTAACTGTCGATGGTGAAGATACAGGAAGGAGCTTTTCTTTTGTTAAATAATGGTGTGTTTGCTTTATTGTGGTGTGTGTGTATAAAAAAAGGGAAAGAAAAAGATCGCTGAAACATCAAATCACACATTAACTCATAAACCCAATTTTATTTATTTTGAACCTTGATGCCTCTATGTCCCCATACAATACATTCAGTATATACATTTGGCCATGAGGGACTGTACAGAGATATGTTATAGTAGTGCATACATACGTGGCACAAAAATGTACACAAAGGAAACTCATACATGCCACTTTACCACAGTAAAGTGATACACAAGATACACACAGGGCAAGTCAATGGCTGATGGTTGATTACACCAGTACACACGCAGACACACCCACACAAACACTGTTTCATGCATGCACGATTGTGTGTACACACACACACTCACACACACACACACACACACTCACACGCTTTAAGACACTTCTGAGGGAGGAGAAGGGCTCTTTCAGGTTCTCATAATAGAAATATACGAATGTGGAGAGCGTGTCTGCTGATTGCAGCAAATCCCTCACCCTGTAAGAACTCCCTCACCTCTGTCTCCCCCTTATTCTCATTTTCCCTTTCTCCAAAGCTAAGGCCTCTCTGTAGGCAGTGTGGCCACCATATGCAGGCTCTTTCCCATAGTAGAGTAATACTCATCAGCAGCAGTAACTAAATAAAGAGCCTCTACTGTTAACATCTGATCTCTTAAACAGGGAACATTCGGAACATGAAGAATACATCACACATATAGTTTATTCCATTTGCATTTCTTCTTAGGATATCTTCTCTCAAGGAAATACATAGGTCCACTTCAAAGACATACTATTCTTTAATAAAGCTGCAGAGGTTGCCTTATCACATGAACAGACACCCTCGTACGACATACTCATCTTATGACAGCAACACCTGTTTGCTCACTTACTGCACCAACAAAATAAACGCCTATACATCACGCTGTTCTTTTTTTTTTTTTTTTTTTTCTTAATCAGGACGTTTGGCTGATTACATCTCTTCCCGGTGGACATTTTGTACCATCACATTTGTCGCGAACATTTGGTGGACACAATCATTTTCCCTTCAATGACTGCATTTTCTAGTTGCATAGCACACAGCGGAGATATAATCAAAGCCAAAATACGTTGACTTTGTGTAAAGAGTGGTCCTGCTTGCTAAATTACTAATGTCAGTCATTTTTAAGCTTGGACCAATGCCCTCCCCTCAAAAACAGCTATTTTTTAAACTTGGATTTGCTCATTAAACCACAGAGTTTTGCAGCTCATAAGAGTGACAAGGTTTCCTTTAAAGAGACAGTTCCATCATACTGGCATCAGGCCCTCTCATTAGTGCCAGTTCATGGTGCGGATACTGTTGGCAAATCAGCTTCTTCTTGTTGCAACTGCTCAGCAATTTTATACGCTGTGGGCGGAAATTTTATTGAGTTGGTTAAAATAACCAGCAGAGAGTAAGCCCCGAGACGGACACGTCATTTCTATGAGCTGCTCAAATCAAATGTGGTAAGATGAGTGAATACGAGAAAAAAATCTAATTTGTGAGTCGTAGGGCTGAATTCTAGTTTCATGAGCTTCGGGGAGAAAAAAAAAAAAAAAAAAGCGCCGACGACCAAAGAGGCAAGAGTGAGGGCTGTCACCAGTTTGTACCAGCACAATAAAAAACTAACTTTAACTCAGAAAGTCTGTGCACACATTCTCACACACATTTATATGAATGTGTGGGACACATGCGTACTCACTGACATTCACACATGTATGCACATCTGGTAGTAAAGGGTCGACGATGGAGAGATTTGAATGCAAAGTGGAAGCATGACGAGGCTGAAGGTAGGTTTTCATCTGGTTCAAACAGGAATATGCGATCGTCTCTCACGCGAGGCTTGACAATCCCGTTGGTCAGAAGACGCCGTGACTCGCGTCCCAGAGTCAGGCCACAGAGGCAAACGTGCATTTAGCAGAACTTGAAACGACAAAAATGCAAAGCACCACAGTAAAAGAGGCTGGAGTAGTCCCAAAAAACACGATCACATCGGCACAGAACAATGAGGACGAGGGGGCCGACGGGCCATCACAAAGGAGTAACACATCAGTAATAATTACCCCAGAATAAATTACAGTCACAGAACAATCGTTAAAAGCGGAATTGGAAATCAGCTGATCTAGTGGGCTGATTTGACCCATGCATTATAAGGCATTAACCAAACATTTGTTACTGACATCACACAGTATCATATTAGTGACTATACATACAATTGCTGATCTGGAAAAAATCTGCTTGTGTTTCATTAAAAAAAAAAAAAGAAAAAAAAAAAAAAGTCTTGAATTGACCGTATTCAAAAAACACATACCTAAAACCAATGACGCAATTTTAAGGGAATTGGGAATGTCGAAGGGGAGGGCAGATCGATGTCTGCAATCCCATTGTACCTATTGATCTGCAGATGGGCGAATGAAATTGATTTTCTGAGGTAGACAATGCAGGCATATTTCATTCTCCCGATGCAAAGCCATTCTAAGCAGGGGTTGCGGGGCTAATTTGGTCCATTTGGACAAGCTCTGGTCGCCAGCCTCGGCCAATTGTACTGTGTTGGATGGGTCGACCCATCCATCATGCTTTCCTGCCTGTCTCACCACTATGGTACTTACACTGTCATTGGTGCGATACACCCACTCAGTGATGGATAGCAGACAGCATGCACTATGACAAGATAGAGAGATCAGTCTGCACTGTTCACAGGCCTGTTATTTCCCCACAGCTGGGGACACACCATTCATACAAGGCCAGTTTATTCAATATCCTGGCCACTGTATGGGGCCCATGTGGACAATATCCCGCAACGTGCCTCATAAATGTCGCTTCCCTTACACAGCTCCTACAATCTTCAAGTCCCCTCACAACCAATTACAGTATCGACAGAGCCTAAAACCAAATAAGCAAGACTTGTTCATACACAGTTTTCATGATGTGCACTCTTCGGAGAAAGGTACAACATTTTAAGAGAAAAGGTACAAACCAGCGACAAATGTTACAATGCTGTACCTTTCTTTTTCTTTGAGTGTTAAGTGCTAAGTTACATCAGCTCAAGAATCAATGAAATGATGTTCATCAGATAGTCAGTCTGTGATGTAAATGAAGTGGGTGTCTGTCATAAATAAAATAAAATAATAAAGACTTCCGCAACATTGAGTCTGTAGGTATAAGATAGTATGCAGTAGGCCTTCAAAACAGGTCTGGAATCTGTCGGCCAGTGAGGTGAGTCAGGATCACCAGTTTCTGGGATGCCACTGTCCAGCTTCCCATATGTCTACTGGGCTCTGTCCAAAGTTGGGGGCCACAGCGTGGCCCCGTGAGTGCTGCAGGGGCCGACGCCTGCAGGTGACCCAGAGCACTATAGTGTCCTGATGGCTACAGGGTAGAGTAAGGACATGTGTTCGGCACCCTTGATGGGCAGCTTGCGGCTGGAGTAGAAATGGATGATCTCAGGCACGCTGTCAAAAGGGCAGCTGTTCTGGCCCAGGATATACTTGTTCTCCTTCGTCCGCGACAGCTTCATGTGCATGAAGCCCTGACTGCTCCTGGGCACAAAAAAAAAAAAAAAACAGAAGAGAAGGAAGGAAAATGTGCTTTTAGTTCCATTAAAACATGGGTCTGCATTATAAATCATATTTTCTGAGATAAAAATACATCTTCTGTAGCCTTAAAATAAACTGTTTGTGTTAAACAGGGTAAAGCACGACTAAGAAGCTAGCAGGGATCCATGCTAACATATCTGAACTTAATGTAAAAACAAAACCTCTGTGACCCAAACGGCACTTTCCCCATTAACCACTATGACAAGACACAATGTATAGCAAAAAGATCCATTATTGTGGAGTGTGATCGTTTTATATTTGTAAAACTTAGAGCATAGAAGAGTTTTACAAACTTTGGCATGATGACATTTGATAATTAGCACTAAACCTGTTTCTGCAGACAGAAACCAAAATTGTTCTGCAGGAAACATTGTTGCATTGTTCTGTTCAAGAAACTAGAACAATTTCACAGGTACGCATAAAACCAAATTACTGGGAAATTAATGGTTGGGTCCCTAAATGTCACTAGAATTCATCCTCTGGGAACCAGGAGTCTCTGTACCAAATTTCACAGCAATCCATCTGAGTAGTAGTAGTTGAGATACGTCAGTCTGAACAAGTTGAACGACAATGCGACAATCACTGTCGTGCCTACAGCCATGTGGCTAGCATGGGCACAAACTAATTTAAAGAGAAAAGTATGTCAGAAGCCTGAAAACGCAGGAAACTCAACAAATCCCCCTTCCTTGACAGCCCCTTTCTCATTTACTCCCACAGTAGTTGTTCCCTACAGTACGTGACAATGTTCTGAAAGCTGGATTAGCTCTGATAACTTTGGAGCTGTCTGGGGAGGAGACTAAAAGGCAGGTTGCTTAAGGTGCTGGGTTTCACATGCAGAGCATAAGGATGAGGCTAATGAAGCCCCAGGATAAATCACTTAAGCTGCAGCAATAAATGCACAGCAAATTAAAAGCTCCCTGTGAGTTCCTAGGAGCCTTCAATCAATACATTTTACAGCTTGCCAGTAATCTTGTGCTTTAAAATAGAAAATTACTATTTTGGAGTTAAGTGATGCAACAGCAAGCTTTAGCAAGGAGCTGATGCAAAACTAATGGGCCCTATATCTTGGTGTAAATATAATGTTTTGATAATTTGTCTTTTATGAAAATACATTAGCCTAATAGCCTTTTTCAAATTAGCAACTGATGATGTCTGTAGGCCCAAAGAGTATCCACTCACTTGCAGCAAGTGGGCATTATGGCCTGTCATCAACATAATGTGCACCAGTTCTTTCCAGCCCACTAAACTCCCACCTATTCTACTTTGTTCATATATTATAATATTTCCCTAATATAAAATGTAGCTCCTATTGCAGAAATTAAGAAAAAATGGCAGGGAAGTGGACAATAGCTTAAGATTTCCATTACGCTGGGTGAAAAAGAGAAGAGTGTTACCGTTTCTCAATAACCCTCTCTGAGATGAGCAGCCAAACTCATCAGGTAAGCACGAGAGCTGCAAACCCACTGACTCACGGGGCCAGTTAGTGTTATCGGCACAATACATTCAGTTTGTGTCAACGATTGTGCGCAATAGCATTCTCATGAGGACTCTGCACATGTGGGATAGGCTTGTATGAGGTGTTAAGTAGGAGAGAGATTATTTATTAATTAACAAAACAGACACGAGCACACGTTTCTATTTGGATAGGATTCAGTGGATTGAGTGTTGATGTGGTTTAAAACCCTTATCACATGTCATGCGCCTCTTTTTCATGTATATTTGTATTTATTACTGATTATTTTATGGTTCCATTAATAGTCAGGCAGACTAACAAAGCAACTAAAATGAACAAAGTCAATATTCTGGAGGTCACTGAACATATTCCGCCTGTAAATGTATGCACATATTTGTGAATATGCTCATTATCTGTGATGAACAGGAGCAAGAACTGGGCTTTAGGCACCTTAAACATAAGGCAAGTCCATTCTTTACTTATCTCATAATTGCATGTGTAAAGCCTGCGGATGTGTTCTGTCCCTGATGCACAGAGTTTCTCCCGGCACAGAGATAACACTAAAAGTGGGAAAAAGGACTAAGGTTCAATTAAGGGACATCTACCAAAAATAAGAATAGATATAACAATACTGGTAACTGCTGATTCCTTCCTGTGAGACCTACCCTTTTTTGTAATACTAGTGTGATTGTTATTGCTATTACATAAAATCAGATAAAGCAATCCACAAAGTTTTGGATTGCCACTTACTGTGCATGGCACGACTGAGAACATTTCAAACATAATTTTTAGACGGGAGCTAAAGGTAAAAAGCTGCAGGCTTGCTGAGCTACAAAACTGATGCAAACACAAGGATCAGACCTCTCCATTACTGTGCCCCTGGCTTCGATATCTGAGCATGTCATTAACAGGTTCATCATGATTTGAGGAGGAGCACGACGAATTTCCCTTGCCACGGGTCTCTACGATTCTGCTATTCTGCAAGTGGTGCCAGGAGAGCTCATTTTAAAAAATCCTCCCTGCAAAGTGCATTTGATGAATCTTCATGTGGAGCCTTGGGAGACGGGCGTTAGGTTACACAGAGCCACACTTAAAAAGGCAAACACATCAATAGCATCATTTTTAGATTCCCAACTGATTTTCCAGTGGGTGCTCAGGGCTGCTTATCACGTTACAGTCCTGCAGAAGCAGAAACCAGGACAACAGGGCAATATGGCAGGGCTGCTGATAAAAATGACTATGGGGATATTTTTCAGAGGCAGTTCTTTGTGGTATTATCATATCCCTGTGTTTGTGGGCTTCTATTGTCTAATCAGGATTAATCTCACTGGGGAGGTCTCCTCTCCTGTTTATTGAGGTTTATGACTTTGATTTGAACCCTGTAGTCCTCGGAGCTGGAACAGGCTGACAGCAATCACAGCTTATCTCTACCTTCAACATATTGGATTGCTCCATGAATGATGCTCTCAGCCTTATGAATCTATGGCACCAGAAAAGGCAGAGTCATCCGCCAAAAGATAATGATCCTTGGCAGAAGAGATGACCTTTTTAAACATTACTGGGCATCAGATATCCGGTTCATGCCCATTATTTCATTTGAGGTCTAACTGAATTAGTCCACCTGGGATGAGCCCAAGCCCTCCGTAATGAACAACTGATTAAAAAAAAGGATATAGTTAGGGGTGTGAAGCAGGCAAAGAAATGTTAGAATCAAAATCTGTCACGTATATCCAATGTTGTTAACGATACATACAGCACTGAAAACACTTTAATTAGCTAAATAAGCTGCAAAACATCAGATTAAATCCCTTTTTTGTTTTCTGTACTGTCATTTGTCTCTTCTGTGCCACGTCTTTCCAAAGGAAATTGGATCTTTCCTGAGTTAAATTGCGGGTACACAGACTTTTGGGTTATTCTGTCGTTTGGCTTTTTATTCATAGTTTTTCTTTGTTTATGTGCTGGCCTCAAACTGATTCTGGTTGGATAGATTTTCTTCTTTCACTAACAATTTCCCTGCTCAGCCTGAGGAAACACGCTGTGCAGGGCTCTCTCATGAGGTGGGAAACAGGATAACACTGAGCTCTGAGAGGCTTGTGAAGGTTTTAATATGTTTCAAACACCTGAAAGGGTTTCTCTCCACAGAGAGAAAAAAAAGAGAGAGAAATGGAGGGGTGTTGGGCAGGTGAACAGAAAAAGGGGTTAGGAGGGCAAAACAGGCACAGAAAGCTTTCAGTTGGACCAGGGGACTCTTGAGGCTGGAGGTCTCAGCGACGTCTGTCTTTATCAATAATGCAATTCACATACGTGCCACCTCATGGCCTTATACATTTTTCAGCAACCTCAGACATGGAGGATCTTCACCTTGGGTTTCCACTCATTTTCGGTGGCAGCAGGGGAGATGGACTTGTGTGAGCAGGCTGAACTCGGAGTTAACCCTGCCTGCAGTGTGGCACCTGTCATCCCCGTGAATTGGCCCGCTGTCTGTTTTCTAGGCTTGATCTGATTGATGCCGAGGCACAAGATAAGACAGGAGCTGACTCACACAAATATACACGGGCCTGTCCACGCACGCAGACCCACAAATCTGCAACGAACAATCTCTTTTGCCCTCTTTCTCCTCCAACAGTTATTTAGATAGCATAAAGTTTCTCAAACAATACTGTAGAAAAATTGAATCAACTTAAATTGTTGTACCTGAGTTAAGTCCATTAGATATTTATCTCTATTACTCCTTACAGTCTGGCCTGACACCATAATTTATAACCCCCATGAGTTATTTCACAATCAAAATCGTATTTGGCCCACTGAGTCTATTAAAATGCAGTTCCTGCAGTGTCACTATCACCATATGGAAATATCAGTCACAGGAATCACTTTTCGTCAGAGGTCCCCAGTTGGGTGATATGATGAATACCATGATGAAAACTAATAATCTCATCTGATCACAAGCTCTTAGCCACAGAAGTTTTGGGAAATGTGGGACTGTAATCTACCACTCAGATGTAACCTGGCTTGGTTGTGGCACAGTTCTCAAGCGGTTCCATCCCACAGAATTAGAAATTGAGCATTTAATAGAAATAGGTCACCGCCTTGTTGAGATGAGCGACCCTGTATTTCTGCAAAAATTGGGAAATATGTGCTCAAATCCCAGATCATATGAGCCAGCACTTTAATGATTTTACTGCCATTGTGGAGGGGATGAACCCGTTCTTAAACCCTTTCTCTGCTGATGTGGGAGGATCACAAAAGGATGTGCAGGTGGAGCTTGTTGAAATGCAAAGTGATGATACTCTCTTGATTCTCCACTGGCAGCTCCCACTGTCGGTTCTACATGTGTTTGGGAAAGTTCAGGCTTCCCCAGATGAGGCGCTATGCAAAAAAGGTTCTGTTTATTTCACTCTGCATGCAAATGCGAGCAAACATTTTCTCTTATGACAAAACGAGAGAAGACGGAGGTTCCAACATGACAGACCGTCACGACTCCCAGAGTTTTTGTTAGCTTGGAATAAGACATTCACGTACACATAGGAAGACCTGCTTCCACAAAGCCCCCAATGTTGTGTGTCCACGTTTCTGAAGTAGCCAAAAATGAACAAACCAAACAGCTTCTAGAGAAGAACTTTCATGTTTTACATCCTCTACACACACGGAAGGGGGCGGTGAATGGAAGGTCATGCGGTTGGATGCACATACACTTTTACGCTTTTCTTTTTGCTGCCACTGGCGTGAAAAGCTTGGTTGTCTGTTCTTCAGTGGCTTGTTTTCTTTGTCGTTTGAATCCCATTCTGCTGATGACCCCAAAAACGATTGAGACTGGCCCTTTAGTCATCGACCTGCTGCACCATCAACCAAAATGCCTGCGCTAGCATTCATTTTGCTTTTTGGAACAGATACCTTCAGGTTAGAGGACAAGGTGTGTGGCAAGTAGATGGCAGAAAATAATCAGTATAAATAATAAGGGCAATAATAAGTAAAGCTTCCCTCTGAAACAACTGTACTCCCCTGAGGGTCAGCTGGACAGCTGTGGGATGTGAATTAGTGTAACTACATGAAGTTGAGCAAGGCCATTACTGAACCAGAAGGTTAAAACATTTTTTTTTTAACCACAGAAGTCAAATAAAACCTTTATTTGAGATGAAACCTTGCTCTTATTATCACCTGGTTGAGTTAAATCAGTGAAAAAAGAACATTCAATAATAAAGGTGTCACCACATTCCCAGTGCCTCGTGGTCTTTCTCCTCCAAAACTTAATTCATTTAATTAATCTAGAAATCAGATATTCCATTTGGGGAGGTTAAACCCAAGCATTAAGTAATCCCCTTTACACCATAACAGAGAGATGGATGGATTAATTCTCTCTAACTTCACAAAAAAATATAATGATTGGTTCTTGCTCCAAAATTAAATTGGCACTTATCGAAGGTACATTCATCAAATTCACTCCCTGCACTACTCTCTGTATCAACACCCTCTGGCAGAAATCTTTTGTTCCTTCTACATTAGAGATATAGTTTTAGCCCACTTAGGTCTTATATATCTGTTCTATACTTAGACTGTATATAGAAGTGGATGTTGCCACGATGACACGACTCATTGATTTGTTGACTACTGTTCTGTGTTTGCATTACAGATGTCGATATTTTGGTTTTTAAGAGACTGAAATTTTTGGAAAAGCAGGTGGAGCTGCCGTAAGCATAGCTTTTTTGTAGTTTTCTCTAACTGGGAGAATCATTTACACTATGAATATCATGGTGTATTGAAGAAAAACCGAATCTTGTGAGTGAGACCACAAACTCATTAGGAAAATGTTTACTGAGATAATAAATAAAAGTGAGAATTAGGGCCATTTCCTTATCAACTTACATACACATAGCCTTACAACTGGACTATATATCCAGCCCATACTTGTATAGTTATGGTTTAGCAGCAAATAGTGACAGTTCATATATATTTTGTTTAGTTCTCAACCTGTCCTTCAGGCTTTTAGTCTGTTTGGTTTGTAGTCAGTCAGAATGCCAGTGTGGCAGGTCAGCAGCCCAACAGTTAGCAAGTCAGGCTTTTTGTCAATCAGTAAGGCAGAAAAAGAGGCAGTCACACAGGCATGAGGAGATGATCAGTCGCTGAGACGGGAAGTTAGACTGGCAGTCTGCTACAGTAGCATGAAGGGAATTGGAGCAGTGGAAAGCATTATGTTTCCCTGCCAAGATATATAAGCCTGCAGCAAGATGAGCGCTGCTGTAATAACACCAGGCTAATCAATGTCTCTTAGCAAATTATGGTTTCATCCCATGTGAAGGTCGTCATGGAGTTGTAGAGATTTCTCTAAATGTCATCTGGTTGAGTCTGCGTTGAAATGTATAATAGGCAGCATATGATAGGAAATGTGAAAAGGGCACTTGTCAACAGATAATCTAAGATTTTAAAGCTGATGGCTCAGGCTAATTTGCCAAAGTTGACTGTGGCTGACTTTGGTTTTCAGAGGATTACACATATCTGGTTATGACTGACACTGTCGCTATGACATCTGATTCTTAAAACCCACCAAAGGTGCATGTTCTCATCATAAGAACGACATGTGACTGCGCAGCGGGCCTTCAAGCTAAAGCAACCTCAACCAAATGTCAAACTAGACTAAACCA
This sequence comes from Datnioides undecimradiatus, assembly GCA_008933995.1. Lineage (NCBI taxonomy): Eukaryota > Metazoa > Chordata > Actinopteri > Lobotiformes > Datnioididae > Datnioides > Datnioides undecimradiatus. Next base: position 1,708,657 of record WARS01000060.1, read on the forward strand.
ATCAGAGTGGCTTCTTTGAAACCTCGTCTAGACGCGGCAGGGATCAGAGGTCACTGATGAAGGGCACCATTAACTGAGTTTGTGGGCACATCAGAAAATCAAGTGAGCCGACGGTGTCAGAGGGGTTACCGGGGGGAGGTGGAGGACAAGGGGCGGGAAGAATGTAGGGTGGGAGATACAGGTCTGAAAGGTGAAACTTATTACCATATTGAAAAGGCAGAGTCAGCAGACCACTGGGGCACAGGTATACAAGCACCTTTGTGAGTAAGATGTTATATTTGGTCTTGTGTGGTTTATTATTTAGTGAAAGAGAGTGTTGTCCTTACTTAAGGGAGAGGGAGTAGTCGTTCTTGCTGGTCTCGCTGTTTCTCACCAGGTAGCTGGCCTCCTTACACAGCCTGAGCAGAGACTCTGCATCTATCCGACTGATCGCTCCATGGTACCAGCTAAAATGGACAACAGCAAAGGACAAAGAAAGACAACGACAAACAAAGGAAAACAGAACAGAGGATATAAAACATGGGTCAAACGCAAAACAAATTAAAAGGGCCAAGGTAGTATATCTGAAATACATTGCGCTAAAAATAAAACAAAACCAAGATCAGACTCACAACTGGCTTTCCAGGGGCATAGTGGGGTCAATACGCTCCCCAAGAGAGGAGCTACAGTGGTCCAGTGAAGTCATTTTGGTGTTGACCAGACATCCACTGGAGTGTCGCTGCAGTGGACGGGTTTTTCCCTCCTTGGTAGGCGACATTCGAGATTTCTCCACACCATCAAACTGGACTGCAATTAAAGAAAATGGAAAAGCTTAAACATTTATTTTTTCATTATTGAATGTGATAGATATTACCAGTATGACCATTTACAGCTTTGATAATAACACAACATTGTGCTGTACAGTACATGTACTTCAGCTAGACTACAGGTTATTTGGAAAAGCTAGTGTGCTTAATAGGAAGTAGAGAAACAGCTTAAAAAGATATGCCGTAAATTGTTTTTAAGTCTCACAACTAGTAAAACAGGGCAATCGGGTGTGTGTGAACATAAAAATCCAAGTTGTGCTTTTTAACACACACACACATACACTTTGTGTAACTCATCCAACTGAAGGACACGTACACACAGTAGAGGAGGCATAAATCAATCCCTTCACACTGTGTACACATTCCAGTGAGTGTGTGAAAATACACACACACATACACATACACGTACAAACTTCCTTTAAATCACTCAAATAAGCACACTTGTAAAAGTCATATGCACAAATACACACACATACACACACATACACACGCACACACAGCATGTTAAACATTAAACTGGCTTTCCAAAACTCTCACGGTCAACTGTGGACATGATAAGCTTTTTTGGCAGCCTCACAGAGAAGTGTTTGATGGTGTGTGTGGTGGGGGCGGACTGGAGGTGACCTGTGCTCGTTTCATGACTGGCGGAGGTCACTGGGCGAATCCACAGCCAATCAGCACACAGAAAAACATTTGCCGTTATTTACAAATGCTAACGTGAGAAGGGAAGATAATGTCCATGAGGACAAATGAAAGTGAATTCTCACTTCTGTCAGAGAAGTGTAAAGGCCAAAAGAATGAAACCCTGGATGGTGGAGGCCGGAGTAGTGGTGAGGTATTCTTTGTGTGTGTGTGCGTGTGTGTGGGTGCGTGTACATGTGTGTTTTAGCCATTTTTCCTGTCATCCATCACTTTAATTGATGTCACAGAACACTTGGCTTGGGAAAGACCTATTTAGAGCCACTGACACGCTTCCCAAGAAATAACAGCAACACCTATATGACAAGCTTTAGCTGGAGATTGTTGGCTGCTTTAAGGTTTAAGATTAACACAACAAAGCTGAGCCTTTGATGGAAGGAGTTAATGTAGTATGAAGCTCCCAGCCACTGGACTAACTAATGGCCAGTCTCATGTCAAGTGTTTAATTATCCGGGCTGAACATGGCAGACACACAGGCACTGTGATCTTCACAACATGTCAATGGAAATGGGTCTGCATCTGTCTAGACTCTACATTCCAGTCAGAGGGTTGCATTTCACTTTACAGTTTGTGAGCCTGCCAAGTGTTTCTGCGCCAGACTGAGTGGAAGGGCTGACAGTATCAATCAATCAATTTAGGCTACACGAGACAACACCGTGTCAACAAATTTCATTTAGCTTGCGGACGCCCCTAAGTGGGCCTAAATGGGGAAGACAGAAGTTCTTCTGCAGACATGCTGTAAAAGTGAAAATGACCTTTTTCAACACAATTGTCGATATGTTGTTTACCTACATACATTGTAAATGGTAAAAAGTTAAGGTGCTAATTATTCCAATAAATTGTAATCAATTAAACCAGTGGTTCTCTACCTTACAAAACAACTTAACATGACTGGTTAGAGACCCTTGTCACATGTAAAATTATGCATTATTGGTTAATGTAACACAACTTTGACTCGGGCTCTTTTTACACTATGAATTATTTCACAACCTCTCAGATCACAATGTTGCACATGATACTTCTCTAAATACACTTTGGATGCAAGAAGATATACTTGTAATGGAGTATTTTTAAAATACTTTAGTAGATCATTTACTACGGACTACTCCATTCACCATTGACTGTGTTGGCACATGTTCTGAGGGCACAGGCAAACAGTGCTGCTGTTTCAGCTCCAACCACCAGGGGCTCCCCTTCACCTCCACTCAAGTCCAGGTTGAACTCGCTGGCCTTGAGCTCATTGATGCATTTCCCTAAACATAAACTCATGGAAATGATTATTCTGAATGACAACTACTGTTGTTGTGTTGGCCTCTGCACTTCTGTTCGGTTAGGGGCTACAGCTGAGTCTTAAAATGACAGCCAAATTGTACTGCTGCATGACAGCTGGGTAAATTGTGGCTCTAACCTCAGACCCGTGGAAGACTATGAGCTGTAGCTTCATTTCTGCGGGGTCTGATGCTTATGCCTGACAACGGGCAGTCAAATGATCCCCCTGTGTTGCATGCAAGTCTGCATGAGAGACATCATTAGCACTCCACTTTTTCATACCGTCCATTTGAACCACACGCTGACTGTTGGGAATACAGTGCAAGTACGATGAACGTACAGTAAATGTGTAAGGGTGAGAAATAGCGTTTCCATGGAAACTGACCAAGGGGACAAGGGGGATGCATGTTTGCTCCACTCATCCCTGTCAACGCTGACAGATCACAACATGAAGATGCAGCCAGTTGCTCTCTCTCCCTCCTTCGTTCTCAATTTGGCTCATCCTCTTTGCATATGTCTGGTCCCTCCTCTTTTTTTTCTACTCCTGACCTTTCCTTTTGATCTTTCCATCTCGCACACTCCAGTCCTGTCTCTCCAAGTCTCCCTGTCTTTCTCTCTGTGTATTTGTTAGTCAAGGACAAAAAAAGATAGTGGGAAATGGACTGTGGAGGAATGTCTGCTAGTCTAGCGATAGGAAAAAAAAGACAGAGCAGTAACAGCTTTGATCTGCTATCTCCATGGTTTCCGATGGTCACTGATTAAGTCTGATCCTGCAACAAAATTGTCCAGCTTCACCTATTTACATTATGTGTGCATACAAATTGGATTAGAAATGTACTTTGAGCATTATATAGTTTCACTTTAAGCGATTTCAGATCAGTCCACCAGTGATCTAAGCACGTGAGGCTGAAAAAGGTATCTGCAAGTGTGCCATAAGGATGAATGTTGCTATCCACACAGTCCATCGCTCAGTGTATCTACAGCCCACTCAGTCATCTGCCTGACCTCAGCTCTTCGCATTTTCTCCATTCTCCCTGCGCCCACGCTAATTCCTCGTCTTCCCCAGATTCAACACAATCAGTGCTTTATTTGACCTTGATTAAACCCTTTTTTCCTCCACCTCCTAGACAGGGGTGAGTGGCTATTCTCAGTGGAGCTCACCCTATCAACCTTTCCTGTCAGAGCTGAGACTTTTCCGCAGGCGGAGTGCATAGTTCTACAAGAAGAGTATTACCTTGAAGAGAGAGCCTCCGAACTAAACAAAAGCTATCATTTTATTTGCTCAACAGTAAAGGGACCCATGTCTGCTTTGATTGCCTGGCGTCTCACACAACACTAGCTTCAAACTGTTGTAGAATTATTTTTTTTAGAGGCTGAATATCAATGGGAGTGAGCCAAACCCATTCCCCTTTAATTCTCTGCAGCGCACAGTCTGAGACATGGGCGACAGAAGATTGACAAGAGGATTGGCCTGGAGGAGAACAAAAGCTCTGAGAGGCAGCTTAAGACAGACAAGAGGGTGGGTACACACACAAACACACACACACACACCTATGCCTACACATACACACACAAAGACACGTAGGTAAATGTGCAGGGGCATCTGTGTGTGTTATCAGTATTGCTGCTTGTAAAGCACAGCAAATGGAATTTGTGTATCAGATTGAACTGTCAGTCAGATGGTGACTGATGGCTGAAAGACCTGCCCCCTTCAGACACATATAGCTTCCCTTAGAGAGCACAGAGGAGGGTGAGGAGGGACAGCATGTGAGAGAGGGAGATGATTGGCTAGGACACATATAAACAGAGAGGTTAGATGACATTTCTAAGATTATACCGCAACCAATCGCAATCCCAGTGGCACAGCAAATAACAGGACCAAAAAAGAAGAACAGGGAAAAGGAAAGACTGACAAAAAATGGAATAATAAAGTTTACCAGGGACACAATATTCACAACATAAGACAGGACCAAGATCACTGTGGCATCTGAACAACCTGGCTACTCTGCTTCCCCCTCAGCACACACTCCTGAGCAAATTTCTGTAATTAAGCTGGCTAATTAATTCTCATTTACTAATGGCACTCCTATCAGAAAGGATGACTAGTCTGAGGGGCGAAGTGTGCCGTCAACCGCTGCACTGTGAGGTGAAAATTAAGTTTTCCGGCTAGGACGTGCGAAATGATTAACAGGTCTGCATCTCATTAGAATGCATTGCACACGGAAAATAGTGCTTTATAAATGTCACTCACTTTAATGTTGATATTAATTATGTGTATTGGGAACAAAAAAAAAAGATTTGTTGGCCGGCTTTTAATACTATTATTTTTTTCAAGCTTCAACCATCTAGGAATATGCCTTCTTCTTTATACAAATCCCAAAATGAAACACTAATTAGGTTTTCCAGGACAAAAGAATGACCCTCAAAGGTGTCAGCTCAAGAATCTATTTCAAAATGAAATCTGGATATCTTTTAATTACTTTATTTTTTTAAAAGTCTTTTTAGATTAGAGGAAAGAGAAGGTAAGAGAAATGCTTCAAAGTATGGATAATTAATTCATGTCAAAAAAACAAAGACGAGAAGCTTCTCATTATACTCAGACAAAAGTGCCCTCCATTTATATGTAGATGTAATATCTACCCTGTCAAGCTGCATTTACATTTTGATAATGAGGTTGGGCAGATATGGCAGATTTCCCTGAACTGTAATGGGTATTGTTTTTTTTCCTGGTCTATACTGGAGTGAACAACTAGAGCCTTCACAAACACATACAGAGACTGAGCTCTTTGCCCTGGGTGAGCCAATCTGTAAGCAATCCAGCGTATGCACGGATGACTAATGTCTTGGTGTGCGACTAAGGGTCCGCCTCTATGCTGAGGTCAACAGAGTGCACTGTAACTGTATTCACAGGGGTCACAGAGGCCACCACCCTCCTATGTCTGCCACAGTGACCTTTGATCCCAAAGATGTAGAGTGGGGCCATACTGGCTCAGACAGAGGGAGGATCACTTTACAGCTGGACGCCAATCTTAAACCCAGTCATATCACAGAGGGAACCAGAACCTTTCCCATGGATTTATGGACATAAATCAACTCCTTGCCCTGTCCTCGCCTGCATCACGCAGCGGTGTCCTCTTACATGGTCTCACTCTAAGTCTTCCTACTCTGCCAGGGGAAATCCCATTCCTGGCATTAGTTCTGCTACATGTCCCTCTTTTCCCTGGGTAATTACAGCAGTCAGTGTTAGTCTGTGGAGGGGTTTCAAAAACAACAGCTCTCTTGGTTGATAATAGATGAATTAATGGTAAGTATGGCTAAACCTGAGGTGAACAGACTCAAGTCAAGAACTGAAATCGTCTCAAATTAGCATGATTTCACATATTTGTGTAAGCCACTTGTGGAGAACAGCGGGCCGGAGGGACATCTGGGACAGTTATGAGTATGTTGACAAGAGGAAATGGGGGTCACAGCGAATGGCAATTACGCATGCAGAAGGCAGTTCAGCACAATTAAAACTAATGAGCCTTCAGTCCTAAAACCTGCACACGAATTAGTGATTTTCTGCCACATGTAATCCAGATGGAAAAGTGCAGTCATTACTGAGCTATTACCTAAAGTCATATTATACTGTGCTTCTAAGAGATGCAAAGTCTTTCACTTAACGCATAACTGACCAGTTAGTGTAAGAAGATGCTTTTAGTTTATATAGAAAAAAACATTTTAAACAGGAAGACTATTGGAGACGTTACAATGTATTTTGTAGCCAGTTATCTATGTTTGGTTAGGACAGATATAAGCACAGATATACGACACATCACACTTAAATGCTGATTTAGTGAGTGCATACGCAGTCTTCACCACTGATACTGTTAACTGTACTTAATTAAATCAGATAGATATACTGTAAAACCACACTTAAGGAAGTGGATGATAAATGGATGGATGATGGATTAATGGACAGACGGATGGAAAGGGATGGTTGATGGGAATGACGCTGGACAATGTGAACACCAACACCCACCATGGTGGTGCTGGTCACAGCTTGTCTGTCCTGGCGAGGGCTGAGCTGTCTGGGAGGGAGACTCTAGCTCCTCCACCACAGGAGGGCTGGTGTTGAGCTGGCCAACAGGAGGGGGCCACGGTAGGTCCTTGATCACTTTAATCTCTACTGCAAGTGTCGCCCAAGTCACCAGAGGATCGATGGAGGGAAGGACAGGACGGCAACGAGAGGCATAAATGGAGAACGACAAAAGGGGTGAGGAAGGGGAAGCAATGGCAGAAAGCAGACAGAAAAAAAGGAAGAGGGTGTGAGTGGAAAAGAGATAAAGCAGAGGATTCCAGCACTGTTTTAGACAGCTGGTTTATTTTGTGATCCAAGAATCAGCAGTAGCTGTGGACTAGAAAAGGAAAAGGCTGAAAAAGACGTAAAGTTAGTTTACCAGAAAGTAGGGTTGGGTTCTGATAGCTGGTATCATTTTGGATTTGGTTCCAGGTTGATTAAAATACCCGGGTTTCTAAAAGAGGTATGCTCTACAGTTGTTTTGTAAGTAATGTTACAAATATCTAGAGCTCAACTTCAAAAACAGATTCAGAAGGATTTAGAATCAATAAGTAAATTTCATACTGGAATTGGATTCTGTAAAAAGCCACTGAACCCCAACCCTACTGGAAAAGTTAGGCCCTCTGGACTCTCAATCTTGAACCCAGACTGTCCAACTTAAATCAAAGTTCTGAATCTGGACACTTACAATAAGCACGATGTGCTGCACAAGTGACTTTACTAAAAAGGGAGGTCCAAATAATACAATGCTGTGCCTTGAAAGTGGAGACTATAAAATATAAAGCTGCCTTGAGCTCAGCGACAGATAGTCACTGATTCAGTACGTCAGCAAACGCGCTGCTGCTATTCTCTGTGCTGAGTGTGAGGAAAAGACTTTAGGCCTCTATATTAAGATAAACAACAAATGTGGACAATATCCTTCACTGGATGAATGTACCTAGGAGCAATCCATCCTGGCAGTGGACACTCCCCAGGCTTTGCCCCTTAAATAATGTATGACTTAAGTCCAGGCGGGGTATTACCAGGGTAAATCGAGCACCCATGCAAAACCATATCTGTCACTGAGCAAGGGCCACTTGTTAAATAGCCGAGGATACTTAATAAAGGGGACGGCAGAAGCGTTTTCTCTTTATTTCTAGTGAAATCCAGTGTGAGAAACAAATGAAAATAAAAAAGCACAGTCTGGAAAAAAAAGTTTTGAAAAACCACTACTTCTCACAATGCAAAATAGATCATTTTAATCACTGTTCATGGTGCTGCAAATGTTACTAACATAGACAGAAATAAATAGAAGAAGGTGAAAATAGTGTGGTATTGATTTGGTTGTAAACAGTAGACAATGTCCCTAAATACGAATTGCAGAAACTTCAAGGATACACATCAAGAAGCTTCCCACATTACAAAACCCATGCAAGTGTTGCTCAAAATTACAATAAAATATTAAGAAAATGTCTCAAGATGATTTAACTATAGGTAGAGTCTGGGAGGCCACCTTCTTTATTAAATTCATGCATCACCTTCTGACAAATATTAAAAAAAAATAAATAAATAAGGCAAAGGCCTTAAGTGGTGGCCTACACTTCCTTCCATCAAAATGCTCTGAACTCATCAATGTGACAGCTATATTGCACATCATCAGTCACATCAGTCATGTAAGGGTGATGACGGACTTATTTGACTCAGAAGGAAGAGAACAGGAAGAGGATAGCTGGTACATTGGCAGATGAACAACCTACGGTTATTGACAACAGGGCCACTTTGGGACATGTCAATAAGCTGTTAAAGACTTCCTTTAAAAGATGATTTTGTCTTGTCTTATTTCTGTGGTTTTATCATTGAAATGATTATGACATTTACCTAAAGTATCGTTAAGCATTTAGTTAAAGGCTCCTGGGCTTTTATTTTAATTTAACATCTACACAGAGTATAGAGAATAGTCACTTTAGCTGAGATGAGAAGAATGCAGCTGTTTTCATTAACCAACCGTGTGTCACTGTGTTGTATTGGCTGGTATGGAGAGTGTTTTTTATTGGCAGGGTGGGCATAATGTTGTGGGATTGTCTGTGCGCCACCCTGCAAGGAATCACAGAGGTGGAGGTGCAGGACATTCTAATGAGAAGCAATATCTGTGAGCTACATGAGTGGAGAAATGGGAGAATATTCAATCCTGCAAGCAATTAAGTAGCTGAGCCTGCGGTGTCAGGGGACTAATCTAGAGAAAGGTGGCTGGAAGGAGGAGCAGTTTGCTGTCTATCCTGATGGGAGAGGTGTGTGTGTGGTGGTGCACCGGCGGGGCTGGAGGGTGGGGAATGGAGCTAGAAGGTCACAAACTCTGGGAGATAATATAACTTCCACTACTTTGGGGTGAAGTAGGGGACTCTCTTCCTATGAGATTAAAAGCCTAATACTCATTTCACATTGCAGATTAGCGTGTAATTGTTTTGGGAGCAGAAGGCTGCCTGCACTCTGCAGCCTCACCATGAGGACGAAGAGATGTCTTGGAACGAGTGTGGCTCAGATTTGCTTGGTTGCACAGCTGAATAATAGCATTTAGCACTGTGAAAATCGAAGCAAACTGATTCAATAGCCATATGGGGTTTTTTTGTTTTCTTTTGTTTTTTTAATAAAACTCCGAGTGACTGAAATTTGCTTCACCTTGTAACGTATTCAAAAATGCTGCCAGTCCCAAGGCTCTCTTGGATAATCATTGATGCTGTGTCGCCGCATGGATGAGTGCATCTTTAGACCTTGCAGCATTCTTCAGTGACAAATTCAAATTCAGGACTAAGGTGACAACAGCAGTTGCCTTCACACACTGGGGCTGATTTACACATCAACCCTGAAGGCTCATCACAGTGCCACAGACATTTACACATATCTGTCCCAATCACACTGACCTCTGTGCACAAACATAGTGCTAAACAAACCTGCCCAGAGCTACACTGACTGATGTCGATTTTGACTGTTTGTCTGTGAATACGACTGTGAGTGAACAGCAGGGTCAAGTGTTTTAGTCACTGGAGAAGAATGTCAATTATTACAATCACAATCACTATGGCATCTGGGTAATTCCAGTTTATATTTGTTAATTAGTTATTATTTCAGTAAGTGTGCTCGTTGTAAAGCACTTCAGGCAGAGCTTAAAACAGAGAAAGTGGTAATCCTAATATATATTAATTTAATATAATTTGAAGGTTCAGTAATTCTTATAATTATCAGCAGCAAAATAGACACAGAAATCACGCACAGAGCCAAACGAATGAAAGGTATTTCTACAGGAATACATTAAAACATACACAGGTTACTGCGTCTATGTCCTACAATCTGACTGCATTTAGATCAATATGCCATTTCCCATCAGCATAATCATCCAATCCAATACATACACATTTCTGTTGACATAGGAACGGAGGTTACTGATTATCCTTAATCGACAAAGCACATGTCACTCAAGTTATCTATGCAAAATTGGCCATGTTGGGATTTTGAATAGCAAAGCTGACATGACCATTACAGGTTCATTGAATAACCTGCTTGCTTTTGGAAATGTGTGATGCTGGCAGGATGTTATGCGAACTGGCTATTGCGAGCACCAGTCTGGGGGTGGGGATTTAGCAAACTTAAGTGTTGCAAATGCTGCAGCTGATTAATTATTTGTTACACATCTATGCTGAGACTACATTATATCAAAGGAACCAGAGAATACTTGAACAAAAGACAAGGGTCCCTTTTTTATTGTCGTTTACCTTCCCTTTGTTCTTCCAGGAGCAGATCTATTTTTAAAGCCAGGTATTTGTTTACCCAGGCTTTTCATTAGCCCATGGCACTTCATCACTGTAAACAGTGCACCACCATAAATCAGCAGCTATGCTTGTTTCCACCGACGCCATTTAATTTAGTTCTGCTTAATTTGGTTGGCTAATTGCATGCATATTCAAAACAAGCTGGAAGATTGCAATGTTTATGCCGCACATTATGAGCAGAAGAGCTTGGAACACAAAACCAGCCTCTTCTGAAGACATGTTTGTTCCATCGGCACCCAAATCATTACAGATAACAAGTGTGTAATGCCACAGGGGAACTGAAATGCCACCTCATAATTCTCTGCACTCTGTATCCGGCACATTATACATTCCGTCTCTCTTTCAAAGCACAGCTCAGTTATGAAAGACTGTGTGTTTGCATTAAGAATAAAGGTGGCACAGAAAATAGGTGATGGAGATGAGATGACAGCCGGGCCTTTTCCCTGCTCCTCTATCAGGAGAGAGAAGGAAGAGATGCGTTAGCGACGGCCGGCCAGCGGCAGCTTCCAGGGAAGGCTTGCTGAAAAAGAACTGCTTCTATACTTTGTGAGCGAGGTTTACAGTGCTGATGTGTGTGGCCAATGTGTGTGAGTGAAGATAAGACCTGTGGCAGCGCTCAGAGAAAGACGCCAGCACACATTTGAGGCTCATGAAAGAGGGCTGTCAGGAAGGTTATCGGCAGGGTGTAGCAGCAGAGGCCAGGAGGACGAGACAGAGCCGAAGAGTGACAGACAGCGCGGGGGAAATCGGATCAGCCAAGCAAGGAGAAACAGAACCATGGCACCCACAAAACAGCTGGCTTTGACCCCGGTGCAAATAACCAGAGCAGGACTGTAACTGAATCAATTATTTATTTTAGGACATTAGACTTGAGCCTCAGATTTCTGGGTCGTTAAGCCCATGAAGATTCATTAAAAAACCATAAAGCTCCTCAAGACCTGAGGGAGCAAGCGACAGCGCCTTCTCTTATCTCCCGTGTTAAATGCATGGTTCCCCGCTGGCCGGGAGCCAAGTGAGAGGAGTTAGTAGCAGGTAACAGAGGGCAAGAAGATTAAGTAACAATGGCTCTCAATCCCATTCCTGCTGTGATGAGGCTCAGATTTCCAATGGTGGCGTGTCCATGTCTGGGTGTGTGAGTGAGCGTGCCATATGCAGAGTTAAAGCATATGGGCTCATAGTGGTGGACATGCACTGGAGCGCACTTTCTCTTGCCCTCACACGCAGGCTTCGTCGTATGGTCAAATTCTAATGTGTCTTCCTCACTCTTCACCTCCAGGCTCATCCATCAGCTGCTCAGCAGCCAGGAGGGAGGTAGGACAGAGGCTGGGGTGACTCTAGAGTGTATGTGGGGGTTGGAGAGGGTGGGGGGATGCAGCAAGGATGACTGATTAACCAAACCGCAAGTACACAGCCTCCCAACACCCTAACAAGGCAGGGAATTTACATTCCATTGCATACCTGTCAAGAGATAGCCCAACAGTGAATAATAACACCAGACCAAGTGTTGTGAAGAGTCGAGCATGCAGGCAGTGATAGGGACAGCTGAGGAAAACGGGCTGCAGCAGAGAGCATTAGTCTGCTCTCCTTCCCCTATCATTAATGAAGACAAATAGTCTTTTATGCAGATTGCATTATCATGTTATACCGCGGTGGGAGGGTGTAGGCAGCACTACTACTTATTTAATCTCCCCGCCTCTTTTCTTTTTCAAACACCCACTCCAAGGTTTAGCAAGGTTGTGCATCTTTTTTCATTATCTGTTAATACTTTGTTTGCAGATACTTTCATTTCCCACATAATTGTTAGAATATAAACTGTAACTGTTTTGATGAGAGCAAAAAAAGTGCCTCCGAAATCCAAACAGTGAACGGTATCATTAGTCATTGATATTACACAGCCAGCCACAGTGCTTGAGCAACTGCACAAACATTAGTGAGCAAAATTGCTCTCTAGAAACCCAACAGCACATGGAGCTGTTAGTTGGCTGACTTTAAAACAGGTTGTCTGCCCACACAAGTGGTTGAATCAGGCCTGAAATAGCGGCCTGAAAACACTTTTTACATACTAACTTGATTGCTCATATCTGGGGACACAGCAACATCCACACGATGGAGACCAGAGGGTCAAATAACATGAGCATTAAGGTAATCACACTGGTCGTTAGAAAATCTCTGGTTCACTCATGTTATCTACAACACTTAACAGGCAATGAACTGAAATAAAAGGTACACAGAATGTTGTATAACAATATAATGTGTTCATCCACAACAGGAGGCCAGTGGACAGCATGGGAAATACAATGTTCGCCATTAGCGTTGCTTCCAAATAGAGGGTTTATGTATGTTTACATTTTCATATGACTATGAAAATGAGACCCAGGTGGAGAAAAATATGAAATTTCCTCTTACATACTACATATGTATACATATTCACACGCCGTTTTAATTAGTTTTACTTTGCGCCTTTGGTTTTTAGCCTCTTTGCTCCAACACAAATTCACAGCAGGCTTCCGCACTCCACTTACTCGGAGAAAGTTCAAGTAAGTAAGTTCATCCCTGATAATGCCGTTACCACCAAACCCACATGGTCTTGGTTTGAGAGAGCAAAACTATCTAGTTACAGATTCAGCTAAAGAAAGTCAAATATAAAATGAGTCTCTTAACCAGCCGTGAAATGCAATCCCAACATGGAATCCGCAACTTCTTGAGCAAACATGTCCAGACGTCTTGAGCTCAAGCTTACAGTAAGCCAGTGACCTTATGACTCCAGTGTAAAATTTCATAAACTCCTAGTAACCCCCCCGCCCCCGTTTTGAGTGTAGATGCAAGATATTTCAATACTGCTGCTAAGAGAAATCTGATGCCAAAGATTTTCAAGTTTTATGGCGTCAGAAAAATGGACTAAATCAAAATTCATAGACACTGGTTTTGTGAAACCGCTGCTTAGTTTGTTCCCAATGGTTCATATAGATGTGTAAAATGGGGAAATCCAGGAAAAGAGCAGGGCAACCAGGCAACATCTGAGAACAAGCTCCAAGTTGAATGTTAAAATAGTGCTAGGAGGGGTCAGGCAAGGACAACTGGAAAAAACTGGATTGCAGACAGTCCTAAACACTCGGCTCACAAGTGGATTAAAATACTTAAATAGTGTATAATTTCTTGACATTGTAGGTAAGCTGGTTGCAAAGATCAGAGCCTTGGGTGCAGGCGCATAAGCTCAAGCCTTGAAAGGTGGGAAACTTTCTCTAAGCCCCTTGAAGTCTGGATCCAAGGCCAGTCTACACCAACACCTGCAAGAGAAACAAGCCTGTGTTGACAAGGCTTGTCCCAGAGACGTCCTTCTCATCATTCTTCCCTTTTTTCTGTCTTCCAAATAGCGGGGACTTATTTCTGCCTGAATTAAACATAACACAGAATGAAGACTTGTAATAAATCAAAGTGCTTTTAGGAGCTGCAGCTTTCTTCTTTGAAAGACAACTTAAAGACTTATCTCTCCAATTCCCAGCCAACACTTTGACATCCACTGCAAATTAAATTAATCATCATCAGAAGAGGGACGCTGTCTGTAAAGGGGGGAGCTGAAAGAGGGATGTGTTAGTAAATAGCGTCCTAAACAAACTCTTCTGAGTGCTGCTTGACAGAAAAATAATGAGGGAGAGAAAGAGAGTGATTAAGAATGCAGCATCCCTTATTTAACTAATCACTGGCAGAGGCAGAGCAGCGTGACTCCTGCGAAGACCTCAGTGCCTGGAATACACAGACGTAAACAGGAAACAGAAATGACGTGACAAAAAAATGAGCAAACATAAAAAAAGACGATGAATGACGGGACAGAAGTATGATCTGTGTGTACATATACGGAGTTTGAGTCTGTCCTGCATGCAGCCACATAAATCTGAACATTTCACTTATTATATTCCTGAAATCTACTCTACATCTACAATCTACTCATCCATTTTAAGTGGTATAATATCTTTAAGTCAGGATGTACGGTATGTTGGTTATAGAGTGGCACGCCCATTAACTGCAGACGCGTACTAAATACTCCCTTGAGCCTCCTTTTCTTCTTCCACAAATGAGATTCATGAGCTTGTCGCCTTGACACAATTGTCCCTTTTGACTGCAACTGTATGCGAACTGCACACACTTTCCTCTTAGCATGTGAAATATCGTGATCTGCCTACAGATCCGTGAGCAAGTCCCGGCTGAGTCCGTCTGTAACAGCCATCAACTACAGAGCACCGTCAGGGATTATCCCTCTCTCAGCCTCTCTATTCCTGATCAATTTTTCTTTATTGAGATGCCACGTGACTGTAACAAAACAGAGGAATATATGGAAATTAAAATAAAATTACAAAAATTAGAATATGATTTCCAGATAACTTCTCTGTGAGATTATATTTACACTTCCAAAAAGTTCAATTGCTCTTCTAACTAAAATAAAAATGGCAATCTTGACAGCTTATTTCCCAACTGTAAACCAAAATGTGCCTAATTGGGTGTATATGTTTGGCTTTTGCGTTCAGCTGTAATTTAAAAAATCAATAGCTTATTCATTGATGATTTACTTATGCTTTGCGTGTGGGAGACATGTTCACATTCAGGGATTTCTAAAGCTTAAACCTCAGGAAGCTCTGCAAAACTATTTACAGTTGAGATATTAGAGGTGACTTAAGATGTACGAGCACAATAGTTCCATAGTAGAAGTGCACACGAGCTAAGATGTTATGAAGTATGGTCATTTCAATGTGTGTAAAAGCCAAGTGCCGTGTGTTTACTGGTTGGTTGTTCTGTTTGTGTTTTCTTAAAGAGAGGAAGATCAAACACAGTGTGAGCTTGTTCAGTAAAAATGACTTGACAGTGAGTCAGCTCTAGGTCTGTGTGCAGAACATCACCATAGAAGGAAACTGTGTATCAGTGTTTTCCAGCTAAAGTGTTAATTATTCTCTTTCAACAGCAACCTCAGGGGTGGAGGAATCAACATAAATTCAATCACTCCAACCGGTATCACCCTTTCTCTTGACTACCAAAAAGTGTCGCTGCACTTATTACTGCACCTGTTACACTCATGTGTCCACAGAAAGGCTGATTTGAAGAGTATTTCTACAGATGCTGTGCCTTTTTTAGTCCACTTCAAGCACCAGGCAATCACACCAGTAGCATCCTGATAATGTCATTCGAATCAAGAAAATGTTCAGTGCTAAGTGATTTGCACTTTTCTGTGAGTGGGTGACCTTTTTCAATATACTGGCATATCTGATTTTTAAAAATTTAAGGCTCAAATGTTCTTTGTTGCAGTGGCAATGCTTGCCACCATTAATAACTTGTAACATCAGTTTTTAATGACATTTTCAACGTGTGTGCTGTGGATTCAGGTAAGAAATGCATGTAAAATGGAAAATTCCAGTGCAACCCATGAGGTTCAGGCATCAAAGTCTAAGTTTAAGATGAATATACAGAAAGACAAGAGACATCCCCCCGAGCCCCGTCTCCAATGGTACCTGTGAGAGATTTAGAGGTGCAGTCCTTTCCTCCGTGGGGACCTGATCCAGTGTCACTTACAGAGCCCTCGTAGCTAATGCAGTCATAACAAAGCAGAGCTGTTCAAGGATAAAAAAGAAAAAAAATATATAAAAGACAAAAGGGGCGATGAAAAAATAGAGTCAAGGGTAGCTGATTTTTTTTTTTCTTATATCAGTTAAAAGGCTTTTTTTTTTTTAAATTTAGTTGCATTTTTATATTCCAAAGCCGTATTCTTTCCAGGAACAGCCCTGTTTGATGTTATGGCTGTGTTAGCCATGCTAGTGCTCTCAAAACATTGTGTCTACCTGCACCTACATGCACCTGCACAACCAATCATGCCCCCCTCCCCTGCGAGCAGCATAAAGTTTGCACAGTGGACTGGACACCTGCAAGTGAACTTAGCGGGTGCTTCAGCAGAGGAGAGAGAGAGAAAAAAAAGAAGTGTTAACAGAGACTTTAAAGCAGCAGCAAGAGCAGCGGCAGGAGCAGAACCCTCAAAACCTGACAGAAAGCCAAAATCTAATCTGTTAGAGATGGGGAAAAACAGACACCTGGGTTAGATAAGCGGAAAAGAAACAGGTTTTGTTGTGTTAAAAGCTTGAAATTTAAACAAGGCAGCCTTAACAGAAATGCAGTCATGCATTTCTGGAACCCTTAAGTGGATTAGTTTACATGGTCAGATTCACTGTCTGAGCTTTTGACGCTGGCACTCACTGTTTCTAAGACGTAAAGGTGAGGGAGTTTGCAATTTTTGAAATTAAAATGTCTTATTTCTGACAAGGAAGAAGAAAACTTGTCTTTTATCTGTTTCAAGAACAAAAGTTACGTAAGTTTTGCAGGAAAGGATGAAGCAGCAAGGGTGTGTGTAGTTTTTTTCCACAAAGGTTCTTTTGTTTTATGCAGACATCTGATAAAACAGTCTTGTTTTAGCTAACCCTTCTTGCGTCATATATTATATTGATGGCATGATAAATTTCACTCTAATGTCTCTGCGTAAGGGCTGTCGTACCTGCAAAAGCTTTGGAAATCCTCTCTTTCTTCCACTCCCAGGGCTGGTCATATTCCTCAGGGGGTCGCTCGTCATCCTGGGGCAGCCGGCTTTCTCTGGGGCAGCGCAAGCGCTCGGGGTCTGATTCTCCACCGTTCTCTGCTGGCTCATACGGCGTGTCGTACAGAGGCAGCTGCCTCACCGATCCTTCCTTGGGTCCTCGTCCACCTGATCGTATTTCTACAAACGGGGGAGAAAGACTGGTCGTTAATGCTAGCTTTCTGACATAAAACTTTATAGATGAAAACGGCTCAGAGGTGCAGAACACTGGCAGCATATAAGAAATGAGGATTTATGACTGCAGACGCACAGAACATTAACGCAACAAATTTTGTAAAGCCTGACTTGCACATTTCTTGCACAGCCTATCGTAAATGTGTGGTGACATTTCAGCTGATTTACCTGAAGACAAAATGACCTCACATTCACAGTTTTAGCTACTTGCATCCTCGTTATGATCTGAGCTGAAATCACAGTCAATGGCATCAATTTGCATGCTAAAAGGCACTAATAACCTTGCCTATTAAGTAAAGAGAGGAATTAATTTTGTTCTATTTTATAATGAGAACGCAGCTGTAAGTCCAGCAACCTTGCTTTTTTTTTTTTGCTGGTAATGAGAAATGTCTGGGCATGAGCAAAATGGAGACACAAGGTCAAAATATATATATAGTGCTGCGCTACCTTAGAGAAAACATGATTTAAATGTCGCCTAAATGCTAAGATCAGTCACCAAAGCAAGACCAGACTTACTGATGACATAAGATTACAAAGTTGCTACAGATTCTGTGTCCACAGGACTCTCTGCAATCTAAATGTAGATGGGGCACCCTGTCTCTTACCCAACATTTCATATCTAGAGTGTAACTTGGTGTAAACCGGCCACCAGTGACAGTCAGGAAGCAAAATTCTGCATGTTGATGGGATGCCCGAGTGGTAAAGAAGGGGCCTCTTACATGTAGTGAATGATGGTGACAGTTGTTGCTGAACTGATGACAGAAGCGGGAAGTGGAATAAAGACTTGAAACAAGGGGAGAATATGGGGGGCCTGGGAGGCTGCGCACCTGCAAAAGCACATAGCGTAACCTCCCTGAGTACAGCAAAATCACACAACCGTTCTGGACAGCTTTGCCCCAGGCTGCACACGCCTGCTCTGCCAGAACACAAGAGAAGAGAAAGAAGAGATTCCCTTTCTCACCTTGTTCCTTCTATGTTTCCCCAGACCAACTGGCTGACAAACGCCCAGCATCATCTGCAACTTAAACTTAAACTG
Organism: Datnioides undecimradiatus; assembly: GCA_008933995.1. Lineage (NCBI taxonomy): Eukaryota > Metazoa > Chordata > Actinopteri > Lobotiformes > Datnioididae > Datnioides > Datnioides undecimradiatus. The sequence goes on from WARS01000060.1 coordinate 1,727,132, forward strand.
ACAAATTTCCTAAATGGACACTTTTCCCATAACTTTGCGATCTCAGATGGAGGTACAGTAGGAGATATCCTCTACAGTAAAATGTGCCAATTATCCAAAGATGTGCTTGAGAGAGGATTGACAGTGCCAGAAAGCTACCGGTGTCTTAATGTGGTGGGGATTTTATCTATCATAGTGGCTGGGCAAAAAGAAATGAGGGCATGACGGCATTTCGTCTTGTGCAATCTTCACACACTGCAGAAAGACACACACATGTTTTGAACTTTGGTATTGCTCTTCAGCACAGGCACCAGCGAATACTCAGTGGAACATTTCCAGCACTCTGGTGTCTTTGTAGCTGGATTTTTGCATTGTCCATAGTTTCATCTGTATATATATAAAAAACATGAAAAACAGACACAGGCACTGTAGGGTGTGGGGCTGCTGTAGGCAATATTTAATCTCACATGGAAAGGCTTATCTCAAACAATTCAGAGATGCTTTGAAAATGTACATTTTCGAGAAACATGGCAAAATGCTACAAGTTTATTAAAAGACATTTTTACATTGCAAAGTGTTGCCAGAATATGACTTTGTCCGTTGAAATGCTGCACGTAAGGTGCATATATTCAAGCTTTTGTTTTTCGATTCATGTTGTAAATCTGTTTAACATTTCCTGACCTAAACTAAGATGCATGCACACCCTTTTATTCTGCGTGTAAGAAGGTGAAACGGACCTGACTCCTAATGAAGCATCATGCCCTTGAGAACCTTCCTCTTCTCCCTTTCCCTCCGCCGCCTCCTCCCTCCTCCAATCTCCCTCTACCCATATGAAGTTGTTAGCAGCCTGCACCCTTCCTCCTGGGCCACATGAAGCTGTTAGTGGCCAGCACCACCATAGAGTAATGCAATGTGAAGAGAATGAAATATTATGCCACACTACTGCATAATTGCCTCTTAGCCCAGGGGAGCTCTTGCGGAAAAATGAGCAATGCGTTGAGCCTAATGGAGCTACCCGGCGGTGGTGGTGGAAGTGGAGGGGTGGAGTGAGGTAAGGCTGCCAGGTCCCGTATCTCAGCGTAATCCCGCATTAGGCAAACTCGCACTCTTTGATCTAGCAGTTAAAAGACTTGGTATTGCGAGATCCTGGCATGATTAGGTCCTACCTCCCCAGCAGGAGAACAAATAGCTCTAGAAGATGGTGAAAGAAGCAAAGGGAGGCTTCCACAGGGGGTTAAATAAGAACGGGAGGGGAAGAGGGCATTGCTGCTGGGGTGGTGAGTAAATCTTGTGGGAAGAAGCCTTTAATTGGAGGCACGCTGCCTTCGATAAACTGCTGCGGTGGATTGAGACTCCCTGCTACCTCCCAAGAATGAGGCCTTGCGTGTGGAGATAGGAGTCCTGTTGACCTCCTACTGTCCTCTTTCATTTCTTTCTTCCTTCCAACCACCATTCCTTCCTTGCTTCCTTCCATCCTTCCCTCTGTTAGCTCCTGTTAAGGCATGCTTGGTAAAGTGGGTGGAGACACTTCTGTCTTGGCAAATTACAGTGACTGGCATGGCAGTGGGGCTGCATGTTGCAACACAGCTGCAGTCTATCTTCTGTCTTTGACCTCTTCCCTCCCTTTAGGATCAGAGGTCAACCGCCACACCCTCCCTTGATGTGTCTCGTACCTCCCCCTCCCCGGATGTTGGAGTTCCTGTCCAGATGCTGGACTTCCTCCCTTTAGCTTTTTGCCTCTCATCTACTTGGCCATTACAACCCCTACATTCACACACCGAAAAGCTTGCAACGTTTGATTAATTTGCACACCGGCTGATTATAAAGCGCAGAAAATAAGAAATCTCAAGACAATCTTCTGCAGCTACGAAGAAGGCGTTGTTGCTCCAAAGTGCTACAAGTATTTTAAGAAACAATGAAGCTTTTAGAAAGTGTGCCGCACTCAAAGGGGTTTCTCCAGTCACGTAGCAGCAGCGGTGCTGACCACAACCATCTGTTTGGTGCCACTGAAAAAGATGTGTGTGTGTGTGTGTGTGTGTGGTGGCGGCGGCAGCAGAGCATACTGCTGAGAACCAAACAGCTGCATTTTTGTCCTAATGAGAAAAGACGTGGATACTGACTGTCATAAAAACTCGGCTGAAAAGCATCAGTCAGTTGAATGTAGGCTTCCGCATGTGTGTGAAAAAAAAAAAAAGATCCAAAGCAGTGAAGAGAAATGCTAAGCTTTGAAACAAGTGACAGATCCACTCTTTGTTATCATCTCTCTCTCTCTCTGGTTCATGAACTAAAGAGATTAATCCTATGGGAGAGAGAAGAATATATTCCTTGCAATAAATCCAGGGAGGCTCCTGTTCCACTTACAACAGCAGGAACCCTCTGGGTATATTAGCATGGGGGTGCATGGGTAGACAGAGACCTCTGGATTAAATCAAAAAACATTAACTGCAACCAACCTGGCAGCCGCATCCTGCTGCACATACAGGACTGACCAAGCCATCTAGTCCTCATCATCCAGACCGCTCTTGTCTGATTCGTCTTCCTTCTCCATTAGAAAGAAAGTAGCAAACAACTGCATAACAGTGCTTTCACTGCAAGGCTAAAGCTCCAAATATGTAAAGGAAAAACACATTTATCGTCTCTCTGGTCGACTGCCACCCACTCACTCCTACTGAGGCAGAGAGGATTTGCTGCTGTGAAGCACTTGTAAGAGCACAGTGAATATCTGGATTTGAATGGGGGGATCTCTTGTGCACTAGTCAAGGATTAAATGCAATTGACTTTACACCCCAGGAAAACAATGGCCAGAAAATACCCAGGCTTCAAAGATTGGCTCCGCAAGCTAAATCGCTTTTCAAGAAATCCTGAGCCTGCATGTCTGTTATCATTTCAGAGAGGTTGGTTATTAACAAAGTGAATCTCTGCAGAGTTCATCTGAGAAATCTGACAAAATATCGATGAGGGAAATGGGTAACTGAATATACATTATGCTAAAATGCTCTGCAGTGTTCAATCTATTAAATAAGATAAATTCTCAAACAGATGTTTTCTGATTCACACGCATTGATTCCTAAAAATCATTCCTTGGTGCTGAGCTGCTTGTGAATACCAATGCTAAAATGTATTTTAGTAAACTTAGCCATCTGTGACAGTAGCCCAGCCAAGCTTGTTCCATGACAAAAACACACAACAAAGTCAGGGTTGATTAACAAAGCCGGTGCAGCACGGCTCGAGCGTAGCAGTGAGACTTTTCTGCACCTTTGATTTCATTCTGTTTGATTGTCCAGGTCTGCGAAGAGCAAACAGGGTCGATCTTGCAACGGCAGTCAGGGATTTGAGCTATATCGGGGCCACCCACAGGTATTATGTGTCAGTCAGAGAGCTGGCTGACAAGTGAAGGTGTTTGCTCCTTGACCCGTGGCGGCCTGCTGTTGAGTGTCATTGCGCTTGGTGAGTGGAGCTGAGAGGAGGCTCTCGCCGCCCAACTGTTCCCCACAGATCACTAGGAGCATGGTTATAATAAGCAAAGACAAAACAGCCCTGTTAGCTTTGTGCTCACATCTCACCCCAATTTTAATTCCATTTTCATGTTTCATAGTGTTTAAAAAGAACAAAAGAGGCTAAGACAAAAGGATTAAATTAGCATATGGGCTTCTGTTGTGCTGTACGTCTTTCTACATTGCTAACTTGATTTGATATTTAGAAACGATTTGTAAAGTGTCTACAATCAATCAGCTTTTTTTTTTTTTTTACAGCCAGGCTGCTGTCTTTCTGTGAGCATGACTGGCTTGTCCATCTGCAAGGTGGATGTGCGTCTGTGCTTGTGAGTCTGTGCGCTGCGGCGTCTCCATCAACCTCCTGGAGACAGAACAAAAGCAGCCATGTTGTTTGTTCTCTCTGTCTCCTCTCTCTCCTCCTCTTGGCTCACACTGTGCCAGGCTTGTTGTGGGTACACTGTGAGGCCTCTGACTGCCTGTCACATACCCACACACACATGCACGCATATATATGTTTGTGCATATATGTATACACACACACACACACACACACACACACACACACACATATATATATGTTCACTTTTGGGAAGCCTGGTGGCCAAAGCTCAGACGGAGTCTACAAATGCTTGGCCCTGAGAAGACTGTGTTTTGGGTCTTGCTGCACTATTTATGGTTTGTACTTTCTTATGAATGCCCTTCTGTTTCAGCTGGAAGCCATCCTTTTTGACAGACAAATGACACATAGTGAAAGGCACTTGTAGGCAAACCCACAGAGATGGGTCAGCTTTGTGAAGTTAAGTCAGGAAAAATCTTTAACGGTATTTCAAACAACCCACAAAAGTATATTCACGGATTGGAGAGAAACAAAAATCAAGGTCATTAGAAAACAGTTTAGAAATCTGCAGCCAGTCATGTGTAATATCCTAGTGAAGGCATGCCTGTGTCACACGTGTGCACTCATGTATGTGTAAATTTGCCGTTCCTCCAGATGGCCTGAGGGAACAGAAGCTGAAGAGTGTCTTCCACAACACAGTGACATGTACATAGATTCATTCCTTTACTGGAGCAGAAGCATAAGCCTAAAGAGACAACACACACAAAGCAGAAAACAAGAGGGAGGCGGGCAATGACGGAAGTAAGCCAGACAAAGTAACAGAGACAGAGTGGGAGAGGAAGAGAGGGGAGCGTCGGCGGGAGACAGTGGGGATGTATGAGAAAAGAAAGAGACAAAGAGCGACAGCAAGTGAATAGAGAAAGGGAGGGGAAAATGGAAAATTAGAGACAGGCAGGTGATGCAAGTTTGTCACAGAGGGAGAAATAAACAAAGAGACTGCGACAGGAAGTCGAGGAGAGTGATGGAAAGAGAGAGTGGGAGACACAGACAGAGGGAGCGAGTGGCAAGAATAATAAATATGCACATCAGTGAGGGGCTCTCTCCATATCCACCAGCTAATGAACACACATCACTTGAAAGCTCACTACTGATGAAAATGACTTTTAGGTGCCTTGCGAAGTTCGGCGTTAACAAAGCACTGCTTCTATGGGCAGTAAACTTTCACAACATCAGAAGAAGCTTTCCAAATAATTTTCATGTGAGATCAACTTTCATGCTTTTTAATTCTCACTGTAATCACTGCTGCTCGTGTCGCTGGCTTCCCGTCTTTACAGCGACGCATCAACCCCCATTAAGGCTAAATGGAAGCAGAGGTTTGAGGTTTAGGCTCAAATGCTGCTGGTGGGGCTGGCTAACAAAATTCATAATCTGGGTGTCTTGAATGCACCCTAGAAAATACCATGGCAATCAATCACACAGCTGTCAAATATCAACTTCATTGTGGCACTAATGAGAGGTCAGGGGAAGATCTACAGACCAACATTACCACGCCGAGAGATATTAAAGAACGGGTTAGAAGAGAGCAGGCTAAAAACAGAAGTTGAGCTCAGAAGCAGCATGAGGTCAAGTCTCAAAGACGCACAAGCTTAAAATGAAATTGAGTTTCCTGTCTTCATCAAGGATTAGTAATTAACAAAGTCTGGCATCCAGTAATGAGTAATTAACTGGATGCGCTGTTTAGCAGGGGATGATGCAACACAGTTGAGGGACTCCCTGTGATTTGATGCTGCCTCACAGTGTGGCTGTGGCCAGGCGTTCGCGAATGTAAATGCCCTTTCGTTGGACCTTTCTGCACGGCCACAGCATGGACGGTGGCATTGCTCCTGCGCAGGGAGCAATTCCAATTACAGCTCGTTAGGATTGAGGTGAAAGCTCATTAATAGAAGATGAATGGGAACAGCGGCTTGGAAAGGTGCCCGTCTACCTACATGAATCAGAGAATAGCCCTCGCAGCTAACTCACGCAGCTCCGCAGTGAACAAACAAAAAGACGAGCAGTAGATCAGCACACTGACAGGGCGACACCAGTACAGATGCGATTAGTCATTTGCCATCGCCGTCGATTACACTGCAGTAATAGAAATTCCATTTGGACGACAGTCAAACGCACAGAAGCTGGAATCTTTTCTCGACACGCCGTGAGGAGGATTTAATATGAAGCAGTGACAGGCTGCTTGGCTGACGCTGTTGGATGCAGAGGGTCCCGCAGCCTCGTGGGAGCGGAGCTATTTTTCTGCAGGCTGTGGTTCTGAGCTGTGCTCGCTCTGTGGCTATTGTTCCTGAGCTGAGATAAGACTGCCAGTGGATTAGGAGAGTGCACCCAGAGTTCAGGTTGTGCGAGGTTGCTGGAAGCAGAAGACAGCATGGGAATGGGATTGGTTCTGGGAGAGGAACTGGGAGGAGGAAAGGAGATAAACAGAGCAGGAGAAAGGAAAGAAAGGAAAGGAAAGGAAAGGAAAAGAAAGGGAAGAGGAGTCAGGCAGTCAGTGAGAGCCTCTTGTCATGATGCCCAATCTGCCTGTGTGGTTGCATAGAAAGGGGGAAAGGGGAGTCTGGTGACATGTGGACATGGCTGTGATAAATAGTCACTTCATGCCCCCTCCCCACAGGGAGTAATAGCCCATTAATGGTGATAGGCTTCCAGCAAAGACCTACTCGCACCCCCACCACCTCACTGCCTCAACCTTCAACCGGCTCACATTCCCCCAGGGGATGTCAAGACTGCTCATCTACTCCTCTCTGTTGGAAAGAGAATAGAATTGAGCAAGAGGCGACATGGGAGAGAAAAGTCCTATTTGTGGTACAAGGGGAGTACTGTAGCAAAAGCGTTGGCATAATACAGACATGGGTCAGACATAGGTCAAGTAGTGTCTCCGTCAACAACAAGAAGGACATTTACATTTTAGCTTTTAGACTGTGCAACAAAGACGCGGGACAAGTGTCTCGATTAAGGATGCTTTTTAACTCGATGGGATATTGTTGGTTGCGCTGGAGCCAACAGCACTTGCAGTCTTTCAGTACAAGCACAAATATCATCCTGGTGCTCGGATCTCCAATGACTTTTCTGAACAGCCATCTGTGAAGCTCAGACTCAGACAAAGCCAACACACAGCTGCACACTTAAATAGGCGCCTCGCTGTGAATAGGAAGAATCTCATACTTTTAAATCTATCCACTTTTTTAGACGTTTTTCCTTATTGTGTGATAATCCGATAATCTCTCCCCGCAGCACGACAATGCAGACAGAAGCCGCAGCCGAGAAATCTGTGGGAAATTAAGTTCTATCACCTCCGAGCTGAGCGGAGCTGACAGTCACTGTACTCTCCTTGGGCTGTCTCTCATTAGCGGAGACGGATGCATGCTGAAACGCTGACATATTTTACTCAAAAAAACTGGGTTACAAACACAGAACAACAGCAGATCTTTTCTTGTGGCAACATTACACAACCTGAACTGTGTATGACCTCAGTTCTACTATTCGCAATACGCCGGCAAGTCTAAATTGTAGAGGCTCTTACAAATGCTCCCCACGAGCACTTAAAAAATAAAGCATAATGCCACTCATACTATTCCTGAACTTCAAAGTCAAGGCTCATTATGAGGCATATCAAGCATAAAATGAAGATGAAACTGCAGCAAATTAGGAAGAAATGTGTAACTAGTTCAACGGAGAAGCATAAATATTCATTATGTCCAAAAAAAAAAAAAAAAAGGCAGCAGCGTCTTCGGGCTAAAATAAAAGCAGATAGGGAGACACTGGAACGCTTGGTATTGATTTGTTCCCTTTATCCGAGACAGCTATTTCTGCTGGGGCAGCACTGTGACCTGTTTACCAATCCGTCCAGTCCAGAAAACGTGCATGTCCTCAGGGAAGCATGCATTAATACGGCACTGGCAATGCAAATAGTTACACAGTAGTCCGTGACCTCCCTCTCTCTCTCTACGTGTGCTGTTTTGACCTTCAGATGAGTGGCGCCTCCTGGTAGGTGCTCCCCACATGACTATACGTGGAGAGGGTAAATACAGTAAGGGTGGATTAACACTGTAAGCTGCTAACAGTGTTTACATGACTGTGTGTGATCCGATCCCCGTCACCCGGTGTCTGAGCGAATAAAACACGACACGACCACAAGCAGATTAAAGAATGGGAAACACAAAACAGTCTTTCATATGACAAGAGAGGTTAAGAGGTTATGATGCAAAACCTTTTATCACAGTTCGGTAAAGCTTACACCTACTTTTGTGAAATATGGCGTTCACATTTTCAAACTGGGAGGAGGCCACGTGTGTGCTTTGTTCAAAAATGATTTGGTTTCCACCGACTGGACTCTCGTGTAAATATAAATATGATGAATTAATATTGGCCGGAATAAATTTACAGCGTTTTGAAAATGAACTCGTCATTTGAGGGCAGCAGCAATTTCTAACTTAATCAGTCAGGCATTTCTGTAGTGCTGAATGACTTGACTGAATGTTTTTGCAGGCCTTATCACATTAAGTGGGTTAATGCAGTATTTTATTAAGCTTGTGCCTCCATAAAAATAGAGAAAGGCCAGACCATGGCTCCAACTCGAGTGGCTCCAACTCGATACTGACAATCTGGATAATATTCCTTTGTTTTCCGTGCTTTAGGTTCTTCACATAATGTGCACATGCATACAAGACGATACTACATGGATCAAGGCCTGAGCCATGTAGCCAGTGCATTCAGTCCAACTATCAGATATGAGACGCTGCAATTAGCCAGAGCCTAATTAAAATCTACAGCACAAGCGTCCGGCTACAGCTGGAGGCTGTATTGTTGTTTACTCCATCTTAGCTTCCTGTGGACACAGCAAAAAAACAAAACAGTATGAAAGCCTTACTTACGTATCATGATGAATATGATACACCTCACCCTCTGCTGCCCTGTCTAAACAATGTCTGTCCACTATGGTCCCTGTCTCTGTGTATCTGTAATGTACCCAGAGAGCTGCACAAGACTAAAAGTCTACAGTGTTGCTGTTACATGTGTGAGTCTCTGCTGTCTGTCCACTTCAGCTTCCATTAGATCAGACACCAATAAGCCTGGAGAGAAGCTGGAGTCTAGTCAGTTCTGTCCAACCTGATTCACTTTGACAAGGCAGCCAGACCACTGTATTGGATGCATGTGAAAATATGATCTAGCTGCAAAGCCAAGACTTTACTAACAAAATTAAGGTATGCAGACATACAGTGAAAGCCTCTGCACACCCTGATAGGGGCACCCACACATGCATTTGCAGTTACTTTTGTCTTTGCCAGCAAACCACATTCATCTAAACAAAAACCTAATTTTCATCTGTTTCACCCACATGCCAACCAGGTGGCATGAATATGCTAAACAAGATCCATGCAGGTGCAGTTGAATGCAGACCTGTCCACAAACAGTTCAGACTGGGAGAGGGAGCACATGAACAGCAGATGGTCATTTGCATTATTTTCTCCTGCACCATTGTGGCTCCGAGGACATGGAGAGATATGCAGATAAGGGATATCTGGCACAACTTAACCCACAGCCAAGATGCACGGCGAGGGGAAAGAGTCTGAAGAGGTCAACCTGATGACCCAGATGGAACACCACAAGCCAAAATGCATTTATTTAATCATAAAGATGATCTTTGTACTACAAGTGTACTACAAGACGCAGCTGCCATGGAAAGCCTTTATGTTTTGGATGAGCATGATTTAGTCTCTTCCAGCTTGTTTTATATTACTTTCTGTCAGTAATATCACAAAACATTTTTACAAATATAATATAAAGAGCGTTTCCAGCTTGTTGTTTTTCTGGGATATTCTGCCTATGCTGACTATTATCTCTCATCTCACTTGCTGTAAACTTGCTGTCATAAATATTGCATCAGGCATGTGACAGGCATGTATTGAATTTTGTTTTTATTAAACGCTTTCTGTTGTCATTTTATCACAGTGTCTTACCCCTGGTATTTCAAAGCTCTCCTAAGCCATTTGATTGATTTGTCATACGAAATCAAAAACAAAATTCCAGGTCCCTTGTTGGCAGTTAAGTCAATATGTGACAACACTGCATGGGAAGATGCGTATTTTTACAAAGGATGCATTTCTGAAACTTCATTAGCTCTGCACGTGGCTCACTGTTAATCAAAGTGCTTTAAAATTCATGGGAAGAGCTTACATATCAATACCGCTGAGCACCTGTCCCTGAGGAGCAAACAAGACAAAACACAGCAGCAAGCAAAAAGAAGATACGTCAACTCGATTGAAAAGGCAGGAATACATTTACACTGTTGTGAATTTATGTTGTTTGGCCAACTGATACTGAAAGTACTTAACAGTGATGAGCGCTTACGGTGACATGACGCAAAGACAATAAAATGCAACACAAATCATGCCATCAAGTGTTCTGTGCATCGTGACAGCATGTAACAAAACTCAAACATCAGCTCAGCGCCTCTCCAAACGAACTTCCCTAATTCAAATCTTCTTTAAATTTGCTTTATTCATAACCGACAAAGAGCTGCCCCATAAAGGCGAGCTCATTTTCCTTAATGAGTCAAACACACACAACAAAAACTCCAGACGACTGAACACTGAATGCAAATCGACCCAGAGGGTGCATTGCAGAAAATGAGCTCTTGTAAACAAAACTGATTACCCACGAAAAAACAAGCCGCAATGTAAACCTTGACTAAGCTAGTTCTCTGACTGGCTAATGAGCAAATCCTTTAGCACCGCCTGCTGTACTGCCACTCTTACATATTACATACAGTAGTTTATGTACTGCTGAAGTGAGACTGGTTTAGGTGCTACTGATTGATGGATGATGTGTGTGGGCATTGGTGTTAAAGATCTTCGGCTTATTCCTCAGCGACCTTAGGTTAAAGTACTGCTAACGCCAGTATAAGCTTGAAATGGAAAAGTCATTGACATTAGCATATCCAATTCAGATCTCTGTGATTGCAGCAGCAGAAGTCTGAATCTATCTTTTCTTTCCATTAATATAGCTAATTTACATAAATGTTTGTAATGCAATATATCTAAATCTATCAAATGTTAACAGCAATACTCATTGTCAATGTCTTATGTAAATAAAGTTTTATATGATTATGTTGGGCAAAGTTGACCTGCAATAATAATAACGACAATGATAATAAAATGTAGAAAGCACTGTAAAAAAATTGAAAAAATAAAAAAATCTGATAAGTTCACGGGAAGACAAACACAGCTGCCTTCATTAGTGCTGACAGCTGAACAAGGATTACACACTGACAATAATACTATGTCAGTGCTTTGTAAGGCCGCATACCTGAGTTTTATGATGCTTTTCTGTTGGCTGAGCCCCAGACATGTGGCTGTAGCATGCCACGTGGGCTTCTCCACTAACCTCGCCAGCAGCAGCAGCAGCAGCAGCAGCAGCAGCAGCAGCAGCAGCAGCAGCAGCAGCAGCAGCAGCAGCAGCAGCAACACCACGAGGCGCTCGGAAACCTCTGCCAAACATCCGTCAGCATACCACTGACTTTTATAGCCCAAGCCCCCAAAAAAAAAACACCACTCATGAAACTATGGCTTTGAGAAGGATCTCTGCCAGCGCAGTGTTTTGGGAAAGGCAGTGTCACTATTGCAGGATAGTTATTAACATCTGACTGGAATCAGGCTTGGGAGTTGCATGGCAATGTCCCATGGAGTATCTTTGTACCCTGCAGTTAAAAGTCAATGGCAATCCCGTAAAAACACTCATGCCAATAAAAATGGATGATGCTGAGTGAGTAATCTTTGCTTCATCCCCTTCCCGGATCCAATAATGTGCTACTGCCATTGTGGAAAAATCATAGCAGGAGGCTGAAAAGAGTGCCAGGCTATGAACCACACCACTGACGTATCAGCAGAAGTCGATGTGACAGCCAAGAGAACTACTTTGCACTTTCAAAGTTAAGAAATAAGACGTATTTAGGGTTTTAGGTATTTTTTTGAAAACGCTAGAAAATGAAATCAGAAAGAATGGGTCAGTAAGGGCAATCAAAACACAAGCAATTCTAACAGACACACAATTAACCTTTTTTTATTATGGTCTAAAGTAGCTGAGGGTGGTGGTGCAGGCAGTAAACATGCACTACTGATGTGCCCAACTAGGTTTCATTCTCCCACTGCATCCGCTGTTTCCCTCAGGAGTGTAATCATCCTTCATGCGGTTTGGCCGCCTCCTTCAACCCCAGCAGGAATGCCTTTCTTCATTGCCAAAATCCCTTTCACAAAATGTGGATGCAAGCAAAACACAAAGAGAGCCAGGCCGTTGAGCAGGGTGAAGCTCATTCTGTCACTAGGGCAGGGAGCGTGTTATCACAGGGCTATGAGCAGCTGCCGAGCATGTTTCGTAAAGGAATGCCAATGTTGATTTAAGCCATCTCCCTCTATATACGTCATGCTATTCGGAAGGAATACCACACCGTCCATACCACACCGTCTGCCATAATTATTCACACACTCAAAAGCATGTGCATACTCAAAGAGGCGCACACATGCTAAAAACACCACCTTGTAGAGTAAAACTATCCATTACTGAGGTCTAAAATACCATGTCAGAGCCTCACCAGGCTGCATATCTGCTGTTAGCCTTGTCGTCAGTGGGTGAGAGAACCAACAAATGGCAGACTTCTGGATTTCTCTCCTCCTCCAGCTGTGTGGGCGACTACACTCATACAAATCTATGTTAAAGAAAGGTCAGCTGCCTTACACACAAATACAAGGCCTGTAGTTACACGAACACATTTGAGGGCACAGATGACTGGCACAAATACAAGCACAATACACAAGATGCATACCAGGGGCTGGCAACCAGGCACACACCCATGGACGTACGTCATGCCGCCTCAATGATACGCCCTCCCCCTCCTCCCTGCAGTGTGCCAAGGGTGGGCTGACAAGACCAATCCCGCTCAGAGCTGCTAACACATTCTTGCACCTGCTGCCTCCCACCCGACTGCTGCTCATCCGCTCTCTTTAGGGAGCACACACACTGGATTCCACACTGGTGAGGTGGCTGAATGTCGAACAGTCATAATCTCTCAGCTACGCGCAGTTGTGCTGTTAACCTCTGACAAGTGTAATTCTAACTTGGGCTCTCTGTTTTCTCCAATGAATAAAACATATTTTTGCTGAGAAGGAGTCTCTAAGGAACTGACAGGAAATTAGGCAGATGAAGAAATGTTAGCAGGGGGGAGGAAAGCAATCCCTGCCAACTCCGGTAGAGTGCAACAGATTTATGATTTATGCTGAGGTAGATTTTGGAGTCTATACTCTGTTTGGCTGTATATGTCTGTGTGTTTGTGTGCGTGAAATGTGAGCCAGACAAAGGCAGAGAGACAAACTAACATACACAAAGGTAATATTTTCCAGTCGTGTACAAGGCGGCCTACTAAACATATGGTGAAAACACCGTCTCCAGTCCTGTGGGCGTGGAGATGAAAGGCTGAGAAGTCTGACTTCTTGCACTTCCTGCTGAGACATAGGAAGCTACCAGAATCCTGTCAGGAACAGGAGGGGCCGATTTCTTCTGGCTCAGATTCTCCAGAACTTCTCAGTCTTTCCCTCACGAACTACAACCACAGAAAGTGTGGAGCGACATTACTGCCCGTCCCAGTGTGTACACAGTGTGATCAGAACAATACAGCATGATTCATCACTCGCCTGCCTGTTCGCTAAGAGGCTGCTGTCTGTTAATTCTTCCAAATCACAGCAAGGTGGACAAGAATAATGTCGGAAGCGCCTTATCACCATGCTTTCGATGTACTGACATTTTCTACAGCTGCTGTGTAAATTCTTGTGGACACACTGTGGAGGATGTGGCACCAGCAAACTCATTCTCCACCGGCTAAATGATGGCTGACCTTTTCCACTGGCAGTCTGCAAAACAGGGAGCCCAGCTCACGAGCGAGTCCTGATAGGACACAAGGAGTGGAGTGGCAGATGCGCCTGAAAAATATTGACGACTCCAAGAACTCATGAATAAAAACATGACTGGATGAAATAGATGGTGCGGTTGTTGTGGACGAGAGGGATTATTCCATCAAAACGGTTTTGTTCCCTTGAAACTGTTACATTTGAATGGCTGTCTGCTTGCATTAACAGGCTTCATTAATAACATTCATTAGCCATTCGGGGTCTATTTGAACAGAGCAGCAAGAAGCCTCCCCGGCTCCAGTCCTGATACACTTACATAGACCATGTAATGCCTGCAGGACAATTCAATTAGGAAAGAGGCATTTGCTCACTATTAAGACTTAAGACTCACGTCCTAAAAGCATAATTTATCACCATCAAAGTCTATTGTATGACAATGGTGGATTAGGTGTCCTGAACATTTTCTGGAAGGTGACACATGGCTTCTTAGAACTGTTAGGGGTAAATGAGATTAGCTTTGTATGTGTCTCTGCTGAAAATGGAGCACAGCAGAACTAATCGCACCGACTAGCTTGTTTTTATTGTCTTTCCTACAATAGAATCAGGTTAAACAGGGGTCGTTTGTTGGTCTTCTCATCATAATTGTGCTGTTTCCTGTAGAAAGCAATGGAGGGAGATGAAATCAATCAAAATAAGCCCATCTGCAGAATTCACTTTAAATCATCCTCGGATCAAGGACACGGACAATCTCCGCCAAAACAAAAAAGGAGAATTGTATTGAAACAAAAGCCCTCCACAGAGCTGTCTGTGATGACAGAGACTTTGCCAAGTGGGAAAGGAATGAGTAAGAGTCGACAGTGAAAAATGGGAATGAAAGAAAATGGAGGGATGATAAAGACGCCAGGAAGTGAGACAGGGCTAGTGTATGAGCAGCCCTCGGTGCCAGCTGACCCACTGTTGGCAGGTCTGGTTGCCGGGCCCTCTGCTGCTCTCAACAGTGCCCAGGCACAGAGGGGAATCCTAGGTAATTTGTCCGCTTGTTTGGATAATCCACCATCTGCCACACTGCGAAAGGCCCCGGGCCCATCCACAAGCCTTCATGTTGGACCCAAATGCTAAACATATGGGGGCAAGCAAAAATGGAGTCCAAGTTCCTCTGAGGGCACAGTAATTGCAAAACAAGACTCATTCGGGAAGCTATGGTTAGAATCTCCAAAAAAAGCCTTTACTGTACAAAGATAAAATGCCTTTGGCGGCGCATTTATTCCTCTAAAATTGAGATGTTAAAGATGTTGAGTTTAGGATTATAACTCAGGGTGCACAATCTGGCGGCCAGTAAGTTTTGTAAAGACTGATATGTGCAGATTTCCTTGTTGTTTATACCAAAAAAAAACTTATTTTCACTTGAGGCAACAGTGTGGTAGTTAACATTTTACAGGGATGCTTTCAAGGATTCACCTGCAGTAGAAAAGTGGTGTTTGGAAATGTTGTGCCTTGTAAACAAACGTTAGTGTTCCCTAGATCTGACTTGAAGTAATAAAGCAGTGAAACAAGCCGAGCACTGAGCAGAGTTTATAAGATATCCCCATCTGCACCAAACATCATAGCTGAAGTTTAATAAGTAAACCAACAGATAGCTGTGACTGTGAAAAATTCAGCTGTCTGGAAAAATGTCAATACCTTGCATGAAGAAGACTTAACTGTGAGATCCACTGGTGTTGTTTTGTGCACTATTTCAGTCTAAATTGCCTTTTCTCCAACACTGGACCATCAACAGACAGGCTGCCACTTCACTGCTCTCCCTTAGATCAAAGACAATCCTGATTCTCTGATGTTGTAAAACAGCGCCATGCTTCGCTTTCTCCGATGAGAAATAGAGCACACTTGACAATGAATGAATCATATTCACACACCAATTGTAAAACAAGTCTGCACCACCCACATGAGCACAGCAGAAATGATATTTGCAGAAGTGAGAGAAGCAAAGAAGGATAGCAAATGATGCTCAACTGTCATGGAAAACCCATCTCAGACAGGACTGCCATCCTGTCAAGAAATATCATTTTTCAATTTCCTGGTTGTTTAACGGAACAGGAAACACAGACACACGTGAAACTTTACCTTTTACATGACTGGGTTTTTGAATGACCTTTAAGAAATGGAGAGATTTCTTTTTGGATCTTTTTAGGGTCACTGCAGGATCAGAGCAAATACTGAACAGTCCGGTGATATTCCAGGCAATTCTTGGATGCCAAACAAATACATAAAAAAATAAATAAATAAATATGTCATTCCACCTATTCTGGTTGACTCTACAAGTGCTATCAATGCAAAGGCAACACCTTTAGTAGGTTTTAGCTGAATCTCAACGTGAAAAAGGAAAGAAACTGAATACAACCTGTTGAAAATGATTTATAATTTCATTCTTTAACAACTGTCATCCTGAGACAGCTCAGCTATTGTACCCGAGGAAGGCAAAGAAAAATGAACACATGACATGACAGGAGAGGAATGGAGCAAAGAGTGAGACTTGGCAGAGAGAGATTCAGAGAACGGCACACTCTGTTGTACACCTAAGCTTGTGCTTCGAACTACTCTTCTGCTGTATTCTCTTTGACAACAGTGCACTGCGGCTTCAACACACAGTGCTTTGAAGTGCTGTGAAACGACAAAAAGAGTGCCTTCAGAGGAGGTTTTATTGAGTGACCGACCAGTGGCGTCACTGGGCCTCAAGGCCTCTATCGTTAGTCCAACCTACTTTAGCCTATTTCCATATGACGAAAGCCTTGATGGCTGTGTTCCCATGGAAACGGCACTCACACAGGTCCAGCAACATGCGACAACTACGGAAAAAAAGCAATACTGTCCACTGAAATTTGCAGACTGTCCTGTTTATCAGCCCACAAATTTAATATGTGCTGTATACAGTCAGTTCAAAGGTCTGTTATGTTAATTTACTGGCATGGCAGCAACTGAAGATGCGTGTCATCAGAGCTTTTGTCATAAATAACTGAGCAGTAAAAAAACAAGTGAGATCGGTGTGAAACTGTTCTGCTTCTTGGTACTTAGTCTAGCTGCACTGCGAAGGTGTGCCAATATTTTCATTCACCCGCCTGTGATTTGTAGTCAAACAAATGACTATCATGATGATCAAAGATGGAGTTTCCCCTTGAGTCATTAACACGTGGCCATACACAAGCGCTATTCTCTTGAGGACACACCACTGTTTGTCTGTTAAACAATTTCAGTAATTTATGTTTACTCTCTAATCACTAGGCAGACAGTCAAACAGATGTGGCATAGTGCATTCAGAAAATGGCCGTTCAACTTTGTCTCTCTCTCAGCGGAACAACAGCCTTGTTTTGTGTGCTATGGAGATTTTCCATGACCCCAATTTGTGAAAAGAGTGTCAAATGTACTACTGGCCACTCTTCCACAGGAGCCCTGTTTTTATTGTCATAGAATCAAAAGATTGGAAATTTGCAGCATTCATGTTACCTTCTATTACTTTTCTGCCAATTTAACTAGACACACTGGACCCGATTCACAGAGAAAAAGGTGTTGTACAAATGCGCCTGATACCGCCCTCTGCCACTGAAGGCTCTGGTTCTGACTGGGAAATAGGCACTTTGGCCACGGTTCGACTCCACCTGAGAAACTGTGACGACTGTAAAATTATATGAGAATCTTTAGCGCCTATTCAATTTGTAAATTATGATGGATTCAGTGTGTTAACAGTAAAAAAAAAAAATGTAGATAAATATACAAGGTAAACGCAATGAAAGTGAAAGAGAGGGAGGGAGAGAAAGAGAGGTGGAGGTGATGCTGACATGGATCTTAGTTGAAAAGCTGCCAAGTCAATACTAAAATATGTCGCAACAAAACAGAGAAAAGTCAGGTGCAAGAGTCTTAGTCACTCTTTTCCACAATCTTTTGACGTATTCCTTTAATGTTAGGGCAAAGGTGGTGGCCTTTTCTTCTGATAGTTAAATGGATCGGGACTGAATCGTGCCTGAGGGCAGACTCCCCATAGACTCTGCTCTTAGAGAGACGCATGGCTTAGGCGAATCACTTTAGAAGCGCTCGCATTTCATAGAAAGAATGGTGCTCTGAGTGCTGAGGCACTGAGGGCATGAGATTAAAAAGGCTGAAAACAGTTTAACTTTTAAGGAAACGCAATGCAAATGACCTGTCACACTGCAACAGACAACCCACAAGTGACATGGGCCCGGGAAAAGCAATCTGCAGCTATTTTTCCCTGCTACCCTTTGTCTTTGTACCTTTGTGTGACGTAACTGCCGTCGCCAGTGCTTGATCACTGCTTTCGTCTCAATCGGATCACAAGTATGCAAATTGAAGGACACATTTTGTGTATACGAGTGTGGGTCCGAGATGATGGTCCGCACCGGCTGCCTAAATATGTAATTTGACAAATACATTACGTAAATTTCTCAGTGTCATCTGGATGACTGTTGTTTTTTGAGGAGTGGGACTAGTTCATTTTCTCAACGCTTACCGGTGCAACTTGAGCATCTGCACACTCTCCCAGAATGCTGAATGAGTGCAAATTGCTGTAATGAAGCTATTTCATTATGGGGATGAGCAGTGCTGAATAAACAGGAACAACAAGGCAGAGTGCTTCATTGAGCCATCTGTGGAAGTACTTTGGCAAGAAGTGCTGCTGTGTTTACAACTCTGATGGCTGGCAGGAGGACAGCGATGACTTCTAGCTAAGTGGAACAACAGTCATCTCCAACTTCCAGGGATCTACAAACAAAACTAATGAACAGCAGGGGAGCCTGATGAAAGCTGGAACGAGGGACTCTATATCATAGCTCTTTTGTATTCATACTGTTGGTGTCAATTTTACTGATATGCTGGTATCAACATTATCATGCAATAACTCTATTTGAAAAGAAAATCTGCTTAAAGATTTAAAAATCCAGCCCCCCACCATTACCTTCTGAAATTAACACAGAGAGACAAAAAGTACAGAAATTCTATAGATATGGATAAAAAGACAAGGAACAAAGGAAGACCCCAGTTTCCACTTCATGTCTTTGATGAAGGGACATTATAAATATATTTTCTTCACTTCCCTCATGCTGGGAATTTGGGGATGACAACATACAAGGTAAAAGCTAAAGAGACGGTGAATAAGCCCACTTCTGCTGACTTCAGGGAGTAGTATACATACAGGAAGCAGAAAATAGGCCAGGGGCAATTTCAGCATGTTTTACAGACAGCCATGAGAAACACGTAGACTGAATAAGAATGAAAGAGAGAGAGAGAGAGAGAGAGAGAGAGACAGAGAGAGCTAAAGAAAGAAAGTATGAGAACAGTTCAAATCCATTGGCTGTGAATGCAGTTAGCAACTTGTCTTAACTGCTGCAGCAATGTGCTGCAACCTAATGTGATCTTGGAGACCATTTGTTATTCTCAGGCTTCATAGGAAAAGACACTATGGACCAAAGAAACTATGGACATATAACAAAACTATGATTGAAGTAGGCCAGTTCGGCCTGTTTATACTGGTTAAATGCTTTTAAAAGCTCACAGTGTAGATGCTGAAAGGAAAAGGGGGGGGCACATAAAAGTACTCACATGAAACAGAGAAAAATACCAAAAGTAGAATCTGTATTATTTTTTGAAATGAAATATAACAGGAATTGCTGTTTGGCTACGCACAATCCACTTTACACTTAGTAACACAGCATGCTACAGATGAACAATTTTAATTTTAAACACACATATATGTAAAATGCATGTAAAACTGCATTTGTGATCCTAACACCTAGTACTGTGTGGCAGCGGTCAAACCTGTGACCTTGTTGCTTAAAAGGTGGCCGCTCTAATTACCTTCCTACTCCGCTGTAACAAAGACTGTATAAATCAGCTCATTTCCATTCACAAGTCATGCTCCACAGATGGGTACATGCTAAAGTCGACTAGATCCCCATCACATAAATTCTCGCTAATGCGTCAGTCTGGATCAGCTCATTTTCATGCCAGAGTCACATTCTCCAGACATGTCATAATTACTTGTCTCCTGACATTCATTAAGTAACATGCTGATTTCCCTCCTTCTCTCAATTGGGCTTAATTGACCGCTTTTAAAAGCCAAGCCAGTTCTTCCATTACAACAAAGGCCAGACAGCTAAATGTGTCAGAGAATGAAAGGTGCATGTGTTCTGTGTGTGTGTGTGTGCGCGCGCGTGTGCGTGCATGTGCGAGAGAGAGTGTGTGTTGCAGTAATGGGCTAGGGCAGCTGGTCTCAGTTTTGCTGTCATCCTTGTCACAGTGATGGAGGGTTGACACTCAGCCAAACAGCAGTGTGTTTCTTGCCATTCAGCTCCGTGTCTTATCCTCCTGTTGCACTGCTAATGAACACCATTGCTAAATGAGCTGTGCGTCATGAGGATTCACTAATAATCCTAAATTACTCAGGAATAGAAAGTTACATTAAAATCTTTAAAACCTTCAGTGTGGCTGCACACAGAACTCCAGCAATTAGCAGACTAATTGCACACCCCTCAATATGAGAATGACTCTCATTACATAGAAGTAGTCACCATATTAGCTTCATGTTTTCCAGACAATGTACAGAATGCAAATATGCAAATATCCAAGGGGCTCAGAGGAAAGCAGAACACCTGCAGGGTATTCTGTTTCTATGTGAGTTTGTTACTCCACTTTGCAGCTGCGACGTGCTGTTTCTCATGCCGTGACAAGCGAAATAAAACAAACATTAAATATTCCTCCTAATAGCCCTCTTAATGGAAGGAACCAGATGGTTTTAATCCACATCGCATCCATCTCAGGTCTCAACAGTTATCAGATTAACACAATCAGCAGTATACCGAGCTTGTCCGATCTCTCATTTTCCTGCCGTTTACACACAGCTTACCATCAGATTGCTGACTGTGTGCCATGTCTCAGTTATACCTGCTATCACCCAGATGATGTTAATGCCCTTAATTTGTCATAATGCCACTCGATGTCACAGCCAATCATCCCATCACACATGAATTCAAGTTCAAGAAAGCAGAACAATCTCATTACAGCTTCATCCATTTGTTTAGCATTCTATTGCCCATGCCACCAGCACATTCAAATATCTTTGCACCGTTGTGAAATTGAAGACGTTTTAATTAAATGTGCCTTGACTGAATAGGTGTGTGCTGTTAGGATCTAGAGTGACAGTCAGGGCGTGAGGTCTGTCAGTTGACATAATTGCAGTATAACTGTACCGGAGATTGTGCTGGCGGGAGGTGGACAAAGGAGGTGGAGAGTACAACTGGTAATTGAAAGGTGGCTGGTAAGATTCTTTGCAGCAGGAAGGGAGGTGTGTCCCTACTGTGAGCTGGTAAGTGAAGGGTGTCACTGAACCTCAAACTGCACTGTAGGTGGGTGAGCAGAAATGCAGGCGGGAAAATTGGTGTGTGCAATTAAAAGAGGTGCTGTATGTGGGAGGACCAACTGACCACTTGATAAAACTGTCACCTGAACAGTAAGGGTATCAAACGTAACTCGGGAACAGTTTGAATTGGTTATAATGATGCTGCACTACTCCTCTATGTATTGGAGCATTTTACCTCACAAAAATAGTTGTTTGAGCAGTGAACTGTATTAGAATTTTTACAAAAGTATTGTTTTTTCACCAGAAACATGGCGGGTCAAATTGAACCTGAACCAGAATGTCTGACAGGCATAGTAACAGTAACAAAAGGGGGTGGGACTTAGACAACAGTGGATCAGAATTCTCATTTTGTATGTTTAACTCAGGGTAAATATAAAAAAAAGAGTCAGTGAAGGTCTGCAGACTGAGCTCACCCCTGTTGACTTCGGGACTATTTCCTTATCATGTTACCCAGCCATCCAGAATGATAGAGTCCTGTGGTGTGTTTATTTTACAAGCACTTGAGGAATGCAGAAGTGGTATAGAGAAATCTTCGCAAGGTAAGATGGTACTGCTCCATGCAGACATCCTGAACGCTTTTACATTCATGAATTGTGAGGTTTGGCTCATGGTTCGCTCTGGACAGGTTACACAGGGTCATTAGTGATATGAAAGCAGCGAAGCACCCGCAGGATTGACCTGAGGTGTTCTCATCCTAACAACGGATGTACTTCTACTAACCAACCTTTGTCTGTCAGAGAAAAGGAAGTACTGAAAGTATAAACACTGCAATTACATTATCTAAACCTGCCTTTAAGTTTACTTCCGACTGCATGGAAACTCAGGTTCAGGTTGTGGCATGCAGGCTTAAGGCAATTATTACCATGAGGAAACAAACCATTGCTGTGCTCCTATTAATATGATCAGTGTCGATGTGGGAGCACTGCCCTGACCATTTTTATCAAGCACAGGGATCAGCAGGCTGCTTTTAACAGGGACAATCCGATGTTGCAATGTAAGGTCAGGTCAGGGCCTTGCAGGACAAACTCTATGAATATAAATCAGCTGTGAAGGAGAGCTGCCAATCCAGAAGCCGAGATTTGGCTGCTACATGCTAAGCCAGATGGGAGAGGGATACACCAACTCAGTGTGTCAGAACTGTCTAATAATAGCATGACAGCAATACTTCCCGCACTTCTGACCTCTGGTTTAAGGTCATCAGAGGACAGAAATCAAGACACAGAAGAACCAGTTTCACAATGATTCAAACCCACGTTCCCTGAACAGGATTTGGCCACATTTTACTGGAAAATAACTAATCTCTCTTGGACCAGATCCTCTACATTGTGTTGTATTCTGGCCAGTGTTGTTAACAATATGTTTTCTCCATTTGCCTATCCATGTCCCCATTGTTGACAATATTATTAATTAACATTACTCATTAAAAATTGTCCCTTTGTCATCCACTCAAGTTACATTTACCAAACTGGAAAACAAGGACATAACACAAAGCGATACCACATTTTTAGCAACACATGACAGTATATTACAGGAATTCTGTGTTTTTGTCTGTTTATGGGCAAGTGTTACATCACATGGTGCCAGTGCTCCATTAACTCAGATACAAATTAGCCTACAACTGCGAGTCATTGTCCATGATTTAAACATAAAAATACACCTTAAAATGTCTGTGATGTTCTCAATGACCTGGTATAATGAGTGTAGCACTACAAGAGGACAATGATTTACATAAAGCAAAGTTAAATGAACATTTTTACATATTTAAACATGGATATGTGTATGTGAAGCCTTACTTCTCCTTACATAGTGAGTGATAAAGAGCAGGTGAACAGTGGAAATAACACAAATACTGGAGTATATAATGATGTTTCTAAGAATTAAATAAGGAAAAGAACCTACAGTGACATATGGCAGCGTAGCTTAGTATACCAGTAAATAACAGGACAAATGAGCAAAGTTTAACTTATTTGTTTAATTGCACTCATCTCGGTTTGTTGTAAAATGTTTAAAGGAGCTGAAAATAACAAAGGGAAGACTAAAAATGTCAAAATAGCCAAGGATCTAAAGGTGCTCTACAAGGTAATAGATATGTATATATCTTTCTTTTGATGTTTATTCTTTTTTAAGCTGCACAAGAATTGTAGAATTGTTGCTGCAACTACAACTACTGCATCTGCTGAATAGCTCCCAATAACATGATGTTTCATTATTATCCATCACAAGATAACCTATATTTTGGAAAAACTACGGCCATTTTCTTCACTGCCTTGTGTCAAATGAATGGCCTTTCTATTGTCAGCAACTTAAGAACTTTTCTTCACAGTTCCCTATTACCACATTACCAAGTATCTGGCTTATTGCAGCAAAGGCAGGAGGCATATTTGCACAACTCTCAGAAAGTTCAGAGGGTGACTTTGCCAAATGGACTCTTTGCCCCATGTCTTAAAGGCCAGTCTGAACTTCAGTACATGCCTGAAGCCTGTTCTGAAGTAAGAATAAATCAATCTTAAGGCCACGTATTCAGGGAAGTACATAACAGTAAATCCAGCAGCACTTGACTCCGAGTTGTATCATAGTATATGTGAGATTGTGGCTTTAAGACAGAACACCTATTGTCTGTCAAATAGGGAGCACTATTCTTAAGTAAAGACAAAGATCATTCTATAAATAAGAAGTAAAGCCTCCAGCTACTTGCCTGTTTCATGTCTCAACTCTCTTAGTGCGCTGGCAGCACTTCAGCTAGGCAAACGTTCAGATCCCGCTCTTTGCAACCCTCTTTCTCTGATTCAACACTTTCTTAGGCTATTTCAATTATGCATCAACTGCTGATCAAAGGCAATTAATAGGCAGAGCAGCCTTTTGACTCTGTGGCTCTTAACCTTGTAAGGCCTTCAGTTCTGTTGAATAAATTATCAGCCAATGGGATCTTGTGTTTGCATAGTGCTGTTTGTAGATTGAAAGGTCTGCTGTGTGGACGACAGTGCACAGTTATTGTCTTAGACTTACTCAGGTCTCCTGGGTAAATCTGCATGATTTAGTACATCTGCAGCCTTGGCAACGCCTGACATCGTAGAAAACACTGATAACCATCGGCTGATCCAGTCCCACCTCCCACGGTAGACAACCAGTCCCATTAGCTAACATTATCAGTATGCTGACAGAGGTATGAGGATCAGGGCATCAGGCTTCAACAACAGGGAGTGAGATTTAGGCACGAGAAGTCCTGACAAACAGGTTGGTATTCTCAGAGGAGAGACAGCTGAAGAAACAGATGCTTTGTTTATTTGTGCAGGAAAGCACACGTGCCCTTTATCAGCATGACCTTGTTCCACCTTCACCTACAGACCTCACCTGCCCAGTACAGTCAGTATTTAACTGAATAAAGAGCAGCCCCACTGAGGCAAGAGGAAGTTAAGTGTGTCAGACTGTAGGCTTCTTGACATAAGTCTTCATCCTATTCAGGGGTTAAAATGAAATAAAACCATCAAATCACTTGTTTTGTTATAGCAGCTAGTATAACAGTGTTATACACTAAAGGTCTTACCATTTACCCTACAGTAAAGTGGTGCTTTTCTATCCTGTGCACATTATGCTCTGCTGTTCTGGCTTGTGCTGCATCTAGCTCAAAAACTACCATACCGCCAACATATTTTAGGTAAGTTATCAGGTACCAATGATACAAACTCAGATCAAAATATGGTGTTCAATTTATAAGTGAACAAACTTTAGTATAGTTTAAAATATTATACAAGAGCAACACCTGTATTCTCCAATTTTCCCTTTTTTTTGCAAAAACAGGCACTGAGCTAGTTACACCACAAGAACTTTGAAAACTTTGATAACGTACTGCTAGAAGAACTAACACTTAACACAACAACAAAATGAAAAACGTTCTAGGCGTAATAAGGAGTATAATCCAAAACAACAGTATTACTATTGGATGCATATTTATAGATAAAATTAGTTTAAAATGGGGTTAAAGTCTGGTAAGTATCAATAATACAGACAATCTTAAGAAGCACCCATACATAACTCACCAGTTACACCCATCTATTTCTATCACACTTGCTAAAACTGTACATAAAGTCAATACAGAAACACATCATTCACAGCCTACATCCCAGAAGGTTTCCTGCAATATTTCTTATTACAAGAAATAATGGTTCAGTACCTCCTTTATATTATTTTGTACACCAGAGACCTACTGCTTTGTTTTACTTTATTGCAGAAACCGCCTACCTTTTCTCTGGACAGAAAGTATGCCGAATGTGATCAGTTTGTTAGACTCTGCTAAGAGGAAAAAAAAAATCCAGGATCATTATAGGTAGACCAGAGACAGTCGGGATGTCAGACTCCCTCTCTTTTATTTTGTTTTAAGAACATGACCTATTTCTTTCACTGACTCCCCTGTACATTTCGTCTTCTTTCCCCTGGTACATTTCCGTGCTTTCACAGAACAGAGGCCTGAAAAGGAATGGGAGTTTTCATTCCGGATCTCCTTTTCAATTAAAATCCTTCGCTTGCCAGGAGGAAAAGCAGTCCAGCTCTTATGCAATCCTCCTCCAAACACTAAGGCTAAGTGGCAGAGGGAAGAGAGAGTCATAGAGTGAAAAGAGGGAAGAGAGACAGGGAGGAATGAAAGGAGTGCAGGAGGGGCAATCCTCACAAGTGTCTGGCACCATCTGACCTAGTGAGTGGTTTTCCTTTGTCAGGATATGGAGAGTGTGGGTGGGAGGGAAACAGGGTGCTTCCGTCTCCATTCACATGCTTACTTCACAGACCCGGCCATTCTGTCGCCACACGCCTCCACACAGCTCTCTTAATCGTGCCAGGCAGCAGGTAAAAACACAATCAGCCCACCTGACGTCACAGGCCCCTGCCATTCACTAAGTACCCAACAGATCCATTACAGAAGTTTTTGACCAGGGAGGCTGCGGAGCCGGCTGAGATGCAAAAAAAGGTAGCCTTGCTGGATCCGCAGAGAAACTTTGATAAATATAGTGGGTGATAATAAAACTCCCCAAGGACAGGAGAGAGGCTAGAATGAGAAATGGAGAACAAAGGCAAGCCGCGAGGTTTCTGAAAAGCAAAACTGCTGCGGTGGCTGTGCATAAACCCCCTCCTCTTCTTCCAAACCCCCAAGCAGCCCCTGTCTGCAACCTCAGAGTGCACATAGACTCTGCTGGATATACTACTACGGACTCGTCAGAGGTTGCAGGCTGCACATGCACGGATTTTCTAGATGGCACTTCAATCATCAGAGCATATATCATATATTTACATGACTACACATACATGCTATTTTGCTTTAAGAGGCACTGTAGTCTGAGCACTCTTTTCACACATACAGAAGTCCAAACACAGACTCACTTTGCTGTTTGCCTGTGGTGGCCTTCATAACCGCTACCTGCATGTATAAATGCAATACAGCAAAGAGTTCCCATGAATTTCCAGTGAACGATGAGGATTCAAAGGAGGAGAAGTTCCAAGGAGCTCTTTCTAAAAAAAAAATAAAAAAATCAATGCATATTTCAGTTGCTGAAGAAAAAGCCTGCTGCTTTTGCCTTGGGATGCATGTGAATCTGGTGGAGCAGCCCTGCTACAACTAAACGAGGAACCAAAGACATAGCATATGTCTTCTACTCTCTAGCATACACAACTGTGGCATGACAAACTCTGGAGAGCTAGAGTAATTTAAGTAAGAAAGGGACACATTTACAATGTTGGGTATTTATTCTTTTATTTTTCAGTTAATTTGCTGATGTGCATCCAGCTCTAGGCCCTTCTCCCTACCCCCTCCAGCTTCCCATGAGGTATCCAAAAGTATCCAATGGCCAAATGAGATACATAATCTCTCTACGGTACCCTGGGATATGCTACAAATTGCATGGGATACCTTGCAAGTGAGTCATCCAAGGGGCTTTCTAATCAGATGTCTGAACCACATCTGCAGGAATGGGTCGTTTCAGATGTCTCGGCTTGTTCCAGAGGTCTGAGCAAAAGCTTCACCATCAGGCTCAGCTCATTTTTCACCACAACAGTTGAGTGTGCAATACATGCAATGCATGTAGGCTGCATATGCAGCACTGAATTGCTTGTTGATTTCTAGGTTTTTGATGCCCTTTAAGACGGCTTTGGTACTGTAACCACTTGCAGTATGCTCTGGATGAAAGACTTACACAGACCCCATTGTTATTCTGACGGTCCTGCTGACTCCACACTCTGCCTTTCTCTGGTCAGGAAATGACCCACCTGGTGCAATCCACGTACAAAGGCTTTACAGCCTAAGTGTTTTGTTGTGCAGCCACTTAACCCAGAGTGAGCACTGGCTACTAAACAGAGACTGAACAGGGTAAAGATCCCTTCAGATAACCTCTGAGGATCCCTGGTATGTCTCCCCTCTGAGGAAATCATCAGAGCATTATACATCAATGCACTCTGAGAGCATATGAGGGTACTCAGGTGTGGTGGAAACCCGACCGAGGTTGAAAAATAAGGGAAAATGAGAGCAGCAGACAGTGGTGAATACACATTATATGCAAGCTTATCCTGAACATGTGCATGAGCACATACACGACCTGCGGGAAAAAGCAGCATTGGCTAGAAGTCAGACTGCCTTGGCCAAATGCTTCAATTGTGTTTCCAAGAACCACATGAGATGGAGTTCGCTGTCAGTCTCGCTTCTCGTTTGATCAGTGTAATCACATTAGCTCACTTCATTCCTTCACACTCTGAGAAGAGAATCTGAGCTAACACACTGCCTGACTAATTAACAACATCGCATACAAGAAGCATTGTCCACAACTTTACCCTTTCATTCAGTGATTTTTCAGAAGATCTCTGATTAGTGTTGAGACCATTTCCATAGGCGGAAATCACACGTAACATTGGTGTTGAAATGAAAAATTACTTTACATGACACAGTTCTTGCTGCTGAAAAAAAGAATAATTTATTCACTTCAGTCAGCTTTAACTGTCCTATTTATTCTGTTTACTAAATCCAAACCAAGAAGCCAGCCAGGGGACACAAAGGCAGCAGAAAGGAAGGGAGAGAGAAGAGAAGGACACTGAGCCAAGTCTCCTCTGTGTGTTTGTGGGTGCTGATGAGCAAGGCTGAGAGGATATGGAGAGGGTTTCCTGCGGGGCAGCAGTCTGCTCTGAATGGGCCAGCTGTTCTCTGCTCATTCTGGTGTCCCAGAGCCTGCTGAGCAGCCAGGCACTGCCAAAAAGAAGGACAGACACAGCCTCACTACACTGCACACAGTGACAAAGTCTGCTTTTACGGGGGGCTCCATTCAGAGGTGACCAACGGGCTCCAACATAACTGGGGAGGACCATATGTTCTGATAAGGGCAGAGCTTCAACTCCTTCGTCAGTCTTTCTCCTCGGGACATAGTCCACCTCCATTCAACCCCACAACTGGCCCGGCCTGACCCAGCACAACTAGCCTGCGGGTGACCTCGGGGCCCCTAGGGGAGCAGCCTGCTGACAGTGACATGTGGCCTTGCTGACGGAGCACTGAGGGGGACCTTAGAAGAGCATGGTGAAGCAATGTAGCTAGGACATCTGTGGACTTGTGTGGGGCAGCAGAGGGTCAACCCCATGGAGGAGGGGTGGAGAGAAATGGATGCCTCTACTTTGTTTGTCAGCGAGTGCAAAGACAGGTGCATACGAACAGAGCATAAGGACATAATGGAGCAATTGAGTGCAGTCAGTTAATCATTCACTTCTGCAACTGACTCTTCAATTTCTGAGAGTGGCAGACCTTGAATGGTTTCACTCCGGTGGGAATGAATTCACTCTGGCAGAATACAAAAAGTCAGAGGGTTCAAATTGAAGCATCACCTTCAGTGGTTCTGAAGGAAAGCTTAATGGGTTTCAAATTAACCTAGGCTGCTTATCTCAATGAAATTATAGTGTGATAAAAAGCATATATATTCTGATCACTGAGATACTTGAATAATAACATGGTCCCGATCACCCCACACAATCAGCGCAGACACAGAATAGGCAGTGAAACTGTCCTTAGAAAACAATGTGATTGATTGCATTCACAAGACAATAATCACTGCATGTCATGCTGTAATTACTCTTTAATCTCACTTCCAAATGAACTCATGGCACAATCTATTTTTCATCAGAAAGAAATGACGTGCTGTTTATGCCAGTTTGTAAGATGTGCTTGAGCAGTTTCACTTTACATTTTCATATGCGCAGATATATTCCAACATCAGACTTTAACACAGCCTTCTCATTTTGGCACTGATACCAGATACACTAAAGCTCGCCTGCCTGGGTCATCGCCTTTGACCACCAAGTTGCCTGATTTGTCTTGCAACCTGAAACACTGAGTTCTTGGTTGAAAAAGCAATCCATCCCACACCACTGTTAAAATGTTGTCAACCAAAAATCCCAGGAGCAGTAATGTCCACAATGGTGAGGGCTGTGAATAAGATTTAACTGTTCTAAATTGATTAAAAGTTTGCCGGGGTCCGGACCTCTGAATCCACCGACTCCGCCGATTTGATCTATTGTTCATTTCACTTTGTTTCGACCTTTCCACTCTTAAAACCTCCACAAAAGCAATACAACAGTGTCTACTTGCAATTAGGTTACATTTAGGTGGATGACCTGGTAATTGGTCATTTGGAAATCGATCCCTCATGGAAATCAATTAGAGTGGAGCCAGTGAGAGACTGAAAATGCATATAGATACTTAATAAGACTAAAACTACAAATGTTTTGGTAGCCTGTCGTTATTGGTTGACTGTTCATTAGATTCTGCTCAGATGCTGCTTCCCGTTTTGAATGATCAGAGCTAAATTTTGACAAAGTACATTAAAAAATAAATAAAAAGTATACTTTCCAACAAACCTGAAGTTCTGTTATCCCATTTTCTACTTTCCCTCCATTAATTTTTAACTTTACTGTCTATGATTTATACTGATGATTTTCATGTAGCAGCTTTGCTTTTTCATTCAGTGCATATGTTGTGAATGTAACTTTGCAACATAAAACTGACCATGAATGTGAGCAATGCCTGCTGCTTTGAGAATGTAGCCATTTTCCTGATCAGACAGTAGATTACTGTAAACTACACAGCACGAATACAAGCAAAAAAAGACATTTGCAAACACAGATAGGCTGACTGCCATAAACACACACTACCACCAACATAATAATCTTAATAATAAAATACTACTAGAGTATGATTTTAGAGAGAGACGAGAATTATCAGCATTACTTACAGTCATGCACATGGACAATATACTACATTCGCCACCACTTCAATGCAAAGCGTTCGCCTCCATAATTCACCTGCTGCCTTATGTAAGCAAGGCATCTCTTTGTCTGCCACATCTGCTTGGGCTTAATGAGCACTGAGGCCTGATAATGACATTACTGCCTGCAGAAAGCAGCACCGAGAAGAGGTTTACTTCCTCTGTGTGCATAGGGGACAAACCAAAAACAGACGTTCATATGCTGTCAGTAGTCATTACCACGACTGCAACGCCGATATGCCCACATATGTGGAGAACAGACAATATGTATATGGACATGTAGACATGTTGTCAGCCATCTTGTCCACAGTCATTACCCAAAAATACTCTGATGTGCGTACGACGCAAATTGATGCTTGTGCACTGGATGTCGTTTTTAACCACACGTTTCCGCAATTGACTTGACTCTCTTAGGCTGTAGCTGACCAGTAAAGTCTATGACAGTGACCAGTTCAGCGTAAACCCAATCTTAACAGGAAGGAGGAATTTCCTGTGGCTGTCAGTGAGGCCTGAAAAGCAGAAATGTCACCAGTTGTGATTTTTTGATATGCATCTCCTCACTTGCACTCAATCACCCCAAAGCTTGTCAGGGCAACCAGTGTCTGAGCCACGCACAAGTCCGAATATAATGTGGGCTGACAGCGCTCAACACAAATATGCTTTGACTTTAATATAGCGCTCTATGCTGATGTTTCAGAACTATAGTCAATGACACAGAACCACATTTACATTAGCGTGTCTCTATGCTTAATAAATTCAGGCAATTTTTGGATTTGTCCTGGTTGTCCGTAGCCCGTTTTAGGAAGGGGGCATTCAGACACTACGTTTAGTGTCTCAGAAACTTGCCAGCTATTGTCTGGACTTTCTAATGTCTGGCTCTGATTACAAAGCAGGAAGCCCACCATAATATCTGCGTTGGTGGACAGCGCATTCCTGTTCAAAGATTTGTCATCACCTTATAACATCATCAAAGGCTATTTTCGGGCCAGATAAGGCTAAATGCCAAGCTCCCATGCTATCTGGTAAACTTGCCAGATCCCAACCCCACAGACTGATTAAGTTTTGCACACCGACGGCCACATTTCACGACTCCCAGACGTAGTACACTGAGACATATTATGGCAGCTTTTCATGTTTCTAAGAACTGTACAAAGGCAATCAGTTATGTGACTCAGATTTTCTGTGACACTGTGTGTGTGGATCTGATTACTCAGCAGCGAGTGTCAGTAACTTACAGCAAGTGACAGCAAGAGGGTTAACAGAAATGTGAGGAATTATTTGCGCGTGTGCATGCGCGCGTTCAGCCCTGCTTGCTCAGCGGCTAGCCTACGGTAAAGTGACAGGGTGCCATGTTTCTTCAGGGGATGAGTCAGACCACAGATGACATGTCTGGCTGGTTAAACAAGGACACATACTTGTCGAATGTCATACTGATGTCATTTACATCCAAACCACCAATTACACAAATGCACAGCGGGAGGCAGTTTGGCTGTCGAATCTTATGGATGTTTCTGACACAAGCGTGTAATCAGTGTTGCATCAATTCAAATACCTGCACTTGAATAAATAATCTGGGTGGGGAAGATATATAAGCCAAAATCCACTTTTAAAGCTTTGGCTGAAATGTCCAGGATGTTAAACTCCTAACTACCCAGAGGACGTTGGTGCTTAGGATTGCGTGGCTCTGGGTACTGTGTCTTTTAATCAGTTCTGTCACAGTTCACCCAGACTTTGTGACGTCTACTAGAGCACTGGATCAGAGCTTCTGGTTGACAATGAAATATCCAGCTGTAACAGTAGCTGAAGTTTCCAAGTGTAACTTAAGTTCATGTTTTAAGGTGTTTTTTATTTTGGATGGCTCCTGATTTTCATTTAGCAGCTATGTTTTCTGAAACAGAGCGCAGAATCAGTTTCACAAAATAGTCCAACCGAGTGGGTCGACTGCTATATTATCTGTGCTTGAGGTCCATCTTTAATCTTTTTCCAGAGCTTATTTCCAGTATCACAGCCAGTTAAAAGCTCAAAGTTTACACTGTTTTGTCAAATTACTATGTCCAAGGTCAGGAATGAACTTTGATGCCTATCTTTTAAGCCAACATGATGAGAAGTCCAAAAAGTGCAATGGATGAAATCATAACAGCAACTGAACTCACAGGTCAACAAATCCATCTTCACCCGAGAGACCTCCAGTGGATGATCGAGGGGCTCTGCAGTTTGCTGTGAGTAACAGCTCTACAAAAAAAATCTGTTAGTGTACTGTGACATGGAATTGCTTTGTCAAACTACTTTTCCTCAGGTCTCACAATGAGCTTTGATGCTAGACTGCTATATACACTCAGTACTGCAGGCACTAGTCAATTATCAAGAGAAAGCCAGCTTTCCTACACTGAAAATATATATAAAAAATGCCACTATGGTTTTTCTTAAGTATTAAAATGCTATGATGTTGTCACAACAACTGTTCATTTGAACAGCTTAATTCACACAGATGTAGACAGTCGCATGCAACATTAGTTAACACTGGAAAGTAAAGGTCACAGAACAGCTGTCGTTTACAAAATGATCAAGACGACAAGTCAAGTCCTGTCAAGTCATGTCATATTGGTGAAACCCATGACATACACCCACCTACACACTGGCAAAAAGTCAAACAGGACACTGTCCTTCTTGCTTGTCCATTTTCTTGTAAAAAAAAAAAAAAAATCAATACTGGTTCTGTATTCAGACGGCATGAACCAGCGCAATCAAACAGCCTAACAGTCCACCACAGAGGCTCCAGGCCCAGGTCACTCAGCCCGTGCTTCATCCCTTGTGGTGATCCCCTCAAGTCCCATATGAGCAGAGGTCACCTTCCTGCTGGATCTCTGTTCATACTCCACTGAAAACCACAAGTTTCACTTTCTCTCATGCTCACTCATCGACTTTCTTTCCTCCACATTTTGTTTATCTGTTTTACTGAACCTCCCCATCTCCCCCTCTGTGCTTTAAGTTCAGACCCTCCACCACGTCCTTCCAGTCATGCCCCAACTCATGACTGGACAGAGAAAGAAAGATACAGTTGAGAGATGGTCTCAATGCAAGCCCAGTCTCTAAAAGTAAAAAAAAAAAGAAAAAACAAAACAAAAACTAATCAGTGAATTCCTATCAATGAGTGGTATGTGAATAATACATCCAGAGGGCATGACGTGACCTAATCTTTCAAACGGGTCTTTGTCAGTGTTTTTCATTGCTGTTTCACACGTAAGCTGATATTTCTTTATGCAAATTATTTTCCTTTTGAAAAAAAAAGGCATTCAAAAGGCAAATAAAGTTTCCTTCAGCCTTTATAACATCTAACTGCATTAACATTAACAAGTGAGCCAAGTGTGCAACATGCAAATTCAAATTGTGAATTAAAGTTAAGAAAGAACACAAGTTAAATAATAAGTTTGCTGTTTGTTGCTTGCTGTAGATTAAGGGATAAGTAAGAGTAAAAACCTTTCTCGACGGTTGAATGAATACACACAATGAATGGGAATAAAAGTGTAAAATCACCAATAAAAAAGGGGGTCATACGACTTGCCAGAAGGAAATCTATTCAGCCGCAAAAAAGTTTGTGGACAGCAATATACCAGCCTACTCGAATTTAAGTGTCTCTTGTCCAAACCAGCCAATTATTTTTGAAGCCTGAATCCCCTATAAAAGCTTTAGATAGACAGAAAGTGAGAAAAAGAAAGAGCAAGACAGGAAGTAACAGTTAAGAGGAAAAAACACCAGTCCAGGCAGCCCTTTAGCTGCTCTCCGCATCCACTGTTCCACATCAATACAACGATCAGTATTTTCCAGATCACTAAGCTGGGGGTTAACCACCGCTCTGGACAAAGGTCAGCCAGCATAGGCTTGCTGTGAGGTCCAGTGACCCACCCCAAGGAGCCAGACTCTGGGCTCCAGTCTGGCCCAGGCTCCCTTAATCACCACGACCAGAAAGTCGATACTGTGCACGAGTCAATTACCCAGGGAGGAGAACTCATGGCGCCACGTGATCCAGGGGTTTCCCTTATTCAGGCCACCAATCTCTCTGACAGCCAAATCATAGGCAACTTATTGGATTCGCTGGAGAAGGAGATCTTTACATTAATAATTCACTCTGTCCACGGCTGCATCTCATCTCTCTCGGTGCTATGGAGAGTGAGACCACACTGACGCACACAGCAGGCGAGAAAATGCAATGCTCGAATGGAAATGAACCTCTGTCACTGAACGATCTCATTCTCGGCTTCTTGGCTCCCTCTGTCCTCTTATTTGTTTCCCCATTCTTTTGTTTTCCTCTGCACCTCTGTCTTCTTATCCATTCTGGTCGGCTGCTGATGGCATTTCTTCACGCTGCTTCTTTCGCTCCTCCGCTGTCACAAATTCTCAATCTCCACATATTCACTCTCTCTGCCGGTGATGCGGTTGAAAAAAAAAAAAAAAGACGTGGATAAATGACAGCCGTGACTACACTTTCTGACTTTCATATCAAAAAGATTCATGCCAATCTTAAATGTTGGATAAACTATTATAAAAATGTATGATCCTATTTCTCGTTTACTGTTTATAGTTTCCTGGGGCTCTCTTCCTCTCTG
This sequence comes from Datnioides undecimradiatus, assembly GCA_008933995.1. NCBI lineage: Eukaryota > Metazoa > Chordata > Actinopteri > Lobotiformes > Datnioididae > Datnioides > Datnioides undecimradiatus. The sequence continues at coordinate 1,762,200 of WARS01000060.1, forward strand.
TCCTTATTCCTGTCTTCACTGACCCATGCTGACAAAACTTTTCTCCTTCAATTTCATCCTTTCTCCATATTATCTCCACTGTTCCTCTATCACCCTCCTCTCCCCTTGCCTCCATCCCATTTTGCTCTTGCCAGTGGTACCCTGGTGGTGATGGAAAGCCTAGTCTCCCTCTATGCGCCAATGTCCCTAATGAGGCTCCTCAGCCACACACCGTATCAAATTAACAGGCTGCACCAACCTATTACAACCCAAAACCCACCAGCCGGGCCCCAGGCAGACCCAGCATCTCACCTCATTGCACTGGCGATCGCAGTTTGTGATTGATAAGATGTGATGCAAACAAAGACAGTGGATCTGGAGACAGAGGAAGGTATAGAGAGATAGAGAAGGAGAGAGACAGGAAGTTAAATTTCAGGTATAAACAGCTGTAATTTTTTTTTATGCAAGGAAAAATATCAGTCTTTCTGATGAGTAATTATCCTCTTGAGGGAATAAGTAATGAAGGGGGAAAAGGTCACAGATTGCCTGAGTGAAGAATATTCGTTTTATATTCGTCGAAGCAACAGCGATTTTTGCCAAAGACTCCCCGAAGTGTTAGACTAACAATACACACAGGTCACCTGCAAACCTGTTTCTGTTCTCTTCTAAAAGCTGCTGAAAAGTTACAAACTTGAATGAGTTGACTTTTTAATATTTCGGCAGCAGAAAAATCCCAAAAATGTCTGCGTGGGTTCACCATCAGGCCTTAAAATAAGCTGCTTGGGAGGGAATGTATGCACAAGAGAGCGTGTTATGCTGTAACCATCCATCTGGCTAATTGGATCTCAAATCTTGGAACGCACACTTGACATGCTCTGATAAGGTTATAATCTCCCTTGTGCCTTTATGGTGCCGGTTCACTATTTTAATTAATTAGTCACCTCAAGTTTAAGCACGGCATTCCTTTATAACTGTGAAGAACAAGTGAAATCAGACAGCATGTGTTCGTCAGCAAGCCGATTCACTCGAGTCAAAATTACAGTTCAGTAATATAGCTTTAATTGACATAACACACGTGTGTTCATTGTAGCACAGAGATGTATACAGACGTAAAAAAAGAAAAGGGTAAATGTTTAAATCAAGCTACAATAATGGTTGGATTACCCTGCGAGGAGAGATAACACTGTGTGTCTCTGGAAGACAAACCCGGAGAAGGTCATTCCTGAATAAATGTCACCAATAAATTGGTTCCCAGAGAGAAAAAAAGACCCCTGGGTTATTTTACAAGACAACAAGGCTCCTATAAAAGAGCTTAGTCCATAGTCTATCACAGTGAAAACAGGAATGTCCCAGACTACTGCCTCCCGGGCTAGAGTGATATACCAGAAACCCAGCGAGAAAATGACCGATGCAGGCAAAAAGAGAAAAGGAGATTCCGTCTATATGAAATAAATGAGGAGAGGAGGAAACAGAAAGACAGAGGGAGACAAAAAAGCAAATGAAGATATGATAAAGACAAAGACAATGTCAGAGACAGAACAAAACAGACGGCGGCAGAGCAGAGAAAATGGTAAAAGGCTACATACAACAGAGACAGAGATATACGGACAAGCTCTGTGGAGAGATGCAGGGCTGGTTTAAGATGACGGCTTCATCAGTGGCGCGCTGGCTTTTCAAAGCCTCCTCATCCAACCTTGTTGTCAACTGGGTTGCCCGGCTGCATTACTCACACTGCAACAGCAGATACAGGTTATTCTCCTCAGACTGCTCTGTAGTCCACATGGGCAAACACAAATAGATACAGACATACGCCTACCGGCTAAACTTTCAGCGAAATATCAATTGCAAATCATGACAAGAAGATAGTGGACACCGTTTGCCTGCAAATGTCACAGTTTCTTGTTTTATCCTGAGAAGTTTATCATTTAATAAGCATAAAAAAGTCTGTCGTACTGACAAGAATTTGTTGAAATGTCACGATTTCTGGCGCCATGATTTGGAAACAATAATAACGCACACAGAATGTGTCTTATGGAGACACAGGCCAACATATGTTATACACTATATAAATAATAGGCTGTCTGTCAGAAATGAACATGCATATAGTCATAGAAGTCATCCTGTCAATCATGGGTTATTTTTGCTCCTCTGTGTGTTCTGTCAGTGCTCTTAAGTAACAGGGTTAAAGTTGGCTCTCTCATGTAAGCTGATTTCTTAAAAGTCACCCAAACAGGAAACCTGGTTTTGGCTGTCAGTGCACGAGTCGTACGAAACCTGATTTCTCTCACTAGATTTCTCCTGGAAAATGCTGATTTCTTGGTCATTTATTTGGGCAATCAGGATAATCAGGGTTCTAATTGTGACGTACGCATGGGCAGGACACAGACACACAATGTGATGGGAATAAAAGGAGAGATCATAACATTGACATGCATTCTTATATCCTAAATAATTCAATCAAAGTCTGACAGAATCTGAAAGCAACTAAATTGCATACTACAAGCCAAAATGTATTATTTTGCCCAAGATGGGAAGCGGTTTCATCGATCACTAGCTAAAGTAAATGAGATCCTCCAAAATAAGGTCTGGGACAGAGGAAAAATATAGTATGCGTGCATATACAAAGCTCACCAGGATACTATGTATTCATGTAAAGGCGTTCGCTAATTCCCTGAGTAACCTGATTACACTACTTTCCATAACCTGGATTCTTGTATGCACATAAACGGATGGAGTCCCCGCACCCTCTTTCTCTCCTTTAATCTCATTTTCACACATACTCGCACACAGAGCCTCTCAAAGTGAGAGAGACTATCAGTCCTGGGTTATGATTGAAAAGCCTCGTCAAACAACACAAGGACAAGGTGAATCCAGAGGTATTGATCCCGATGCGCTTCGACTGCAGATGAGCATGTCCCAAAACGAGAGGTTACAGAGGTGGTCTACTCCAACAGCCTGGCTCTGAGCCTGGACTTCTATCTATTATTCTATTAGACAGTTTGTACAGCATTTACCCAGAAGGCTCCTGTGAATAAGGTAAAGGTTTTTGCTTTTATTTCATAGATATTTTTGTAAAAAAAGTACAGTGCAGTGCAGTGAATTCTGGGAAATATAGCCTCAAAATATCCTCCTAATATAACATTGCCTCAGCAACTAAATAAAATCAGATATGCTTGTGACTGACACACACACTACCACACATTGCAGCACGCACTTTGTACTAGTTTCGGCAGACTGTGCATTTGTGCCCCTCTGAGTGTTTGTCTGGTGTTCCCATGACTGTCTCTTTTTTTTTTTTTGGGGGGGGGGGTGCCCATCTGTTCCTGTCGTGTCCTTCAACAGCTGCAAAGTGCTAGCCGCCCACTCGCGCGCGCACTCACACCTAAAAGCTCTCTGTCGCACCAGAGTGTCAACAGGCCAGATTTCCTTTCCAGCTTGACTGCAGCCACCGCAAAAAACACAGGTCTGCAATCAAATTGGTGCCAGCCAATGCTCTGCCTATTACTAATTCACTCAGTCTGTCATCCTCTCTCTTTCACTCTGCACCCTCACTCCCTCTCTCACCAGACAGTAAAATCGGACCAATATCCTCCAACAAGTAACCGCCTCCAACAAAGACACAAGCTACAGCCTCAAGTTCCATCACCACTTGATGCCAAATGGATACTTGACATATCAAATGACCCAGAGGAAAGTGTGTCTGTGTTCACAACAGCTGTGTATGCATCTTCTTGTGTAAGTGCATGCATATTAACAGGCTTCATGCATGTGTGCTGCAGGCCCTAGGAAACCAGCAGCCAGTATGAATCCTGCCCTGTCCTCCTCTGCAGTGGCCCAGACATGGATTAATGGTGTCATTAATCTTACCTTTAAAATGAATGACTTCAGCACCTCCAACCTGCGCCAGAGTGGCTGCCCAGTGCCCAGTCCCTCCCCCCTCCTGCGTTCCAACCCCTCCCTACCCACTCAGCTGTAACTGATGGATAGTGGGTCTGCCATCCTATCCATCCTTGGCTTGGCACGGCGTGGCACAGCAGGATATCAGAGGCCAGCAGAAATGCTCTTGCCAATACACACCGCTTCCTCTCAACACACCTCCTCTTGCTGCTTGATCTGTGTTTGTGTCCATGCGTGTGCCTGTGTGTACGCAGCTACTTCATTAGAAGAATACAAAATGCAAAGCATCCTCGTCGAAGAGATTGTCAAGTTTCTTTTATAGGTTACCTAACCGCTGATGAATATGTTATTATGAGTGAATGAAAGTATTCTCGCTGACTTGAGGTCTCCGTTTGGTGTTCGGTTAGGTAGAAGGATTGTGGAACAAAAGCAGATACAACAGGGAGGAAAACAAGGTGTAACTTGTGCACACCAATATCAAGCTTTGGTTTGGTTTGGGAAACTAGTTATTTTGCCTGTGGAAGCACCAAATTTGGGTCCAGTGCCAGCCCCAGACAAAGTATATGTTTTAGTTCTGATAGGAGCGTCTCTTCAGTGTTTTTCCACACCGGCACTGTGCTGTGGAAATTGCACTGCCTCCTTAATTTCCCACAAAACCAACCTGTTTGAAACCAAACTTTGGATGTGTGGTGTTGGGTGAATTAAAGCTTAGTCATATTTTACTTAAAAGGGAAACAATCTGTCAAACCCTCGATCGAGCCTCAAACAAATATGGCAGATATAAGACAGCGGCTTTGAGTGATTGTCCACTTTTAAGATGCATAATATTTCACAAAACATGCACCGTTTACAGTAATGACAGGTAGCGCAGCACACATGTAACGCTGCACTCTGAGCAACGCTGCGTGTGTCAGTCTCTAGTGGAAATGTCAGATATATCGACAGCTGAGTAGTCTGAGCTACAGTGCAGGGCGGCATTCATCACTAAGTGAGGGGGAGGGAGGTCATCAGGCTGAAGCCAGAGATTTCTCGTTTCATCAATAAGTCGTCAGTTTTCCTGCTCTTCCCCTCTCCTCCCACCTCCTACACCTTCCACTCCTCAGCTGTGCCAAATGACCATCCACACCAGAGAGGCCGCTGGCCATTATCCAACATATACGTACACACGCAGTCATAACTGGACTGTATGTCAAAAAAAAGTCTCAACATGGTTCTTTGAAAACCGCTCGACTGGTTTTCAGTTCCTCCCACGGAAAACATTTAATGAGGTGAGATTTGCTGCTGAGTCACCGTTTATAACCGAGGGGTACAGGAAAACTGTGCTCGTTTACAAAACAAGAGTCTTTGCCTTTAATGTAATTATTTAGCACAGACATTGATTAAACATATACGTTGATTGTCTTCTATGTAAGATTTGGTAGAACTTTAGTGCTGTGCTTCTTTGTGCTTCCAGGCCAAACAGAAGAATCACAACGGACTGGTAGAGAGCAGAAGGACATTTTGACTAAAAGCAAATCTATAACTGCAAATAACATGGAGGAGAACATTTTCATTGTGTCGTGAAACCTGGTTTATTCCTAAGTAAGTTTAGTTTATATCTGTCCCACATTATGAACAGGACACACAGTAAAATTGATATCAGGCAAAACCTACACCTAATACCTTGATTCTATCTTGAAAATGATCATCTGCTGACATTATGGAGTTTTCTAACACACTAGATAAATTAAACTGCAGCTCCGCTCTTAAAGTTGTGGTTCACTCCAGAGGGATCTCATTACCCAGCTAAGAAGCCCGGCTCTGCTCTCGTTACACTGTGCATTTTGTTGACAAGATCATTTTTAAACGTTAAAATAATACACTTCCAACAATAGCACTAAGCCCAAAAAAAAAAAAGACCACCTGACACCAGCTCTGGCACTGCGGAGCTTTGGTTTTGCATCACTCAGTACCACACTGTCAGATCAGCGTGTAATAACCGTCAGTCATTTCTCATGGGATCATGTAGATGTGACAAGTGGGTAGCTCGCTTCTGGCAAAATCTGGCAACCACTGAATGGGGTGTAGATGTAATGACTTATAGCTGCCTATAATCAGCTGGGGTAATGCATAAATGTGCTGCTGAGGTAATTCTTAAGCAATCCTTCAAATGCACCGAGGTAGATGCGGTGGAAAACAGAAACTGTAGACCTAGAATAAACAATACAAACACTATCCTAAACAAAAATCCACATGTTAACGAAACAGATTTTCAGAATGGGTTAAAAAAAATCATTTTTCAGGTGTGTCACTGGCAGCGCATGCTCCGGATATTCCTCAAGTTACAGCTCAGGGCAATAAAAGCAGGGTTACAGGCCAAGAAATGTGCCGCCACATGTACCTGCAGTCGCCCGGGGTGAGATTTCACTGTTGTCAGTGAGGGAGGGAGAGAGCGAGTGAGGAGATGGAAACCATTCAGCACACCATGCCGCCATTCTTTTTTTCTTAAACTGTCCCCATAAAGTAACCCACGGGTGCTGTAACATGAATTTGTTCCCACTGTCTCTGCCCCTTGGTCGCTCTCCAGTCACTCTATTTACTTTCTGTTTTTATATTGACCAGTCTCTCTCACGCCTCTCCTTCTCCTCACTTTTGGTTTTACTTAATAATAATAATATTGATGATGATAATGATAATTTCTCTTTCTCTTCCTTTCCCTCCTACTTCGTCATCCCCATTTCAGTGTCCCCACCTGTGAACGTGTTCTCTCACCCACTTAGGCCACTGCCAAGCTGGGTAATGTTCCTGGCATTTATACTGTAGAGCCAACAGGGGGCTTAGCACCACACTATCATGAGTAATTGAAATAATCAACTCCATTGCTAATGACTCATCTCCTTGGCACTGAATGCTAGTCTCCACATCATTGGGAGTGCAGTGCAGGAGGTGCCAGTGCCGGGAGACATTTCCCAGCACATTTCTCAGACACAGAGACAGAGCGAGGGAGAGAGTGAGGGAGAGAGAGAGAAATAGCAAAGACCCATCTAACGTGAGTCAACCATTATGGAAAACATCAAGGTTTTTTCCCTCTGGGCATTCTGGCCCTGTTGCACAACTCTGCTGTGGCTAAATGACTGAGCATGACCTGAAAGATGGGATGAGGACAAATTGAGGTTACAACTTTGACATGGCATGTAATAAATTTTAACCACTGGTGTAAAATATTTCACACCGGAGGGGTTATTTCTGCCCGACACCCCCCACACATATTCACACACGCTTTAGGCGCAGTGGCGTGGCTATGGCTTGAGGACCGGCAAGTGGACTGGACTGGAGCGTGTTTGTTCGGGAGAGTTCAATCATGCAGGCTGTTTGCACAACAGGCCTCTTCTGCACTGTGGGAAAACTCTCACATGGTCGTCTGCTTGCCTGGCTGATGGGGGAGTATGACGGGAAGTGTGTGTTCATTGAGAAATGGCTTGACGCAGACTGCCCTGCAGTACTAGCCCAGCCCCTTGTACCTGTCAGCGTAACAAGTCTCAACAGCTACAACAATGTATGAGGGAACAGAGTCAAGTGGAGCAGATAAAGTAACATTGCCAAAGTTGATTCTAGCCTTTCTTCCGACAGCTCCTCTTGTGATAAGGTGCTTTTGCTTGTGCTGAGGTATGCAGGGAACGGCCATGCTGACAGCTGAAGAGGTGTGTGTGTGTGTGTGTGTGTGTGTGTGTGTGTGTGCGTGCAGGGGTCGCTGTGAACGTATCGGCGTGTATTTATATGTGTGAAAGATATGACAAGATACAGCAAGAAGGTTACGTGGGAGTGTGAAATCGGTCGTGAGCTTGCACACTTTCAAAAATACTTACAGCAACATACGAGTTACACACCTTCAAAACAAGAATTCAATGTGCTAGAACACCAGCTGACAAGGAGGGGAAAAAGCTGTCCTCTCCCAGACTGCGCACACACACTCACACACACACACACTCAACTCACTTACATGGATACAAAGATAGCACGTGAAATAGCCGACGCGTGGGGACATGACAAACATTCGAGGCACTCTGGAAACACACGCGCATGAAACGTTGTAAAGACAGAGAGGCTGTGCACATGTCTTCACATAACTGCAGGTGGTGCCGCAAGCTCCAGCCGTCAGGCAGTGTGGAGAAGCTTATCGGGGGGGGTGGGGCTGGCTTTTCAGGTTAAGGAAGTCGTGACATGCCCCTCCAGCAGGCCCATAAATCAACCAGCTCAACCTCACTAAGGATGACTCTTGGGAGAGAAAGGCATCGAGGCGCACAGCACACACACACACACAGGCGCAAACTCAAGCCAATTCAGCTAGCACAAACACACACAAAGTCACATACAAATGCATGACAGCATGCGTGCCAACAAGCAAACACACACACACACACAAGCACGCTGACAGCAGGAGTGCATACACTGTTATGTAAACGGCTGTGGCACTTTTTGCCTCAGGTCCTTACATGCCACACCTCCCACTATGTGGTCGAGTGTATGTGTTTGTGTGTATAAGGTGTGAATGTTGTGTAATCAAGGGATTATAAATGTATCTTCAAAACAGCACATCCGGTTTCTACACGATTTAACTTTAGCCCTTTGGAAAACTCACTCTTTGAAAATGGTGTAATGGTGCAATGGTGGTTTAATAATACAGCAACACGGTTAACTGGCCACTTTGTTCAAACCCAGCGCGTGGGGGGGGAGCTTCATGCTTGCTGCATCTATGCAGCAATCTCATTTTGGTTCAAACTGAAGGTGTGGGAATGAAAAACAATAAAGGAAGTGTTACTTATGACACAAAGCAAGCCAAATTCAAAAAAAAAACTGTACGCCTTGAAATGAATTTCCTCCCTTGTGGACGTTAAAGTTTCAGAGAATAGACTGAAGAGAGATCCTTGTCCTTTTTACATTTCAAAGCAAAATATTGTTCAATGAATGAAATAATAGACAATGGATAGGAAGCAAACGACATAGCGGATAGATAGTAAAGCAGAACAATCGATTAGGTTGTTTACCTCATGGGGTTGTGATGGCTTATAAAATGCCAAAAGAGCAGAGAGGAGTCTGAAAACATTTTACTAAATACGTATGAGTACAGACGGACCTCCTACAGTATTTGCTGTTCGTAGTGATGTCAGAGTCATTGTGCAAATTGAGCTAATTAGCATTCATTTTTGGAAATTACATCTTTGCATCCAAGTAACCCACATCAGAAATACCATGTCAACAACATATCTTTAACATCCAGTGTTTGGTGATCTTTCCTGGAAATAAAGTGACTCATTTCAAGATATTATAAAAAATAACCTTTCCATTATAGCAAGGCTGTATAGAAGATCAAGATATGCATACATATATAGACTTGTAACCTCTTAAATGCTATTTTTTTACAAGCTATATTCCCACAATTTCCTCTTGGATACTCGCCATAAGTACCTCATGTAAATGACACTGTTACGGAGGCTTTCCAATCCATGGAATCATTTATGGAACAGCTTAGTCACACTATTGCTTTACAGAGTACCTACTGTCTGATCACCCCCTAATCTCTGCTAAGTGCAGTGCAAAACCACAAGTGATTACTCAACACAAAAGATACTAATCTGAGGTGGCCAGTTCCAAGAGGTTATGACATGCAAGTGTTACTGCATGTGTCAGAAAACATGGAAATATGAGCCCCAAACAGGGAGGGCCAAAACTGAAATCAAGATTGATATCACAGCCTCTTATGGAGGAAATTATAAATATCATTATCAGCAGATACTGAGTATTAGATTACCGTGATTGATCTGGAAATTAAAAACTGGCAGAGCAGTGTGGGTGTGTAGGTGTGTGGGTGTTTGTGTTCGTGTAAAGTGAGATTTGAGCTGACAGCAGCTCAAAGTAAACCTTGTGTTGAAACCTGAATCCTAAAGATCGACAAACTAAAAACGTCAGGCATTCTGATTTATTCCCAGCCTACATTTTGAAATTAATTGAAAACCCTTTTTATGGGAAACTGTCTGTTACACACCTTTGAATTTTACAAGTTGAGAGTTAAAGCCTGTTTTATGAGGGGGGTCGACTAACCGTATTATGGATTATATAAACTTGGCTGGTGGTAAATTAAAAACCTGCTCTGACAGCCATAAATAGAGAAAGTTTCTGTTGTGTTGACATGTTTGGGTTTTTGTGTCCATCTGCACCCATCTGCGAAAGCATGAGCTGAGTAGAGTAGGAGGCTGTTAGAGCTGCAGCTCTCTACAGTCTGAAGAGCTGAAGGAAACTCAAGAATTGTTAACAGCGCAGGTTGAGTTAAAAAAAAAAAAAAAAAAAAGAGTGCCTTGCCTGGAGAGTGAAAGAGAAAGGAGATGAGAGAAAGCAACAGCGACAGAATGAGACAGAGGGAGATGCAAGCCTCCAGCTTCACATGAGAGGTTCGGTCCTTTCTTTGCTTCAGTGCAGCAGCTCATTCGACGGTTCCTCTCTCTCCTTTTTAGCCAGCTAAATTCTGAGTGTGCAGCTCTGCCTGACCAATATGCTGTCAGAATGAGAGATGCTGCAATTACTCTATAGCCATAGTCAGTATACTGATGTGTTTGTGCACGCATCTGGCCTTGCACAGTGAGAGCGTCAGAGCACAGCGCCTGACCCTCATTACATCATTGAAGTATCCTTGGACAAGGCACTTAACCCCCATCTGCACCAGTGGGGCTGAACTGGGCAGCATCCAAGTGTGCGGATTTGGAGAAGGGTGTTGCTGAAAAAGAACATTAATGCTGTCTGTTTCCACCCTCAATACATAAATGTCGGGGAAAAAAAGACTACATATGCTACCAATAATGAAAGAGCAAAACACAATTTTTTTGTTTGCAGTTACCCATGAGTATACCCTTTCCCACAGTCATTTTTATTTACTATGAGGGCTATAAGCATGATTAATAATTCACTGTAACCTACAGTCATCGCCATGGCCTGTCAAAGTCACTTCTTTAGACATTTGAGGGAATTATTCTTCCCATAATCGCCCTGTTTGCAGGTGAATACATCAAATATCGTTGCATTTCCCCTCACCAAATAGTGACATTCCTCCCTTTGTGCCTGCATGCTTGAAAGATGTGGATTATTTAACGCCTGTGAAACCACCCGCCCATGGTATAAATCCACAGATGATTATGACTATCAACAAGGATGACAATAGTGCCAAAGAAATCCACCAGCAGATCTATTTAAAACAACGCCCCGCCAGCTCAGTCCAAACAGAATAAAAAAGACAAATATTGGCAATCAATAGATATGATGGATAAATGCAGGCCGCCTGAAAACAACACCACTCCAGGTTTCAAAGGCAGTGGCAACCAGAAGCAAACAGAGAAGACTTCATAAGATCAAACAGACAAATGCTGCCAGCAGAGTTTAGTTTGTCGATACAGCCAAATACAGAACTGTGTCGAGTTGAATTTAAAGAGCACGCTAAAACTTGGAATACGTTCAAGATTCAAGTGATACCACAAAAGGCGTGCTTGTATTTCCCCCCCCCCTTTACAGCTTCCTCCACCTGAGAGAGGCGATAAATCTTGAGTTTTTGCACTCAGCTGAGGCAGTGACTGGGCCAGAGGTCAAACCGGTAAGACAGATGAAAACAAGAGATTGTCTGGGGGCCCATTAAAAGAAAATTGCTGAGGAGGGACGGAGACATTCATGTCCTGCCTTTGTGGGAGCAATGAGAACGAATGTGAGCATGTGCGTCGCCAACAGTACAGTGTGTGCAGGGAGGTGAGAGGTAACAGTATACTGCAGATGATACAACTGTGTCGCTATATCAAGGCCTAAATACTGATGTCTCGTAGCCATCCAAGTTCCAGAAAAACCCACTCAAGGTCTGACACTTTTCGTAACATTCCTTTCTTAGGTGCTAAGGTCTTCTTAGGAGAGGAAAACAGCTGCCACATGTTTTGTTTTCTTCACATTTTTCATCATTTCTCTCCCCTCGCTGCGCATTCTTTGTTCTTTGTCATTGCTGCGCTCTCTTAGCCACAGAATGAATGTGCAGTGTGACAAAGCCGTGTGGAGAATGTGGTTCGGCTGAATTCTTATGTTAGCACAGAGCTATTGTTGTCTTGAAGGAAAAAAAAAACAAAAAAACCTTCCTGGAAATCCCAGCAAGTGGCCGTCTCCACATGCACACAGTTAAGTGGAAAAAAAAAGAATAAAATGAAATACACCTCTCTCTTTATTGGTTTTAGGCGTGTTTTTATCATTTCTGGGGGAAAAGTCGCTGCTTTTGAAAATACCTTGAGATCTGACATGACACACTGGTCATGTTTTGCTCTGCTGCACCTGTCACTGAAGGTTGTATTAGGCCATCTGAGCCTCGTTTATTAATTTTCAGCTTGGAAACATATGGCCAAATCACAGCGCATATTAATTAAAACTCCACCAGGCTGCAGTCTTAGCAAAGACACGAATCAATTATTTGGCACTTAACCTGAAATTACTCAAGGTATGAAGAAGGATGGAGGTAGCTGGGTGAGAAAGTCAAGATATTAGAAACCTGAAAATTGATTAAATGTGTTGATCTACCTGCCATCATCTTCTGGGCCTCATATGGCTCCATGTAGCCATCGTTCTCAGTTGTCACTTTCTCTGTGATGGTCTGAGTGCCGCCAGCCTGCTCAGCGTCGAATGGGTCCGCATAGTCTTCAAGGATAATGAGCTGTGGAGAAAAAAAAGTCGGAAAGGTGAGTTGGACGAAAGGTAAAAAGCGAAATAGCAAGGAAGGAAATTCATTTTGCTGCTCTGCTGAACATTGCAACATGGGTTAGGTGTCAGGAGAGTTGTCTGACAGATACTGCTGCGGCCCAGGACAGGACCAAGTGATATCCACCGGGGTAGGCATGGAGATAAAGGGAGAACACATAAATAACACCCCACCTCTGTATGCCTCAGCACACCACCACAATGCCTCAGCTCTTAGCCTTACAGCACGCTCTTTGCTACTGCTGGTCCGCCTAATTATATGATAGCCCAGTGACAGGCCTACATTTCAAAAGTAGAGGAAAGAAGACCACAACTGCTCAACTTTCGTAAGAGAAACAATTTGGCAGATTTATGCCGAGCTGGCAGTGAGCCACGGCTAATTGCAGTCTTGCTCTTTTGCTGAGCATTTTGTGCAGTAGATGGCAATTAGGTGGACATCCTGAGACCCAGAAATACAGCTCAAACCTTTAGGGAGCAGAGGAGCAGTCAGCGTCTATAGTGCCTTGGGGGGAATATTTGTTTTCTTGAAATGTTTGCTTCATCTACCAGAACACTGCTTCAAAAGTAAAGATCTTCCCTTTGAAAGGGAATAAACTCCCATGTGAGCCATCTGTCCTCTTGGACATTGGTTCTAATGAGGGGGTGCAGCTGCAGGGGTTTGAGCCAGCTGTTAGAAAACTGACTTTTTTCCCTGTTGAGGCTCCTGACAGTCTAGTCCTGCCAATCAGTGGGCAGAGGAGAAGGGCTGCGCATGTTGTGTAACTTGGAAACATTTTTAGGAAAGGGTTTCAAACAAACAGGGAAATGCTTAAGCATACACCTAAGGGAGCATGAAAACATGTACATGACTGGCACTACACCCTGTGAGTCATATGTAACAGGAAGGGATTTGGTCTCATTATAAACAAGCTCATCACTCATCTGGTGGATGGGGCTGGGCAGGGCAAGTTGGAGGTAGACCGAGCCTCATGCCCAACGTGCTGTGCCTCCACCTAGCCATTTTTCCTGAAAACAAACACTGTCCATCTTTGCCACAGAGAGAGAACACTTCCCAGAAGCTAACTCCATATGAAGGCCACCCATGAGACTGCAACAGACAGACACACACACGCACACACACACTCATACACACACCTGCCAAGCCTCAGGGAAGCTAGTAAAATGTACAGATATACCCTTCCAACTGTGGATTTTCTCTTTGGCTGGGAGAGCACTAACAATTTTATAGTACTGATTGAGGTCAAGTGTCATTTAACAGTGAGAACTTCTTAAAAAAGATGGAAAAATGAAAAGTTGGTGCCTTTAATGCAAGAAAGTTCACTAAGGGATCATGTGTAAGACGCTTAGTGGCAGGGAATGCTGCAGGTATATTCCTGCTTAGATCATCTTCACTATAGGTGGATTAGGCAATAATAGCAAGGGAAGTAAGTACGACGGATGTGTTTCATAGCAGCTACTGTGTGTTAAATCCGCCTTCTTCAATATTCCCTCTCCATCTGTTTTGGGAAAAATAACTAGGACTTTTTTTCTTCCACAGCATAATTATGGGTTCCTCGAATGTTTTGCTTCTGTGAATTCAAGCAGGAGGAAAAATCCAATACAAACATTGTCCTGGTTTGTTTTTGTGCCACGCAAATATGCATATTTCACTCACAAGTTTAATCAAGATTCAGCAGTTCAGATAAGAAACATCTTTGCGGCCCCAGAGACCCCGAAACTCTCTGCAAATTATGCATTACAGCCACAGTGTCATTACCATCTCGCACCTTGTTGCATAGAAACTCAGCCATCAGTAATCATAGCATGTTCCAAACCCACCACAGATACAGTCACTGCAAACACAGCCCAAACCTAAGAATAAGTAACCCTCACTAAAAAAACACATGAATCACCTAAATGGGAGGGAGGAAGGCCAGTGCCCATTTGACTGCGGTCCACATACTGTGGCAGAGTGGCTGGAGGTTTGAGACCATAGCCCACAAATGTGATAAAACACTCAGAATGCTGTATCTTGCATTTGCTTCACAAGCTTTAGATGACAGAAGCAGTATATATGTTTGCCCACAGTGAGGTTTTAGCAAAGCTCACACCTTAAATGTCTACCTCCTTACAAACCCATGCACCTTCACGAGCCCAAAGGATGTTTGGGCATGTTTCAGGAAATAATGGAAATCACTTATTGAGTTATGTGTGGAGCCACTCCAAATACATGACATCATCTTTTGCCTTTCCTGTTGACATAATGAAGGACAAATAAAGGGCGGGGTATGTGATGAAAACTTCTGATAGCGTTGGACAGACTGATGTTGTGGGATTAAATGCAATCAGAGATAAGAAAAAAAAAAAGTTCAGATTCGAGACTCAAACACAAACACGTTGTTTTGGTCTTCAGTCTGGGCAGGATATGCAACACCACTGCAGTCCACAAGTGGTTAATGTTTCTGGCTTGGATATTTTGGTTAGGTAATGTAGAAAGTAGGATGTACTAGAGGGCAGAGAAGGTAAACGCATTCACTCTAATGCCTGTGCCTTTTTGCTGTCCCAAACAATCAAAATCAGGCTAAATCAAAGTCTAATAGGCCTGCCGGTACTCTAAAAGCAAAACAGGAATCAGCAATCAGTCACAAGTGGCTCTTGGTTGTGCTGCTCTTTTAAAATTCTGTAGACATTGAGCCCGTATGTAATACGCCTTTTCACAATTTTAACTTCAAAATACTATGTCTTGAAAACCTTGTTGTTAGAATGCATTAAAAAGTGTCTACAATCAAAATCTCTCACTTCAAACTTTTTATTCACAGATGTTAAGACTCTGAATATCTTAAGCATGGCCCTGTGCCTGGATATCCTTAAATAAGGTTGCAATGGCTTGTCATCAGACAGCTTAGACTACAAAAAAAGATTTACATTTTACAGGCACGTGTATATATTTAGCTCTGAGTTGGGCAGTAAAAGCTCCTTTCAGCACCTGACTCATGTTCTTATTCCTGTCAGCAGGCGCCGTCAAGTTTCTTTTTCCCATCAAAAGCAAATCTAAGCTGATGACAAACCAGTTACCAGCCTGGCTTGCTCTGAGCAAAAATGAAACAAAAATAAGTTAGTCATGTCGGAATGAAGTTGCAAATGTATTACAACACAGTACAACATCATGGCAGCAATGACTAACCGAAGTTGTTTGTTTAGGAAGTATCTTTTTATCAAGGGGAAATTTCTGAGCCAAATGCTCAATATCAGTCCCACCCACATTCATACCTTTACAAATCAGTAACGTCTACATCTACAGTACTCTATTGTCACCCACTAGCAGGCAACAATGTTATTAATTTTAGCCTTCCTGGACATCTGGGGATTTGAACTATTGACTGTTTAGATCGACTAACTGCCCCCAAAAGGCGCCATCATCCAGCCACAGCAGCCTAGTTCATGTTTGGGTGGAGGAGGTGGTTAATATTTCCAAATTGTTCCAATGTGTCCTTCGTGTCCCACTGCACTAATGACTACTCGACAGCAGGAGGAGCATGGGGTTGTGAGTAGAGGGGTGCTAGAGAGCGGCTGCGGCGCCTGGGGACACACCATCTGCCTTGTGGCATGCCAGGGTGTGTCAGGACTGCAGCCAAGCCACACTTGTCATGAAAGCAAAATTCCCCCTCAGCACAAGACTGCAGTGCCTCGATATATCAGGTCTTAGCTAAGCCGCGCTGTAAGTCTTTATGAATCTCACATCAGGCTTAGGCCATGTCCCCATGGTAGCTGAGTCCTTTACTGGTCTGCAGCATGGAGAGAGAACTCACTCAATTACTTTCATTCCACAGCTCGGATCCCAGGTCGGCCATGTCTTACACCTGCCAGAGCTCTGGCAGCTCGCAGCAGACTTCTTGAAATGCACTGCAGCTCTCAGACGATGAAGCTGACTTCAAATCAGTGGGAACAGAGGGGGAACATTAGTGGAGGGAGCGAGACAATAACAGGCACCTGCCACTTTGGCTCAATGTTTGACGATGCTAGAGGTTGTGGGATTACATCTCGATTGCGCTCAGGTCTTCCATTAGATGCGAGAAAATGTGGACTACCATTCTTCCCTGAAGTCTTAATGGAGGGGAAATGTGTGCATGAGATCATCAGATAATCAGGAGCAAAAGGATAAAAAAATTCTAAAACTGCATTAGTTGAAATTTGAGCAGAGCTTAAATTTGGTTATTATAATTAGAAAATAGGCTGCTGCATTTTCTTTTCACATTTTGCACGAGCTACGTGTCCAGGGTAGGCGTTTTAGAGCAACAGACAACTTGAACCAAATACACCAGAACAGCAAACTGATGATTTTACCAGACGATGACCAGATAAACACTGACAGATGAAAACGCAAAAAAAAAACAAAAAAAAAAAAATCCTGTTGAATGAGTGCAGACAGGAATATGATATTAATGCCAGGGCTGGTCCAGGAAGGACTGAATACATCAACGTTGAAGCCCCACTGAGACTGCCTGAGAAGTCGGCACGCTGTAGAATGACGGAGGAGGAAAAAAAAAAAAAAGAATGAGGTCTGACTTGTGTGATTTATGTCTCACGCCACAAGGGATTTCAGCCACTGATAACCTAATACAACTCAGTGCTTAGCAGCTCAATTGCATTAAGGCATTTCAAAAGGCTTTTTTGCTGTTATTGCTCTTTTGTTCTTCGGTGTAACAAAAAAAACCAGACCTCTATTGTGTGGACAGAAAGCCACTTTAAAGAAGAGACAAATGGAGGGGAAAGAAAGAGGGGACACTATTTTTTTTTAATCTTTTTCCAGAAGAGAGCTGCCATGCATCAAGTATGTTTACTCCTGATGGATGGAAAAATGTTCAAATGTTCATGTAAAAAGCCAAACTCAGCAAACTGTGCATCACTGAGGTCCCTCTGCTGATCGCTGCGCCATGTTACCTTTATCTATGAACACATGCTGCGTGTGCAGTGTGCAGCCATCATAATATAGACTTGGTCACAATGTTCTAGAAAGAACGTTCTCCATGAAACACTCCCAGGGCAATTTATTTTAGTGAATGATCACAGCTTCTCTGTTGACATAATGCAGTTACTATCAATAAGATACTTTCATGTTTCTAAGAAGCGAGGGCAAATCTGGTTACAATTCATTGAAGGCCCCTTGCGAAGACTGAGCCTTGCTGGGTTCTGTATCTCCCGAAGAGATTAGGCTGACGGAAAACTGGCTTCGCCTCTGAATGAGAGACAGTGCAGGAGTGCATTTCCCATCAAACAGACCTGACATTAATGAAACATTATTGAAATGTTTCCTAAGGAACATGGTTGCTGCTCGGGCTTCTGCCTCTCCGTAAGCCGGGAAGAGTAATGTGCCTCCACTAAAGGCCTACTTAGGAGTCTGCAAAGGTAGCTAATCAAATTATTATATTTGCTATGAAGACGCCTTTTCCCAATCAGTCACAAGCTACTGCAGTCTACACACCAACAAATAGCACTTCACTTGAGATAAACAAAAATTCTGTTTATTTCCTGGTACACTCATTTGCCTTGCTTTCAATCTAATTGGAGAATCATTCAAGAGCAGCAATGCTGTGCTTGTCGGCATGCTCATCCTTGTGATACTAACAAATGAATAGCAACTTTCACAGAAAACAAGATAAAAGCATTCCCACACCTCTTAAGACATCTCTTAAGTACCTTTTCTTCACAACACCATGAGCAAGCTCAGGATTTAGAGAGTTTATTTGTGACATACTGTATATTTTACTGTATGTGTGTTTTGAGGATTTTGCTCTTTTTGCTCAGGCATCAGTTTCACATGTGTCTCCTTCAGCGACATCTGCACTGTTCAAAGAACGGCTTACTTCTGGCTGCAGACTTATTTATTACACACACACACACACACACACACCCTTTTAAGATTCAGACCACATTAAATGTTGGTTCTTCAGATCTCTGCACTTTTACCCATGTGGGGTGGCTTTCGCACGGCAGCCAGGCTGAAGCCGGTTCTTTTGGCAGCAACTGATTTAGCCTGTTGTTGATCATGGTTTGCATGGGAATGCTTCCAGATGCAGCAACAGCAACACTGATACCAAGCACCACACTTTAGTGGGATAAACATCAGCAATGCATAAAATAGTGGAGTAAGACCAGCGTGTTAAAGAAATAATGCACACTTGGTCTATCTATTGTAGGTGCAGGGCGTGTGTGCATGAGCTGCACAAATGCACACACAAGGGAAAAGGAGTCGACTTTGTCTCAATCAGCGCTGAAAAAGGATGTCTAGTGTTCGTTATCAGTGCTTATTCAAATCAGACTTTCCAAAGACATTCAGTCTGTACAAATTAGTACTTGAGAAGTCTGAGGCAATCACAAAGAACTCCCCTACAAATTTCTAATAGTTGAAAAAAATCTTAAACTTGCAAGAAGTTATTTATAGGATCAACTTCTGCCATTGCCACTTGCTGGTGAGGCGACTGTCCTCTTTAGTGTATAACTGGTAACTTGAAATGACAAAACACTGGGTTATACAGCAATTACGGAGGTCTTAAGATACGTGAAAATAGACACCTGCGTTAATCAAACATGTGCCATACACAGTGGGGACCTAAACTATTGTCTACAATGTATGCTAATTTTTGTATATTTGCTAATGTACTTATTAACTTGTGTGGGACAATAATTCAACTCCAGACAAGAGGAAGAGCTGGAGGTAGCAGAGCTGAAGATGTTGAGGTTTTCTTTGTGCACAACCAGGATGGATAGGATCAGGAATGAGTACATTAGAGGGTCAGCTCATGTGTAATGTTTCAGAGGTAAAGTTAGAGAGACCAGGTGAGATGGTTTGGACATGTTCAGAGGAGGGATAGTGAATGTATTGGTGGAAGCATGCTGAGGTTAGAGCTTCTAGGCAGGAGGTCTAGAGGAAGACCAAAGAGGTGGTTTATGGATGTAGTGAAGGACGACATGAAGGTAGTTGGTGTGAGGGAAGAGGATGCAGAGGATAGGACGAGACGGAAGCAGATGATTCGCTGTGGTGACCCCTGAAGGGAACAGCCAGAAGGAAAAGAAGAAGCAGAAGAAGAAGTCAATTTTGGCTACCAAAGCAAATATTTGTTCAGACCACGTTTTCGTCAGGGTTTGTGATGCTGAGACATTCCCAGAAAGTCTTTTGCAAAGTCCATTTTGTACATTTCAAAAAGGTCAAAAGGTCACAACTATGGTTTTAAATAACACAATACACGCAATCCACATTAACTACTAAATGACTTGCATGTCTTTACAAGGCTATAATTAAGTTGATGTGCGTCACTGGGATTCCTTAAACAAACAGGCTAAACTGCACTCGGTGGGAACTGGATGCTCTGCTCATCCATTCCTTCCTACACTTGAACATATCACAGAGTGGCTTCCACAATTTAAAGTAGCTAAATGTGTAACCTTACTTCTCAATAAATCCCAACTCTGCCTGCCCTTGTCTGCTGATGAATGACTGCATCGTCCTTTGGCACTCGAGGTGGCGAAGCAAAAAAAAAAAAAAAAAAAGCACCCCAACTTGTCCCTAAGGACCTCCTTCATTGAAACACACTCCACAGAGCCACTTAAGGCATGCAGTGGAGAGAGGGGAGGAGGCCGTGGGCTGCACCCTATGAAGGTGCTCTTAATATGCGACAGATATTCAAGATTAAGTACTTGACGACACGCTTGACAAAATCCAATTTCCTTCCTCTGCCCCCATCCCACTGTGATAGATTTATTGGCAGTGTTTCTGCTACATACAGTTAGTGGTGCAGCACAAGAGTTGATAATAATTCAGGTGCTACAATGGAATGCAGGAATTTTATAAAATATGCTAATCCCAAGTCCATGTGAATAAGCGATTTGTCCTCAACATGGCCAACACCAATTTCCCTCGTCACTACAGTCACAATTATTACAGAAACACTGATTTGTTTTTTGTTTTTTTTATTATTTGAGAATAAGGTAGTAAGTTGAAATGAGGGGAAATATGCTGACACATGCTGCAGACAGGCATCCCATGGGAGACTGCCGCCACAGTGCATAGGCAAAAACACTGTTGTTTGTCATGTCTCCTATAAGACAGAAACTGACACAATAAGGGAAGTAGGGCTTCGTGAAACAACATGAGGACATCCCTTGGGACAGAGGCTTTGATTTCAGGAGAGTGATTTATAGGGCAGGGAGAAAAACAAGCCGCAGTCAAGCTGTAAACAAAGCTACACATTTTGATGTGAGGACGTCTTGATTGAGGCTGGAAGCTGCGTGGCCTCAGATAGCCTCTGTGTGGTGAGGATGCACTTAGGTCCCTGCACTTCGCCTACACTGACAATGCTGACAATAGAAGGAGGGGTGGAGTCCCATACAGCAGCCATTGCTACGTGGCTTCCCACCTCTCTGAGCAGTGTGGCATAAGGCTAGAGAGGCTATATTAGGAGGGTTGAGGGACAACCATCAGTCACTTGCAACAAAAAGCCCTCAGTGTTGCATGCAACAGCTATGTGCCGTTACTATTTGTCACTATTTCCGTCATCTCAATTGCTCATGTCGAAACAGCAGAGAACATTAACCCTGCTTACGTTTTAGCAAGCAGCAGCCAGAATACCCAGCCTACACAGAGGGGCGAGCACAGACTTGTCAAGTTAAAAAGGGAATGTCACCAAGTTGTAAACACTTCCTGTCAGGAAGGGAGCACTTCCTTAATCCTGGAGCAACCAAGCCATTCCTTATTTTCCACCAAACAACTGCAGATGGTGTCTTTCTTTTTCTATCCACGTCCCTATCACAATAACAGATAATTTTGACTGTGAAAAATGAAAACAGTCAAATGTGACCTCCTGTGAGCAAATCACAGATCTGAGGAGCATGGCAACAAACTGAAAATGAAATTTGGTAGATGGATTTCTCATTCATGGACTGAAATGAAATGAAAGTCTGGAATCCCACTAAGAAGAAATGGAAGTGCTCAGCTTCCTGGTGGGCTCTCAGATCACAGGGCAGCTCTGTTTGCAAGACGGAAGTCTGGCTGCCTCCTGCAGTGTGACACAAAAACAACAGTCTACATTCACACGCAGGACATAAAAGAGCAAATCAGATCTCTATGATCTCAACACTATACCGCATTTTGATGCAAAAATAATTTTGATTACCGCTGGAATTTGCATATTTTTACTAAGGAAGGTTTGCGCTCCTAATTTTGCAAAAAAAAAGAAATATATATAATATAGTCAGTGTGCCATGCAGATTCTCCCTTTGTGCCTTAGACGGCATGCAGGCTTAGGGCTCAGTTTGTTTCCTTTAAATCGGTGTATGACGATCAGCCTGCCGACCGAGACTGCCTCCTTCTAAACTCACTTACATACACACACACACACACACACACACACACACACACACACACACACACACTGTCATTAAACAAAACAGAGCCATGTGTCTACAACTCCCCAGTGGCCCAAGCTGCAGCACTAGTCTACAGGCTAATTGTGACCTGGTGGAATCATGTGACTGATGTTCCGGTGCAAAGTTAGAAAAAGCAAATCGAGCAACAAACACAAGAGACCCCATCGGGACTCTTTAAACTGGAAAGAAGGCTCCCAGATGGAGGGGAAGAAGAAAATAAGCAAACAATGGCTAAAGGCCATCATTTCCAAGACCTATAACTTTCAAGCACATGTGGTGGAATGGTTGTATATAAAACCTAACCATGACTAGTTATTACACTCAGTGATACTGGATTGCAGTGCCACCATGTAAGTGTAACAGGATTTGTGGATTCACCAAAATGATATCTTGATGAAAAGCCGAATGTTTCGGCGCTCAATTGAATGAACGTTACATTATGGCTTCCAGCATATCCTCCACTACAGGATGACTTCATCCTGCCCCAGAAAGGCGGAGCTTAAACATGCACGCTGTGAGGCTCTGTGCTCCTTCCTTCCTTTCAAAGTGCCCTTCCAGGATTCTTATTCAGGTCACAGAAAACCATTGTGGAGCTCCTTTGTCACAAGCAGTAAGGCATTACAAAAAATTATAAAATATGTTTGGCGTGAAAAGAAGATTTTTTTGGTGTTCTAAGCAGTGGGTAATTAAAAGTGGATAAGTTGGAGGCTCTCTGTAGCTGGGGTGACTTCATGAAAATGCCTTAGATGCTTAAAATAGTTCAGGAAATGCATGGCATTCTTTGACACCTCTGTGAGGAGTGGGTCAAACTGGAAATGAACATCTCACCATCGTGCCTGGCGCTCCATGCCAACAACATCACAGTCTAGACTTTCATGAGTCAGAGAAGCCATAGCAACACGCTGCCTTAGTTATTTTACACAATTTATCATAATAATCAAAATAATTATCCACTCAATTCAAGATGTGAGTCGTCCCATCACTGATGATAACGAATTTGTCACTACTGAGCGTGATTAAGAAAAACAACAGCTGCACGATCCAAGACACGCACAACACAGCTTTCACACCAATCTGTTGATTATTTCAACCTGGGTATCACATTGTCACAGCAGTGGAAAATTACTTAAATCAGGCTATACATTAGTTCCATTATGTATTTATACGGCTTGGAGTTCCTGAAGCGTGAAACAGCCTTTCTGTTCAAAAATACCAGTAAGGGGAAATGACATTATGTCCAACGCTATGATGTATACTTAGCCAAAAAGTACAAATAAACAAGTTTGAGCAACAAGGGCACATCCTGCACAGCTCTGCCATCCAGTCGGGCCTGCTATCAACCTCACCAGCCTCCGTCTGATTCAGAAAGGTAGAGAACTGCACTTAAAAGGGCTGCTGTAACAAAACATGATGGGCTCTGATGTTTTCATCCATTTTCTGGCTCCCCGAAGAAAACCACTCTCACAGACCCAGGTGATATTGACGTCTGTGCCTGACATTTCTCCTATCACTGGCAGAGATGAGAGCGTGAAAGGCCGGTGGGATGCATTTATAAAACTCCACTGATGTCTGGAGTGCCAGGGTGAAAGGCCAAGCGAAGATATTCAGGTTTGTGGGGAAATGAAGCTTAGTCGAGTTCAGCCATGCTCTACAGGCACTGTAATCCGCGGGCCAGTCAAACAAGCCTGATCTACCCACGCTGTGGCAGACAGAAGCTTGGAAGGTGTGTCTGGTAATTCGGCTCTTTCAAAAACTGTAGTGCACCATCTCAAGTTCAATCTGATCATTACACATCAGTGGACCCAAACGTATGCAGAGGAGAAAAGGAAGAAGACAACGTTTTTTACTCTATGACAGCCTGTACTGAAGCATCACTACCTTTGTCTGTACTGGTGTTCAATGCGTCTGACACACGTTTTGCTACTGAACACAATGTTTAATTTTTGCCCCCAAGACAGGCAGCTAGATCTGACCAATATATAGTTTATATAGTATCATATAGTTTACTGAAGCAGAAATCATAAGCACAATAATTATTCTAACCTGCATGTTGGAGTTTGATACAACAGTAAAGGCAGCCGTGACTTGGTCACACACGAACCTGTCTTTTTTTCATTTTCATAATATTGCATTCACGTTCACTTTATCTTGTCAGTTGATTAGATTCACACGGCACATCGAGGACAAGTTTAAACAACTTCACAAATGCAACGCTGCACGCGGCATCTTCACCGCCGTTCTTACATGTAGGAGGGGTGTCAGATTAAAAATGGCAGAAAATGTGTTTGTGCAGGAAAGAGCAGGGCCTTGCTTGGTAGGTTTTTCTCAAAGCAAATGATTCATAAAGTCTAGTAATCCATAAATGACCCCACCATGGTACTATTTACACCAATATCTATTCAGCTCTTCCTTGACCTACCTCTAGGGTCTAACTTTTCACAGAATTTCACTAAAATCTTTCAACTCTTAGATATCATGCTCCCTAACAAACACACATGCACAAACAAAGAAACAGATTTTTGTACAGATAACCATGGTTTTTTTGACCTCCGGCAAAATCAATTGAAATTCTGAGCAAGGTCTTGTATCTTGTAAAAAGGCGCATGGAGCAGATGAAGGAAAACAAGCACAGAGGAAATGTGTCGAACCAGATGCATCTGCTGGCTGCACAACAACTGTTTGGGCTTCTGATCCAACTGCCGGTTTCTATAGATAGATAAGCTAGCTCATAGGATCACTGAGTCAAAGGGACTCCGAGCCATGAAGAAAGCCAAAGTTAGATTGGAACAGCAGTTTACCAGGTGCACTGGACAGATACTGATGATGACGGGGCGTACTTCACAAGGACCGCGGCAGCCTGTCAGCTCTGCACTACTGCTTTTGTTTACACGTTTCCGAGCGGGGCCCGTCATCACTTTCGCGTGTCCTTGACAGAAGTTAGGTTAGTGCTGAGTAGAGCGATGAGCTGGGAGATGGGGCCTTTAATTAGCTCCAAGGCAGGATGGTAATTGATCATCTCCCTCAACTCACTCTACCATGAAGGGCCTGGCGTCATTAAAAACAAAAACACATCACAATCCCTTGAAAACTCCAAGAAACAATCTGCATCACAAAAAGGCTCCATATGGACAGCGCAAACCCAAAAATCCTCTTTATAACCTGACACCTCTCAGATGATGATTGGCACAACAACCCGATGAAGAACTGAAACACTGTGAGATGAAACAGCGCACCTACAAAAACGCAGCAGATACATTAGATGTTGCAGAAGAGATGTATTTCATTTCGCATTAAAACTTTTTTTTTTTTTTTGCTTCCCTGTGGAAGCCTGGTGGATAGAAATAGACTGGGGGAAAATTCACTTGATGCCGCTATTGGCATTTCAGGCATTAGGTAAGCAGTGATATAATTAGCATTCATGAGTCAAGTAATTAAAACATCAATGTAACCAAGCAGTGCTGCTAAGACACTTGTGTGCTCTTCGCCCAGTCTCCAGCAGTCAGCGTTTAGTCCGCGCAGTTAGAAAAACTCCATTTACTCTCTCACTGATGCGCATTCACATGTGAGTGTGTGTCTATTTGCGTCTCCCTTAAGTTTGTGGACAAAATTGCCCGAGAAAAGAAACTATAAAGCTGCTTCAACAAGAAGCATCCCCAAACAAGAGCACATATTGCGAACACCATACACGCTCAATCTTTCAACAGCAGCCTGAAGGAAGAGTGTCTGAAACAAACTGCCAACAGTGCGTCCTCCCACGGAGACTGGCAGAACAAGTGTCTTAATAATGGGACAATCCCATCCAACGTGAAAGACGCTTTAAAATCTCCTGGACAGTCCCTCTAACGTGGACTTACAAACAACTATCATGGACGGCCACAAGTTAAAAGAAAATCCTTAGCTTCCAGACAAACTTTAGTCCTCACAAACATAAACGTTTAAGCCTCACAACACTCAAAGCAACAGTATCGTTACTGAGGGACCGTGGTGACTTATTTGAAGTTCTGTTTTTCAGCGAATCATTCATCCACTATTTAAAACAATATACATGCACAATGAGAAGCACTTGTGTACAGGCTCTCATTGTTTGGGGAGGGACTCCTGCAAACTGCCCTTTTCTCCTCAGGGTGTCAGGTGAATGACAGCAAGCCGAGCAGTAAAGGCAGTCAGCACAATGCAGTTAGTGTAAACGGGGCAAAGTTTTACAAAAGCAAATTAAGACTTTTTTCTTTTTTTATACTGTGAAATAACCTCTCAACAGTGCCAGATATCTCCAATTTGCTGAAAATGTACATACATCACCATGGACGGTCTGAAGAAGGGGGACAACCTGGATGACAGGTACCAAAAAATGATCATCTGTTCACCATCAAAGCCCCCCGAATCTCCAGTACTACACCATTTTCATTTAACCTTGACACGAAACCCTTAAACCCTTCTCTCTACGTGCTGCTTAAGCCCACCAGCTGTCGGTACTGATTTAGCTCGTACATAACATCATTCACACTGGTAGGTGCGAGGTATTTAAACCATACTATACAATCATCTGCCTGTCTGCGAAAGCCATATGTGCACATGGGGGAAGAAAAGAGGAGGGGTGGTGGCAACTGTATTCCTGACTGGGAGAGATCCAAATAAGCTTCAATTAACATGAGACACCAATAATCTGTTTAATCAGCTTGAACAGCTGCAGTGGCTGGGTGAAAATTATAAATTCTGTGTTCCTGCGTGTTTTACTGATAACACAAAGCAGTGAGGTTATTAAACCTGTACACCAGGTTCACGAGTGCTGCTGAAAACAGGGGGCTGACAGTTTGGGAAAACAAACAATAGCACAGATGATAAGTTATGAGCTTCACGTGGTTCCTGATCTTTGTGTTGAGGGCATATGGGAAATACAAATGACAGTCACAGTGGTGTGCCGTGTGATCAAAACTGGGGCGAAGAAAAAAACTGCAGTCTTCCTTCACACAAGCCTCCTGTGACAGGTTGCGGAGACTGTGGAATATGAATAAAAGTGTTGAACCAAACCAACTCGCCACACGTCACAGAGACAGGTGGGAAAGCAAACACTGGAGGAGGAGGAGGAGGAGGAGGAGGAGGAAGTAATGTGAAGGTGAAAAACGAGACGACCACAAGAAATTTTCGGGAATGCGGTTGTGTTTGAGACGTGATATGAGGAGGAAACAGTGGTGCACATAGTGTGTATTTTCACAGGGCTGTGCTGTCTCCTCTTGTACATGAGCTATGCAGACACTGAAACATTCCTCAGCGGGATCACACTCATCATATGGTATGTCCTTAACCTCACTGACACTGCACATCTCAGGTTTCTCCAAATGAACCCAGTGTGTATGAATTCCTGAGAAGCCTGACGTGACAATGTGCTCCAAGGCGCAGCCTGCACGCACTCTGCCTGTTTGTCGGTCTCCATGATCACTCTGGGCTTATAGGTGTGCAACCAGCTCCATGCATTAGACATAACAAAAGGTAAACACTAAACAAGCTAACAATGACCTGAGGCTGGTGTTGTTAGAGTCTGAAAACGGAGCCAAGAGGAACTGAAATTAGAACCACATATCCACAAACCCATCACAAGTTATCCCAAGGCAGCAGGCATCACTGTAAAAAGAACATTCACTAAATTGATCTGTCAAGTTAAAAAGATTAGGCTAGATTAAAGTTTAATTAGAGGCACTGTGAATAAGTCTGGATCGCACTGCTGCTTGCAGATAGAGATGGCCACAACACACATAAAGTATCACCCACACGAGTTTGTTTGCGTAGTTTGCCGGCAAGTTAACCATCACGCAGCAAGCAATGGATCACACTTTTCAGTTGCGAGGCATATCTGCTCTTAAACGGAGCCGCGTGTGAGCACAGCGCGCGCGGTGTTCCCTCCACAACACTCCCTGCAGTGCAGGTTAGTTATTAGATAGACGGAGGTGGATGTCGCAACTCGTGGACAGCCGTTGTGCGATTGTGATAACAAGTTCTGCCGGTTGTAACGATTCATTCCTTACAGGAGTGGGTCAAGAGCTTTAATTTTAGATTTTTTTTAAAAAAAATAAAGATAGGTGTCAGTTTTGAGAGAGACTTCTCAGTTTTGGTTTTAATAATGAGGAAAACTAGGATCACATGTGTTTTATCATTAAAAGGAATAATCATTTTACATTTAA
This sequence comes from Datnioides undecimradiatus, assembly GCA_008933995.1. Taxonomy (NCBI): domain Eukaryota; kingdom Metazoa; phylum Chordata; class Actinopteri; order Lobotiformes; family Datnioididae; genus Datnioides; species Datnioides undecimradiatus. The sequence continues at coordinate 1,790,402 of WARS01000060.1, forward strand.
AATCAGCTTATGGGGAAGTTAAAAAGAAATAGAGTCGCTGTCCAATGCTTGACCACACATTAATGTTTCAGCTGAACTTTACTCACCTTCTCCTTATTGTCGTGGTCCGGGGGAGGTGAGGTCGGGGATTTAACACTCCCTACAGCAACAGCTTGGGTGACGGTGACCCCGCCACCGGGAGCTGGGCTGGTCTTTTCGATTGTTTCCACCTTGATAAGTCGGTGTTTTGGTGACACATACTTGATATCCGGCGACCCCACAGTGTTCAAGCTCGAGCCGAATGAAATATTTCCACCTGGAGTGTACGGGTCCTCGAAGTCCAGCTCTTTTTGTAGTTTGTAAGCAGCGAGGATGTCCGGCTGAGCAGGGCTCGGGAAGGTGGCCCCGGAGCTTGCTTGTTGGTAGCCAGGCGTACCGGGCACACCGGTGTGACAGTGTCTGTAGTCCGGTTTTGGAGGCGCCGGAGGGGGTGCTTTGGTAGTTTTGAATCCTAGGTGCTCCTTGAACCACTTGGCCATGCTGCCAGTGCATCGCTCTCAAGTCAATGAATGTAGTTTAGTTCCACCTTTCCTGCCAGCGGAGCCCGAGTCTGTTCGTCAAAGTGGGATCCTCGGGTCACCCGCGGCCAGCTGACCGGTGTCGGAGCGTGTCGCCAGTCTCGTGCTACTCTCTCGGGTCCGGAGAGGAGCGCGCGAGCACGGGGAGCGCAGCCACAGGCACTTTCTGTTCTGCCCTGCCGCAACTCTGTCACTCACCGCTCGGCTGCTCTCCACGTCAGGTTTCCAGACTACGCAACATGGGAGCGCTTGTGCAAGAGGAACACACGCCCCCCCCACAACCTGCCCTCCCTACCTGAGAACATTCACTGCCACCTACCGGACTTGTGAAACTCCGCGGACTGCTGGCGACTGTAAATACCAGTCACCGCTCCTTGAATGCATCTCCGGTTTTAAAGAAAACCCGCATGCACAGAGCCCCAGTCTGATCAGTAAGAGTTTTGGCACATGCAGAATGAGGCCAATTGAAAAAATATGAGGTTTGTTCCAATATCGTCTCATTTTTATGTTCAGCTCGATTGTTGGTCCCAAAATAAATTTAAATTCCTCGAGTGTATTATTGTATGGTTTGCGCGGCATTTAAATAGCAGTGAAAGGATTGGGATTCATTAAAGAAAGTTTAATCTTTTTTTTATATTCCTCTCCGGAGTAAATTCAACAAAGTAACACAACTGTTTGCTTAAAAGCCCTTCAGGTCAAGTTTTCTTCCACCAATAGGGCTCAAGGGTAAAGTGTCCTTTGCTCATTCTCAGTGCGCTCATGCCCAGATGGCCACTGCAGACTGTTTTAATTGCAAATTGTATTGCAAATGACCAGTGGACAGGGATGCTGTAGTCTGTATTAACACTGGGCACTGTTCTAGCTAAGTTCATTACACCAGTCCATGAGTAGAGGAGGTGAAATGTTCAAAGCACCAATATCAGTAAACATTTCTCTCCAAGGTGTCTTTCAATCTCTTTGACTGAGAGGGTCATGGGTTCACATGCTAAACACTAATTGCCTTTGCAATCACAGGACAGATGAAAAAAAATCCCATTTCCCTTCCCAGAGACATACTCCAGCAACAGTCTGCATTAACAGGAGTCATTGCTGCAGCGCAGTGGGTTTTTATGAAGCAATATTTCTTTTTAATAACACCACACACACAGCCTCGAGCAAGTCACAGTGTACAGATCAGAGTTTAACCCTGGCAGGCCCCTGGGAAAGACAACTCGGCGCTCCAGAGATCAAAACAAAATCTATTATTTCTGTCCTGAAATCCTGCCATCACTGCACTTTGGGTGCGCAGAGAGAAATTTGACCAGTGCACTTTATAGGAATAATTTCATCCCACAGCCAGGACATTAATCTGTTTAACTAGTGCATTATACATAAAAGCTTTGAAAAAAGAAATACAAAACAAGCATCAAGGGTTCACATGGTCCTTAGTTTATTGCGGTACTGGTTGTTTTTTTGTTGCCAGAAAAACAAGCAGAAAAAATCATGTTCCTGCTGAAACATTACATGGTATATTTTAGGGCTGTAATATACATACTGTAGGTGTACTCAGTGCTACATTTACACGTACACAGGATGTGATATAAATATTGCTGGTGCTGCAGGGTAATAGTCTGTCTCACGGTGTAGGTATTAAAGGATCTGTGTTGGGCAGGAGTAGGTGTGTCATTTAGGTTACTGAGCTTGACTCACATCACAGATCCTTTATTGCATTGCTACAATTGCATTCACTGGTTTCCTCCAGCTGCCATCACTGACACCCTTTAAAATGCAAATCCTGTAATCCAGCACCTCATAGGATACAAATAGTCTCTTAAGTAGCCTACGCATGCAGCTTGCTTGCCAGGAGGAATTTATGTGAAAATGTATAGTGTATATTCCGCTTAAGTTACCATGCTTAAAATGATATGAAAGGTGCTGGTAGTGTATTAGCGTGAACTGTCAATATCTCTCATTAAGAGAAAATAGCCAGAAAAATGTTGTGATTGCTGGCTTGATATTGAATTTCAAGCTTCTTACAGTAACTTACTTACTCTTGTATTCAAGGCAGTCATCACTTATAGCAGCAGTCTTTTGACATAATGAACTTGACTAGGTAGCCTATAAGAATTTCCAACACGAAACCATAGTGTACAGAGCAGCGTCCCCACCCCAATACCCCACAAAACACTGCATGTCATAATATACTGCCAACAACTAGTAACAGATTTTAAATAAACTTTCTTTCCATATGGTGCCACACATGGGAATGTTGCCATATATACATATATAGTTACACCTTCCTGCAGACAAGATGACAGCTAAGCTGTGCTATAGGCAAATGTTAATGCCATCAACAGTTGCTGCACAGCTCAAACGTTTGACATGCTGTGCAAGACATCTCACAAGTTTATTTTCCCCTTTAAATCTTTTGGCTCGAGCGTTTCTCAGGCGCTGCTGGAACAGCGCACCAGGTAGTGCCATGATGTGGGCAAAGAAATCAGAGAAAGAGTTTATCAGAAAACATCAAACCCTATATTTTAGGGTTATGAATCAGAACCAGGATATGAGCCGTGCTCTTTGTAATGTCAAACTAGAGCTTTCTAATTTGTGGGACATGTTATGTTACCATTGTATTGGTAAGTATCGTCCCACCACTGCACGGACATCCATTGCACGCTCTAAACTCACAGCGTTTTCATTATTATAATGTCTAGTTCTCTTGCCTCAGCAATTCAGCTGTGACTGCACAGCAATTTGCACAGAATGCCTCTGAACGTCAAAATACTTCAGCAAAACAGTATTCATGTGTTTTATAACTGCATTAGTACTGTTCCAGGCCTGGTTAGAAGTGCCAACTGGAGTTTTAACAGCTTTCCTTGTAACAGTCTTTGTCTTTGTGTTTTAATACAGACTGATGGAGCTTTTCACTTAGGGTCTAACCGCACCTGAGGAAGCAGCTGAAAGAAATGACAGTTTGTCAAATGATGAAGTGCAAACAACTGAAGCACTCTGTGCAAACTTGTTTATATTTGGTTCGTCTAGTACATTTTCTTACAGAACCCACAAATGTTGAGATTATGACATAATGATTATCTGGCAACAAATACAGCTTGAAATAGGTATTAGGGAAAAAGTGTTTTATGAAAACACACTGAATTGGTAGCAACATTTTTAAATTCATGTCGCAAACTCTGTACCATAAAAATATATCTAATCTCTCTGTATACATATATAGTCAAATTTATTATTTAACAGCTGGCAGGAGAAACACTTTATTTCTCTCTCTTTACCTAAATCTGTCTGTCTGTCTGTCTCCGTCTCTCTCTATTTCTATTCTCTCTCCAATGGGTAAACACACACACACACACACACACACACACACACACACACAACCTCACCACCATTAGTTTTAATCTATTCCATTTTTAGTCCGATTCTGATTCTTGAAGTCTTGTAAGTCACTCAAATGTGGATTTAAACCAAGCTCTTTCTTTTACATCAATTATTTATCCAAACATTTATACCCTGTCTGGTAAACATACAGTACATCCACTCTCCATTGGTCTCCATGGAAACATGCTTAAGTGATTTAAGCAGCTGCTGGACATTTGAAGTCAATACTATGAAAGCTGTGTGCGTTACATCAGATTATTTTTTTCTCCCCTGTCACTCAAGCAGGTGGGTTGTGGTTTGGTTTTCCATGGACTGCATGGATAAAGGTGTTACCATCCCCTGTCTGTCAACATCGGTATCACCAATGTCCTCAAGCAAGGCAATCAATATCTAATTGCTCAAGTTGACAGCAGTAGACTCTTGTTGCACTGTGAGGCTTCTTATGTGAAGGAACTGCAAGGGAGAGTATGGACATGGAGTGAAGAAGCACTAATGAAAAGGAAGCACACTTAACACCTGCATTAACAAGGGCTACATGAGGAGCAACCTTCCATATTAATCATTGCAAAGATAGAAGATTAGACGATACCTCAGAAATGTTTGAAAATGGTACATAATAATGGATGAAGGTCGCTCAACAGTGACTCAATGTGGAACAACGTGTGATAAAATGCCCTCTAGGGTGCCAGTCTTACTTTCTTTTGCCCCTGCCCTTCGGAGAGCTCAAGTATGCCACTGGTCTAAGAAATCTGATGACTTAAAAACCCCTCATTAACCTGTCTTCTCGGCGTCATGTACACCTCCGCCTCGTGACTTAGGTTGGTATTTAAAGTATTAATGGACTTCTCTTTGATCAGCCTGTCACTCTGTTTCACTGACCGTGTTTGCATGGCATTTGTGTGTCACTCAAGCAAAGAGGGCAAGAACAGAGGAAATATTATACTTAGTACCAACGCAGATCGTATACAGTAGAGATTAGAGCACCACAGAATATTTTGCCTGCTATTCCCTAATAAAGCCATGTTACTCTGGGGATTTATCCATTGTGTTTTTAGCTGGGTGTGGATCAATCTCCCCTCATTTCTTCAGTTGTGACTACATAACTTTGTTTGCTTTCCGATACCTGTCAATCAGGATGCAAGCTGGGATCTAAAGCTAGCTCCTTTAGCATCTTATCCAGCAACTGTGCTGCTGTCACCTTTGGTTGTTCCAGAAAAGCTCGCCACTGCAGAGATGAAATGAAGTATTAATGGGCACCTCTGCTGTGAAGGAGGACAAGGACGGATTACTAATCTGATTTATGTGTGTGGTCTGCCCGGATGCAGGTGTGCATAGATATGAGCTAAACGTACATTCGCTGTTTTATTACAGACTTTGACGGCGACAGCAGAAACAGGTGCAGTATATTGCAGCGTAGTGAAGCCTGACCTCTGTCTAGCACAGCTCTATATGTGTCTTCTCCCTGAAATGCTAGTTCTATTCGGCCAAGGAATTCATTAAAACAATACCGTTTGTACAACTTCTGCCTCGCTGACAGTGAGTGGCTGAGGAAGTATTTGAATGCATAAGTTACAGAAAAGCACCAATCAAAAATACCAAAAAATCTGAGAAAAAGTTTAAAAGTATTAGCTGTAAAATGTAAAATGTACTGTAAGCACTACTTAGAGTACAGAATGTTCATATGGCCCCAACATGATCTACAATGAAATGGATCTGCCCCAACCCATTCCCACCCACTCTTTTCTAAAATCAATCCTATTGATATTGGTATTCTTACTTGGAACAAGACTTGTATTGATAGTAGTGATACTCTAGATATTGATCCACTTCCCCTATATCAGAGACGACCTGCTGGCTGTGGTCGGTCCCAGCAGACGAGAAAAACATTTTGTGCTTTCCTTGGTTAAGTGTCACAATAAATTCTTGGTTTTCACGCTAATGTGCGTGTGGAAAAAGTCCCTTCATTAAGTATTCCTAAGATTATACCGTGATCTTCTAGACATACTCTGCCCTGCCTGTCCAATCGAGCGTTAGTGTATGCAGTGCGGTTGATAAAGTTTATATTGAAATGCTGCAGAGACTGTAGTTGCCTAATTAATCATTCCAGTGCTTGTCTGAGCTTTCATGTGTAGACTCTGATCATATCCTTATTAGATATCAGCAGCTCTGTGAGTTTTTTTTTCCTCCTCTTGTTTTGCATACTCAGTAAGTCTGGAGCCACTGCAACCTCGAATCCTTTGTATATTTACATTTTGATTTATATGTCAGACCTAAAGCACGGATTCAGGATGAGATGGCCCACTTTTTCATGAAATTACTCAAGGCATTTGTCTGGTACTCCTGAAAGAGCATTCCCCACACTCTTGCACAAATCATGAAATGTTGTTATTGCAGAGCAAACAGAGCATCTCCAGGCTGGCGCAGGAAGGGAATAGATCTAATCTCAGGTGTTTGATGCTGGCCCACTATGACCCTTCCTCAGCGACAGTTTCTCTCTCTTTTGGGAGTCCCAGCTCCGGGCAGTGCTCTGATCCAATCACGTCTCACTGGACTCTGCCTCTTGTATGCTTTTTGCAGATCTAACAGCATGTAACAGTGAAGCTCGCCGCCTTGTCAATTATTTAGCGGATATATCTCTGAATCCTTGTAAATATTTTTCTGCTGATCTCATTTTAATGATTCTTCTGTCACTCTCCAGTGGAAGCCTAAAATTTGTTGGCGAGAGAAGAACTCCAGTCGACATGTTACCTTTTGAACCCAGCTAAGTATGTCACCCTGTTTGATAGAATCCACACTGTCAAGCTGTGCAAAATAAGGATTTACTGCCTATTAGCTGGGATCCAAGTGAGTAGTTGGAATGCTTAAGATGCTGCAAACCCTTGCTGAAATTGAAGCAGAACATTTGGCACATATCCGAAGTGAATTATGGCCTTGACGAAGAACACGAAAGGACAGGGCACAAATTAAATGCTGATGTGCTATTTCTAAAGATGGACTACATTAATAAGTGGTGTTTGTGCTGAATGAATGTGAAAAATATCCGACATAACTCTGAGGTTGAAGCTTTTCAGCCTTTTCTCTTTGTGTTAATTGTTGCTCTTGATGATTCTTTGTGGGTGCAAGAATGACATTTGTTTCGAACCACAGTTAGGGATGTGAGTATTGTGCACGACTGCGATGGATCAGAGCAGTACGGTTCACAAGCGCGCCTCGTCCCTCAGCGTGACACACTCAATGGCCTATGACAAATGAAAATTTACTGCTAGCACTCGTCTCCCATCGCCGTCCCTGTGTAATGCAGTGCCAGTATGCAGCACCATGTTTGGACACCCCATGGGGGGTCAAGAAATCCTCAGAAGCCTGCTTGGATCTGGTTAATACACCAGTCCAGTATTTAAATCTAAATTGTCATCGGCAATATATGATCATTAAGTTCTTTCAAAATGCATCATATATTCTCAGAACTCCATAATTGCATGCTTTTTTTCTGAGGTTGCTTTTTGCAGTTTTTAAAGTGAGGTGTAATATTTCCAAGATTTAGTAGTAGTAATAATGATAATCTACATTTCTTGTTTTTTTCCCCTCACTCTGCCTCTGGTTCTTGCATCAACAAAATGATTATTATGTCTGTCATGCTTCACCTTGAATACGATTTCATTATTCCAAAGCACAATTACCAGAGTGAGAATTGCCAACAGTTAAACTCATATTGATTGCCTTGCTGGAGGGTACAGTGATTGGATACCCCCCCCCATTACAACCATCCTCATTTTCTTTTTCATTTTAATTTTAATTTCAAATGTATTTCTCTCACAAAGAAAGTCTCAAACTGTGCAGGTAAACTGTGGCTGGTGTACGATAAGGTGAATTTGGCAATCTTAAGAGCTGGTCTCATAGCAACCTATTAGTGCCAGTCTTGTGGTTGATGGTGAAACAGGCTCCCGGGCTCTGGGCATATATACTGTAGAGGGGGAATTTTGCTTAATGGCGGAGCTGCAAAGAGCTGTAAAGAGCTGTAGAGAGTCTCTGGGGTGTTGCTTACTGAAATACTCTGTGCTGCAATTTTGGGGGGCTGTAAAAGATGAGAGACGTTACCCAGGGGCTTCTTGCATTACTGCCATTGTCATGCTAATGCATCAGCAATGAGTAGTTGTGCATGTGTCATAACCAATAACAGGCTGATTGGGGTTTTCCATACCGTGTCAGAGCCAAAATGGAGGATGAGTGTACCCTCAATTCTGTCTTGACTGACATCTTTTCACCTTAATGGCTTCCTATTTCATTTTTTGCCTTTGTGGTAAAGTGCACAGCTCTAAACTGCACACTCAACAGTGAAGGCAATATGTGCCCCTCCAATGCTCTCGTCGTACGTGGATGCAGGCTGCCAGGAAGCAACTGAAGACAAAGAACATTGATGGGCCTGCTTGATAATTAATTACCAAACTGATATCTCAGCCAGGAAACATTTTCATAATGAAAACAAGTTGATACAAAGGTTTTAGCTGACTGCAATCGCCCGCAGCTCGATATTGTGGAATCATAAATATGTTTGAAAATATAATTCTGGTTCTCCAGAAGAGTATGCTTTGATAAAAGTTAACTTAAATATACAAATTTGTTCGGCCGCTATCAGTGTATTAATCATATATTGATCTCTGGCTTGTGTTTTAATGTCGTGGTTGGCTTAGTCTCTAGAATCTTTAGTATATCAATAACCTGTTTGTCTCGTAATTACATATTGATTCAGCAAATTCAATGTGGCTGTTCATGCAACTTTTTTGGTAAATTCCCTTTAAGACAAATCAAATCCCTGCAGCCAGATACAATCTTTATTTTCTTTTTAAAGGTGTACAAAACATTTATTTGCCACCCAGATGCATAATAACTATCATTATACCTCTGGATTTGTTGAGCACAGGGAGTCACGGACAGTTTACTGTTTACATGTGAAAACAACAGCGGAGTTGGGGAGTAATGCGGCTGCTGAAAGAATCTGCTGTGAGATTTCACATGCCACTAAACATGAACATCCAGCATTCTTGAGTACCTTTCTAACACCTTCCCAGACAAATTAGACACAGCTCAGTAGCGCTCAATGGGCTTCACCCTTGGGAAATTATCACAAGACAATGGGCTTCTCATCTTCGTTTTATGTTCTGAAGGGGAAAATGGATAGGGAGGGAAAAAAGAGTTTTGAGACTTCCCTTTAAAAAACAGGAGAGACTGGCAATATTCGACAATCACACAGCTGTGAATGATAAGTAATTTCCTCGCGGGTTTGTCAATGCACAGGAGCGGATCCCTGAGACTCCATAGAAGTGGTGTTTTCAGAGGGATGATTACATCCTGAAGATGATGGATGTGTGCTGGGTAACGTGGGAGACAGGAGGATGTCCAGGCTGCTCAGTGGCTGATGACTTGCCACTGGCAGCTATAACCACAGCCTCATTTCACACATAGCACGAGCTAAACTCTTTATCGTGTGGCAGGAACAGCAGACAGGTGATCTCAGTAATGTTGCTCAATTAAGCAGCGGGATTCACACCCACGTATTTTTAGGTGGGAGTGTTTTAAAGAGCTCCAAACTATAAATGAGGATATCATAAGAAGAATCTGTTGCAAAGGCTGCAGCTAACCCCATGCCATGAGGTGCTCAGGCAAAAAAGATGAATTGCCCACTTGGGAAATGTCAGAATAGTGTAATGATATTCAACATATCCAAAAGTGAGGCTCATCTTACTTTAGAGGATATTTTACGGCAGCTCATCCCTGGTGTGAGCTTACAAAGGTCTTATTTGCATATGATGTTGGAACGGAGCAGGCAGGCAGCGTCGAACCCTGTTATCCAGATGCACTGACCCATTTCAAGCTGTTGACCCAAACAGTCCAGAGCACATTTCCTCAGCTACTACGGTTCAATGACAGGATGAAGAAGACAGTGAGAGTACTGAGTCAGAGAAGGCAGGGTAAAAACAAGATGCCAAAATATGTAAAGTGTGGCTGGTAAAAAGAGAGCAAATGAAGATAAGTGTGTAAGATAGAGAGTGTTTGTCTTGTGTTGATTAGTCGATAAATAAATTTAGAATATGAGCCACATGAGTTTCATGCGTCACTGTTTGCTGCTTGCTTGATCTAGTTGTAGACTGAATATTTCAACAGAACAAGCAATATCATAAAATACAGGTGTTCAAGTTAACTTTGTTCAAGTTCAAGTTCAACTTTATTAGAATACAAATAAATTCTTATGATCTGCCTAAAACACAAAGAAAACACACTACAGACATACATAAAGGCTTTATAGATTGAATAAACAATATACAGTGCACAACACAGTGTATGTTATCCAGTTGGCGTCAGTTGTTCGGCAACTGGATAACCAAAAGGTGCTGTTACTGAGACAGGCTGCCTTTGATTTGATGCTCTAGTAACATTTTGTAGATGAAAGGAGCAAAATGGCTTTCCTTTTGCAGAGATTGTTGTCATACATTAGTCAGTCGTGGGGGTGCCGTGCAAATTTGTTTTTCAGTTTTTTGCAGCAGTCTTTACAGTCCTTTGAAGCAGTCTGCAGTCCTGAGCAGTCAGGCAGGCAAGCCGTTCGGTGATACGGCCTTTCCGGACACTCAACGATACTGGGATTTGAATTTTGGTGCCCATGCAAGAAATCTTGAGATAGATCAGAAACCACTGCAACTGTGATGACCCTTCCTTAGTACGTTTGACTTCTTATAGACCAAACCAAATAAATACGCTTACAGTGAGGATCAGGTGAGGTCAGGTGATTACAAAATGTATTCATTCATCATGAGGAGACAGTGATGACATAAAACTCCAAGGCAGTCCATCCGACATAGTCTGGAGGAAAGAGTCTGACTGACTGAACGACGTTATCATTCACAGAGCCGTGCTGCTGGCCAGGATAAAAATCTTTACTTTAACGCTGTCGCCTGCTGTGGTCAATGGGTAGCGAATTGCGCTGTCACTGGCAGGCTTCTGGGTGTTGTTTCTCTCTCGGGGGTCTTAATCTAAACTGCAGACTGTCGTGATCTGTTTGCAAAAATGCATATGTATGACATCCAATATGTGCACTCGCCTCCCCAGTGACCACATCTCCACTGATTAAAACAGCAAGTCTGTTAACCTGATGGCAAAGCACACACCAGACAAACATATATTTCCGATTGAAAGACCCAGACTTCTTGCCACCTTGGCAATAACTAGCAGTAGTTTGTTAGATGTATCTTTATGTGCTGTGAAAGCTGGGAGTAGGTCCAGGTAGTTGTCTTACCCTTTCTTTTCTTTCTGATTATTGTCTCGGAGCAGCTATAATTCTAGGCCTGTTACACCGATAGCAGCTGTCTGGAAACCTCACATTTTCCACATAAGTCTGAGCAATGTGGACGGAGAGCACAGTTTCACTGGTGTAATATCTGACAGGTGTAGTGATCTTCAGCAGAACATCCCCGGAGATGCTGCTCCAAGAACAGGTTGTGTAGCTCATGCGTACCTGTATACAGTAACTTCATATGTTCTTTTGACCTCTTGTCCCCTGATGTTGCCCATAAATTCCTCCCACCACCCTTTACAACATGATCGCATGTTTTTCTGCTTTCGAATCACACCGTACATATTGTGTTAAAAATCCAAATCAAAGATGTCCTTTAAGGAATCCTTTCAGACACATTTCTATGAAATTCAGCCTGACGTGTATGCTATCTTTGGAAACCTCGAAACTTTGACTAGAATTTAAAAGTTCCTGCAGATTTGAGCAGAGCTTGGCCATGCAACATGGCTCTGAGTGATGGACTGGAAAGGTTAAGCTACACAAGTCTAAAATAGCCACAATGATTTTTATGGAACCAACCCTCATGTGCTCTTGCAAGAGTTTAGTGAAACATTTTAATAACTTAAAGGTTAAATAATACTGAATACATTTTTAATACTTGAAGAATTCAGAATTACTGAAGCTGAGAACAGCCTGTGCTTGAAAGTATTTTTTATCGCCGTTATCTGGAGATCAAAAGTTAATTATTTCATTATCTTGAGAAACCCAAGCTCATTTTCTCGTTATAACAGGTTCATTTATCTTGTTATCATGAGAATAAAGGCAGATATCTCAAGATAACAAGATAATTTATCTCAAGAAGACAATTTCATAAGATTCATAAAAGTGGACCATGGTTTGCACACACGGGGACTGTCTGATGTGTTAATCAGCAAAGACTACTCATTGATCTGACATTTTCAGCTCTAATCAGTTGTTACTGTTGTAAAGAGGCAATCTGTGCATGTTGATGTAGCACTTCTCATCCCTGATAAACATTATAAGTAATAAGAGGAAACAAACTTTTGCTTTGTTGTGATAACAGGTTGTTTGTCGTGAGATAACAAAGCCCATTTCTCTAGATAATGAAATCATTAACTTATGATCTCAAGATAACAATATTAAAAAATACTGTCAAATCAAGCACAGCCATTTTCAGCTTTCATATAGAATAGACATGGAGCTCATGAGTTGCTCCAGAAAGTCTGCTTTCCTCAGTACAGAAAAAAAATACAGTTTACAGATGATCTGAAAAGCTTAAATCCCAAAATGTCCACATCCTGCATGCATCCATAGTTGCAGACCGATCTCAGACTGAATCTTAAATCAGATTCAGTTGAGCAGTAATAGGCTGATGGTAAGACAATTGAGTTTGTGACCAGAAGTTCACCAAACAAAGGCTGATTGGTAAAGTGAATGAGTAATGCATTTGGAAAAAATGAAAACAAAACCAGTTGCTGGTGTGTAAGGATGTTTTGAATATATTATGGCTAACTGGTTTTGAATAAGAATGAAAACTGTCAGACATTTATAACTTTTGACCATTACTTTACTTTAACTGGCACTGTATTTGTAAGATACTGGAAAATCCATAGCATGAATTAGGAAGTCATTTAACCTAGTTGTGTTAAGTGCACACAAACACGTCTGGGTGTTATTTTGCATGTGTGCTGTCTAGCTTTAGCATGACAGAAATTGAGTTATAAATGGAGCAGTGCACACCTCTTCTGTTTCCCTCAGGATACAACCCCTGTGACAGCTCCTCCCCTGAGAGAACAGTCTGTATCTTCACACCGAGAAAGTTCTGGGAAGAACAGAAAGAGACAGTGAGATAGAGGGAGAAACAGAGTGAAAACTAGGTTTACTGTACTATTAATATCCATACGAACCGGCGTAATTCGCTATGGTATGAGGTCATGACCTTCCTTATATGGCTTGAATTAAAACTATAACAGAAATGTTCAGAAAATCAGAAAAGAGTGGACGAGTTACCTCCTTTTTCTTCTTTTGCTCTTTCATAGTTAAGCTGTAAATCAGTGACACATTTTCCCCAAAGAGATGAGGTGTCGCTACTGCAATTACTGCTGCAGACAGACATGTGACCAGAAAATAATCTATAGTGCAGGACTGGAGCGATTCAATGACCGCTGCATACATTAGACGTTACATGAAAACGCCTATTCTTCCCAAGCAGCGCTCCATTTTATCTTCCCGTGGATGGATTCGAGCCATGTCCCATCTGAGTGGGCATAATTAACACCCAGTGATAAAACCCAGCCTCGGGGGAGCTGTCCACTCACAATATATTTAATTGAAGTAAATGATATAAAAGGATAAATTGTGAGTTATATCGAGCTGCCTTGACCAAAGGGTTGAACCATAAACTATTATACAAGGCATAGTCATTTTCTTTGGAGCATTCATTAAATAAAATGGTTCTAGGCAGGCACTGAAATCCAGGCGAGTGCTCACTCATCCCAGCTTACTCTCCTTTCCCAAAAATAATGTGTGTGTATACGAGTCCTAACATACACTTAAAATGTGCTGTCTGTGTACAGTATCTGCCTACAGGTTAATGTGTGTGTGTGTGTGTGCATTTCTTCATGCTAATAAGCAACTTCTGAGGGGCTATACCCACCTTTTCTGCCCTGGTCTGTTTAGACCACTGACAGATCATCACAGAGGTCAGAGCCTCTCCAGACAGGCCGCTGAGTCTCTGATCCACTGACTTCATCAGCATGCACATATACACGCAAACATATGCAAATTCAAGTGAACAATTCACACACACACACACATGCTAACCAGACATTAAAGAGGAAAATTAGGTTGACTGACACAAACCCACATTCGCCAAACAATTCTATGCACACACACGCACTCAAACACGTCGATTTCAATGCAAGAAAGAGTTTTGCAGATGCATCGCATTTACATCCTCTTACATCTAACAAACATACCCAGGTAAGATACACAGACACGGCTTGCATTCTAATACCAGGCAGTTGTGTTTTTTTTCTGCCATGCAATCACAGTGACAAAGCAAAGCGATGTGAGAACACATGTCCCAGTTGCCTTCTCTGGCTCCAGATCACCATGAATGTTTGCTTGTTAAGCAGTCTGTTAAAGTCTGTGCATCAGTCAGGGAATATGAAAGAACAGCAAAAGCAACCTGAAATGAGTATTTCAGTTTGGCAGTGGGCTACATTCCTGTATAAACGTTTTCATCTTCATAGATTGTAGAGACCCATGAAGATAAGCATTAGCCCAAGACAGTGTCCTCCCCAATGTCCAGTGTAAACAGGTTACTGTAGATGGCTGGACTTCCTCAGTTAAATTTCAGTATAGTCTGAAGATCACAATGGAGGTGGAGAAGATACAGTCTAAATATATTAATTTTAAGACATGCAGTCATAAACCTACCGGTTCACAGAACAGAGCGTGGACAGAATTTGTATTGACTGATATAGTAACGAATTAAATTTGTGAATGAGAAGAGCAGGCGGGGGGCGCCGGAATATTTATGAATGGAGATTGACAGCAGGTGGAGAATTAATAGTAGAAGAACAAAAGAGCAAATGTGAAAGAGAGGATCCTTCACAAAAGCTTCATTAAGAGAATATTATCGGACTCATTTAAATGCACAGTGGGATTTCATTATAATGTGGGATTCAGCTGGCACTGTTATCAAGAATGGCATACAAGAGTGAGCAGGTAAAGGGCCAATGGCTTGTTAAAGGCCACTTAGACATGTGGCTCCAATCTTTCACCTGTGACCTTTTGATGACAGTAAAGCCTGTCTGCTTTTGGAGCTTCCTTCCTGTGTATGAAAGAGCTACAGTATAGTAGCCTCTCTATAGGGGTTAAAGGCAGGTTCCCAGAAACACAACATGCATGTTACAAGAGCTGCAACTAAAAATGATTCCTATTGATGACTAATGTATCATCTGTATTTATAGCCATGGCAGCATCACCATAACATTGACTTGACTTTAGTGATCTTCTGGTTTCAGTTTGTCTAATACTTAGGTTTACAAATACCTGCAGAACCAATCATACCCCTATCCGCCCCAGCAGTGCTTATTGTTAGTAATGCTAAGTAGCAAATGTTAGCATGTTACACACTGACACTGACACAATGGCACTGGTGACATGACATACACACTAAACGTCAGCATGTTAGAATAGTCAATGCTGATGTTAGGTTTTGTTCGACTCCCTAACCCCAAACATTTAAACCATGAACTAATTGATACATTTCCTGATCATACATCCATAAATCCCATAGATCTACAGACATCAACACTTATCATGTTTCCAGTTCCCCCTAAGCTAATAACTCTCACAGTGACACATAATCAGAGGAGTCTACACTGTCTGTATGTTTGTATTAGTGCACGTGCATACATGAGTCTTTACATAAGTGTATGTGTTTGTATGATAAAAAAAGTGCACACTCAGGAAAAGTCATTATGTTTACTAATGGTAAAATGATGTCAGAGAGGCTTTTTGAGCCACTTAGCTCTGAAACCAGATCAATAGTGCAGCTTTGGGATTATTTACACTATCCACATCTCAATTTAGGGTTGCGTCTTGTTCATCACTCGCAGATAAATGTATGTTTCTGTAGCAGGCAGCTGAATTAGGTATAGTGGGTGTCTATTAGAGTATTGATTTTTGAGTCATTCTGGTTGAGATCATCAGCTAAGTGGGGTGACACACAGAAACTGGACATAGACCTGAATCTGCAGGGAATTTATTGACCACGGAGGAGAACGAGGAGTGCGTTCTCGCATTTAGAGCATGGTTCTGTTAGATCTAGCTGAGGTCAGTATGGATTATTTACACTGATCACATTTCCTTGAAAGAATCCAGTGGAAACACACACACACACACACACACACACACACACACACACACACACACACACATACACACATACACACAAACAACCACACAAATATCGCTTAAGACATCTGAATGTAGTTTGTTATAACTTGGAAAAGTGATAATGCGATACAGATGAATGCAGGTTATATGAGTGCATGATGGTTTGTTGCAAGTTTTTGATTGCTTATCATTTTACAGCTTCAGCAGTCAGGGCTACAAATAAGACGGCAGAGGGTTGTGATTCTGCCAAAGTGTTATAAAAATCCAATGTTTGGCAGATGCTTGGTTCACCAGCAGTCTAAAAATATCTGTTTTGCAAAGCAATCTGAGAGGGATCACGCTCTCCAGTGTGTGTTTACTGCTCCTTCCTTTTGAATTGTCTTTATGTTTGAATCTGACATCCCACTGTTTATTTCAGGATCTCCATGCCGGCCCACAGAGGCCAAGCAGCGAGGAGTGATGGTAAGATCTTGTAACATTGCATCTTTGATTCCTGAACCTCTGCCACAGTCCTGCCAAAGCCCCCACTGTGCTTTGCTCCCATGTCTCCCCACCTTTCCCACCCCGTCACAGATGAGAGAGGAATACAAATGCCTGCGGTCCCTGAAGCCCAGCCCCCCTTCCCCTCCTCCTCCTCCTTCTCCTTTCACTGCTATATCCCTTCTCCTACATCTACACCACCCTCTGCCTGCCTCCCTCCATCCCTGACTGCTCTCCTCCAAGGACAGCCAAAGACATTCTCCTGAGTGAGATAAGAGTGATTTCAGCCGACACAACATGGCAGCGCTCACACAGCCGTCTGTGGCGGCCGCCCTGCGGGTGTTACTGGTGGAGCCACACTGAGATTGAGCCTTTGAATGCATATGTTTGACTTGCTGTCGCAGCACCAGTGATGTGTCGCATTGGGAAACCCATCCATATTTGTCTTTCTTCGTCAGTGACAGGGCCAAAGGCAGCAACGCAGCAACGTTTGAGGAACACAGCGTTCTAAAGCGGGAGGCACTTGTCATGTTACAGATATGCTACAAGTGACCCGGGTTAAAAAGCCAGTGGTTGCAGAATGAATGGTGAATGAATGAGTCCTCTTTTCACGTGTCTCTCAGCTGAGTCTCTTTTTGTTTTTTACTCCATAACATATCGATGTTTAGTCCGTCATGTGATTAACTGCTTGATGTTTGTTGTGCAAAGAAGGTGTCTGTGCTACACTTTCATTTAATTCACATTGAAAACTGATAAATTATGCCTTTATCACACATGCAACTGAGTGTATTAGCAAATATTTTATGGTCACAACAAATCAAGACTACAACAGCAGATATAAATCACAGCTTTCTGCCATTCAACGTGCTGAATAAATCAATCATCTAATGAATTTCTCTCAGTAATCAATTAATCTGTGTTTTGTGCACGGGAAACAATTTTGAAACCTGTGCCTCTGACAGGTAGAAACATGGTTCAGGTGACACGTAAACTCCAAGACCGTGAATTTGTGTTTGCGCCTGCATGCGGTTCTTGACAGGGAATGTATGGGTTTTATGACCATCATCTGTGAAGTTATTTGGCTCCAGAAGGACAAAGCAGGGAGAGGTGATTAAGAAGCAGAATGGAATGTCACACCTAATAGATACAGAGTCGGTCAGGGGAAATAGGAAAGGAGCCTGCGAGGAGGAAGGGACAGGAAAGGGGAGACAAAATGCAAAGAAAAAAGGTCTATTTAAGTTTATGTCCGTGTGTGTGTTTGTGCGTGCACGGGACAGAGCACGATGCGTGTGCACTGTGTGTGTGTGTGTCCACATGAAGGGCCTGGAGAGAAATTGGAGAGTGTGTGACTGGAGGTGTTCTAGGCTCCCCCAATTTCAGGTGTAATTACCCAGACAGAAAATGAGAGGTAAGTGGACTAGACAGAGCCTCCTTGAGTCCCCTTTTCTTAGATACGGCCTCCTCCATCCTCCTCTAAACAATACCAGGAGGACAACATTTAAAGCCATAAAAAGGTACAGTATATACCACTTTTTGGCTTCCAGGACTGGATAAATTTGCTGGCTGTTGCACTGTTTTAATCCCATCCTGCATCATGTATGTGTAGACTGTTTACTACATTAAATTAGTACATATGTATTAAATACATGATTAAACTTAAAACATTTGGAGTCCTTAACTGTTCAGAGGAATGGAAACTTTGCACAGTACCTCCAAGAAAAGGTTGAAAAAGACATGTGGCTTCAATCTTAAGTGAGTGGTTGAAAAAGAAAAAATCAAAATCAACCTTTTCTTTATTTGACATTGGCTTCGTTGCTTTTACCTTCATCAAAGTTGACTGCTTTCCCATTGCCAACTAAAAGCCTGCCTTTTGACCTAGAAAAGATTGTTTTTTACCACACCTGTGCTGCCTCCTGAGTCTGCGTTTGGGCACTAAATCTGTGATTTCATGTTACAAATATTGTCTGGGTAACAGACTGCCAACGAAGCGCGGCAACTGGAAGCTGCCCAGTCCTCCCACTCTCCTCCATATTTGGCTGCTGAGCTGTTCACTGATGCAGTTCCAGGTTAAAGACATGCCTGGATCTAGATCAACCCTGCATCTACAGTGGATACCCTTCATACTCTTCATAGGGTACTTTTTTTTGGCAGTTGTAAATGTTTCTTCGTTGCACATGCTGGTGGCACAGGAGGTCCAGTGATAGTGGTAAACTGACCTATTTCCTTTTCACTACATCAAGCCTCTCCAAAGGGTACAGGCAGTATCTACAACCATCACTTGTCCTGGGAAAGAAAAGAAAGCACCATTGCTATCCCGTTTCTTCAGTGGCAAACGCACACACACACACACTGACACCATCTGTGATATTGTTGAAGTATGAGTTAAAGCAACATCTGTGGTACACAATTTTATCAAGAAAACTGCAAGGCAGCAGTTGGAAAGGCAGAGGGACAGCTCTCTCAAAAGCCTCAAGTCTGAAATAAATGTTTGTTTCTATATTGTAGAAGTTGCTGCAGGATGTAGAACTCATCTCCCACACGTCAAGCCATGGGCAAATCTGACTGCTCTGTGGAGTGATCTGTTGTTTATCAAGACCCTTCCTGTGGACTTTGCTGTCAGTAGTGTTGAAACCTCTGGCCAAATGTATATACATCAGTATACACCCATTATCTGAACCATTATCTGGTTTTAGTCTGTTTCTGTTGTATCCCAAATGCAGTATCTCAGGATCATGCTGTTATCACAGCAATATAAAGGTGATATTTACATCTCACGTTTCATATTTGCTGTTGCAGCACGTTTGCTTCTTGATTGGGTCTTATCAGTCATGAAATGTCCTTCCCTGATTTGTAACATTTATATCTCTATCAAGCCTACGCACCCTCTGTGATTTCATGCTAGTGTGGGTACAAATTTCCAATTGTCGTGACTTGTTCCGGCAGCAGATCAGATCTGAAGATGTCCCTGTATTTGCAGCAACTCCTAATCTATGTTTTCCACTGCCATGACTGCCCATGTGTTACTCTCAGAAACAGGTCTACCTCATTGTTGGTCCGAGCAAAGAAATCTTTCGTCTTACTTTTCTTTTGATGACACGACATGCTTATACACATTTTCAGTCCTAAAATGCTAGTCTGGATTTTTAAAACTGAAACTTATTCATTTAGATGTGGCATACAACTCCTTCCTGTACTTTCCTGGAGAAGTTCTTGATACTATAACGTGCTTTTTACTTTGACTCCATTCTGTTTCACGAACACTGTACTTTTTCATTCTCTGCATTTATTTCAGACTGCTGTAGTTACTAGTTACTATGTCGATTATAGTCGGAAATAAATTACATGTAAGCAAGTCACCTCACAGCTATACAGCAGTTTAAGAGTGTGAAAGGGCCAAAGGCAACAATATATACCAACATACTATTGTATGTTGGAAATATTATATATTGCTGTTTACAGGAACTATAAGCTATAGAATTTAAATGATACAGGTGCTCTGGTTAGCAATGTGACTAACATGTATTTGTAACACATTAATTGACTTTTCTGCTCCTCTGTGATATTCACTATAATATTATATCAGTAACCAGCGTTAATCATAGGTCTAATACACTTAATAAAATAATTACCAGAGAAGTTAATTATCCTTCACCTGGGATATTTGCCTTGTCATCATCAATTGTAAAGGAGTTGCTGGAATCACTAGAACTAGGGACCACAGCATCCACATGCCAAACCCCGATCTTGTTTTTTAGTATCAAACACAGATTTCATCATGCTCTATAAAATTCCTCCAAAAGAGCAGAAAGTATGGCCTGGCCTCCTCAGCTTCCGTAGTTGAAACACACGAAATACAACAGGGTCTTCATCAGACCCCTGCTTCCATCCAAATAAACCATCCAACTGAATGGACTTCCAGGCTAATTCCATGAAAACAGCTTGTGGAAAATAACCAGTATGGATGAGACTGACATAGGTTGTTTTAAGTCAATTTACAGAGAGGCTTTGTTCTAAAATGTTCTCAGAAGGCTCCGTGGTTCACAGATGACAAACTTTTAAATACAGAAGTGTCTTTGTTTTGTTCTGCAAAGTACACACACAACCATCCCACCTGAATGCTCATATAGATCTGGCCTTTTACCACAAATGTCATCTTTCTCTTTGCTCGAAACTTTATCACTGAGAGGTGAATGCTTACCCAAGGCTGTGTGATCGAATGGCTCCCTGTCAAATGGTTAAACTGTTTAGCCTATAATATTAAGGTCTGTGGCATTTGTGCGGGGTAAGGTCTAAATGCAAGGAGACATCTTTTATAGCGTGACCTTCTCAACAGACACCCCTCCTCTCTCCTCCTCCCGTCTCTCTCTCGCTCTCCTTCTGCATTCACACTATGTCCTTGTTTGTAACATTCCCCCACCTGGCTCGATGTGTGGTTCTGTTTATATCAGATTTAGTAGAGAACCCCCACTCTCACCAACTGGAGAAAAGTGCCTACTGAGTAATACAGAAACACAAACAAGACAAGGAAAACAGATAATGGATCTTATTTATGAAATATCATGTATCTGGGGAAAAGACAATTTGAACTTTGAAAGAAGAAAATAACAAATCAGATTTTCTTGCATCATCTGTGCTCACTCTTTTATGTTTTTTTTTTTAGCATTAACCTCAGGATACAAATTGTGAATATAATATTTGTCCTTTGAAAAACTGAATTATGGAACTGTGTAAGCTGGAACAGAGTCACACAAAATCATTATCAGAGTCACAGACCAAGACTCACCCTTGGGCAAGGTGATGCAACTAGCAGGTGGTGGATATGGGGAGAGCTGGTAAAATAGGAAACAGAACAGTTTACTCTGAAATGTGCATTGGGGAAAAAAGCTATTGACATGTCTGTGCCACGACTTCTTGTGTGTGCTTGTGTGATATTTTGCCCCTGTACGTCAGGGTTGTTCCGGCCAATTGATTTAGTCTTTTGTGCAGAAGTGAATCCATTTGCATAATTGCAAACCTGCAACTGCTTTCCCACTGTAACACCCCCTTTCTTCTGTTTCTTGTTTCTGCAAGTAAACATGAGGGATATGACTGAATGCGGATAGATTCGTCAGATACGGACAGCATGCACTCTCAAGATATGAATGCCAGTCTAAAGGGAGCAGTCATGTTCTTTTTGCTGTTACAATGTTTTCACATATTTCATAACAGCGAGAAGAAAACCCACATACTGAAGCGGCAATAAAGGCCTATTATCATAAACGTTCCTCACAGTCAGCTTCTAGTCTGAAAACAGTGAGTCGACTGTAGTCGGACCTGCTGACAGGGGCGCCACACACCCACACAAAGACGCACGCACACAAAAGCAGCTCCACACGCCTTCTGTCAATCCTCTCTCTAATTCAGCTATTCAAACACCAAACTCTACTTATCACATTTTATTAGACAAAATGGGTGAAACTGTTCAGTGAGAGTTTTAGATTAATGTTTACTAGTGTTTTGGTCGAGACTATGGTTATGACCAGTGCTCAAGTGTTTGCTTCTTCCATCGGAATAGAAACAGACACAGCCAATACAAAACATATATTTTTTAGAGCCCCCACAATCAACAGTTTTATTGCTCTAAACTAATAGTATATTATGGTGCTATAGATACAGACTGGATGGCAGGGAATGTCTAAAAACTGAGCAGAAAATATGTTCTCCTCCTGCAGAAAGTGATTTTGGATTAGCTGAACCTTAAAGTCAAACCGAGGGAAAGCGTCAATGGTGCATGTTAATCTTGTGGCTGTGATTGCACTAGCTTTACTGGTGCATGTTAACAAGGAACTTCCTCCGAGCGTTTAAGCTGATGTAATTCTTTGCAAAGGTCATAGTAACACTGTACATGTTTTGAGAAAAAAAATGTGGATATTCAAATGTGTTTGCTCACAAAGGCACCGTGCTGCTTGTTCTTCTCTTGTTTTAAACATCATACATAAGGTTTTAACTATGTATCCGTGCTTTTGCTTTAATAAATGATTTCTTTAATCTCTTAGCAAGTTTAATGTCACTTATTTGCTTAGCTGGAGGTCTGCAGGCACCACCTGAGCTGTGATGTCAGGTAACAAGATATATGCTGTAATTCTGTGAGTAATACCCTCCTTTGACCCTCTGATTATTGGCAAAGGAAGGTCAATTTACAGTTAGTCTGAGCTTACTCGACCACAGTAGTCATATGGTAAAGAGTGGCTGTAGTTCAGCTTGGCTAAACACACACGATGAACACTTGCCTGCTAGAAACCACTTGCTATTTGTTACGTGTCGACTCTGACAATCCATCAGAAAACAAAGTGCAAGTTAAGATTTATATTTGCATTCTGTAAAGGAAGTAAGCAGACGTAGCAGTTTGTCTTAATATTATATCTGAAATTTCCCCGGTGTGGGACTAATAAAGGATATCTAAATCTAAATCTAAATCTAAATATTAGGGAGATAAACAAAACAACATATAAAAATATGCACATTCTATCAGTAAAAGATAAGTAGATCAAGCAGGCTGTCATCTTCTAACAGCATTTTCTTTAATTCACTAGAAAAATGATCACATTAATTTAAATGTGTATAATGCAAAACAAATGCCGAGCTGAAATATTAATGTAAAATGCAAAAGAAGGGTAATTTATTGAGCTAAACTTTAATTGCTGAATTATATTTCTCCCCTTTTGAGAGGAACTCCTGCTTAATTACTGACCCTAAATGTCTGCCGTTTGGATAAACATGCCATTATTCTAGCTTCGAATGACATTCAGCAACATAACTGACTGCGTTAAAGTGTCCAAATTTCTTAAAAACTGTAAATTGTAACCATTTTTAATATTATTTATGGTTGATGTTTTTTCAGCAAGTGTATTCGCAGTCTTTAATCCTCTCCCTATATTATAGATTTCTTTATTAGTTGTGTGGTCTGACATTCCTGTGCAGGATCAGATCTCAGGATCACATTGTGGTGGCAATTATTGCTTTGCTGCCTTTTTCATTAAAACAACATGAGTTTGCTTGGCTGCTCTGTCAAAAACTACACCAGTGGGTCTCTCTTTGTATTTCTCACAACATAGCTTTTCAGACAGTGTTTGGCGTAGTACTCAACTGCATTGATTGGTACCACCAGTAATCACGATTGTTGCCAAGTCAACCAGGACTGAATTCTTCCAATAGTTGTGAAAACATTACAGCATTTATCAGAAAACAAAGTGTAAATGCTGCTATTATCAAACACTACTGAGCATTATATAAGTCACTGATTGCATGAACATTAAAAAAATAAAACTGAGTGCCAGTAAAGAATATCTGTATCCTGGTTTTAATGCAATTTCAAGCTTCCATCAGCTCCCAACTCTCTCTCTCACACACACACGCTCACCCACACACAACACACATATATTCAAACTCACAACTGTGTCAGTGTCAGCAGAATGCAGTTTTATAATCAATTTGGACTTGGGGGTGGAGTGGGTTGATGTTCCTTACTGCAAAGTAAATCCCAAAGTGAGTGTTGCTCAAATAGTGCAAGCAGGGCAATCAATTTCACCAGTCCGACCACTGGAGAGATGGGTGTTGTGAAAAATATGAGTTCAGGCAGAGAGCGACAGTTTCTTCATGTTGCCTCAGAGTGAGGCGCTCTTATGTCCTCTCTGTCCTCACGCACATCCCCATTTTGACTTTACACCAGTTTTCTGCCTCAGTGAGAACACATTGCTGGGATTGCTGTAAAATCATATGATCACGACTGCATTCTTTCAGGAAAATTAATGTTCATGGAAGTCAGAAGTATGAAAAGCAGTTCGTTCATTCAAACTTAAACATACCTTCCAAAACCGCATGTCTCGGTAGTCTCAAAAATCCTTCTTCAATATCCACCCTTTCCAATAAATGAATGTACTTTAACAGGATATGCCAGTTTGACGAGATTCATCAAAGTCATCCTTATTCCTTTCAGGTCCTCTGCTTTTATTGGCAATCTCACAAATGTGATTCTCTAAAATTGTAAGCTGCTTTAACTGTAAGGGCATCAGGTTTTTAATCTGGCTTAAAAGCCCATTAAAATCCATGAATCAGTTGGCACGATAAGGAACTGTGGAGGACATTCCCCCTTTAAGAACTGTGTAATTACTTCTCTCATGTTTTATATAGATTAATGAGGACACAATTTTCTGGGAATCGTTGGCGAGCTATATCTCATCCATAGAGATGAGGACAAATATCGCCTTTGTTGGGTCACTGAGATCTTGAGACTTGAGGAAGTTATTTTTAGAGTGTCTACTGCATGTTAGTTAACTTATTACAGCTGAGGTTTTACAGGTTTCAAGGACCTCACAAAACCTGCGGTAAGCCCCCCATGGACTGTGAGTTGAATCCCAAATAGGAAACCAACCGGGGTCCATAAAACTGTCCTTCAGGCCGGTGCTCTAATGGCTCCTTGTCTTTCTGGCCATGTCGATCACTAAAGAAGCCTTGGTCAGCTCAATCATGGACTCACAAAGGACAAGAAAATACTTCTTTGGGGCCCGAGCGTTGCTGCTCATGGGCCAAATTTGTAGCTCTCCTCGGTCCAATCATTCCCTCTATTCTCAAAACAAGTAATCCATACGGGGCCTGCGGATGATTCCTCATTGGTCCCGCTACTGTCCTACTGCTGCAATCCATACAGTCAGACACACATGGGGGCAATAAATGGCTGATGGTCCAATTTTTTTGGTTGTCTGAATAGGACCGAAATCACTGTCCCTTCTGAGACACACACAGACATGGAGTGCAGAAACGAGCACACAGCGCTGATTCCCTGACAAGTTAAACCTGACACTGGGTGTTAAATCAAACGTAACGGTTCCCCGTGACGATTCCTGAGGAACAAAAACAGTTAAAATCCAGTGTTTTCCTTTTTTTTTTTAACAAATCCTGACAAATATCGATTAAAATATTCGAAATGTTGCATTGTTAATGTTCACGTTTGCTTGCTTGCAGTCTTCTGTCTTCTTCACACTTAATCCAAACAGCATGAAACTGGAGTGTGTGTCCTCAGTGTGACCCAGTCATGAAAGTGCTGCTTTATGTTGAGGACTGGTAGAAAACCCTACAGTCTGCCTTTATCTGATTCAGTGTTGTATCATTCAGTAATTATAACGCTAGAAAAAATGAACATTTAATTATATAAAAGTGTTAATGGTCATAGCATGAGCCCTCCACTTTCCCTCTGACTTCTCTTGTAAATAATTGTACAACATTAATGAGAGTAAAACTACAATTCAGAGCATTTACCTACCTATTTATTTACCCAATGCATATACATTATTAAATAATGTTTAGATTATATTATATTTATGTGCTTCATAGCAGCAGCCTGTAAGTTCCTAGACCTCTGCCACTCAACCTTTTCAGAGCTGTTGTAAAACATGCAAATCCATGCCAGTAAGCCAAAGCACACCTGTTGAAATCCACTGGTCTGGCCAAAATCCGCCTCTTCAAAGCACCCGGAGAGAAAGTCGGACGTGTCTTTCATTCAGCAGCCTCCACGCTCAGTGCACCGCTCAGGCCCACGCACACCTGTTCCAAGTGCTGGCCTCCTCTCCCTGTCATCTAATTTGTGATTCATATCAAATGGATGCATGGTTAATGTACAAACTGTTGGCTTTCTGCTTGGTTCTGCACATTATCTGGATGTGTTCCACAACCTGGAAATGATGACAGCTATCAGAAAATGTGTGTGTGTGTGTGTGTGTGTACGTGTGAGACAGAGAGACGTAATAACAGACTTTGATTATCCTTTGTGCCAAACACAGTTATTAATGAGGCACCACAGTCATCCTTTATACCATCTGTGTCCTCCATGCTAAAGAAGCAGCGTTCAATCGCTCTTCTATGTCAAACGCTGCAGCTTCACACACAGTCTCTTGCTTCCTATGAACCGCTGTAATGTCGCTGATGAAAAAGCATCCATTAGCATCCTCAGACCACAGTGTTTCTAATTCCCATCATCTTTTTTTTAGTCATATTTATGTCTGCCTTTCTCCACCACGTTAATCCCTTTCATCAAGATCCCTAATTTTAAGTCTTGAGTCACACTTTAGAATACAGTAAAAGAGTTAACATGGACTGCAAAAACAACAGTGACAAAATACTGAAGATTTCAAAAATTCTCATTCTGATATTTGATGTTTGGTTGATGCTGACACATGACATTGGTATACAGGACATTTACTTGATTTTAGGGGCTCAGGAGTTTGTTCCCTACATCACGTTAGGAAGGAGAATCTCTTCTTTAATAAGGACATTAAAAAGGGCTGATAAGTTCCCTGAGAACTGTGAGATACAGGAGTTATTGAATGCTAAATATGTGAATTAGTCTGAATCAGCTGCTGTGTAGCCACAAATCTACAAAAGAGTTACCAGTTCTGCGCACAGTAGTGCATCTCGAGTAGGTACTGATTCATTACTTCATAACAACATGACTGTTTTTGTGCCCCTTTAAGTGAAGTGAGGCACCATCTTATCAAACTGACAAACACTTTGTCTGTGAATTCAACAGTTCCCTGCTTGCAGCTACAATTTCCCAATGACAAACTAGAGATTGCGAAATACTTGAAATAGAGTTGTAACCAATTGCTTCATTGTTTAGAACCATCAGTTTATACCTAATATATCTTCTGTTTCAATTTGTGCTCCCATCTTCATGTCCTTATCTCTGTCTTGTGCTTTCTCTCTCTCTGCCTGTTCCTCCATACCTGTTTCCTTTAGCTCATTCATCCATTTATGTACCTCCTCCTCTCTCCCCATCTTCTCATCTTCTCTTTTTTCCTTTTCTCACCCTCTCTTTTGCTCATTCACTACTTTTCTCTTTGTTTTTCCTCCATCTGTGTTATCACACGGCCCCACTGATGTAAACTGACATGTGAAATTTAGCTAATTGGAGGGTCTGGCGCTACTTAATCCCATCTGACAAATAATCCATTTCTCCTTTCCCCCTGTTCAATGCAACATTCATCAACTCAGAAACAAACGTGTTGCTTGAGGTATTGTAAGGATCAATCATAAATGAGTCATGAGCTTCCTATTTCAAAACGAGAATGACAGTATATTTCCTACAGTGATTTTGAGACTCAGGCCGCATTGGTCTTGACATGTGTGACTGATCGCCAAAAGTATGTTTGTATTGATGTGGCGTGAAAATAAACCATTTTATTTGTGGATGTATCGACTCCCTATAATTTTTCCATACTTTGTTGTGCTGCAAACTCAATGGACTCTCGAAATCTGAGAAAACCCTTCAAGAGAATGATGGTCCCTTATCTTCGGGCAGAGTGCAGCAACTTTTAAGATGCTACTCCTTGCCCAAGTCGTCAAACACATTTTTACATGAATGCGTTTCCTTTGTCAGAAAAATATTTGTATAGCATATTATTTGAAAAACCTGTATTGTTTGCATTCATGATACTGGCCTTTAGCAGGTGTTTCACTGCATTTCTTGGCATGTGACTAGTGGAACCAATCACAAAAGTATTTTGATTCGGCATGAATTGCAACCAGAGGCACTACGATGCTGATATCCAGCGCGGTAATTGTCTCAAACCGATAACATTGCACTTTGATTATTAATATGCAGTTAGTAGAAACAAGCATTATTTCTAACTATCAATCACTGAAATCAGCTATTTATTAGCTTGCTGTCTGGCGTTTTGTAGACCAATCCATCAACCTGACGTGCCTCCTCTGTGGACTTTGCGGCTCTCTAATACCATGACATGACTTCCTTCCTAATTAATACAGCTACATGAGGATTTTGTTATTTGATTTTAATTGTTTTTGAGGATTTGCTGAAATAACTAGTTTTATTGAAGAGAGTTATTAAAATCTTGAGAATCCCTCCCTAAAGGCCCTATAGTTTTCAGAATACCCGCTCACCTAATCATGCACTCTTACTTCTTATCTGTTAGACTCAAAGCATTTCTTAGCTCTTGTCCACATTGTTTACCGTGATCTTTGCTTGTGTCGTGCTTATTCTACATGTACGTCACCTTGGATAAAAGCGTACAATTGTAGAATTGTAAAATAACATTTTTACATGACAGGGAGCTGAGAGGCTGCTCTTAAATGTGGGAGGAACCAGCACGTCAAAACAAAAATCTCCATTTTATCAAGTAAGTTGTGTCTATTGTTTAGCCCGAAACGTCTTGTTTTCTTCAAGATGCTATAGCAGCATCTATGCTAATGTCTTCGAGGCCACCATTGCTTTCAATGACAATAAGCACTTGCTTCATCTTTATCCATCTTAATTCAAACAATGCCCGTAACTGCCTGTAGATTGGAAGTGCATAACTTGAAAACTGGCATGATGGATTGTCAGCTCAAAGCTTAATCCAGCTGCCTTACAGAAACTATTCTGCCATAAGGTGGAAAAACTCTGAACTATCCCTTTACCACAAAAGTGTTTACCCCTTTGACCTCATGATAATTCTCTTGTGACTGATGGGAGAATCCATTCTTGTAATCAGCGCAAAGGCACTTCCAAGCTCCTCTTAGCATGTCATTTTGTCTTCCACCGTTGTATAATCCTTCTATATCTCCACAGAGGGGGCCAGGGCAGTGAATTAATAATAGTCTCTGAGGGTTGCGGCTCAAACCTCTCTCAAAAATGAGGTCTGACAAAGTCTCCGCTCTAATTGTATAAGCATTGCCACTTTTCGTCCACTTCCCAGGCACATCAGTGGAAGTGATGCTTGCAAGAGCTGGCCTCTTGACCCTGATGCTGCTGTCATATCTCTGCCCTGCCAGCTATCCCCTCAGCAGGAAATCAAATACACTTAATGGAGAGAGGAAACATTACGACTGTAATCGAACCTGGAACGAGATAAGTGTGTCACCAATCACCACCTTCCTGCATATCTTTGCAATGGTGGAAAAAACCTTTTACGGTAACTCCAGTGTCAGCGGTCCTCATGGTTTCACTTGAATTGTGTGATGACATGGTGCCTCATACGCCGAGTGTATTCAATGACCTTCAGGCACATAAAGCCCATAATAGAATTTCACCAATGCACAGCAGGGAAACCTACAATTCAGGAAAAAATTACCTTTCAGAACTACAAGCTTTTAAAACACCAGTAGCCAGAACAGCGCGAAGAAAATGTAAAAGTATTGTTATTGCCTAATACAGGCTTTGTATTCTTGTATTTATTATATTGCCACTTACACGGTCACTCAGAAACACGCGCACGCACACACTGAGCCATGCGTCCATTCACTGATGGCCTAAACAGCTCCTGATGGGCTGCAGAGTGCATGGCCAGTGGATCAAGTTCTCTCTTTGATTGAGGTCAGTGTTCCTGAGAGCAGAGGCTTAGTGGTGCTCAGCTCACCACAATCCAGCTCCTGTTTCAGGGGAAATGGGCAGACCTCAGAGGGCAACCTCAAGGTGAAAGACATGATAAGTGTTGGGGAGTACTGGAGGACTGATGCTGTGTCCACATTAAAGATGGGGATCATTTCTGTTGAGTCAGAGGACTGAGGTTTTTGAGAGATGCTGACTTCGAGCATAATGTTACTAAGACTGTAAAATACTTTTTATAATAGTAGTTAAAGAGTTTGCATACGAGAGAAGCTCTGAATGAGACGTGTTACTGGGTTCAAGAAAGAGAGACCCTCCTCCGTCTTGTTCATATCCAGTTTTCACCCCATCTGGCACACTTGGGTCCCCCCACCGAGCACATCAGAAGTCCTGCACCACATCCCATCCATCTTGATCTTCAACCATTACTCTTCACTCCCCCATGACCTACTGCGCAATTTGTCGAATGTAATACTCGATCTGATTACTCTTTAAGCCTCTTTTTAAGGAAAGTCTCTCCTAATCGAACTGGCCGTTGACTACTTGCAGTCATGTCCAAAAAGTTCTTAAAGTCGGGAGATTTCTAGAAACTTTTTAAGTTGAGAGACTTTATCAATTCTCTGTGAGAATAATACAGCCAATATTTAATCTCCCAGCTTGAATTGAAGCTGGCAAATGGGTCAGAATCAATCTGCAGAACAAGGTGAGCCATGAGGAGTTCAATGAACCTGATAAAATATAATTACACAGAAATATTGATGGTCTGTGTTTGACAGATTGATCCTACGTCATCCCCTTTTGTACTGATTCATTTTACTATTAATACTACAATATAGCACATATATACTGTATATTTTTTATGTTTTCTATGTATTACACCAAATAATACTTTAATCTTAATACTTTTATCTTAATCTGTGATACAGATGATAGTGATAGCATATTTTGCTTAATCATTCAAATTAACAATTACAAGTCATTTCTGTAGACTGAATCAATGCATTGCTTCAAATGTGACATCCTAGTAATGTGGTTATTTACAGCAATTAACAATCATAGCTATTTACCCCACAGCTCTGCCGCATATGTGCACCACAGTCTATAGCTGAAGCTCATGCTTCCTACTTTCAAACTGTCATAACAATGCTCAGTGTCTCACGCTCTCACAAACCAATAAGGTGTAGAACCAACAGCCTTCTCTCCTCATCACAGCGATACAGTAATACATTAACAATAAATAATGAAGAAATTCATCAGAAGAGACTTTGCATATAGATAGCCTACTTAAGCCGGAAGCGACCATTAACATAACTTGCGGGGAGTGTTGGATAATTAGAGTGGCTCTCCTTCTTTCCTTCCCTTTCTGTGACTAATAGAGAGGCCACGGTGACAGAAGGAGGGCACAGTTCTCTCAAGACTGTGGTTCATCTAACATTTACCAAACTCTCTACAAAGCAGGAGAACCCCGAAAGACTGTAGACCTGCACTTTACGTTCATTAGTCGTTGAAACCAGCGGCAGAAATATCTTTAACAAAAAAGAAGACAGTTTTATTGTAGAACATTTGAATTTTTTTTTTGGAAACACATTTATCATTTACTGGATCTTAACTTTCTGTGTGGCGGTTCTGGTAGTTCTCTTGTGGGTTTCTGCCACAGACTGCAGATTAGATGATGAAAAGTTGCCTGAGTTATGAATTCTTCTTTAGAGAAGTTTCAATAGGGAGAGTTTTCTTCCCTATTACACACCGAGGATTTTGATTTTTACTCTAGGTTCAAGCAACTCACCATCTCTTCCCCTCAGCTCAAGTGACATTTAAGCTATTGTTCCTCTGGCCAGGCTCAGGTGTCCCTTTTCTAATCTTTAACCTGCATGTAAATGGTATGACATAGTGATTAGATGGTAGCTGTGACAGTTTAGTGTCCACCAATGGGCTCCCGTAGTTGGGACACTCACCACCTGTGGACCTACAAATCCTAACCTCATAGATGGAGTGCTTATCCTTGCTAAATCCCTGCCAGCACTCACCTAATTATACAAATCTCCGGTGAGCAGGTCATTAAATACAGGATATATTGAATATCATCAGGTTTTGGACCCCATCCATCAAACATCCTGTCTTTAGTCCCATCGGCAGGACGGGTCTCATGCACATCAATCAGAGCAGGGCTACGCTATTTATATGAAGCAGGTGGAGGAGTTTGGGGGGATATGCTGATGAGTTGGGTTGAGTTCCAGAGCTGTAGTGTAGACTGAAAACATTGCCTATTGTGTAATTAATGTTGGCAGCGTGGTAGCAATTTTTAAATATGCATGCAACTGTTTCCCTCATAACCTTTCCAATCTGTTCTTTCCTGCTGTCAGAAAGCCTCTCAATGGCATTAACGGCCTCAGTTGTTATGGAAACTCTGGCTTGTTAGGGATGTTAATGCTCTGGAACCTGGTGTTTTTACACTTATTCCTGCTAACATATGACTCTCGTTTTTTTTTCCCTTGCCATTCACTGTAACACACACAGAAAAACAAAGAAATGACTAATTGCTAATGGGGCTTGGCTTAAGTTTGGATAACGCTGCAAATGAAGGAATGCAGTGCATGGCATAAATCTGCTGAGGCATTATTATTATTATGAAGCATGAAACTTTCTTAAGGGCACCACCTGCAGTGACAAGTGATATTTAAACAGCTGGAGATACCACTGCTATTATATCACAACATTTTTCATAACTTTGGATGGCAGTTGCAAAATAAGACATTTTCCCAGGATCCCCATAACCACCAAAAAAACCTGCAGGTGTTCTGCAGAGACATTAGCTAAAGAGGAAAAATGCTGTGCCTATGCTTTCTCCCTGGCATTTAGGCTACTCTCACATTAATCAGAAACAAAGAAAGAATTGGACTCTGTATAAAAATGCAACTCAACAAATTATATTATTGGTACATTTAAGCCAGGACTAGAATTAATGCGTAAATAATGATATTGTTTCCAAATAAATCTTTACAGGACATTTGCATGATTTCCTCACTGTAACAGTCTGAAAATCGCTCTGAAGTTTATTCATTTGACATCGCTGCTATAGCATGAGTGGAATGTCAGCGGTGCAACCCATTGATTTGAAAAGTGTCATGTCAGGGACCTGAAAAAAGATTCAAGGACGTGCCAGAGCCCGGGTGCGTTACTCATGTGCACGACCGCTGCTCTCTAAAGGTCTGCTCAAGGCCGCCAGCCATGCATGCCAGGCTGAGAGTGAGATGTCAGGCTGTGAAAATAACACATTAAGAAAAAAATAATCCATATCTGTGTACCTTACATACAGTCATACCCTGAGACATGATGTGACACTGCCAGGTATTTGTTTGTTCATCACATTAGGTATGGGAGCGTGAATGTATGCATGTCTGTGTGTGCGAAGGTACATGTAATCTTTATTTATAATGTGTCACATGCAAATTTGATCCTTGCTTGATGGAAATCCATAAAAATGCTTCTGTTAGTAAATATCAAATTTGGCATCACGCAGCATGTTTACATGTGAAGTGAAATGCGTGTTTGCACCGTTCTGACTTATTATATTGTAAAGAGCTAGATAAGATAGATTAGGTATGAATGTCAGAAGAGTACCACTCTAATGTTTTCATTGCCAAACATGAAGCTGGAGTCAGTTAGCCCAACTTAACCTGATCAGCTGTTACTTAGACACAAGGAACAGCTGATCGGGCTCTATCTGAAGGTAGCAGAATCATCCCACCGGCCCATCTGAATCTTTCTGTTCGACGTGTTCAGTCTGTACAAAGTATAGTCATGCTTGCTGTTTCGTCCGTTTCCACTCTTCGGGGGTAAGGTAAACGAACCATGCTGCTGGCTGTAGCTTGATGAGGATGAGACGGGAAAAAGGAGCGAGACTGTCAGCAGTGTTCATTCCCTCCTCTCTAAGCTGACGATGGATGGCTCCAACACTCCCCTTGCTGGTGGCCTCTGATAAGCCCTCTTTCTGAGGCCCAAGGTGGAGGGCCCTCTTAATGGAATTGCTCTCATCTGGGTAGCAGTGGTCTATCGACTGCTCTCACCAGTGAAAGAGGACCCCCTTTGTGAACTGAATGAACTGGGAGATTGATGAGGTTTGGCTGTGTGAAATCAGCCCAGACCCATCTCCTATCTAGCCTGAAGGCTCCAAAGGACGTCTATTTAGGGGGCATAATTCATATGTATGTGAAAATGAAATGCCTCTACCGGGTTGTTGGAAAAGCAATGTAATGCCAACATATGTCACGCTCAAGTGAAACAGCCTGGAGATCCTCCATGTAATTGGCAACAGAAAACACAACATAATGTATGCCTCTGTCTCCATGCTGTGCACTGTAAAAGCCTCAGAAAATATGATAACATGGACTATAGAACAGTGGAAAAGGATGAGAAATGGTTATGTAATAGCACAATAATAAATGGCACCGTATAAACTTTCCATCTTGATTCACTCATTAATTGATAGTGTGTCAAAGGGATGCTTTTCCACCTAAATGTACGGTGTGTAAGGAAGAAAACTGAAGAGTCCTTTGTCTGCAGGTAGCAGTGGCTGTCTAACATTCTGTAATACAACAGGTTTCTCCAGAGAGTTCAGGAGGCAGACGACAGGCTGATAAGATACTTATCACTGCTGAGGCTCTACATCCTTATCTCCCTCATAGAGGGTCTTACCTTTTGGCTCTCACACACCCAGACAATGATCCATTCTCAACAGGAATGTCTCTGTGTGGAGAAAACAATTTGTTTTCTTGATTTCTTTGTCACTTTGGTGTTACCTGGAAACTGCTGTTGTAACTTTAAATGCTGAAAAAAAGAGGGAAGATCGTACACATTGATCGGGAAATGTAATGTCTTTTAATTGTGAAAGAAAATAGTTTTGTTTTTACTCTTGTCTGCAGAAAATTGAGCTGTTTCTGTGTTTTGGTCGTGCATTCATCCTGAAGATGTGCTATACTTTTGTGCAAATAGCAGTTCAAATATTACTCTGTAGCAAAAAGCCCATTTTGTTAATGCAATTGTCCCCCAGTAATGGAAAGTCCTTTGTCTTTTCTGTTGGCCCCCTGTCTCCTCCACGGTGGTATGGCCATTTAGCCAATGTAGAGATCCCATTCATCAGGCCTGAGAGTGCCCTCATGTCTGATCATCCGTCACCGGCTTCCTTGCGTCCTCGACATCCCTCCTGCTGCTTCTCAAAATAGAGTAGGAGATTAGGAAGAGAGGAGCATTTTAGCTAAGTCCCAGGAGGTCCGTCATCCCCTTCATCCCCCCGTCAAGACGCCCCACTCTCAACCCGCTCTGCCCCCCGTCTCTCCTTTAAACATCCACATTCTCTACCCCCAGCTTGCCCTCCTCTTCCTCCTTCCCCCCCCCCCCATTTCCTCCAGCATCTTCACCTGATGGAGCCATCAAGGGAAATCATTGTCCAGAAGATGTGCGATGTGCTTCAGGGGCCCACCATCAGTCATGGGCAGATGCACTAGTACAGACATGGACACACACTGGTGGGGCAGAAAGGATAAATATTGACTAGTTGCAGAAACAAAATACACTGCCAATCAAAACTTTCTGAGCAAGCTACATTTTAACATCACTGTGAATTTCCCAAGCAGTGTAACTGTGAATTCACTGCAAATGGCAAATATGAAAAAAGATATTAATACATGTATATCTTGTAATATTGATTGCGTGCAAGTGGACTGGACCTTGAGCACTCCAAATTTCTGTAGGCAACAGTTTATCATTAATTGGAGTAACTCCATAAAGACATATCATGTTTTGCACTATCGATTATTAAAGTGCTAAGAAGTCTGCAAATTCATTTCTCACTAAGTTCAACAAAACAGCTAATAAACTCTGCCTTACAAAGGACGTTAATCTACTATGGCAGCTGAAAGAGCTTCTTCACAGCAGACACTTGTTATAGCAATAAAAGCACATGTATAATTAACAATAGGAAAGTCTCAGTAAGCTGTGTCAGTGAGCGAAGATACACTATAAGAGGAAACTTGGCATGTTATTAGCATACAGACATAATTAATGTGATTAATTACACCTGTGTGTTCCCTGCTATCACGTGTCAAAATGTCTGCTGTGAAAAATTGGCAGTCTGTTGCAGGTACTGACAGTCAAGAAGAAGTGGCCAAATCACATTAACACCAATGGTCAGACCTTTTAATTGGTGCCTTGTTGAACGTAGTTGCAGGATCAACAAGTCAGCAAATGCTAAATGCATTCACAGTGCTGGGGTGAAGAAAGATTATAATCTGAATTTCTGAATGTGATTATTTGTGCACCTCTTATCTTAAATCACGTCTGTACACTCCC
Source organism: Datnioides undecimradiatus (assembly GCA_008933995.1). Classification (NCBI taxonomy): domain Eukaryota; kingdom Metazoa; phylum Chordata; class Actinopteri; order Lobotiformes; family Datnioididae; genus Datnioides; species Datnioides undecimradiatus. The sequence goes on from WARS01000060.1 coordinate 1,826,727, forward strand.
GTGCACAAAAGGTCTCTGGAATACAAAACTTTTGTTTTCAGGACAAATCTTCCTTCATGCATTTGTTTCATCCTTTACATGAAAACATTGATGCAGTACCATGTTGTTATACAGTGCATGTCATCAAAGAAAACACTGCCTCTTACATTCTTACATGGCTTGATATACATATATACATATACATGATTATATACAGAGTATCGTGCCACTTTGCATTACGCTGCAGGCCCATATAATACAAGTCCCATATAAAAGACCTGTAATAAACGTCTGCTGAGTCTTGCCCAAATTTCTGCAGTAAGAAGCCAGATGGAGGAAAAGACAGCAAAAGGATTTTTATAGTGACAAGACTAAATCTAGAGGGCATTAAAAAATTAATAAATTCAAGATGAACGTCCAAATGTAGCTTTTTTTTTTTTACAATAAAAACACAGACATTGTTGACAGTGTGTGACACTTCACTGATTAAACATAACACAGCTCAAAAACACTGTAAAGCCTTAACTGTGCAAACAAAGGCTCAAAAGCTCATTGAATTTAAATACATACAGGATGCAAACCTAGGAGGCAGGTGTTTGTTTGCAGTTTTTAATGAATGCTCATTGAAAAAAAGAATTAAACTGTGGGTAAAGACAGCAACAGTGAGGCTTAGCTGAAAATCTCGCAGCTCGATATATTTTCAGCAACGATGAAAAAGGAAGGAGAGAAGGAAAATAGCTGCTCAGTCAGAGGTTTTGCATTGGATGGGTCTTCACCCACACAAATGCAGTGCAATTGCTGAGAAAGATTATATTTGTATTTACATTAGTTTTCTGCTTAATTTAATTTTAAATAATGTTATATTACTTTACGTCTTACAGCTCATCACATCATCTTGCATCAAGTGCCATATTTATTCAAAGAGTGATTCATCAAAGTTGCTCTTTAAATAAATGTCAGAGGACCATGTCTGTTTTGAAATTCAGTAAAAAGTGCAAATTTAGATTAAGGTAATGCATTCAAATTCACAAAATGCTCATGTGTCCATAAGGTTTAATGGGTTTATTATCACAATAAATGTCATTTAGTCTGTACTGGGCTATATTAAAGTATAGGAAAGAGTATTGTTGCCTTCCTATCATCTTTTCTGACAAGTTAGAATTGCATCTCAAACTTTTTACGCATGTTTAATTTCAACATTTTGTGACACAGCATGAATATGACTGTAATGGGTTCGTTAAGTTTGATAAATAAATCCTTTTTGAATATTGTTGTAAACAGGGTGATTATGAGGAGTTTTGTGCAATCATGCAAACACTGAGAGCAAACAATTTTTCAAAAGCTTTTCTCATTGTTTTGATTTCTGTGGCATTATTACTATATGCAACAGTAACCAAATTTAATTTTATGCAAACTTTAACCACATGAAAAAGCAAGAAAGCAAACCTCATTGGGCAACCTGTAATCTGATCTTTACTTGTGAAAATGTTACATTAAACTGAATGTAATAAATAAGTACCGCCCCTTGACCTCTTCATCTGTAGCTCAGGATGCTCTATGCTCTGCAGAGGTGCTCCCACTGCAAGAGTGCAAGCTGTGCAGAGATGCAAGGCTGTGCATTAAGTGTTGTGGCGGTATCTACAGCAACAAAGAACAAACAAAATATTAGCCCTGCTAATACAATGAAACAATAATGAACTAATTAGATTTTGCATTATTCAGTCTGTGGCCTGCAAAACTCTGCACGAGTCATTGAAATGTGATACTGGATCAAGTTAGGATGGCTAGGATGTAGTTTACCTCAAAAGCAGACTCAAAATAACAAAAGTTGGATTAAAATGGCTGCATCTGCTTCAGTTTACATCCCTTTTTCTTTGCTTTATGGGAAGTTTTTGGGCCATACAGCTGGGTGCCTCTCAACCACTGCTCACAGTGTGCAGTCATCACAGGGGGTGGTGCAGCTTGTTGACTGCAGACAGTTGTAAGGAGCAGTGGAGGAGAGTTGTAAGGTCCCATAGCATTAAAATGATCTTAAAACAGCTGACATGAAAAACAAATGAATTATTGATGAATTAAGATGTCAACCCTGATGCCATATATTTTGTCCTGCAAAGCAAATTGAAGGTTTTAGAAGATGTGTGCCAGCTCGAAGTCAAAGCACATCACAAAAGGCATTTGTGTCTACTTATCTTTGGAAAGTCCGCTAATTACATTAAGATCCCACAGAACTTATGAAGCAGGAAGAGAGCGCTGCTTCTTTAGACCGCTTTAAATCGATGCTCAGACAATAATTCAGTTCCATCTATTGTCTAGTTGGGGGGCTGCATAAGAGAATCACAATAAGATGGATGGTCCATTTCACTGAGATCATTGCTTTTCCTATTGATCGTCCAATGCAGGTCTAGCCCGAGTCCAGACATGGTGCTGAAGAGATATATACATAGGAGTGGAGGAACATAACATGCACTCAGTGCCCCGAGCTTCCACCCCCACCACACACACATGAACAGATGTTGATACAATGGGTGCTTTCAGCTGAGCAAGCTAAAGATGTATTTTATTCTATAACTAATTCCCATTACGACTGGCTAACTGTTCTTTATGACTCTGGTAAGTTATATATCTTGTTTTCTTGTTTTTCTTATTTGTGCATGGTTCTTTTTCAAAAGATGCCCACGCTCTCATCCCCACAGCACAATACCAATACCAAACCCCCGTCGCTGTCATAAGTGGCACACAAGTTATGAAAAAGGTACAAGGCACAGCCCTCTCTGGGTACTATCTCATACATGTTTTGGTTTTGTTGTCCTTTTTGTTCTGTCTGGAGGAAACTTTCTGCTACAGTGCCCACACAGTATTGAGTAAGCATCTGGAATGAGTCATAGCTCCTCTAATGGAAATCCATTTAGCTCGGACTGAAGTATAAGTCTGCGCAGGGGAGCATATCGTCACGCTGAACTGAACCCCTGGCCATCTTTCAGCAAAGGGAGGACAAGCAGGCAACGTTCAAGGTGAAAAGACTGAAACAATCAACAAAAAAAAGGTATTATTTGGTCATTTTGAGACTCCCCGTGAGAACAAAGAAAAAGAGAAGAGGTAGAAAAAGACTGTTTGGAGCTGACTGCATCTTTATCCCACTATTTTTTTAGTTTTACAATTTTCTCACTGGAGAGAGCTAATGATCGTATTCTTACGCAGTCAATGGTAAGCACCAAGCCTGGGGTGATTGAAAACCGAGTGTCCTCTATCTCTCTGTGAAAGAATTATCTGATCTGAATGAGAAGAGCCATGAAAGCCCCAGAAAATGAAGCAAAATACAGATCCATGGATCATTAATATTTACATATACTTCAAGCCAGGGAGAATTGGATTTTGGGGCTGGCCTTTTAGCGTAATGTATGCGTTCTGGCTCTTGATTGTGACGTTGCCCCAGCCTGAGAGGCAAACTGTGAATACATTTGAAGTGAATCTTTTAATGGAGACATGAAAGAAGGCCTGTGAAGGTCACTCTCTTGGTGGAGCTACGCGCAATTGTGCTCTTCTGAAGTGTTTGGGTTACTCAAAATTAAACAAGACTGGCTTTCCTTCCAAAGTGAAAGTAGTGTAATGCATTGACTAAATTGTGCAGTCTTCTCCTTTATCACTGGAAATATGAAGCTTAGTGTTGATCATTATTGTAATGTAGCACTGCTGCTGCTGAAAGCTCTTTTCAGGAATACAAAAAATGTAACTGCACTGATTTTGTGCATATTATAACATAAAGCGAGAGTTTAACACTCTGATTTTACAAGCCTAGATTTACGAATCCTCTTCTGTAACATAGTAAACCAATGTTAGGTTACAAGGTGATGTGAGCTATCATCTCGATATTCCATTTTCTCCAGCGGAGGTGTTAGTGTCCCTATTAAAGTGACAACACAACTGCTGAATGAGTAATGAGCCCCATCACGTTTTTCATCTCTCTGTTCATCCCTCTCTTCAACTTTTTATCATTTTGTTTTCTGTGGTGTGCGTGTGTGTGTGTGTGTGTGTGCGAGTGTGTGTGTGTTAGTTCAAAAAGATTTTATGATTCATTTGCAATTCTGTGCCCGATCTCAGTCTGCAATTTATTCTCAAGTCCTTGAAGGTAAATCTGTCACTGACTGGTGATGTGCACTGAGACATTCCCCTCCATGAAGGGAGCAGCAATTAGAAAGCTAAAACAGATAGATAGATAGATAGATAGATAGATGCTTATAGACTATATGATACTGGCACTGTTTCTATGAATTCGACCTGATCAAGCCGCAGCTTTGTGATTAAAGTGCATACGCCCTTATTCCTGGATGGTGCACAGGATTTTGGGTTGTTTTGGTAAACAGTCCGCTGCACAAATTCAGTATGCTGTCGATTCGAGCAGGAAGACCTTCTCACCTCCCTCCTCCCCAGAGCTCCACTGAGTCCATCTTGAAAAAAAAAATAAAATAAAAATCACCCTGAAATGCTTAAAGGATAAACATCTCTCCACAAATATACAGCATATTTTATTCAGCAGCCAAGACAGTGCTCTCCCCATGAAAATTATAATACTCCACACATTGCCATTCACTGCCAACAGAGAATCAGAATATATTATACCTCACTGTCTATCCCGATTATCCGTTTCCTCAGCACTATAACCTGTTTCTGAAAAAGTTTATACCTCTGCAATTGTGAGTTGACCTTCTAAAATCTATTTCAAATGTTATTCTTTTTTTATTGAATAAAAATTTTGCAGGATGTGGAAAATTTCCGCTCAGGCCTAAAAAAAATTTTTTGCCAAAAAATGAGTTAATGTAAGAAGAAGCTGCACTCTTGTCATCGAACAAAGCGTGAGCTGTGGAGACTTTTACGGCTGTGTAGTAACAGTGTCTGTGGGGGATAACACCTGTCTTATTGCTCTCCAGATGCTCCGCTCTAACGTCAGGTCATTCAGACTCACAGTGGGATTGGTTCTACTTCAGCCGCTGACTCTGCCTCGTCTCTCACAGCCAGCCAGTCATTACTGCAGCTCTGTGCCTGTGTTCTCCATTTGCTCTAACAAGGCTCACACAGACCACCATAAAAGTGCTGGCTGTCTATTAATATCAAGCATCACCTGCTGTCTGTAAAAGCATCTGGTTTTGTGTCTTTCCCGTGGCTTTTGTTTAAAGCATCTCTGGGACACGGACCGGACGAGTTGGCAGGAACGGATTACGTTAATTAAATGAATCCGGGTGAAAAAAAAAAAAAGATAACTGCAGGCTCTTGCAGTTAGTTACATACTAATGAGACTGTAGCACAGATTTCTTTTTACTTCAAGCGACCTTGAAGAGGTGAGAAACTTTGTGTTTGCAAGATAATGATGAAAACGTAGTTAAAGATAACACATTTGTTACTAAAAAAAACATTTCAACCAAGAAATGGCTGAAATAGACACGAGAGTGTCAGTGTTCTCATCTAATTCTCAATACTACAGTAAATTACAGTAAACTGAATTTTCACAGTTCCACATGCATTAGCTCATTAATCTGGATCAAACCATCTGATTCTATTATACGCTATGGTCGGTGGAAGGAGGATGATCAGAGAAGCAAAAGCCAAACTTTTCGCAGTTTCTCAGATACATTTAACCTGTTTGTGGTTTCACGCTTGAATATATTACTCATGGAAGGCAAAGCACTGAAAGTCAAGCACTGATGGACGCAGCCGTAAAGCCGCAGGCCATCAATCAACTCCAGCTGATTCTGAATGCGGCCCCACCGTGTGCTGCGCTCTGGCCCAGGGTGGAGGAGGAGAAGTCAGCTATTTCTTGATGTCTCAGTGTGGGCACCAGCAAGTTAATCACAAAGATGCACAGCCTCTCCATGCTCCAGGCCAGGAGCCTCGACAGTCTCCTCACAGGGTTTGCGTCTGAGGCAAGCGACAGGCTGGACAAACAGATTGGCTGGAGCTGGATAATGAGGCCTGGTCCTCTCCAGCCAAAAGGCCAGCCAGCCAAACCCACACATAAACAAAAATAAAAAAGGCTGCAATAATAGGCAATTAGCTTTTCATCGACAACCTGCTGAGCTCCACTTCTCAGTCTCCTCCTCCTTACTCCAGTCTGAAAGTTGATTTGAATTTGACTCCTGATATCATGAAATACTACACTCTGGGTCTTGTTTTGAGTGATTTCTAAAACCCATAAATATCTGGGCTGCATCATGCAACACATGATTGACCACGGACTCAATAGGTCACCTTGTTATCTACTGCAGCCCTCCAGCTTCTCATAAGAACTGATGGGGATTGATTTGGCTATTTATCACAAACCTGACATGTATGAGAGCAGCGCTTGCCAACCCACCATAACAGTATCTGACTCGAACACACTGATGGGAGAAAATGAGCATGTCCGTATCAGACTCTGTCCCATCAATAGCAGCCCTCTCACAGAAATAAATGACCTTATTATTCATTCATCCAACCTTGAGCGAGATGGGCTGCAGAGATGGTAAGAGCGGGGATGAGTGTAATAATGGAGCAACAACTGCTGATTGATGTTACGAGCAGACAGAAGTTCTTGACGGTCACCGGTGACTGAAAAACAAACAATAGGTCGGAGTTACAGGAGTGCGCCAATACCATCTAGTGGTGACTTAAGGCATGCACACACACGTTAGCGTGACAATTGGGTACTTGAACTTTACTTGAGTATTCCCATTTTATGCCACTTCATACTCGGATGCAAAGCTAAATTTAACAGTTAAATATTGTAGTTTTTACTCTGCTATATTTATCTGGCGTCTGTCGCTACTCTTTTTAAATAAAAACCCTGATATACTTACAGCGGATGATAGGATGCAGTATATTAATTTACCCAGAAGCAAACAAGGAGCCATATAATGAACTTACTTATATAACACAACATGAGAATGCTCTTAGAAGTACAATATAATTGAATAATCTATAATGAAATAGCACTGTGAAAAGAGGCATTCTGCATAATATGTACATGTACTTTTGATACTTTAAGCACATTTTTGATAATACTTCATTAATATTACTCAGGCAACGTTTTCAGTGCAGGGTTTTTTACTTTTAAGAGAGTAGAGAGCATTATTTTAAAGCTACGGTGTTTCTAATTATATGTGAGTACAGGATCTGAGTACTTCTTCTGCCACGATTAATTTAGACTTACCCCTAACTTTAACTGCTGACCCACTCCAACAAAGTTTGAGAAAGTGGTGGGAGATGACAAAGAAAAATCTATTTGCACAAAACCTAGGGTGGATAAAAATTTGTTCATCCCACTCATGCAGCACACCAGCTGTTCCAGCTGTTACCCTCAGGAACCTGCTATAAATCACAGTCCACCAAGACAAAACGGCCATAGAGACGTTTTTTAAGCACTGGAAAAATGGACCCTAAACTCCTGAGGTTTGAGCAAACTGCACCAACTCTATCTGGTGACTTTATTGCCAAATGTTTGGCAGTAAGATGTGATGTATGCGTGTACTGTATTTCCTATTGTGTAAAACTGTGAATGTGTGATGATGTTGTTTATGATTCTGTGCAGCTACACAATGGGACCAACTGCCCCTGCTGTGTAAATGTGAATTTAATTAAACCAGCAAGCTATGGGCATTTGTTTTAAATCTTCATACCTGAGTTGTAATGCTTTGGTTTGAGCTAGTTAAGACAATAGCTGGTATAAAAAGAGCATCACAGGTCCCTGATTACGCAGTCAACAATCACAGCAATGCACGTCACCGACATGAAAAAGAAAATACGTTTTTTTCCACAGTTTTTTCAAGTCACATCGAAGAGACAAACCAGAGGGGCACTGTCTCTGGTGCACTAGGCTCTGTTCCTGAGGCAGAAAGGATGAGGGCAGAATTCCCAGGTCAGCGTCAACAGCGCTGAACAAAAGCTTTAACCTGAATCTTTTAGCAAAGGACACCATCTACTGGAAAATACAAGGAGTACATTATCTGAAAAGCCAGGATGACACCCTGAGTAAGACACTGACCAAATCCAAATTACATCAAATGTGAGAAGGAAAAAAAGGCACGTTGGGCAAATTAAGTAATGTAATGCATCTGTGATGTGCATTTCACTGTAACCACAGGTCCAGTTCGACCTATTTGTGACTTTTAGTGCCAAAGTCAGTTAACTAATCAATTTTCCATTTGCTGCTGATTTCTCACTTGAAGAGAATAAAGAGATATTTCATAAAATTCTTTATTCATAAACTTGATGCAAGTTTACAAATTATTTTACATGGTCAAAATCACCCTTGCAATGGAAAAAAAAAAAGAAACCAAACCAAAGCATGCTAACAGTGCATAACTTTATAACCCGGCCACTGCAGTTAATGAAGCAAGGTAAAGAACCCAGAATCAGGCTAATTCAGACCTCAGACCCAATATGTCGCTCGCCAAAGTCTCGCCAAGAAGGTTTTTAGTTAGTCAGACAGAACGAGTTGGTGTAAGAAGCTGTTATTCAGTGCACAACAGACTTGCGTACACCATTATTTCAAAGATCAGGTTAAAGATGTGGGCTTACAATTGTTCCGATGGCACGCAAATCTCAACTGCTACTACTGTTGGGAGTCCTGGCATCTTCAAAAGATAATCCAAGCAAGTAGGATGTCCATTTGAGTCCATGTATCTCTTACAGTATCTGACCTGGTCCGTAAGCGGCACACAGGGAGAAATTATTCTGTGCACTGACGTAGGAAGTTAAGTAAACAATTTGTGAAAAATGGATACATCTAGTCTTTTTAAAGCCGTACCCAACCACTCTTCACTCTACGTAGCTTGGGGGAAGAAAAACACCCACTGATATATTGACATGCAGAATACAGCAATCTCAAAGAGACAGGGTAGACGTTCTGAATCCCTCATCAAGCGCAGGATAATGTGAGGGTGGGAGCGAATCCCTGCTCCGCACATCCGATCATTCCAAAAAACTTGATTAGTATTTATTGATCAACCTTGACGGCATACAGAAAAATTTACGTGTGTGCAAGTCGACAGCAAAACACACCACGATGCCCACTAGTAAAACAGGGAACTCGTTTTAAAATGGCCCAAAAAGAAGATTGACACATTCAATCTTGCATTTCATGACAATATTCTGAAGCAATCCTTTTGCAAAGTCGAGTGTGCAGTATGTATTCCTGAGTTTGCTTCTCCAAAGAATGCAGGGGGTGGGTTTGACAATGTGACCAGAGTGAAGTGATTAGTACATTACTGATGGCATCACAACAGCTAACAACCATGCCGATGAGCGATAGTCATGTTGAGATTTCGCTTGTGGTGAATTGAAAACAAAGGGCGGCGCTTGTCATTCCACATCCTTGCGAGTCTAAACAAATGTCAGACGCGCTGAACGTGAACAAGCGGAGTGTTTTACACCCATGTCTACCTGTTTTGAAGACACTGGTGCTGTGACTGAGGTTAATATCACTGAGGAAATCCTAAATCAACTCAAAAATGAGGAATGACTGTACGAATTAGCATAACTAAGCTTTCTATGCTGGTTTTTCAGGACAATATACTTAAAACAATGCAAGTAACCACACAATAGAACACCCACAACAAACGTGTAACTGCATTAATTGGAATGCTCCACACAGTTTTCTGCATATTATTCACATTACATCAAAGACCCAGCACGCTGAGGGGTACAGCACTGCTGAGAGTGGTTATGAATAGTAACCAGAGAGGTGGTAATGGGAAGAGCTGGGTCCTTCCTGTGGCAAATCTGAACAAATATTTATCAAACTTACACAAATACTCCGGAAACGGAATAGACTCCAGTCAGTCTTCCCAGGTGTGAAGCCAGAAGGTATATGGTCGAGACTATTGCTGTGAATTTGAAACTCTGGCTGCAGTTTAAAACCAGCCATGAGGTCAAGGAAAAGTCAGAAGGTAAAAAGGTCACTTTATTCCCCCCCCCCAGACTGTTACGACTGCAGGATTGGCAAAGTGCTCAGGATGTGAACCAGCTACAAGAACTAAGCAGGTGACAACACGGTTAAGCTGTTAAGACTAATTTTCTTCAGTACAACAAAACTCCACAAGACTGTGTCTTCACTGCATAGCCTTACTGAGGTTCATCTGGTTTGAATGATTGGATATGGAAAGCCAAACCTCTGGAATGCCATTAAACAGCTGTGTCTATGCCATTTTTGTTACGGCCATTGTAGTTAAGTGGTGCCATCAAAAAGGGGAATGGTACTGTCAATGTCGCCAATAACATGAGGATTACAAATTGATTTTTAAAAAAAAAAAAGAACAAAACTGCAGTAGTCATTAAGCTTACATAAGAACATGGCGTACTTTTGTTTCCTTCTGCAAGAGTATCCATGAAGCAACTTTTCTTACTCTAAATGGGTCTTGCAGTGCCCCTGCTGTTAATAGTCAAGGGTATATAGTAATACAGTCTCTGCCCAGCCAAAGACCCAGACAAGGTTACATTATAAACAATTAAATCCTTTTGCAGAAATACAAATTTACATGTTTACATGTGGAGTTAAAATCAACTACATTACAGTGTGATCAAATCCAAACACGCCCCTGCTTTGCCTGGTCATGTTTCTTGTGTTGCCAGCGTAGCCGCACACCAAACCTCTCCTGCAGGGAGTTGTCCAGTTGCTGGTTGTGACAATGACAGTCGCCTCCAACTTTGGAGCTCAGCAGGTTGCTGCTCTTCAATATGTCCCACCCCAGGCTGCAAAGGTCTCTTTATCTTCCTCCCCACCTCAGGGCTTCAAGCTTTAAAAGATAAGAGGTTTGAAAGCAAGCTAGCCTCAGAAGCATGTTATTCCAGAGGAGGGATCTTGGCATAACAAAGATAATACATGAGCACAATATTACAGAGGCCGTCCATGGAGAGAAAAGGCAGTGGTACTTCCCACCACCAGCATTTCAATGTCCTTCCCAGCCACCACTGCGTCATATTAGGGAATGTTGCATGCCATTCTTAGATCCAGTCAGTGGCCTGAGAGGCAGTGTCCGGCGACTGGAGAATCAGACTGCTGGATAAAGCCATGCCGCACCTTTCAACTCACAGCCAGCAAGTAACCTTGGCATGCTCAACGCCAAAACCAAAAGGGTGACCGTACGTAATAGAGTCCACCGTTTTCCTGGAGTACGGGATGAATGTCGCAATGGGAAAATCAGATTGTATGAGACAACAGATGTACAGAGAGATAAATATCTGAAGAGGAGTCACCCTTGCGAGTAGCTGATGAGCTTGGGTGTAAAATTTCAGGTGGTGAAGTGAGCGTCTGTATGTTTATGTGCTAAGTATCTGGATATGGAATTTGGTTTGGAGTTCAAACTCATTGAGAACAAAATGATTTGCAAAAAAAAAAAAAAAAAAAAAAAAAAAAATTGGTCGCAAGGAGAAAAAAAAAAAACTGAAGACGTGGTCCCACTGCAGGAAAGGCAAGAGTCTGTTTTAGCCGTCCTCCTTAGGGGGTGTGTACCAGCCTGAGGAAAAAAAGATAACGCCGTGAAGAACGACTTGAGAATATACACACAAATCAACAGTCACCAGGTTCATCCAGACGATTCACTGACTTACACCTGCGTTTCCAACTATGTCTGGTTAGCGCAGCGACCAAACCACCAGGCACAAAGTGTTCAGTGGTTGAAGTCAAGGGCACGTGCGGTTCAGAATGCTAAAAAAAGGTTCAGTAAGGCTTTCAGCTCTTAACTCATCCTGCTACAATTAAATACAGCAGAAATTTACATATTTTCACCTCTACCTGTTTTTTAAATGCACTGTGGTGTTTTCACCGATTCAAGGACAATGAAAATGTGTATTATTTGTGATCTTTGAGCAACTGACTTACCAGTGCCGTTTCACAAATAAAATTAATTCTCAAGGCTGATGGGGTTTTTTTTACATCTTGGTTACTCTATTTTCAATTTTGTGTTAACTTGAATGAAAGGTATTTAATCGCAAGTGAGTTGTACTTTCTTACAACCTGAGAGTATTAATGAGGACTACATGCATTTAAATGTTGTCCGTGATGACCATGTTTGGGACACACACAACAGCACAAGCACTAATTTTGCACAGCTTTATTGCACAGGAGGGATTTGGTTTCAGTAAACAAGGTTACTAATGCACTCCATTTGAAACTGGAGACAAAAAACACTCACCGTTCTTTTCGTGGATCTGAACCAAGGATTTGTAGGACTGCTGTGCTCTGGCAAGATTGTACTGGTTCTGCATTAAAAGATGAAAATGAAGTCAACCTTAGAGCACGCACTGGGTTTATGATGACAGCACAGAACAGGAAACAGCAGTGGCAGCTGTTTTCTACAAGCAAAAAAAAAAAAGGCTTATCTCACCATCTCCAATTTCAAGAACAAAACCCAGTGCACGGTGCATGATGATGAAAACACATTCTCCCCCTTGTTTGACCATACCGTGCCACTTTCACGCACACCTGGTCATCACTATTCAGAGAAGACCTGGCTCTGACACTCACTGCTTAACAACTCAATTACACACAACTTTACTGTAATTTATAAAATAGAGATTCATTTACAGTTTCACACCTGGGGCCGAATTCGTAAAGACATCTTACAATGAGTGAGATCAAAACCATAGTCAGACAGCTGAATTCATCCATTGCACAATGCTTTCTCCCTTAGCTAGGTCACGTAGGACTCATTTGCAATGGACTGCTGGGTAAACTAGCCCTTTTTTAAAGTATTAAACACAGCCGACCACTCAAACTGCTCATGCGTGTATATATCAAACTTCCGCCAAAAAGAGCCACTTCTGTTTTGTTCTCTTTACTTAGAGGACATAGATTAGTTCATTTCAAAACCAACACTACACACTCTGAATTGCTGGTTGCGTATGGCTGGCAAGTGCTGCAAAATGCTGGCGACCAACACTCGATGCTTTGCCTGAATGCATCCTATGTCAGTGCGGTAGGACTGAAGGTGCTGAGCTTACATATACGGCTGCATGGGTTGTATAAACAAGACTGAAACAATTCTGCGGCGCGCAAATAGTTATTCTACAGTTGCTGAATAACTATTTTTCATTTTTAAGTTCTTTCAGATGTGGCGCATAACCCCGATGAGACTGGTCACCACACCAGCTTGTCTAAAGTGTTGACATTCATATTGCCACCAAAATACACCTGATAAATGTGTAAATCTTAAAATAGAATGTGCACGATTTCATTTCGCTCCTATTCAGATCTTTGAAAACAATTATTTTCACCTCCGTCACCTCACAGTCACCCATTTCCTGCGAGGCCATGCGAGGCTAAAACTGTTAGGTTTGACAGACAAAAATACAGATTTCTAGCAGATAAAATTACCTTGACAAGTACAATATTTCTAACACTATGCTGTACGATCCTGAAAAATTCTTGATCAATTTAACCATAGTTTACCCAGTAAAAACCAAGAAAGTGAGAAAAAGCAACAAAGTAAAGTCTACAGCCAAAATTCACATCTGAGACCAAGCTTCTGAGAGGGACGTGTTAATATTTATATTTCCTTGGCACTATCAAACTCTAAGAGAAGCCTGTAGCCAGATTAGGTGTCACAAAAAGAACAAATCAAATATAGGGGAAGGCAAATGCAAACTGAAGCACAAAAAGATCTAAGTTTGCCATCTGAGTGTTGACACACTGTACCTCCCGCCCCACTCCAACTGGATTAAAAAAATAAATACCACACAGCCAGCTTTGGCTGCAGAAACAGAAGATTCTCGTGCAGCAAACGGGCCACAAGTAAGAGCAGGGAACCCGGCATCTGTTCAAACCACCAATCATGGGCCACATGATTCATTATGAGTTCAACATTATCACAGGACATTTCCCGACTTGAAATGAAACATGTAGAGTTTTCGTCACTTACTTTATTGGCTCCAAACTGCACTCTGGCTTTTCCTTTGACTAAAGTGGCATTGATCTGCATGATGACAGACTCAATTGAATAGGCACTGCTCCATCCCTGCAATCATGGAAACCCAATGTCAGTGAGAGTCAAGTTTTAGAAACACGTGCAAGTTCAATTCAATGTAATATGTAGTGTGCAAATTCGTACTCCATGAAGGGTTTAAAAGAACCATTGACATACCTGTTTGGTGAGAAGTTCCATGCACAGGGCACCTCCTCCGAGAACATAACTAAAGCAGGGACAGAAAACACAAGCGTATCAGAATAACCCAATAAAGTTCTTTTCCAAAAGACAAGAGACACCGAGTTAACTTAAAAGTTGACAATGGGGATGGAAGAAACCGTAAAAAGTGCACCAGTTAAATGAACTCACCCTCCAGAAAGCACAGGCGAAACTACCCGAACAAACGGTGGATCAAAGGGGAAATTATCCTGTAGAGAAGACCAGCAAAATTGTTAATTTACAGACTTCAAAGACCACTAAATGGTCTTTCATTTTCATTAATACAGAGTCAATTTTACTCACTTTATATGAGAAGTTTAGTAAAATGTAATCCATTCCTTCCTTTTCCTTTAGGACTTGCAAATCACTGTGTAAGGGGCTATCCGGATCCACCCTGTTGGACATTAAATTATGCAATCAGCCTGTGTTTATGCAAGCATAGAGAAAAAAATTAGACTTGACACAAAATCCCAAAGTTACTTACGTCCTTAGTTTGACGTGCCACTCATACAGGCTGTCGTTTACAAGCTCGACTGAGTAAATGCCTGCAAGAGGAATCGATTAAATACAAATTCTCAGATGTCTCCTAATGCAAGATTGTGTAAAACTGTAATTATCTCATCTGCCTTTTCATTCGATTATCCAAAAAAAAGGCCATTTTAGGCAAAGCATAAAATGCGTTGTTCCTGGTACCTCGCCTATCATAGCACTGTCAGCTAATTCTGGAACAATTATTTGAGGCCCCGTTCAAAGGATTGAGGATTTGTCTCTGTATGTTTTCCGTATTTCGTTCGGGCTTCAGATGCTGCTTTTCTTTGTCAAAGCTGCAGTCAAAAGCATGGTGCTATGCTTTAAGCAGCTCCTACTGCATGCAAGAGATACTTGCAAATAGCAGTAAAGGGTGCAGTGACCTACAGTATTGCCACCACACCCACATGAGCGTGGAGCTGACCTCATAACAGCAAGTCAGAAAAAGTGAGGTATGTGTGGAGATTTGCATAACTAAAGTAAAAATCTTGTTTATCTCTGATTCTGGGGAGAGTTATTTAAGTATTGTCAGATCTGCAACAAAGAGCAGACCCTTGAGCAGTAAACATACCTGTCTTGTAACTCTGAGACCTGTAGATCTCTCTAAGCTCCTTCATCAGGCGGTCAGAGGCTTGCACTGAGCCTGACACTGCTCCCTGTAAAATACAAAACAACTGTAACAATAAAGACAAATAACACAGCATTTTACAAATGACTGTGTGGGTTAACCTGTCATCTATCCTTAACCTTTGCCAACTTCAAAGAGACAGTTAGACAGTCATTATTTAGATCAGTGTATCTTCACAGAATGTCTCGCTGACTGTCCAAGTTTTCCAAAGATTTTCCATGAAAAGTCTGCACACTTGATTACTTACTTTGTATTTTGACAAATGTAACCTACAGCTGAGCTATTGAACAGGATGAGGAGCAAACTGAGAGTCCTCGCAGAGAAAGAACAAATCTCTATATGAGTTTGTGGTGCCTTGAGGGGCAGACGCTAAGAGCAACCTGAAGACGAGCTGTTTATAGAAGCACATTGATAAATGGGTCACATTCCCTACTGTCAGATGTCTGTATGAAACGTCTCTACTTTTCTTTTTATAACCTTCTTTTTATACCCTTTGTATAACCTACTGCCGTCATTCACAACTGTGACTAAATTGAGAATACATAAATTCTATATACATTAAATAGAAAGTTCAGCATCCTTTCCCAAGGTGTAAAGCTGGGTGTCAGATAAAATATGTTATCGACAATTACAACCAGCAAGTGGTGTAAGTACTTTGCCAACAAGAAGTCTTACATTCAAGTGGTCCTGCCTCTGGTTCTTTCGGATCTTCTCCAGGATGGCCAGATTCTCCTTCTCGATGCCGTCGTCCTCAGATTTCTTTCCATCCACAGGCTCCTCCTCTTTCATTTCATAGTGGTCCAGGTCCTCTATGTCCTGTGAGTTCAGATTGGATATTTGAGAATTTTCTCAGACAACATCGGAAACACAAAAAAACAACTAAGGGATCAAAGCCAGCACCAAGGTACAAGAAGTATAATAGCACTGTAACAAAACATAATGTCAGTATCAATATCTGTGGCGGCTTGACATACTCTCTTCACACAGAGAAGCTAATCATGTGTCTTTGTAACTGAGTCTAACAGTGGCATCTTTAATAAAAATATATATATATATGCTTTGTAGTTTACATTTTCTACTAGTATGCAATGCCAGCAGCCTAAATATTCCTCTTTCAGTAATGTGTGACTTGGATGGGAGGAATATACACAAGTCTTTCATTGTTGATCATCAAACACAATCTGCTAGGAGCAATACATTTGCATCAAGCAGAAGAGAAATACACAAGAATAGATAAAATAAGAGAAATACGCCGGGTGTTGAGACCAAAGATGATAACTGACCTCTCCCATCTCCTCCTCCTCTTCTTCTTCAGATGTGACCTCCTCTGTCCCATGCTGCACACAACCAATAAACAACACATTGAAATCAAGCCAAATAAAGTGGTCTGAGCAAGACACACTGCCCTCGTCTTATTTTACATTACACCAGCTTTTTCTGATCACAACCACATGAAGACCCTGTCTGTTTTATTACTGAGCAAAAGCAGCATGAAGGGCTTAATTAAAACATCCTAATTAAAATATATATAATATATTATTTAAAAATAGTCAAACACTGATTATATCTTAGCTTTTCCATGCCATGCCATGCCACAGGGGGGTATCTGACAACAGCTTATTAGGTAGCCTTGCCTTTCGGTCTTGTCCTACAGGGCCCGCAGGCAGGGGCTGGTCCAGCATCTCCACATCTGGATGTTGGGGAAGGTTGTACAGCCGACAAAGGTCACAGATTAGCTTCTTAAGCTGCTGCAAAAGCTGGGAAAGATAAACAACAAATAAGAGAAGGTACTGAGTTGCATGAAACTAATACTGCAAATTCTGTAAAACAGCAATGCCCAATGGCACAAATGCAACAGACCGTCAGAAACACCGACATGAAAGACAGTATATTATATAGATATTAGGCAAGTGAACATAGTTAACAAATGTTCCTTTTTTCAATGTCTTCCTTAATGCAAAATGAATTCAGCAATAAAGTTAAGGCTAAATATTTACAAATGACCTCTAAGGATTTAACACTTAAAGTTGCACTGCAAATGAACGCAGAACAACTGTGCTGTTAGTAACTTGTACTCCTACATAAAGAGGTAGGCAACAGAGTCGTTATAATGCAATCAGCTACTTTGTTGTGCCTTTGCAAATTTGGTGCAATTCAAATATAGGGTACTGCTAAAACATCTGTTGAACTCATCTTTTCACAGAAAAACAAGTATCATCCCTTACCTAACACCCAACATTAAGACTGTTGCACAAATTCATTATCAAATGTAGACAAAGTTAAGGTGCAACTTGCAAATAATAAAAAAAAAAATTGTGCAAAAAAGCTGGCAACACTTCTGTAAAAAGGCACATTGTGTGTCTTACAAACAGACCAGCATGAATAAGTAGACTAACTAATCTCAGGGTGTCACGCCACATGAAAGATTACATAAGAATCTGCCAGTCACAGACATTTTGACCTCAAAGGTTGTTGTGATGATCTAATGACACGACCATTTGATCCGCTGAAAACCTGCATGTCTGTACTTGCCAGTTGTACACGTTCATCTGATTCAGTCAGTGCAGTCACACAAATTTAAGCTGCACATGAAATAACTGTTTGTTTTTACTTGAAAGCCCATTTAACACTAAACTGGCAAAGTCCACTCTTTTGTCTGGTTTAACATAGTTAAATCTTGCAGGAATAATGCACAAAATGTTGAAAGACAAACACTCTTTGAGATGTAATACCAAAATAAAACCTAATAGACGGTGAACTTTGTATTTAACACATGTAAAAAAAAAAATAGCTGGAAAAATAAATCAAAGTCCAAAATAAAGGACAATTATATGCCTCCTTCTGATGCAGTTCAACACAGCACAGCAGGCTCCCATTATGTCACAATAATGCAAAGAAAATGCTCCTGCTGAGAGGCAGCCTGGTCAATACTTGTTTAGCCAAGCAATCCAGTTAAGTCAGACAGAGTGTAGTCTTTCAGTGATTCAGTACTATGCATATTTCTCAGACATACTGTGAAAACATTTATGAAGCTGCTACATTTCTGCTGCTTTAACAAGATACTTTAAAGCTTAATAGACATTGAAATCGTGTGCTTATTGGTTTTGTTAAATTGACTTGCTGCATCACAAGACACTATCTTGCAGTGAGCATTCGCCCTTTGGAGTTCCACAAATCTAGTGGATGTATTTAGTACTACGTTTTCCACGACAGAGGTGTTGACCTTCATTGTGAGTAATAAAACTGTTAGCCGGTGAATAAAAGGTGAATATGAACAGTTAAGTGATCCAAAGTGGTACGCAGTGAAACAAGCGAGTTAGGATAACTACCAGGGTGCTGCCTTTTCTCACATCTTCCAACCTCTCCAAAACTTGCGTCAAGCTCGGGTCATCAGAGTCCACAAACCATATCGGCGGCGTAGATGGATAAGACTCCTATAGACAGCGAAGGACGACAAACAATGAGATAGTCACATGAAAACATTTGTCCTGTGTGCTTGCGTGTCAGTCAGTAGATAACGTTAAATCGGGGTTGACGACGTTAGCATTCAGAGAGCAGTGTTAGCTAAAAGCTAGTCTTTCTTATCAACACTTTAATATTGGATTGTCAGATCCACAGCCCCCCTAACAAAACTACGTTCCTTCCACTGACATTAGCTCACGAAACTACGCAAACACCTGTCCCGCATAGCATCATATTATACAGTTGTGGAGGTAGCCTGCTACCTGGCTAGCAAGTTAACCAGCTAACTTTAGCTCGCTAACCAACCAACAAGGGAAGTGTAGAAATCCCGGCACTTGTGTTCCTGTCCTCTTACCGTTATATTACAGTGGATAATTAACAGCTTTTCCCCAGTTACATTAAACTGGCAGCTCAGCTCGTCGGGCTTCCAGTCAATGATCCTGAAGCGTTCGTGGTTTGGATCAAAAATGGACTCCAAAAACTTCAGTTCGGCCTTCAGCCCCGACACCGACATCTTCCACGCATCTCCGGCTGGGCCGCTGGGGAGGGGGAGAAGTCGGGACTTAGCTTTTAGCTAGCTAAAGCCACAACGCAAATTTTAGTACAAAAATGGTTTCAAAAAATGGCAACGAGGTGACGGACCGCGCCGGTGGATGTAGCTGGATAGCCGGTGCCAGCTATGAAACAATGTCCGGTCAAATTTTTAGCACAACCGGACAGATTCGCTGATGGAGTAGCTAACGTTAGCTAGCTTTTCGGTTAGCATTTGAAAATAGCGCAGCGCTCGGCGAGATGCTAGCTAGCGAGTTAGCGAGCTAGTCCGTTGTTGTTGTCTTTCCGTCTATTGTTGTTGTCTGCCTGTGATAACAACAGTTTAAGGCTCTCGCGGTGTCCCGTGACCGTCTCCTCACAGTCCCCTCGGGCAGTCCCTTAGTGGTTACTTAACCGGGGAACAATCATAACATCGCCACGATCTGAACTTATATCCCACTGAAGGGATAGTGTTTTTCATCCCGGTGTACAACTGTAGCTGGCCTCTAGTGGGGTTTAAAGATGGCGTTCTGCAATCTCCCCGTTCCCGCAGAATCCCAGCATTCAGCGCGTCCTCCAATTTATTTGAAGGTATGAAAATAAAGGAAAGTTTAAAGCAGGGGATTATTTAGTCAGACAGTTATGGTGGCTTAAATATGACTTTAATTTATTTATAAGTGAATAAAACAATGTCCCGCCTAAGATAGCACACACTACAGAGTTGAACCGGTGCACAGAACTTGGATCAAATTGGCCCCTTTTATTGAATGAGTTTCTTTGGTACCACAAAGATGGCTGAAATGATACGGATGCCGTTTCCATGGAAATTATGTTTGATGCCGCATCAAACAGAAGTTGGACCAGGCCTGTTTTTATGACTCAGCATTAGTGTTTAATAATAAGTACATCATCAAACATTATCATTGTTGTAGATTTGTGTTCTCTTACAGATGGTACAAAAGTAAAGGCAGTACAAAAATGCTGTAGGTGCTTCTCTGTGTGTGTCGTTTTTCAATTAACCAGGACAGGTAACAATTTCTACATTTTTATTTTTTTGTAGAGTATTGCATCTGAATGATCCAATAAAATTTTAATTTTAGATATTTATTGTAATGGTTGCTCAGCCCATGTATCATTTTCCAACAGCCGTGCAGGACCTAAAATAAAGTGATTTCTCTGCTGTCACGGATCAAGAACGATAACATGTCATAGTCATGCTCTCTTTTCCCAGCAGGAGTCATAAACAGTGCACTTGTGTATCTAATCATGTTTGTAGTAGTACCTTCTGGCCACCAGGGGGTATTGTTGGCTCATAATTTTAATATCTCGGGTTAGGTTTAAGGTAGGTGAGGATATGAAAACACTTCATTGTTGGTTCTGTTTCATACTGACAATTATTGTGTTTCATGCATGAATATCTGTTCTGTTTGCATGTGTGTGTTGGAAAATACATATATTATAACTGTGCACAATTATGGCATTTTATCAGGAATACATCAGGAAAACAACAACTAAAAACTAAATCTTGGTATTATTTTGACTTTCGGGTTGGAAGCCAGGCAGGCTCAATACCAGGAAGATGGCAGAAAGTCTAAAGGAAGTAGTTCTTTTAGTCTTTGAATTCAATTAAGCAGATAGTGTGGGTTTCAGGGAGCACACCAAACCTTAAAAGCAAACTTTAAAAGCCATTCCCTTTGTGAGTGAGCCTGTTATCAGGAGAGATTTGGGAGTAGCTGACTGGCCCAGAATAGTGCTGTGCCGTCACCTCTAATTATGCTATCATGAGGTCTCCCTTTCAACAGGGATAACCTTTCTTTTATTTTGCCCCCATCCAAATTAGTATTCCATGATTGGCAGTGGAGGACACAGGCAAGTCACTTTAACATTACGTGAAGAAGTTCAGTGCTTAGTGTCTAATTTAGCCATATGTTATACCTCACACATGTCTTACCTCCTACATTCAATCGATTGAGCAGAGGAATGCAAATGTTGTTCTTGTGCTATATTGCCGTTTGAGGTTTCAGTGTTGAGGAACAAACTATTGATTTGTCATTCAAAGGCTTATAAGCTAAAAGAGCGGGGGTTGTTGACCCTGTTGTCCAAAGCTGTGCATGCCAGTGTTGATGTGTCTGGACCCACAGCTGCAAATCTGTGCCCAGTGCTAGCAGTAATTACCTGGGATTACCTTAGACAGCATTCCCATGTGGGTCAGATGCAGGTGTGTCCCCTTACTCCTTCAGCCACCCCGACGCCCATATTTGTCAATGTCTGCATTATGTGAAGTGGCAAACTCTTACTGTGTACAATATTGCAGCTGTGTGCAATAAACTCGAGCAATCTGCCTGAACTCACTGAGTGTGCAGTGAGGTCAGGGGCTTTGTTAATGTAATGGTTCCTCAGGAAAGGTCAAGGTTCCAGTCTGGCAAGCACTTTAATTATTTTTTTTTTTTTTTGGGGAGGGCAGGCAGCAAGAATTGAGGTGGTGGTGTAAAATGAAAAAGTCTACATATAAAATGTGCAGAACAAAAACCGCAGCTTTCTATGAATGAGTCTTTGTGTGTTTGATGTCAAAAGATAATAAACTTACGAAACATTCAGACCTCATAGGTCATTTGGGATAGACCATTCAGCTGATTTAAACAGTGGTGCGCATCACTGTTTATTACTGCTTTCCAATAAATTTGACAAATAACTTTTTCAATTCATATGTAAGAAGATCATTTGCTTGCACCTGAGTTTATTGTCTTTCAAATGCATTTTCTTTTTAATCTTGAACATTTGTCACACATTTGCTTTTGTTATGGCCTTCTAAGTGCAATTTTAATGTTGTCCCAATATCTTATTTTAATGTATTTCTATGCCCTCATAAAACAGTTTGAATTGCCGTGTGTCTGAACGGTGCTGTATAAATAAACTTTCCTTGCCCAGTTAGGTATTATGACTGAGGGCTAGTGGCTGCCTGTGTATGTGCACTCATGTGCAGGTGTGCTGGTCTGTGCAATGAATAATGACATTCAAAACATCAGGGTATTAGGCAGCGTATGGCCATACAGCACTAATTCATTCTGGGTTGGTCTCAAAGGCTTGACTAATTATGGAGGGATATTATTTAGTCCCTTGTTCAAATTATAACAGCACGGCTCACTCCCAGATACACTTGATGAATTGGCTGCACAAATAAAGAAAGACATTTCACTTCAATCATGAGCAACAAAAGACATTCAGAAGAGCTGAAAGTCACATTAGAAGTGTAAAAATAGATCATCTTTTGATTTGAAAAAATACTTTGAGTATTATGAGGTTTATTCTCTAACTAACAGGCTTCAAACTTAAGTATGAAGTGAAATGTCCCTTTATGAGTTAAGGGTTACTATAACATACTTTCAGCCACTCCACCTGGCAGCCTCAGCTCATTTCACTCTGACCTGTGTTACCCAAGCTGGCTTTTCACTAGGAGGTTAAATCGATTAGCATGCGTTCTTGTTGGTGTTGGTCATTACACTACATTGATTGCTTATTGAGGGGGACTTGTCCTCTACATGTGTCCACTGTTAGGATGTCATGTTATAGAGGACAGCAGTTGTATAACATCTTGCCAAAAGCAATTGACCCTCTACAATAAACATGTTGCATCTCTCCACAAGAGACAGCCAATCAGAGACAGACTTTGCACACATGGACATACTCAGTTAACCAGAATATCCTCTTAAATGTTGACATGTCATCAATGACTGATGGTGCACTATGCATATATACCTTTGCATGGAAAATCAGTATCATATTTCATGTTATTTTCTATATTCCATGTGTAAATTAGATTGTGCCACATGGGAAAAGATATTGTATATGGTTCCTTATTGATTGCACCCACAGCACGACATCCATTTCACTCATGAAGAAGACACGCAATTGGAGGTGGACCACTGAGAAATGGATTGTCAACTTCGGTGCTGGAATTTTATATATTTTAGGTTGAGTGTATAAAAAACATTCCTGGCAGAGCATATCTTCAGGAATGTCTCAAAGGCAAGTGCTAAGCTCGTCATGGGTCAGAACACACCAAAAGAAATGTCTTTGGCTGATTCCTGATTGTCTTTTCAGCCTTGTTTTATGATTGAGCAGCTGACATGTAGTTTGTCACAGCGTGCCTGTGTATGCACTAATAAAGAGGCAGATTGCTGTTGTCCTCTGTGATTTATCCTGCTCTTCTGCCCTCCATCTGCACCAGACGAAAAGTTAATTAAAACCCTGCCTTGTCTCCTCATTCCATCCCAGACAGCAGGAGCAAATCATCTCCCACCATTTACCACCTTTTATTATTTTTTTATGAACAGCACCAGCACTTAAGTCAAAATGGTCAGAGTGAAGGTTGTCTGTGCCTTCTTCTTCCAGCTTGAACTAAAACATCACTCTGAGATGTAAATGCGCAACTGCTAGCATGTTTTATTTCCTTCATCCAATTTAGATACTTTCTTACAAATTGTTATGTGTGTATAACAGCTAGCACTATCCTAATTCAACATTTAGCTGCCTGGCTTGTCTATGTACATAGAATTAATAGTACAGCAGAAGTGAGACTGAACCAACTGATCCTCCCTGCCCTTTCTGTCCAAAAGCCCTAGTTCAAATGAGAGTGTTGGACTCATCAATCCAATAAAACTGCCTTTTTAATTTGCATATTCAGACGTGTCTGCTACTTCTAAGGTACTTCTTTGTTAAACCAATGGTTTGTACAGATTTGGGCATGTTTCGCTGTTTAGCTTGGGATCCTTAAAGGCATTCCCTAACCGCCTCTACTGCTGATGCACCACGTACAGCAGGGCCATTTGTCAGACAAGACTGCACCGTTTCCTACAAGGGGGAGCGATATTCAATTTTCTTCTGGGGACCAGCGAGCACAGAACACAGACAAAGAGGATAGTTCACATCCAGGACACTGAGCCCTCAAAGTGACTGTAGCATATGCACTAAACAGCTAACAGTGATGGTAGTCCATTTACTGAGAATCCGTATCTCTCACACCCAGCGCTGGGCGGTAGCCACCAAAGGCTTCATTTAGCCTTTCTGGAAATTATCTCTGCTGTTGACTTTTAAATGTTTATGCCGTGAGGAGTGAAGATGTACATAAGTCGAATAATGTGAGAACTCTCCTTGAGACCAAGAGAACAAGCGGGCTACATTTGACCTGTTCACAGATGTATTTCACTCTGTGTGCATGGTCCAATAAATGTGAATGATTTGAGTTGTGTTATTTTGAGGGGGTCGCAAGCATTTTTCACCTGAGGTAAATGGCGGCTGATCATTTGTGTCAAATGGGTATCAGTGAAAAAGAAAAATTTAGACGATATTGCAGCACCAATTCATGTACATAAAAATAAAATATCTTTGTGAACTTAAACATACAATTGGATAAAGCCCAATAGCTTCACTTGCAGTCTTCTCAGTCTACAGTCTTTACGGCAGGAGTGATTAGACCAGCAAGTAGCACCTGTGCACAGACCTTATTTCCAAGGCATCCTCCTGGTGCTGACAAGCATCTTGGGAAATCATTCCCGGGAGGGCCATGATAGTTTTTCACTGAGGTTATTTCAAGACCCTGCAAGAGCAATGCATCCAGAACATTGGAGAGAAAGTGAACCAAGATACTGAAATGATGAGGCCGCAAGCAACATGAAATAATTTGCAAAGCTGAACGAAAGAAATCTTTTTGGGCCAGAAAGTTTGCATTCGTGCGCTCCTGTAAAAATCTCAGTTCAGTTGGTCTTTCCAAAGTGAAGGAAGAAAAAAAGATATCAAATGACAGGTATATTAAAGATAATGTATACAGTCTATCATATAAATTGGCTCCATTCACTTTTTACACCAGTGTCTTCCAAAACATAATTACATTAAAAAGACACTTGTCATTTCCATGGGTCTTAGTCGACTTAAGTGTTTCTCCAATGAGCCCACAGAGGGCCATTAGTCTCAAATACAGAATAAAGAGCAAGTGTCACCTTGAGCTGCAGTGGTGTTAAAGCAGTTCTTTTACTTTGTTGGTAAAAAAAAAGTTAAAGCTATACCGTAGATGGAGAAGTATGCAGTGACCACTTTGTATTAAAAACCTATGACATGAAAATGTACAACGTATCAGACACTACTAATGTAAAATGTCTCATCCAACATGCTGCGTGCAGGTTTTTGACCTTTAGATCAGGACAATGTGGTGTTCATGTCCTAGTATTTTTAAAGTCAAAGCATGACCTCAGCTTAACGCCACTGAAAGTACTGATATTCAGAAAAAAAGATGTGGTAGAGTTGAAGCATGTGTCACTGGAAGCAGGTTGACCAAAGCATTAAAGTTGCATGAGAAATTGGCAAGTCCAAAAAAATGGCCGTCCAAATATTCTGTAAAGTCATGTATTTTTCACAAGTTTTACAGTGTAATGGATAAATGGACCGTGTTGTGCCGATTTAATTGGATAAAGGTTATCTGTGGGGCATCGCTGTTCAGTGGGATCTGTTGTTTCTCATGTGGCCTAACCAAGTAAACTGCTGGCTAATCACATTCAAGCCAAAGTCTATTTACTTTCTGGGCACTGCTGCTCTGGCAAGAGGCAAATGGGCTGGTGGAAGGGGGTCTCGTAAGCGCACCATTGCCAATCTATCCGTCCTAATGCTAATACAGTTTACAGAGCCAGTGAGAGACCCTGACAGGCCGACAATGGGGGGAAGGAGGCCCGGTTTAAATCAATTAGCTAAGAGGACAAATATCATCTAAATCATACCCTGCCTGGCCCTGGGCAACCTGCCTGAAATGGAGAGCACATGCAGGCAGAGAGTAGCACTTACTCAGTCCAGGCCAGAGTTATGATTAAGGTGCTGACAGTTAAGCATACACTTACTGTATCAACTAGCTCAGAACTGAGCAGGCACCAAAAGACAAATTGGAGATCAAACTTTGCATAAATCATCTGCCTCATCAATCAAGTCACTGTTTATTTCTGCTGTGGACTGCGTGTCCACTGAACCTTCTGTGAAACTAAGGCAGAAGTTTATAGTTTTCATCTGGATGGATTTTAGGATTTGAGTACGCTCCAAATAAAGAGTGTATCAGATTTTCTTGACAGTGTCCAAATTCTCTTTTCTGGCAGCAGAACTCACATGTTGGTGACTTTCCAAAGCAGATAATTTGACAATCATACCTGTTTGGCCAGATGTGTATGAAAGTTCATTCTTCACAAAACTGAAGAATGAACTTACTTTTCTTGTTTACAGCCAACTCCAGGGCCAGGAGCTTTGAGGATTATTTGAGGCAATACTTTTTGCAAATTTGCATGGAGAACTGTGAAACAGCATTTCTATCTACTGTATATTTGTGTAGTCTGTTTTACACTCCTGATTGTAGGATCTAATGTTAAGGGGGCATTGGTTCCCCTCGTAGATTCATTATGATGGCTTAAATTCTTGTTTAAATACATGCTTCTTGAGACAGACTGCTTGATCCCTTTTATGTTCTTTCACAGGGGAATCAATAACCAAGGAGCCCGATGGTCTGGAAAGTTTCAAAGATTGTCTCCCACCTGTCCTAACTGTCAGCCTGTCTCGTCCTGTGAGTATGGATGGGTGCAGAGAACAGGGCTATCTTACAACGAGAGGAGGTGGGGACATATGGTGGCTTTGCTGAGAAGCTGTATGTGGCAGATAACATTTCCCACCAATGATTCTGATCACAGTGGAGACTTCAAGAAGGAGAGGGTCTCAAGGGGAGCAACTTACCATCTGGAATCCGGTGAGCTGTGACACATCCAATTTACCTCTACCTGTGGACCAGTCAGTAACCTCTCTGTAGTGCTCACCAGGCCAACAGTTGGAGAGATTAGATGTAGTCTGACCTGACAGGACACACTTTTTGGGCAGGTCAAACAGCAGAGCAGAGCCGAGACAAGATTTTTAGAATTAAACAGCCCGCCATCTTTTACTGGTCCTGGTTTTGCGCTGCAGAATGAATTCATGTATTCCCAAAGTAGCAGATAGAGCGCAGGGGCAGAGGGCTCATTGGTGAGTTCTTCCTGACTCATTAACCCTTTATCTGACTGAGGTTTGAATGAGTTCGAGTCTACCACGGCTCTGAAATACCAGTAGCCAAACTGTGCTGTGTATTGATAATGCAGGGTGCTGTCCACAGTGCTGAAGTAGCAGAAACTGTGACTTTTTCTCTCAAACACACCCTTGTCTCAGTTTTGCCTTTGGATTTATAATACTCTTTACACTAAAATCTATAATTACTCACTTGTATGCTCTACAGCAGAGTTGCCTGCATGATCAAATTGACAAGTAGCAATGTGTAGATGCTGAAAAACAAGAGGATCATAGAGACAAATAGTATTCCAATGAAATTCCAGTAATATTCCTAGGATCATTCAGTAGCATCTGTGCTGCTGAAAACAGTGCAGCACATGGAAAATAAGATACTATAGATGTTTAGGTATGGGGCTCCCATTTGGGGCTTTCCTTGGTTAACAATGATCTAATCAGCTGATGATTGTACATGGAGATGCAAACAGTGTTTGCAGTGGTTCCTTTTTGCCTGAGGCTGTGTCAAACTTTTCCTTTGAACGTTCTCCACATCAGCTTCCATGTTGACATGATTCATTGTAAGATTGGCGGTTCAGACTAATTTATGCAATGCTGGAATTACAACATACATATACTGAAGCCAAGGACGTAGCCCTCACCCTGCTCTCTGGTCTAATGCCAAGGAAAGTCTCTTTTATTCATACCATCACATAACTTGATCGTTAAGCTGGGGATGAAAAATCATAAGTCACGTTTTACAGCAGAAAGATTTCAGTCCCATAAATCATTCAGATATCGTTTAATAAATGTCTTCGTGTAAGACAAACAAAAGGTAACAAAAGTAATAAAATTCCACATTGAAGAAATAAATCACACTCAGATTACATTAGCTGTCTCAAATGTCTAATTAACATTCAAGGACATAAGGATTTCTTTCCTTGTGACTTCTGGCCAACACATCTGTGGTCCAGTTGTGATGAATATTTCCCAGACTTTTGTTCTCTCTTCAGTGTGTTTTTAATATTATAATAGTCCAGTTACAGGAAAATAAAACAGCAATGGCTGCAAATATCACTGACATTTTAAAGAATAGTTTGACATTTCAGGAAGTATGCTTATTCGCTGTCAGGCTGAGAGTTACGTGAGAAGATTGATACCACTCTTACGCCTGCACGGAAAATATCTACCACATCTACAGCCAGATCTAAATCCACAGCCAGAAGCTGGTTGGCTCAGCTCAGCGCACATCAGCTTTAAATGTTATCAGAATCTGTTTACTACCACCACTGAACTGACTTAACATTTAAATATCTTTCTCGTTTAACCTTGTTAAAACAAACAATTCGCCTTTCCATTGGAGTTATGAGTATTTCTTGATCATGTCCAATGACTCCCTAAACTGTCTGCTGGTTGCCTGGCAACTGTCCAGAGCCAGAAAATGGTATTTAGCAGTACGTTGCAGGCTATAAAAAAGTCATTTTATAAGAAATGCACAAAATGTTTGCACAAAATAGCATTTGGTGATAAACGGATTTTCATGAAATTCAGGGAATTATAACTTCAATTGCTCTGATCTTTCATGTTTAATATTGCAGTCCTGGGTGGCTGAATGGGTGTGGATTGCAATATTTACTTGTGTTGGGCTGCTCAAGTGGTGCAGGCATCGGTTATAGAGAAAACATGTAGTTCAATCAAGAAGTGATGTTACCCTAGAATTCAAGATCACAGCATCTGGTGTGATATACAAGACACACACAGCATCTTTGTGGGTAAACTTTTAAACAGCTCCACCAAAAACAAACCCTCTTTGTCCCGAGGGTGTTTGCTTTCCACCTAATTGATGGATGGTCGGTTTTCCATGTGGGAAATGTAGCTTCACATCCAATCTGTTTCACCTATTTCAGAGTAAGTACCAGCCACGCTGCCTGTGGTTAGTTGATTATCTCTGCCCTGCATCATTAGCAGCAAGTCCAGACAGACACACAGCAATCAGTCACTTCGCCATCTGAACCCAGCCCCTCAGGATGAGCTCTCTGTGATGATGAGGGCCTCTGTGGTCTCTTGGGTGCCATCGATGACAGAAAGGCTTTATCCATGTCTTCCCTCTCCCTAGGGAGTTGGTTTGATGGTAACACAGACACTGAATTGAATCACAGAGACGTGATCCTGGCCAAATGTACAAACATGATTAGCACAAGATACTGTATCCACTGAGCAACGGCTAAGAGATAGTTGCGCCATGAAATCTCCAGTCACATACAGCTCAGTAACAGCAAATATACAATCATACAACTTAGTTACTGTCATGATTTACAACGGTCAGACCAGTGAACTGACATGGATCCAGGTTTTGAAAACCACAGCACATGAAATTCGTATATGAAAATACAACCTTTGGTAGAACCTTAAGCATGTTTTTCAAAACAGCGCATCTCTCTTCCAGTAAGATTCAAGTCATGTTTGTTCTTTTCTGACTGAAACAAATTAAAAGATGATGAGTTTCCAACTGAATCCAACAGAGGACAAAATTTTGCACTCCTAATGATGCATCCTCCAACTGGGACCACCCTCATCGTGTTGTATTACCCATCTCACACTCCCAGTCAGGCCCAGGCGGGTCATTTCCATGTCCAGCGTTGATGGGCATTGATTGGATCTGCACAGCTCTGACCCCACTATGAGCCCCAAGAGAGGAGTTCAGCTTCGACAGTCCAATAACACCAGAGTTGCACTGTCAGTCCTACTCCATCATAATTATGTCCAGCCAGGACCAATGTCTCCTCTTCTTCCTGTTCAACACAAATGAGTTCAAAGGACCGAATGTAACATTAGGATTTTTAATGCCACAATTCCAACGGCCGACAAAAGGAAATTTGATTTCCTGAATGAACGAAATGAAAAACATGATGTTTTGCGATACATTACTGGGATGCATTTTGAGATAAGCATTTTCCTTAATGGAGTTAAGTATTTACATTACATTAGTAGAACAGGGTACATTTTTCTGGAAAAAAGCTAATTTTAAAGGCTAAATCATAACTTCCAATTTTAGTTCTAATATTGTATTATTTCTATTTTTAGTTACTTTTAGTAGTTTTTGACAACTGTACAGTTTGGAGCGTGGGTTTGTTAATATACAGTAAGAAACAATCAATATTCTGAATCTGCATCAACAATCAGAAACTCTCTGAAATTACTACTGACTAATTAACATTTTTGTTTCCCTGCTTGTCTCATTATCACATTGACCTGCATGAAGAATATATCGCCAACACTTTCTGTACTGTTCATGTTATTTCATCATTTCTGTTAAGATGCGTGCATTGTCCCCTAGATTTGTCCTCATTTTAATGTGTTACACCTTTTATCTTGTCATTACTTACTTTTTAACTCTCAACTCCTGACAACATTTGACGGAGAAGATTTGAAATCAGTTGTATTTGATGAGACAGTCATAGTATCATAGGAACAGTAATATTTATTTGTTTTTAAAATTTTGTTTTGTATCTCCCAGCTATAGTTTCGTTACCGATGTCCAACTTTTCCTTGTTGTGACCAAAGGAGGAGAAAGAAACGATTTACAGACAGACTCAGTTTGCATGGCTTTGCTTCGATCGGGCTCCTGTCTAGGAGCTCTTAGACACACCTTTCTAAGCACATTAAGATCTCATTTAGGGCAGAAAGAATTGATTCCAGCCAGCTGTGATTGTGGGAACGCATGTCAGTAAAAAGTGCCAATGCAAGAGACCTCATAGTGACAAATGGGGTGAACTTCACAGTTCTGTTAACACGGTTGTGTTCTGACATTTTAATTACACACATGCAGACACACTTAATACACGCTGTTATACACATACTCTGACTTTTGGTATACAGTGAGCTCCATGACCCTGTCTTTGCATCGTCTTTGTCAAATTGTTTTTATTCATTCTATCTACAGAGCCCCATTTAAAACATGGCATTTTGCAGGATATTAACAACCTACATATGACAGCTCTTTATTTATTCTGTTTCCCGGTCTGTCAGTTTCTCAGTTCTTGATCTGTGACATACCATTTGATAAGCCAGCCTTTCAACTTTCAATCCACTTGGCTGCAGGTTTTAATGGCTAAAACGACCAGACAAGCTCCTTGACTGTGGACGCTGGGGGAAGGCCACCTCTAAATCAGAGTTCTGCAGAGAACGGGAGATCAGGGATGGCCCAGACCAATTAATCCATCCAGGATTTGTGGCGCTGCACCTCAAGACAGGTGTGTTTTAATACCCCTCATGAGTTGTAAAAAAAAAAAAAAAAAGTACTGCAGAGTACATTCAGGAGGTGACATTAAGTCCTGCTCTGTCTGCAGGTGTCACGTAAGACCATTTATCTTCCTCACTCTTGCTGTATGACAAATCACACACTACACTTGGGAGCAGTCTCACCTTCCTGTCCATCACAGAGAAGCTGAATATATTGATGAACAGGCTAATCTGTCTTCTCCAGAGACTATCCATTACTGACCGCTCAGTCTGATATGGACAGCTGAGATAAAACCTCCCACTGACAATTGTGACTTTTGCTCTCTTCCAATTTGTTACTTTTTTGGGAGAGGAGCAATAACACTTGTCCAAAAAGGCTCCCCAAATGTTCCTCCATGACACTGTCCATTCCTCAGAAATACTGAAAACTCATTATAGATGTAACATGTGCGTGTGCAGTTTCACTTCATTTGATCAGGCACCCTCTTTTCGACGTAACGTCAGTCCCACCACCCTGCCTCTTGAGAAAACAGCCAGAGGAAATGGTTTGCTTGCATAAATCATAATCAATATAAAATGCATAATTACTTTTTTGTGGTTAGTATATGATGGCCCTTTGCCAAGTGCAAAACAGCAGACGCCTGCCTGATTAGCCGTTCCATTGGCAGGCCTCAACTATATTTACATTTAGCACTGCATTTAGATCTCTGTTGAAGCAGTGTGTGGCCAGTGGTGGAGGGTGTATTCAGATCATAGTAGTAGTAAGTAGTCATGTAAAACTGCCTCTGATGCTGCTAATACTGATGAATTTAATGTATAATTGTTACTAGTAATTATGACAAAGAACCATTAAATGCAAATACCTAAGTAAGGTACTGTATCTCACTACTGCAGTTTTCCTTAAGTACAATATTTGTGTAGTATTTGTGTACTTGCTGGCTACTTTCCAACACTGTTTATAGCTTTGGTCAACTGATAATTTGTTTGTTGATTTTTGTTTTTTGCTGAATTTTAATGAAGATAAAGTATGCACCCAGAATATGTGTAGGATGCCTGCCCGTATAGGAGGCTATCAACACACACGCTCACAAATTCACACATACACATGTAGGTGAAGAACTCTCTGCTGTATGCGTGGATTAACATTATAATACTAAAACATCTTGCATGAACCGGTTAGATGGGTAGATCCCCCTGCAGCCAATGGATGGAGGACGATCGATATCTTCACATGAGGCTCTCTGACTCTGGTGCAGGAGCCAAGCACTCCAGGTAATGAACTGCCTGCTTGATATATATCCCTCACAGGGTGGGACTGCAGTGGTGCAACATGGTACTGCAACAGCAGCAATTCTTTGATTAGCCATTTCTCTTCCATCACGCTTCCCTGGCACGCAGGGAAATCTCTCACACAGGTACACAGTGTGTCCGTTGACATGTCAACATGTCCAAAGTCTGACTGTCATTAGGTTCCTGCAGGATGCTCACAGCTTTCATACCACCCTTCACACGGACAGAAGTCAACCATGTCAGAGTGTAACATCATTTCATACCTGATTTATTATCACAGCTTTACAAGTGTTTCACTTTTTCAGCCATGCAGCTTGATTTAGTTCAATTATTCACTGTTGAGGTTCATCCCAGGTCTTTGTGGTTATTTTAATTATTTATTCTAGGGTAAGACATTTTAAATAAACCACTATTATTTACTATTTACTATTATTTATTATTATTTACTATTTAAATTAATGTAGAAAAAGGCTTTACATGTTTACTTTCTGTTTATGTTCTTTTGTATCAACAACAAATCATTTTTAAGGAGAGTTAAAAGTTAAAATAATCTGAACTATCTCTCTTTGCATAATGTCAGTATAGACTACTAAACCCAGCCTGCTCTGGCAACATGCCAGGATAGTGGTAAAGACAAACTTAAACTGTGTGAATCATCAACAGATAAAGGATAACCAGTTATATTGCTGTAAAAAGCAATTTTCTTACTACTTCACTCCTTTCAGCTACACTGAAATAAAACGTACTGAGAAGTGTAAAGTCTGCCAGCTATGTTTTGGTCCTCTGGGCTGTTTCCTGTTTGTGTTGTGTCCACTGAGAATCCAGACAATAGAGTGAACTCGATTAAGACGTGAGCAAAAGAGTGTTCAGGCTGATAACAGAACGGTTCACATTTATAACGAGCAGGGCAGACATGCAAGCCCAGTAGCACAGACATTTAGTCAACATACCCTTTAGATAATGCAAGCAGATTGCTGCACATATATATATTATAGTTATAAGCATATAAACATTTTTTTCTAGTTTGTGACTTATTATATCTGGATTAAAGTGTATAAAGATATATTGACTGACTAAGAACTTTTCTAGTTTTCACCATAAACAGGTTTAACATTTGCGTGTGTGTGTGAGAGAGAGAGACGTGTGTGCTCACCTCAGAGTGACATGTTTAGCCGGTGCATTCTTTAGCATGTCAACGTTTGCTATTAGCACAATGCTATTAACAGTAACTACAGCAGAAGATTATAGGAATGTCATTGATTTTGGAGGTCATAAAACAAATTGTTGGACAAATTAAAAGTCTGACCCTATGCTGAGACTAGATGAGTAAAAATCTCAAAACTGACTACTGTGGACAACTGTGCAGCTAATTCCCAAATTTCATGGCAGTCTATTCAATAGTTGTTGAGATATTTTGGTGTGGACTTAAGTGTTTGAAAGACTAACATCACTATCCATAAAAAAAAAAAGAATAAAAAATATATTTTTGTATTAACAGCATTCAAGTGCTAAGTGCATCCATCCAAAAAGCTTTGCTATTTGTGGATGGGCTTTTACTTGGTGGCACTTAAACCTTTAAAATGTTGCACCTTCCTGATGAAAAAGGACAGCTTTGACTTCATGATTCAGAAGGGCCAGACAGTATTTTTCCCCAGGGTCTTGTTACTGGGGTTAATAAAAGAGAGCCACAAACATCTCACTTGATTCTGTCCAATAGCTTGTGCACCAGCTTGCCATAAAATGTAACACGTGTGAACATACACATCCATTTGGAAGACAGGGAGAGCAGCAGCTTGGGACTGGACAACTGAAACATGTAAATCTGTTTACAACATCACACCTGTCACCAAAACAAATTACCGAAAGTACATATTTTAACCGTAATTTGGTCTCACCAAACATTAGCCCACATTCACACCTGGGAGCTGCTTAATGCAACCTGCATACCGAGCAGCTACTGTATTTTAAACACCTCGGTTTGAGCTGTTAAGCAAAAGAAAACCTGAATGGTGCCAAAGACCTGTGACAGGCCATCTGCAACCCACGTTTTGGGCATTAATTAAGTATTTATACGTCTATCCACTGATAAATTAGGGATGCATTCTATTAGTGATGGGAGCCTTGGCTTTAATCCAGGGTCCAAACACCCTTCTTGCTCTCCAATCAGATATCTCCAGTGTTGTAGATATTGAATATTTCACAGAATGTGTCGCTGTAAATTGTCATCATTGTGTAATATGATGAAGTAGGCAGCCATTTACGAAATGAACTGGCACATGGTTCATTTCTGAGCAGTCATGTTTCACCACTCATGACTGTACCTCAGTTCATTTTATATTCATATTAAACTGTCAAGACTGGCGCTTGCAGGATCAACGTTTCCAATCTCAGGTTGAATCCAGTAAAACACGAGAGCTGAGAGTGTGTAGCTTTTTTTTCTGTATAAGATTCACAGTTGTGCTTGTAATAATTAACAGAAAATGTGACTCACATAATATAACTATAGTTATATAGTTGAGTATCATTTATTATATTTTGGGCATTGAATTGTAGCTTCTTCAACATAACACAGATTTCCTCACAACGTTTCACTGATTGCCAATAGAAAAATGTTTTGTTAGGTGCAGAGAAATCTTATCAATTCAGATTTCTTTTATAATTACCTTTCAATATTTCTGCATTCCTAAATGATCCTCCCAGTGCTTTTGCATGTTACAGCTCATTTACTATGAATGCAAAATCTATTGTTCCTGTTCCAATGTCCCTGTGCCTGCTGCACTAAGACTAGGAAAAATACATAAACTTCGGGATTCCTACATATTTAAAGAGCAATTTTATTTCATGAAAAATTTAATTTTTTTTTAAATTGTTCTCTACAAGAAACACCCGGTGTGCAAAATATAACTTGAAGAATGGAATGAACGAAATCTACAGCCCTGCATAAATACGTTTTTCCTTTTTCTTGCTTCACTTGGATGTTTGATCTTCACTGTGCAGAATGATGTTTGTGCAGTCAGAAGGCTGGTTTCACATACATGTCCTGGGACAGGAGAGTCTTTTTGTGCTCATTTCGAAGCTAATTGGTATAAAACATGCAAATGTGAAGTCCTGAACAAACTGGAAACCTCTAGTGGACATTCATTGATAACTGATTTTCCACATCTTGTGTCCAGAATCTAAACATTTAAAGTGACCGATAGAAGAAGATTTTTCAGTGAGGCAGAAGGAGTAGATAGGAGTAGATTTTTTTTATAGCTAATTTCACTTTTTCATGAAAAAAAGAAGCCCCACATCAGTCACAAATCATTATTCCATGCAAAGTATATTTTATTTGTCTTGCTCCATGTTTGGATGGGATTTTTAACCACCATGGCGGAAATGATTTCTGACGATGACAATGAATATTTTGTAGATAACATGCTGAAGGAAAACACTATCCATGTGGCACCAAAACAAATAATACTGTAGCTGCATATGAAAATAATTTGCATGGGCTTCTTTTAGTCTCTAGACTTACAGCTCTACAGCAAGTATTCTATCAAAGTCACCGTCATGTCTGCTTTCATTGCACTCACAGTCATGCCCTCACAGAGTTGCAATGCAGTTTTAAGTTCAGATTTTTCAGATTTAAGTGATAAAAGTGATAGAAAAGCAGTGAAATAACGTTGACTATGGTTGATCGTCTTTGACTCTAACAGGTTTCAAGCCTTTGCAATTGAGTGGTGTAGCAAAAATATGAATTAAATCCTGCTGCTGGGTGTAAGCTAGGAAAAAAAAACATTTATCTAACCCTGACTTATGCTTCTGCAGAACTGTAAAGTAGCAAAAAATACTATTTAAGGTTTGTTTCTGTCTGCATATATGTTCTAAGATGCAGCGTTGCTTTGGGCATATTCACTAAAGTATTTGTCTTCTCTATGAAAAATATGCGTTATGCAATTTTACAAGTAAAACAAGAACACAGTGTGCAGTCCATGGCCCCGGCCCAGTCAACCTGATAAATACAAGTGAGGGTCAAAATGACAAGGCGGGTCTATGAACCCAAATGCTCGACTCCACACTCTGAATCAAGTTCAAGGAGGTTTTATTTACAAAAGCAAAAGGTACGGGAACAGGGAAAAATGAACACAAAGTATCAACGTAAATTCTCTCAGCGGTGCTGAGGAAAATAAGGCCGAAGCAAACAAAAAATCACTCTTTCGAGGAAAAACACTAGAAACAAACAAGTCCAAAGTTAACAACGAAAAATCACTCGTAATCGAGGAAAAATACAAACAAAGTAACAAACAAACCTTCAGGCAAGACAGGAACGAGAGCAAGGTAATTTGTAACAAGGCAAAGACGCTGGTTCTCGGTACAGGCATGACACGACGAACTGGCACAAGACAGGGGGAGACGCAGACTTTTATACACAAGAGGAAATGGGGAACAGGTGGAAACAATCAGGGCGGGGAAGACAATCAGACAGGCGGGAAACACGAGAGGAAGGGCAAGCCACCTGAAACGAGAGGGAAGTTAGATCTTTCAAAATAAAACAGGAAATCACGAGACAAGACACAGACACCAGCTTGACCAGACTTAGACCTTGACACAAAACCTAATCAGCCCCCATTGATCTGCTCTCAATGATCCAGAATAGAAGTCTTTGGATTCAGATTTATAACCCCAGGCGAGTCCTTGGAGCTGCTCCTCATGCCTGATACAGTTCCTTTACTGGCCATTATAATGAGGCTTTAAGCAGCACGGTGACTGTAAATCTGCTACGCTAAGATTGCACTGCTCCTGGTCTGACTGGACCTCACCTCACTAAATCTCACATCCAGGACCGGAGAATTATTTATTGTCCACTCCTGAGCGCACTTGCCAAAGCAGTGTGAAGTCAGCAGATGACCGCAAGTCACCAGGACAGTCAACTAATGTTTGCTGAGAAGAGAATTAAGCCTACATGTGTCTGTCACCTTCTGTGCTCAGATGTCTGGGTTGTCTCATTGAGGATGTTGTTTGACAAAAGCTGACATGTCGTGCTGACACTGTGACCCTATGTTGGGTTCAAGGCAATTACCTGAAATAGCATAAAACATCTCCTTTAAGACTGTACAGAATGATCACATATGAGCTCTTTATAGTATTGTGTATCTCTGAATTCATATACAGACCATTAGCAGGGTGTGGGGGCAACAGAGGTCATATAAAGTGCGCTGACAGCACAGTTGCCTATTTGATAGCATTAAGGCGTGTCCTCATCAAATCCAAGAGCAAAAGTCCTTATTTAGAAATTATTAAACACCCGCTTTCCTTTCTATTTGCAAAATATTCCATTGGTACATACAGCATATATAACCTACCATCTAAAGCAGCTGCTGAGCTGGTGTAAACTTGCAGTAGCTGATCACTGCCCGGGTGCGGGAAATGCAGGACTTGTTGGGGACGGGAAGAGCAGCGCGCCAGGACAGGCTGCTGCGCGTTGGCGGAGCGTAAAGAGCCGTTTGCTTAGAGGGGACTCGGTGGATCTCATGGGGCGTATTGTTGTTAAGTAAGCCCACGTTGAGGCAACAGACCTCGCTATTCGGTAAATGATCTCTTTCTCAGGCATCAGCACAGTGCTGGTTAAGTGTCCAAATCGTGAGCGCCTAGTGTCCGGCATGTGCGTGAGGGAGAGCGCTGGACACCGCAGCTTCGAGGCTTCATCACTGACAACTCCTGCGGAGCAGATGGTGCCGAAAAAATGACTCGGGCGCTCCACATCCTCGCTTACCTTTTCACTTTGGTCCACTGTAAGTGTGTATTTCTTTGCTGTAACTTAACCCTCTTATTCAGGCTGTTTTAGCGTGTGCTTCAGTGTGTCGGCTTCAAATTTATTTTCCCGAAAGTGCCCCTGTGTAGAGCAGCGATTGTGTGTCTTTTAGTGTCCCAAAGTAGAATTGCGGCTTAAACGATAAAAAAATGCAACATTACTAACTTTTAATGCTTTTATTTTTTTTTTAAAAATTACAAGTAATTTGGTATTTTGAAGTTAACATAAATGCAGGAATAGCATAAAGACTTATTTTTGCAAGTTCAGCTGAGATATGATACTACTTATTTCAACACAGTGTTATCAGGGATAATATGATGAGTCAGTCCTGATATCAAATGTGGCCTGTTGTCTGCATATGAAGATATTTAGCATAGGGTCATAACCTATTGCCATTAACATTAACAACTGAGACAAGTGCACACAATCTAACTATTAGCTTCCTAAACCTATGAAATCACTAAAAAAAATAGAGACACTAAACCTTTTTATCCTCAGCATCAGTACTTAATCTGACCTACGTGGGTTTACTTGGTAAGATCAGTGGGACTCAAAGTTTAAAGCAGACTATCCCAGTCTGTGACACTCCCATGTAAAATTTAAGTGATGGATCCTCAGGTATGTCTCGGGTGCAAAGCCTTTTACTTTGCTCTCCACATAAAGTGGAGACAGAGAAAGACGCAGAAGATGATCTGCAAAATTATATCAGTAAGAGGAGAAATACTGAAGAAAATACAAGAGGAAAACAACAGTGTTAACCTCACATAAGACCTCACGTAACCTTTGCCCTGTGTTTTAGCTCATTCACACACTCGATTATGCTCTTTGCAGTTGTATTACATTTTGGTACAATGGCTTTTCAGCGTGGGGTGTGCTGAGTGACCTTTTCAACTCCAAAATGGCTGACTAGCATCGTATTAACATGCCTGACCTCACTCTCAATCAGCGTAATGTCAACACAACACTTATGAGACGCGGCTCATTTTGCACACTAAACCTACACGCAAGCACACACCCGTGGAAGTTCACAGCAGGCAGTCGCAACTCTGGCTGGTTTGCCAGTGGCCTCCACCTCTGAGGAAAGCAAAGCTTGTTTGACTCTGGTGTCCGAGGGCTTTGACAACACACCATCTGTTAAAGAGTGCTGTGGAGATCCGACCGTATTGGATGGGACCTGAGCCAAATGATGGACAAAGGCACAGTCGTGACAGTATGCGCTGACCCATGGGGCTCAACTGTTGGCATATGCCACGCCCTGCAAAGCTCTAGGAGTCTGCGGGCCGATACTGACACACACAGTTTGATACTTAGCAAGGGGAGGAACATTGGAGGTGGAAATTGCTTATGATACCCAGCGTCATCACATAGCTTTACAAAAAGCACAGGAGATGGATCTCTGAGGTTCTGCAACCACGAATATCACTCTGCAGAATATCGACAACAGCAGCGATCCATCTCCAGTGGGCCCATCAGTAAGAGTCTCACCTCACTGGTGTGTTTCTCATGAGTAAGTCGACTTAGCTACTCCAGGCCATGTGGGGGCATTAATAACCAACGGCATGTAGAGAAAAAATGTAGGAGGTAGTGCAACATGTATTCATTTCGCTCCAGATGAGAAGCATTGAACATCAGTTTCAGTCAGGCTTGTCTTCACCCCTCACGTGGACATCATTTATCAGGGATGGTGGGGGGGGTTGCGAATGAGGTGGTGTGTAAGTGTTGGTATTCGTTGCCTGTTGAAAGATACATTCAGTGGTTTGGCTTTAGGCAACAGCAGAATTATTAACATGCTGTAGAAATATCTGCCCTCGTGCCAAATGTAATCACTTATTTGGAAATGACTCTGGGGTCTTCTTAATATTTCAGTGTAATTTCCAGCCATCCCTGGCTCTCTTAATTGACAGCTGCTGTTTCCCTTAAGGAAAAGTTGTAAGTGCAGTTTGTACGAAGCAGTCTGACACATTTGAGTGAACAGACACAGGGGAAACAGTTCTTTCCACAACAGATTTGTTCACATTAGACTCTTTCTCTCACAACACTCACTAGTTAGATTATTTTGTAGAAATCAGGGGCGGTTGTGAAGACGGTGCACAAAAGCAGCTGTTACATGTACATCGATTCTGCAATCATACATCCAAAGTGTTCCGCAATCAGTCAACCTGTGTGCGTGTACAAAAATATGTACAATCAAATTTGATCTTGGGGGCAACGTAATCATAGTGTACAACAACAAGTGACCTTCAATTTGAGAGGTTTAATAGCTTGTACAGTATATACAACATTGCAAAAACGTACTATTTAATATTTTAGTTTAATTTGTTCTTGTCTTACTCATTATTCTTCTTAAGATAATTTGGCTTCAGTCCGCTACAGCTCCATATAACAATATTTACTGAGTCACACCTGTTTTGATCGATGAAATAATTTTTATTTTACCATTCATATTCTGTTTAACATGGAAACAATTTGCATTAGAGAAGCTTAAGAACCCCCAACTTCTGTTTTAATTTATCTTAATAATACCTAGTAGCCACACATCAAAACTAAATGTCACCTTTGCTAAACTGTCCAGTAGCAACATTTTGTCATTTTCATTGCACACTTTTTAAACCTTTTTAAAATCTGTTATGAAGCCTTCTTAGTTCTGAATCCCCAGAAATGCCAGGACTTTGAGGATTGTAGTGAGGAACTACTGCAGTACACTTCGGCTGCTGATATCACACTGCATGATTTTCAGAGAGCTCCGTACTACAATTTCAAAAAAAGAGCTCAACGTGGCAGCTAACTGTTGTGGCTTTAAACAACCAACTCAGCAGCTAAGAAACATGGTTATGCAAATAAGAATCATTCTGTAATTGTTCGTCCAAATGGGTTGAGAATAAGTTGCTGACAGTAGCAAAATGCTAAATGAAAACAAGCAGCAAGGAACTTATAGTCCAAACCATACTTCCCAACCCTCGTCACAGCATGTCCCCATTTTGATGGAGTTCATGGGCATTGTTTGGTAGATTTGGTTTCTGTGCTACTATTTTGGATGTATATACACTGCCTGTGCATTAAAAATAATAATTAAATAAAACTGTGACACCAGGTAGCAGCTGTGCTGACTCAGAGGAGCGTCTCATGAACTGGTTGCTGGGAAAGAATCGCTACAATCCGCTCATACGCCCGGCTGTAAACAGGACTGAGAGAGTCACAGTGAAGTTGCAAGTGTCTCTGGCTCAGCTCATCAGTGTGGTAAGGCACCAAATACTACGTGTGTGTGTGTGTGTGTGTGTATTTATTTATTTATGTGTGTGTGAAGGCAAGTATATGTTCTGCAGAGACAGAAAAAGGAAGACAGCATGAAAGAAAGAGGATGATAGAAACGACATAGCAGGAGCCACAAAGCTTTGAGAAAGCAGTTAATTACAAAGCAGACTGTGCAGAGAGGCCGTAGCTCTAAACGGATGGATGAAGTAGAGGATAGAGGTGGTCAGCTGTGATCTCTGCCTCTGTCATGTCCAGATTGAAACTTCAGCACATTGGATTAAAAGGGGCCATAAAGCTGTTTTAGCCACAGCGATAGAGGCTCCCCTCTGATTTACAGTGGAGGCTCCTCCCAGCTGCAGACCAAGGCAGCGAGACTCATTCACAGCCTCAGTTTATGAGTCTGCATTGTACCCTTTAGAGTAATTGGCATTTGGTATCACTTTATATTGGGAGCGTATGTCATGGCAGTGTGATGACAATGCCACTTAGAGACATGTGAACAAGCAATCTGAGAAGAATCTAAATGCAGGTTTTTTGACCCCACTTCAAACTACATGCCATCGTAAAGAGGACGGGAAGCAGGAAGGTTCATCTGAAGTTATTTAGCATTCTCTAACATCTCGGTCCTGAAAAACATTTTCTTTTCTGCCGAAAGTTGCACATGAAAGTAGCTTTGCTAATGCTAACACTGCTCAATTGATTCACTGTGTGTGACTCACCTCTCGCCTTTGTCCCCACCATCTTCAGTGGTGATGAATTCATCTGTATGATGGAGGTCGATAGGCTTATAGTCAGTCGAGGCCTCACAGTTATGCAACAGTCTATGAATAAGGACAGAATACTGTTGGGTGTAATTAATAGTAATGAGTGTGGTCTAGACCCGCTCTGTTTGTGAATTGAAGAATAGTTTTTTTCTTTTCAAGAGCGACAATGTTCTTCTCTTTGCCATAATGAGTTAACACTATTGGTTACATCAGACAAATGCATCATTGATGTGGTCAATTACATTACATGTGCTAATGACATCAGTACATTAATAAATACAACTATTTTACATGCATCAACAACTTTAAATTGGATTTTCCATTTTTCATCCATTACTTTTTGCTATTTCAACATTTATCCATTGCTGTTTCCATTATTTTAACTACCTTTAGCAAACTATGTCGATTACTCACTTGCCAGTTTGTCT
Organism: Datnioides undecimradiatus; assembly: GCA_008933995.1. Taxonomy (NCBI): domain Eukaryota; kingdom Metazoa; phylum Chordata; class Actinopteri; order Lobotiformes; family Datnioididae; genus Datnioides; species Datnioides undecimradiatus. The sequence goes on from WARS01000060.1 coordinate 1,869,830, forward strand.
TCATGCACCTGGTGCATTGGCAGATGTTACCATAGACACATTGATTCTACTCCACGCAAAAATGTGCACAAATGTTTTCTTAATTAATATCAACTTAATTATAATTTTCATTTTTCCAAATATGGTACTCCACAATCTGTCCACTTCTCTGTGGCCTGAAAACTGACTTCAATCAGTGTTCAGGGTCACCAAATGTAAGATTATAAGAGCTAGAAAAACATGTGAGAACCACTTTATTAATTTTTTTTTGAGTCAACTGCATATGTGCATATATATGAAACTGCTCTGAAAGTAATTGCTACCTCACTTGTACATTTTCAGAATGAAAGAGAGCAGATCATGACTACGAATGTCTGGCTCACTCAGGTAAGTGTGATGAAGTTCAGAGTCATAAACTGTCAATCCAGCCTAGGTCTTGTTAAATGTCCTTTCCTCTGAACTTGAATTAAACCATATCCATTCTTCTTCTCTCTATGTGGAACAAACTGCCCCTGTAATTGTGCACCCCCAATCATATCCCACTGATAATGAAGCATGTAATTAGAAATGAGCTGGTCTTGAGAAAGTGCATGCAAGTCAGACTTGACGCCCAGTTCTCTCTGTCTCTCCAGCACTGGGTGGATTACAGGTTATCTTGGGACCCTGCGAAGTACGAAGGTATCGACAAGCTGCGTATTCCCTCCAGACACGTCTGGCTCCCAGACATTGTCCTGTACAACAAGTAAGCATCCCTGGAATTTCTTGGTGTTATGTTACTGACAAATATTGCCTCTGTATCTGTATTAAAACAAAATTGGTATTTTAAAAAACCTGTCTATGCTCTCCTATAGCAGGATATTTCAAAATTAAGATGGCTTAAGGTTGTTTCTGTCAGTTCACCATTTATATCTTATCAACTTATTCTCTGAAGTCCCCACAGAGTTTATATATGATGCAGTTTTTAATCTGTCCTCTGTGAATTTTGGTTTTGATATTGATTTGACTGTCCTTGGCTGTAGAACAAAAACCAATACAAATGTTCAGTATGCGCAGCTTTCCTCCTATCTTCACTGTCATGGCAGGATTGATAACAAAAGCCTCTGAGACTGATCCACAGCTCCGTAAAAGTTTCCCTTCTCTTTGCTCCTCACAGCGCTGATGGTACTTACGAGGTCACACTCTTCACCAACGTCATTGTCCTTTTCAATGGCAGCATCAACTGGCTTCCTCCAGCCATCTACAAAAGTGCCTGTAAGATCGAGGTTAAGCATTTTCCCTTCGACCAGCAGAACTGCACCCTCAAGTTCCGCTCTTGGACATATGATCACACAGAGATTGACCTGATCTTGAAGTCTGAGATGGCAAGCATGGATGATTTTACTCCTAGTGGCGAGTGGGATATCTTGGCACTGCCAGGCAGGCGGACTGTTAACCCCCTGGATCCCACCTATGTAGACCTCACGTATGACTTCATCATTAAGAGGAAGCCGCTTTTCTACACCATAAACCTCATTATCCCCTGTGTTTTGATCACCTCCCTGGCTATTCTGGTCTTCTACCTACCTTCAGACTGTGGGGAGAAGATGACCCTCTGCATCTCCGTCCTCTTGGCTCTCACTGTGTTCTTGCTTTTAATCTCAAAGATTGTTCCTCCCACCTCACTGGATGTGCCCCTGATTGGCAAGTACCTGATGTTTACCATGGTGCTGGTGACCTTCTCTATCATCACCAGCGTGTGTGTGCTCAACGTGCACCACCGCTCTCCCAGCACCCACACAATGCCTGCCTGGGTCAAGTTGATATTTCTTGAGAAACTGCCCGCCTTACTCTTCATGAGACGCCCTCACAACAACTCAGCACGTCAGAGACTTCGCCAACAACGGTGTCTGCGGGCGAGGAGAGCCATTTTGGGCATGGGTTACCCAATTACATCCAAAACAGGCATCACTATGTCGTCTTCTGCCCTGCTGTCCTCCGACTCTGTTTTCTCCACCCCAGGGCACAAAAATGTAGCTCCTCCACCAAACTACAGCCACTCCAACAGGAAAGGGGACTTGCGCACCACTGATTACCTTCCCAGCACTTTGACTTCTACCCAGGACTTCCACCAGAAAAGCACCTCAGATTGGGCTGCTGACGTCCAGGAGGCGGTGAATGGGGTGCGCTTTGTGGCTGAGCACATGATGGGAGATGATGATGATCAGAGTGTATGTACACATCTATATATTTTTCTGCATGTATACATTGCTATAAAATAGTTTTTGATAAATTTATTGTGCCACTAAAGAATGTCACATCAAGAATTTAAGAAAGACTGACGTCTTGTGACATTTTTGGAGTACTTTCGATTGCCTGAAAGTAAACCAAATTATCATTTTTATTTACTTGTAAAGGCAAATATCTTTCTGAGAGATATATGAGAAGATTGATACTTCTCTTATGTTTGCATATAGTGGACAGATTTTACAAATCAGTCCATGTAGAGATCTTTAGGAGCAGGGAAAAATGGTTGCTTTAAACCTTTTGCGATATCTGGTTTTGTTTGAAAGAACTGTCAGAGCCCCAAATCGTTGTGTAATTTAGGGTTTTAGGCATGGAAAGGCAAATGCATGAAACAAAAATCAATTATGGGTGCAAAGATGTTGGTATACAGCATGTCATGTCTCCTAAAACCACAAATTGTCCTTTTTACATTTCTGTTTGTGCATGAACCAGTACCTCTATAAGTGATTTGTGAGTTGTAGAGGTGCTGGTATGTGGACCAGCTCACAGATTTATGCAAACCTATAGGAAAGTCAGTTATATGATAAACAAAAGATAAATAAAAAACATGATTAGATAACAAGTTCAAGGGTTTATATATGTGTGTGTGTGTGTGTGTGTGTGTGTGTGTGTGTGCGTATATATATATTGCTGTCAAAGCTATACCTAATTAGATACTTGCAATTTTGCAACAGTCAGGCTTCACCGTTAGTGCCCTCCATCTATCCTAAATCCAATAAACTGGATAAAAGGCGTTTGTATTGACGTGATAACATTTACTGTACATCCTGTGACCCCTGAGGTGCAGGAAGGAAGTTCCACTAATCTTAAGTAGCGGCTGTGACCCAGAAAATTGAAGACAGACTTTGGGTAATCAATCGTATTCTCTGATAAATCAATAAAAAAAGGAGGGACCCGAGAGTGAGAAATGACTCGTTTCAAAAACTACCAAGGGCAGCGCTGAAAATGGGGTGAAAGGGTCAACAGCTGTCTCAGTGTAGGTCTCAGCAGTATGAAAGCATCGTAAGAAGAGGTTAACCATACAAAGAAATACTACTGGTATGAATCCATGTGTCGCATATGAAGAAGTATGTTAAAAAGCCGACACAGACAACCAACAGCCAACACACTGTGACAGTTTCTGCCCCCGAGTGGCCGTACAGAGGCATGGCAGCATTCACAGGCTACAGACCATTTGATCATATAATGGTTCTGTCATCAGTGAGATGACTGTGTAAAGTTTGTTGTTACGAAAACATGCACACTGACTAATTTAAATTTGACCTCTGTATATTTGCAGGTGATTGAGGACTGGAAGTATGTGGCTATGGTGGTGGATCGTATGTTCCTGTGGATCTTTGTGATTGTGTGTGTGGTGGGTACCCTGGGCCTGTTTCTTCAACCTCTCTTCCAAAGTCAGATTCCTCCCAACCAGCAGCCCAGCTCAGAAATGCCTCGCATGTGATGGGCAACAAAGAAGACAGGGCAAGTTTTTAGTTATTTTTAAGCTGTTAGGATATGAGCTGTTGTAAGCAGATGCAGGGTAGTAGTTGTTGCAAAGTGTTTTTGGTGTCTGTTTAAAGCCTGCGGTACGATATTGGTGCGGTCAGAATGCACAAACAGCAACACTGTTTGTACTTGCAAACCTTTATTGTCAGCGGAACAAACAGGATCATTGTGTAAAATAGAATATGAGTAAAATGTGTCCTAATAATGAAAACAGCAATACAGCCATCTTCAGCAACCATCTTTTAAGGAATTGGGACATCCTCAAAGGACCTAATGTGCCATCTTTGCAGGTCATTTCCCTCATGTCTGCAATGGACAGCTGCATACCTGGTCTGATTGTACCTTTCGCTGCACTGACGTATGCTGAACTGTTGCAGAAATATACTCAAAATGATATGAGGTACATCTGTCTGCTGTCAGATGCTATTTGACTCCATACTTGTGTTTGTATTATATTACCGTGTCATTGAAATGTGATGTGTGATTAAAGAATGAACAATAAAGATAAATTTGTGTCCACTTTCAGTTTGATTAAATGCTTGAAATCCTCCATGCGGTCTTAAAATTGTCAGGGTCTTGCCAAAGTGCCTAGTTAATCTATGTTGCCAGTGATAAAGTTTGTCTTTGGAGCCAATACGTTAGCTGAGGATGTGCCAATTAGGACATTTCATCACAAAGATAAGACAGCTGTTCACTTGAAATGTGAAAATACGTGACCAGGCAGAAAAAAAATCTGTTGATACAACAAAACTGCTGGAGATGGATCTTGAGGACAAGTACTTTTTCCATGTTTATAGCTATAAACCTGACACATATCCTTAAGTAAAACACTTTAATTGTTCTGCGCACTGTAATTGTACTGCTAAGCTGCTTTGCCTTTACACAAGAAGGTGATCTCTGTTTAGTGCACATTTGTACAGATGGGCAGGTGCAGACACACACATAAACTGTGCTTCACGAAACACATGAAACGCATGCTGAACGGAACCTTCACCCACAAACACACCCACACAACATTTACACCCTCGCACAACATTTACTGCTCAATAAACAGTGCTGAGTAGGCTCGTTAGAGATTCTGCAGACTGTTGGTTCTTTGGTGAGACCTTCATTTAAATCAAGAGATAGCAATCAGCATCTGTGTTAATGACCCGCTTTGCTTCCATCTCAGTTTGCGAGATCATTCGAGGCTTTTTTTTTTTGCCAACCTGTTAGCGTCCCATCATTAGTTAAGTGAGACAGCACAGTGCCACACCATATCCATCAACCGTTCGTCATCTGTTTCAGTCGAAACAGAACAGGAGGGGTCGTCATTCAGCGCTCAGTGGAAGGTCCATAAATCACGAGCCGTATGCTGGCAGCCTTTTGTCATCAATCTCCAATACTGTTCTGAGCATTGTCCTGCGACATTAAGCAATTTACTACATTTTAGCACATAACTTAATATCTGAAAACGTGAGAGCTCAGTGAAAATTGCCTGAATCCTTCATGAAGTGGTATTAAATCTACAGGATTAGTATTGCAACATGAGAAGTCCGGAAGCTGTTAGTCACTAAAGATAATCTTGATATTCGATGCAAGCCTCAGCTGAAGTCTTTCATGTGAAGGTGCACAAACAGCCAAAGTTTTCATTCTGCGCTGTCTGAGGGACTGAAAACTGTCTGAAGGTCAAAGAAACCTTTTTTTCAATTTCCATGTGATGTAATCCTGTAATAATCCCCCATGGGGGCGATTCTCTTTTCACCTGTCCCACTTACAGGAGCTGAGAGAGCAGGGTCAGACGCCAAACAGCATCTCTGGTGCTGGTGGGGATTTATTTATCAGCTAAGGGCACTTCAGCAGGGCTGAAAAGCACTTGAACTTCCTCTTCATCCAGCAGAAGGACAGAACTGTCATACCAGTGGGTCATCCTGCAGGGTAAAGGAAAGACAAGCACTGCTCTAAACTGACAATCAAGGGGGGGGGGGGGAAGCCAGAGATAGACAAAGCTATATTCTAATTAAAAAGGTCTTATCAGCATATCGACATTTTTTTTAAAAAAGATCCTATGTAAAAAACGTATATCATTAAAGAATCAATCAATTAATCAAGAAAAATTCTGTCAGGTTACTAAACTGCCACTAAGGCCCACCCAAACCCCAACCCACTGGTACACAGTGGTTATTGATCTTGTTTGATGAACTGAAAGCTATTTGGTTATTTAATATGGAGGTCTGCATGTGAGGGGGGAAATTGTAAGCACCACCTGGGTCCATGTATGCTGCCCACGGGAAATGTTCACTCTGCACAACCTCGGTGCAGAGACTTCTTCATGCAAGACGATTGAAGTTAAAGCCACTGAAAACCTTTCTTTAAAACATCACACATGCATGACTGTTTAGAGAACATTCAAATATAAAAATATATTATTTATTATGACTTCAACACTTTAATTAACTCAGTTAAGATGCTTCAGTAGGACTGTACTGTTGCAGCTTAATCTGGTTTGATTGACAGTTATCAAACACCCTCCCTCTTTCAACTGTCATCAGATTCTGATCAACGCTCTGCTAAATCCTGATTGGCGCACAACGGTGTGTGACATCACCTTGGTCAATAGGAGCCCGGCCCACTTTAGAAATGTGAGATACGCACAGAGAAAGGAAAATAAAGTATCAAATTTACAAAGAGGCCAAAAACTTTCGCAGGAAACAATATTTTTTCATGGAGGATGCTATCACTCAGAGTTAGCAGCTGATTGAGAGAATACGTTTCTCGGGGTCTTTTAAAGGAAAGGTCTTTTCCCTCCACTTCGGGAACATGCAGTGAAAAACTGTATGTCAAGCAAAAATCCATTCCCAGTTACTTCAGTTGTCGTTCTCCATTTACAAGACGTGAAGAGGACACTGTGGTGACTATGGACAACAAAGCAGACACATCCTGTCTCGTGAAACACTGGGAACGAGTCAAAATCAATTAAAAAGACACATTTGTAGCCCAGTGAAAGGCTATATTGTGATCCTCATGTAAAGATATATCGCAGCCCTGACCAGTTTTATCAGATAAGGTCGCTACAGGGTCGCATATATTTTGCAGCGCAGTGTGCCTCCCATCCGTGACTGACTGTCTCAGTGTGGCTCTGCCTCCCTCTCTGCTCTCTGGCTCTCTCTGCAGCTGCGGACGCGCTTTCACTCTCCTCACTTTCTCCTCCTGTCTGCTCCGCGGAGCGCTGCTGCCTCTGACCCAGGATCCACTCGGGATTCGTCTTTTAAAACGGGATGAACGCCAACTTTTGCTTCGTTTTGCTCTCATGGTCCTTTCTTTTGTTTCTACTGCCAGGTGAGTGATAAGCTGCTTCTTCAACGCAGCATCTTGTTATTTACTTGTTGCTTTGCATTAAATATGTATTTAATAATAAAGGCACATAGGCTGCTGGTTAAAATTTCAGATCAGATTAGCTATTCTATTTTATCTTTGATTTTTATTTTAAAAACATTTTTTGAAATAACGTCGTGCGTGTTCAGAAATATGCAAAGCCAATATTTTATATAACTTAAACATTGTGGGAAATCAAGCTCCATATTAATAAATTCTGACTTTAGGCTATGTTTGCTATTCATTTGAATGCATTTGCATGCATTTCTATTGGTCCTTATTATCATTCTTTACACAGAGAAAATAAATCAGACCAACACAGCATGGGAATTTGAAAGAAACACTCAGGGATTACAAAATAGAGGTTGTTAATTAATACTCTGCTCACTGAAATATGTGAAATGTCAACGCACCACTGCCTTGGATTGATGAGAACAAACAAATAATCATCTTTGTAAGCAAACTGTACAAGCAACTTAACCACAGCGCAGTGACAGATCCACGTCTGACCCTGTGCTCTTATTCAGGAGCCTCCTGTTCGGATGCAGAGCACAAGCTCTTCTCTGTGATATTTTCCAACTACAACCAGTACATACGACCGGTGGAAAATGTGACCGACCCAGTCATTGTACAGTTCGAGGTGTCCATGTCACAGCTGGTTAAAGTGGTAAGTAGCCTACAAAAGGGCTCCTTCACTGTTTCTGTGACAAGTGCTGTGAGTTATTGCTGCTGCCTCGCCGACCCTCAAATACGTGCTATATCATTGTGCACAGCAAGCAGTCATGAGCTAAGAGAAAAAGAAAAAACAGCATTTAATGTGGATGGTCAGAGCACAAGAAGAAATAGACCAGTTTGTGGACTTTGAACAACAAAGTTTTAGAGAAAGAGACAATTACCATGAGACACCTGGGATACTCTCTGCCACTGCACAAAAGCCCCAGGTTTATAATCCTGAGGAGGGAACGAGATGAAAAGTGTGGCTGTGTGTCTGCCGGCCAAGACAAGATGGGAAATGTCAGCTGTCTGAGTACCTCTCAGTTTAGGCTGCCTCAATCACTGCCACTTTAGATGAGCGGCTCTGGGTTTAGCGGCAGGTTTTGCTGGAGCTTGTTGACTGCAGACAGGCGGGGCAGACAGGCGCCTCTCTCACTTGTCTCATGCAGGTCTGGAGCGGCTGCCGATAATTAAGCAAAGAGGGTTGTGTTGGACAGGGAGGACAGTTTCATTCACAAAATGAACTGCCTTAGATATCCCCCTTCTGTTGATCAGTCCATATGCTTGTGTTGAATGACAAGAACATGAATGAATGGCCTGTGGGACAGAACTGGCATGCTAAAGGGTCCAATCTGGCCCCATTGATGACTTGGCGAGGTATGAAAATTGTAAAGAAGTCCAGTTTTTCAATAAAATGCACTACAATTCCTAATTTTGTCTACTAGGGGTCAAATCATCCTAATAAGAGCAACAAACCCTATGCTGGATGCTCCACACTTACATACAGAATACGTGACACATAGGTAAATGGGAAAACTGTGTGCATAGTGTATTCACAGCACCTTACAGTGCTCAAGGAATGTAATCATAAAGATCTCAACACTGTTTTGCTGTAAAGAGGTAAATTACCATGCCGTTGTTAAGTTCCAAATTACTTTACATGTAGACCCATAGTAATCTGTAAATTGTAATACACAAGTAATGACAGTAGGCTGACTAAATGTATAAAAACGTCTGCCTCTTTAGTCTAAAAGAAAGAACAACATTTAGATGCGTTGTTTACATGTCATTATGTAATGATTTTACTTGTCATGTATTATCCTAACCCACTGAAGATTAGATTTGGCTGCATTTGGCCCATAAACTAAAAAGAGTTTGACATCCCTGTTTTACATATAATTCAATTATCTTTTTATGCTACAAGACAAAAGCCCTTAGACATAGACCTACTGTGTTATTTCCATCAACGTTGTTTACATTAAAATGAATAGTTACAAAATCGAAGGTCATATTGCTCCTGTGTGAGCTAGACGGTAACACTTATTCATTTAGCCATAGCCTCAACAGTGACAGCAGGAGATCGCTAGAGTAGACAATTCAAAGGGAAAAACAGAAGAAACCCATCTCCAAATTCTTGCTTTTACACATGAGTTTTTTGTATGGATATAAAAACAAGATGAGATTTAGTTATATGTATTTGCTTTAGAGCTGCTGGTAGACCATGTTCATGAATCAGGTTTTCCGATGTTTTGAGTCTTTATGCTAAGCTAAGCTAACCGCTACTGGCTGTGGCTTAATATTTATTTTACAGTCGCGACAATGATATTTGATAAACGGTGACACTGCATTATCTGCAACTAGAAGAAAATAGTATAAGCGTAAGTCGCAATGTTTGCAGTCTGTACAAACTAAAAAACAATGTTTTAGACAATCCAGACAAAATAATTAATGTGTGACCCATTGTAGCCCATCTCTATCAAACACAGGCAATTGTTTTTTTAGTTTCTCATTGGCTCATTAAGAGATAGATATTAAAGACCTGTCTGGATCTACAGATGACAAAAAGATGTAGGATATTTTGTTAGATTCTCCTTAACTCGGTTAATGTGGCAGGCTGTGGAGCTCCACCGTGCTGATGGATGACTCTTATTCCCTCCCTGCACCTGGTGCTTCTAACCCAGATGCCATTGGTATTGGTCAGCCCACACCAATTACAGCAGGGCTGTATAAGCTCATTTAGACCATCAATAGCTCATCGGCTAAGCTGGCTCAGTCATCATCGCGCAATCATATCACAGACTCAGACAGGTTTCTGAGCAGGTCGTGGTGCTGCACGTTAGTAACAGAGACAGATCTTTAAAGAAATATGTTCATATTTTGTTCTTATTCAGTTTCTTGCCAGAGGTGGACAAGAAGAATAATACCACTCTCATGTCCGAACAATAAGTATGAAGCTATAGCCAGGAATCAATTAGCTTAACACCAAGCTTCATATTTAAAGCAAAGGCATGACATTGGAATTGATCTTCTCATCCAGCTCTTGGCAATAAATACAATAAACAACCTATTCTTTTAAGTCATTAAGTCTACATTAGATCAGATGTTGGCCATGTTTGGAGTGTGTGTCTTCAAGATATCTGGTGAAATTATGCGATGCTTGCATTCCAAAAATGTACCAAATGAGAAATAGCAAAACATACCCAAGCCTTGATTGTACATGCTGTTGAAAAAACACCAAACTCTAAATGAATCTTCGTCTGTCTTGAGCCTAAACATCCTGTGTTTGCGTTTGCACCGTGACTGATGTGGTGGTAGGATACAGGTGTGTGCGCAGTAGCTACCAAAGTGCCAAAAAATTTACCTCTCACTTGAATATAATCCAATTAAGATTTTCCTGCAGCCCTCCGTCCACCTGTGCTTACCAGCCGTGTAAAACCTCACCTAGATTCTAACATAAATGGTTAATGTAATGCACTGGGTCATGAGATTTGTTCATTCACGGTCTAAGTCACACATAAACCTGACCCCCATAGTTTTTAATCTACCCCCCCGTCCCTGATCTCCAGCTTCACTATTGAGCTGTTAGAATAAAAGTTAAGGCTGTGCTGCGACCTCCTGGCTCCAGCTGTCATGTGGGTTACACCCCAGGCGTGGAGGACTCAGGTGTGCCTCTCTTAATCCTCTTGTCTGGGATACGCTGAGGTCTGACCCTGCAGACAACACACAAACAATCCTCAGTGGTGAACTGGATGATTGCCTGTGACAGCGTTCTTCCTGCTTTAGCTTTAAAATATTTAGATTTATTGGGTTTTCTTTGTTTATACATCTTCATTATCAATTCTGCTTTGTTCTCAGGATGAAGTCAATCAGATCATGGAGACAAATCTATGGCTAAGACATGTAAGTTTATGGTGCATGACTGTGCAAATGGACCTTGAGCAAGGACATCAAGTATGGAACCAGCCCTCTGTCATATATGATTGTTCTGGACTAGACTGACATGTTGAATTATTCATGGGACGGAGCTTTTTGAACACATTGATCCTTCTGGTACTTTTTGGGGAAAAACAGTCTTATAAACCAAATGCACTGAGATTTCATGGTCAATTTTATAATGTTTTTTGAAATAATTTGACAGTGGTCTGGGATTGATCATATTTGCCAAAGTCCATAATATTCCTTTTTGACAGTGTGACAGAAACCAACCATCCAGAGTGTACTGAATCTGGAAGGTTTAACTGATATAACGCCAATTGTATTTCATAATCATACAGAGCAAATCTCCAACAAAAACAGTCTCCATACATTCAGCATGGTTTGATGGTTTTGTCATTTAGTCCCTCATGGTGTCTCTGCTGGCATGATGCGTAGTGCAGTGAACCAGTTTTGAATCAAATGAGGTAGGGCAGGTCTCCAGGTCCCATATTACAACTGCTGAGCAAATACTCATCTGTGCTGGAGCCATTTTCATGCTAAAGAGTAGAGCTGTATTTGCTCTTTGGTGCTGAAAGTTAAACCACTGTTCCACTTGTTTGTAATGTCATCTGTTGTTTTAGTGGGTTTCACTAAGCAGTGTACAAACAACAGGGTGAGGTACATATCCCCTGCTGCACATTAAAAATCCTACAATACACTCCAGATATTTAATTAAGTGAAACTCTCTGAGGTTGCTTTAGTATTGTTGCTTTACGAGTCTCTCGAGGATCAGTGGCTGTACTCAAGAGAGGGTCAAAAACAGTGGGCAAAAGGTCCATAAAACACACTGTAAACTGTCGTCTGTTATATCGCCTCTCAGCCTCCATCCTGTGTAAACTCTGTTTATATGCCACAGCTCGAGATGATGACTTCTCATCGTTTTTATGAGGGACATTTCACAAGTGAATGCATTTAAAATCAGAGCACATTTGTATAGTAAAATATAATCACCAGTAAGGAAATAACTGCTACCCACTTGCTTTTATGTCTGTTGTAGCTTTGTAAAGTTGTTTGCAATTAACTTGTTTTGTTTAAACCACATGGATTGAAAAAGATTTACATGCCAAAATGATGCTCGCAGAGGTGGCACCATGACAGCTGCTACTGGGTTTGTTTGGAAGGAATATATTGCACTAGAAATGGCTGTGTTAGTCTGTTGGTCGATCCAGTTTGGACTGATATGAAATTTAATACTTACATTAAAGGTCTCCAGTGGACCGTAATGGCTTGCTCATAATGAACCATCCTTACAAATACTGGACTGATTACCATGAATGCATTTGAATTGAATTAGCAATGGTGATCCTTTAACTTTACACCAATAATATGCATTAATCTCTATAATACTTTGTTTTATGACTAAATATTTGTAATACAAAATTGATTTCCATAAACCTCATCGTACTTTGTGTTTCTCTACAAAACAAGCGTGCTAGAAACCAAATTAAGACACATGTTAGCAGGTTATATGTTAGCATTTAGCTAACACCACTCTTTCTCTGACATGTTTTTAATAATGTAAGTGAATTGCACTGTTTGGTTTTTCAGATTTGGAATGACTACAAACTCAGATGGAATCCAAAAGACTATGGTGGCGTAGAGTTTATCCGAGTGCCGTCCAACAGGATATGGAAGCCAGACATTGTACTGTACAACAAGTGAGCATAACAACAAAAAAAACCTGGCTCAGCACTTTCATTCATTGTTGGGTGCATTTATGTTAAAAGATTGCTGAACAATGACAAGCTGTGTCAGTCTCCATTACTCGTTTTGCATAGGTCATTTTTGTTTTTCATATTCTTAAAGGAGTGTATAAGGAACATAGTGCAATTTACTGAAACCAAAAGCCGTTGTTGTTTCTTTCTTTATTAGTATCTCTATTACACAATGGTCAATTGATTATATCATTCAATTTAACCTGCAATGACTCAACCTCCATTCTTTGGTTCTTATTCTCTTTCTCTCTCTACAGTGCAGTCGGAGATTTCCAGGTTGATGATAAAACAAAGGCCTTGCTTCGCTACAATGGTGATGTTACCTGGATCCCTCCGGCCATATTCAAGAGCTCTTGCAAGATTGACGTCACTTACTTCCCCTTCGACTACCAAAACTGCACCATGAAGTTCGGCTCCTGGACGTACGACAAGGCCAAGATCGATCTGGTACTAATTGGCTCAACCATCAACCTCAAGGACTTCTGGGAGACTGGGGAGTGGATGATCATAGATGCCCCTGGATACAAACATGACATTAAGTACAATTGCTGTGAGGAAATCTACACGGATATCACCTACTCTTTGTACATCCGCCGTCTGCCACTTTTCTACACCATAAACATGATCATCCCCTGCCTCCTTATCTCCTTCCTCACTGTGCTCGTCTTCTACCTGCCGTCTGATTGTGGTGAGAAGGTCACACTGTGTATCTCTGTCCTGTTGTCTTTGACTGTCTTCCTCCTCGTCATAACAGAGACCATCCCCTCCACCTCGCTAGTCATCCCCCTGATTGGAGAGTACCTCCTCTTCACCATGATTTTTGTCACTCTCTCTATTGTCATCACTGTTTTTGTGTTGAACGTCCACTACCGCACACCAAAGACCCACACTATGCCCTGCTGGGTGCGGACTGTGTTCCTAGGACTGCTGCCCAGGGTGATGTTCATGACAAGGCCAGAGAGGGACCCGGAGCAGGTGACAATCACTGGCAACGTTCAAAACATGCATTCAAGACCCTGTGCCATTCATTCATCAGGTACTTTACAGAAGCAGCACAAGAATCAGGCCCTGGCTTCCAGTGTGGTGTCCACCCTGACAAACCGCCAACGGCTATTCAACAACACAGAGCTCACCAACCTCAATAACTTAAGTGGAGACCCATCCAAAAGTGCAAGCTCTGCATTACTGTGCTGTGAGGGCCGTTGCAACTGCTGCTGGCACCAGAGATCAGGCAAACTTCCTGCAGACTCTGGGGGAGGAAGTGGAGGACTGGGCAGTTTGGGGGCACTGACTGGAGGCAGTGCTGTTGGGGTAGGAGGGGGCAGTCAGTGCTCCAGCTCAGAGTCTCTGGATGGAGGAATTATGCCCCTGTTGCCACTCTCTCCTGAGGTCAGGGAGGCCATTGAGAGTGTGAAATACATAGCAGAGAATATGAGACTGCAGAATGAAGCCAAGGAGGTGAGTGCTCATGATCATAAAAGCTTTTAAACATTTAGTGGAAATTTGCTTTCAAGGAAACTGTGACAATATCACAATGTCAGTGAGAATATTTTTGCTGTGATCTTCTCACAGGTTCAAGATGACTGGAAATACGTTGCCATGGTTATCGACAGGATCTTCCTGTGGGTTTTTGTCCTTGTGTGCATCCTGGGAACAGCTGGCCTCTTCCTTCAGCCTCTATTACTCGGGGAAGACATTTGAATCAGTGTGACAAAACTAATACGCCAGACTGTTGAGCTGTGCAGCATTCGTTAGAAATAAGATTCTTGCCATGGCTCAGAGAAAATACAGATTGAATCCAAAGTCAAGAAGAACAGATGACTGTGTCTGCCAAATGTTGACACAAATGGTTTATTGAGTGTTTTTTTTTTTCACAAAGTAGATGATTTTTGTTGAAGGACTCTGATTCTGAGGCAACAGTGGTTCATTGTGTACAGAATTATTCTACAGCAAAGGGCAATTTAATCTATAATGCCAAGGTCACACCACTGCAGAATCAAAGATCTGTGATTCGTACTCTGATTTGTAAATAATTGGTACAGTAATTACATGTATTAAACCTGAAACACCTAATTTCACATTAAGCAAATATGTACATACATTCACAAATGCAAACAATATGCAACTAGAAAGTTCAATATTTAAATCCCATTATGTTTCATAAAAGGAAATGTTTCTTGTCTAAAATGTTAAGTCATTACTGAGTACCATACCAAAACTATGTGTAAAATGTACAGCTTATTCAAACATTCCCAACATTTAAAATAAATTTCCAAGAACTATGTAAGGTTGCTGAGTGTGTTCAAACAGTGACATCATGTGGTAGTTCTGTGCTACTACAAATGATAACAGGGACATGCCTCCTATTACGTCATACCCTCTAATGTATCATATTCCCAGCTGTAAAATGTTATTAAAGGTTTGTACAGATATTTTAAATGCATAAAGAGAGCTGCCATTTGAGCTGCATAGCATGGATGACTTGACCACATGTTATCTAGGTTTTTTTGATAATACAAAGTGGAGAGAGTAGTTTATGTGCAAAAAGAAAAATCATCTATAAATACATTTTTCAGTTCTATTTTGCTCACATATTTCTGTAAATAAATTTACAAATTAGTTATATAATAGTGTAAGGTGGACATTGTTTATGTCTGTTTTCCTCAAAGACCACTATTGCTGACACGGAAAAGAAAAGGGATATGCATGTAATTTGAAAGGGGACAACCAAGTCTTTGCTTATTACGCTGTTCCACATCCTCTGTGCCCCCTTGGAGCTAACTCAGCTTATTGGAACATAATCAATATAGAGAGTAGGTGATGAAAAACCTTATTGGATGCCCCTCTTTTCTTCATATAACCATTCTTCTGGGGCAAAAGACAATTTTCTGCTCTTGACACTTAATATAGCTCGGTGCTAACACCACAGGTTGGTGCTGTCAGGGTAAATGTTTAAATGTGTATTTAAAAAACACTTGAAGCCACGACTGTGTTGTTTTGTTTTTTGTTTGTTTGTTTGTTTTTTTGCTCTAGTTGTGAATTTAAATGTACAGATTAACATTACACTTAATTCATAGTATTGCCATAGTTGAATGGTGGCATCCAAAAACACAAAACACACCCCATGCTTCACGAGACATGACAGAGACATACAGTGCATGCAGCAGATGACATATCTTAGGACTTGGTTTCGAATTTCATCAGGTGATATGCTAAAAGTCAAACCCACACGACTCCTCTTTGCACAATGAGTATCTGGGCTGAGAGAGCCCTGGGTGGGGTCTTGTTTTGTTAGTGTGTCACAGTTTTTACCATACAACTCAAAATCAGAGCAGATGGCAGGCTATGTGATTACATGACAATCCTGCCCATATTAATTGAATACTGGCAGGGAAGCACAGACAGATACTGTATTAGCTCTCTGTCACATCTGATAAGAAACCCCTGGACAATGAATTTAATTAAGGTTCACTTAGAACTCATGCAGCTGATCTGCAGGAGGGCTAGAGATCTCCCAAGCAGATATTGTATGATATATGATACGAATTGGCTCCTTTTGAGATACGAGCATGGGAGACTGAAACAAAACATAATAGACAACAGATGTACAAGTACTTACTTTACATCAATTATTCAGTAAAAGCATGCATGAGCAATGTTGAACCGATGACCTTTAAGTTTCCAAATGGCACAAGGCACAACAGAATGTACAGGAAGTGGTTCACTATCATTTTTGCACGTTTATTTATTTAGCTGTCTGTAGGTGTGGCCAAAAACTCGACAAAGCTAAAACCCTTCACATTGGTACTTTGAAGACTGCAGGTGACACATTGCATGTAATCATGAAGATATTCACCATCTTTCTGTGTAAGTGCATTGAAAACTGGTACTGGTTGAGTGAACCTATGTGTGCAAGTGTAAGGACAAAGGCTCAATTTTCATTTTACTTTTTTTCCTTCAAGGTTTTTTTGTGAATCATGTCACGAGCCAAACCAATGGTAAGCATCTGTGTTACACTTTCTCAATGGGATTGTTATGCGTTGTACCATTTATCAATACAATGTCTGTCTCTGTTTCAACAATTTATTGTTACAGGTATTCTTCCAGCAAAGATCCTGGTTCAGCAGAAAACCATTAGCGAGAATAGCACCCTTTTCGCAACCTGCAGCACATTTGGAATGAAGAAAAACACCTCGGTTCACATTCACTTATTAAAGGATGACACTGTAATCCATACCAAAGTGCAAAAACAAGATCAAATTGATACCAACTTCATCGTAAACAGAGTTGGTCTTAATCACAGTGGAAATTACTCCTGTGTTTCCTCTAAATCTTCGAAAATCAAAGTAGCCAGCAGTGGATACAACAGCCTTCAGATTCTTGTCATAGGTAAGGATTTTCATTCCCATGAAAGTATTATGTCTCTCTTGTTTCCAGCCACTCATGTTCTCTGATGGCCACACAGCCAATTTTCTCCCTGCAGATATTTCAGTAGCTGGGTCGTCCATTGTCAGTGAGGGAGACAATGTTGAGTTGAGATGTACTGTTTCTCACACCCTGCAAACACTCGGTGCATGTCAACTCATCCAATCTTACCTGATGAAAAACGAGAGCATCCTCCAAATACAAACATTTAATGTTACTCAAAAGGAAGCAACTTTCACCATCAAAAGCGCGGTCGGGAGGGATTCAGGTCATTACAGTTGTGTGGTGCTGCCGTCTAAATGCACTGAGGAGCATGAGACAAAATTCAATGGAAATAACTCTGTATTAGTTGAGGTCAAAGGTTAGTGTCAGCTGTTTAAAGTGCAATAGAGTGTTTTCAAGAGAAATTCACTTCAGTCGTTTATTAATCACTTTCTTGAAACATGTTAATGTTCATCGTGCTGGGGCTGACTTGTCTGTTTTGTTTTCCAGAGGTTTTGTTTTTCCGGGTGATTTTCATTTGTGGAGGGGTAACCATGTTGTTATCACTGAGCCTGTGCATGTGGCGACAAGGTCAGATGATCAGAGTCTAACACAATTTTACTGTTCAAATTTTGTATTAAAAATCTATTTCTGTCATTTACCATTGAATAATGATAGGAGACCATAGGAGACGTTTTATTATATACTACAGGGCATCATTATTACTGATTGCCATACAGAACAGGTTCTATTTATCTATCTTGATGATATGATCTACAATCTGTATGTATTTCTTATATATGTATGAGTGTGATCATTTAGTTTGCACAGTTTCTTATTTCTCAAAATTCCATATCTTGTCTATTTCAACAGGCTGCAGGCAGTGCAAACAGCAGTGAGTGTGAATGTGATCAGGCTGATGCTGTCTGAAGAATTCAAGATCATGATCTAACTTATTAAAGGATAACTTAATCTCATAAACAGGAAGGCATTTGGAGTTGTTCCCCTTGTATATTGTGATCAGAGCCATTTTCTAGATGCAGGATGTTTATGCTGAACTAAAATTTAGCCACAAATTCAAACAATGCTGGGTGGATTATAGGGTGCGTGTTTATAACCTAATGTCTGTTTTGTTCCAGTGCAACAAATGACTGGGAAAATACAGTTGTGTTAGAGGAACAGCAGGTGCACACAGATGGAGAGGATCTGGAAGACCAAGACTGTAAGTCCAAAATAGAATTACAGTAAAAACATACTCTGGGGAGAATGTAATGAAATTTTCTATGATGATTTACAGAAAACATAATCTAGCGATGTTTTGGTCTGTAAAAGAGTTTTGTTTATTGTAACTCTGGGTTGATGAGAGATTGGAGATGGGGAAAGTTATCCAGCAACAGCAGAGCAGATGTGGTAGAGAGGAAAGATGGCTGGCAGGAGCCCTCGGTGAAGAGAGAAACATGGCTCACAGGGGTGTTACCTCAAGGAATTACCAAGTGGGTCTAAAGCATAACTACCACAAGTGAAATGACAATCTCGCAAAGGGGGGCTGAGGAGCCAGGGTCGAGCTGCTGTGGTTTGATGAGAGGCAGGTGTGCAAACTGGAAGGGATGATAAGCTGATGGCAGTCAGGTGTGTGCTGACAGAGCTAGGATACCAGTGAAATGACCACATGAACACACACACACACACACACACGCAAGACATGACTGAGACATACAAAGGGAAGCACAGGAAACACAAGGAAAGAGAAAACATATAGAAAGGGAGAGAATGACAAAGAGCTTTTACATGATTGCAGTCACCCTGTTTCCTTACGACAAACAGGAAGTCCTCTTATGGTTACTTTACCTTATTTGTGCCCTTACATGTCTTGTGGTTAATTGTTGATTTGCATGATTTATGCAAAAGTCTAAAAATTGATTTCTCTTTTCTTTTTCAATCATCAGATGATTCTTTCGCTGTGGTCGAGGAGGAAGAAGTGTACGAATATGAATCCATTTGAATACAATTACTCACTTTACCTTTTCATAAAGTTATATTATTTTAAGGAATAATGGAATTTGCTAACTAAAACTGACAGTTTTGAAATGTTATAGTACCTTATTTTATTATTGTTTATCAGCAGTTATCAGATGGACGCGGGGGATTCCTTGTCCCATGGCGATGGTGAGGACCTGTACAGTGTTGCAGGTATGTGAGGATCTACTTCATACGATTACAGAGGTATCTCTTTAATGCCCATTGGAGATCATGTTTGATCAGTGTTTCTCAGTCCTGGTCTTGGGGTCCCACCGCGTTTTAGATCGCTTCATTCCTAAGGACAAACCTGGATTCAGATAATCTGTTAATTCTCATTCCTGCAGAAGCCTGATAATGACCCATTCATTTAAAATTAGGTATGTCAGATGAGTGAAACAGTAAAAAAAACAAAATAAAACAAACCAAAATATATATATATATATATATATATATTTATTTTTTTTTTTTTTTTTTTTTTTACTAATATACATTACTTTGAAACATCGTAAGAGTATAAAGGACAATGTCATTGATCAGATGTGTGCCACCTAACCATTTTAAGTGATGAGTTTGCAATTAGTGCTGTTAAATATATTGTTATCATGCAATATTCTCAGAGTGAGAGACAGTAAAATTAATTTGGCAAAGTGGGATTGTGTTTTGTTGACAGACTTTTTTTTTTGCATACAAAGCACAAAAAGGCCACTTGGACCAAGAAAGAATGATAATAGGAATTAAATTATAATCATATGAGGCATTACACAGTATGATGGTGCCTTGCTGAGCCAGATGAGTCAGATGGAGCAGGTTTTTCTCTCAGTGAGTTGAATATATGATACAGGAAAACCACGTCTTTGTTTACAGCAGCGGGGCAGATGTGAATAGAATTTTGTGGCAAGCCCTCTGACTCACAGGAGCTTTTTTTGCTCGTGAAAACTGGTAACAGAAAAAAAAGACTGGTTGAAAATAACCAAGAAAGAAATGCATGTGCTCAAGAAGAGATCACCCAGGGTTTCTGTTTAATCTCGAATTTCTCCACCACAGATGATCCACCTGCACAACAACATCCGGAGTGTCTTTATAGAGCCCCCTTCAAACAGACAAAAATGCCACATTGAGTGCTCAGTTGAATTTTATATGCAACTGTTTCCATTCAATGTAAACTGCACCCTTTCTGCTTTTATATTCATGTAGTTTAATGGTATGAATGAATGAATGTAATGAAAAAAATTTTTTTTGTTCTTATTTACTTTTGTCTTTTTTTTTTTGTATACACATAGCACCGATTCTCACTCTGTGGGGGTAAATCTCTGACAGGGAGCTGCCCTCACAGTGACCCAATCCCACCTCTGTCACAGGCAACATATCATTCCAAATCCAGAGGAGGGCAATGCAGTTATGTACCATTTTGGTTTGAAATGTATTGTAATGTGTCTTTTTTATGGTCCTAAAGCATACACACAAAAAACTATAGTATAAATATAAAAGAGAAATATTTTTGCTGTACCCTTTTTTGTTCAATTTGTGTCATGTTGAGATTAAGGTAATGTTTTAATGACATGAATGAAGGTTTTCTGAAAGATCTGAACTCCACATGAGGACGAATTGCTCCTTTTGGCAGACAGAAAAATGTTCTTATATATTCAGTTTTGCATGGATCCTTTCTTTGTAGCGGAGGGGTTCAAGTCCCTGTTGCCTTTATATTGAAAAGAGTTGGTGTTCCTCCTATTCTGTACAATCAGTGCATTGTAAAATAGACTGACTACATTGTTTTATTAATAGAGACACTGCAAGTTTTGTTGTTGCATTGATTGATTGTATTTTGTATCAGACAGTAAACTGTCTCACGTTTAATCAGACACATTTGTTCTTTACTGTTTCCATTGTACAAACAGGGATAATAGCTTTAAACCAGAAATAAAAAGCTGATTTTGTTACCAGCATGATTTTACAGTTGCATGTATGGATTATATTTGGGCACATCAAATTTACTGATTCTAGAAGAAATGTCCCATGTGATCTGATACATTAATATATATTTTATTACTATTTTATATAAGTGATGTAATGATGCATTGAGAACATTTATCTGTTGTAGAGGGGAAGAAGAACTGCTACTCATATGTATTTTGCTGCCTTACTATTTTTATTATTTGTGAAATATTGGGGAATTTATCTCTCTATATTATACAACTTGAAGTTTAGGAAAGAAATGCCTGACAGATATCTGAATGTTGACAAAACTACACTGCCTTATTACAAAGGGTGTCACAAACCAACCACAAACCAAGCTAGTTTATTTTAAATGTTTATCTTGTTGCAAACTGAGGTTGAAAAAGATCTTTTTTAAGGCTCTGGGTTTAAGATTAGTACACATCTCTGTACTTGTACTAAGCACAGAAGTAATTAAACTGAACTTTTTAAACTGTCTTCCTCTTTCTTGTTTTCTTTTTTGTAACAATTAGACACTGTCTTAGACACACTTAGTAACCTACAGTGGCTGCCAGTATCCACTATTACTTTGAGTGTTAAGTTCAATAGAAGAGTTCAATGACCTTATCTGATGAAAAAAGGCTTGCAGCCTACTTCTTTGTCATCAAGTAGTAATAGGGAGCAGGCATGTGCACTGCCATATCCAACCCAACCCGGATTCAGTCTATTTTACTATTTTTGTTTAATTAAAACTGTATAAATTAATGCTTTTAAAGACAGTTTTACATATTCAACATGAAATAACCAATGTTTCTAACAGATAGCAATTTAAATAACATAGTTGGGCTCCATTCCTAAAAAATATGATTATAATGCTTTTGTACAAAGAGCAGGGCAGAGCAGGTGTCATTTTTTTGTCATTTTTCCTTTCAAGCTTTTCTTCATGCACGTGCATCTGAACAAAAAAAGAGGGAGAAGAGTAGTTGCTGCAACAGTAGCTAGAAAAGACAGAAGTACATCCACAGAGTGGTAGGAATACCAAGGAAGTCTGTAGGACTCTGTTCTCAGGTGAGCTGCTCCTTTGTGTCTCATGACAAACTCTATCCAGAAGAGGGCGTTGTCCAGCGGCGTCAGTGGCTGATCTCTGTGCAGCCTTGAGAGTCTCTGCATGTTCATCCTGTAGGAGGGCTCATTCAGAACTTCCTGTATGGCCTTCAGGAAGTTGTCGTCTTTGTCGACTGCGTTAATGGTTAGAAGTTTAGCTGCCCTTCTCTCTTTCAGCCGCAGCAAGTTGTCGTATTGGTCAAAAAACAAAGGCAGACCCACGACTGGGACTCCATGATAAATAGCCTCTTGAACTCCATTTGTTCCTCCATGAGCCACAAATAGTTTTATCTTTGGATGCCCTAAGAGGTCATTTTGTGGCATCCAGTCAACTATTAAGGTGTTGTTGCCCAGAGCTGATGGTCTGCTACCTTTATGCTTCCAGATCACTTTCTGAGGTAACTTGGCAAAAACTGCAGCAATCTCATTTGTTATGTCAGCAGGAAGTTCAGTCACAAAAGTCCCCAGAGACATGATGATGACTCCATGTTCTCCAGAACTCTGCACAAACTCCTCCAGGTTTTCAGGTAAAGGTTTTGCTGGTTTACACTGGAACCCTCCTATATAGACAACATTAGGCATGGTAGGGCGAGGGAACTCAAACACAAAGTCCACTCTCATGAGCCACAGATCTGCTCCCTGTAATAAGTTACTATACTTGACTTCAGGGCCAAAGAACTTGTCACAAACAGCTTGATACTGAGGGGCGATTAAAAATGCATCCTGAGCTTTCCAAAGGATAAAGAAAATTAGATTTTTTAATCTTTGTATGAATGTCATTTTGTCTGACAGTCCTGAGCCAGTCAGTGGAATATAAGATAAAGGGGAAGGTGCAATGGCCAAATGTCCCTCTCCACTTGTTATCCACCGTACATTGTAGACCAAAGGTACTTTAAGAGCGTGAGCCAACATTATACCTGCGCCCCATGCTGGGTCAGTAAGGACCATGTCATACTTCCACTCCTTTAAACTATTCATGAACTCTTCATCTTCAAACATGCTAGTAGCCATTTTGCACATCATTCTATGGACATCAAACATTGCAGTAAACATCTCAACCTGCAAACTGGCAAAAATCAAAAAGGAGCTGTATCCCCTCTCGATATCAAATATCTTTGTCAGGACTGGGTTAATAAAGTCTTGATTAAAAGCTTCAGCGACTGGAACTGTGATTGTCTTGTAGTGCGGAAAGCCATCCTTGATGTACCAGCTTTGATTGGTTCTTATCACATCAACAGAGTGTCCTCGAGAGTGCAGAGCTTTGATCATGATGTCCATGTTTACCCAGTGACTTCCCTCTAAAGGAACAATCAAAATCCTGCCTCCATGACAAATTCCCC
Source organism: Datnioides undecimradiatus (assembly GCA_008933995.1). NCBI lineage: Eukaryota > Metazoa > Chordata > Actinopteri > Lobotiformes > Datnioididae > Datnioides > Datnioides undecimradiatus. Next base: position 1,893,420 of record WARS01000060.1, read on the forward strand.
ATGAAAGGAACACCATAGATAGTAGGAGAAAAGCTGCATTTCCATTAGGAGACATTTTAAACCTGAAAGCAATAAAACAGATAAAATATGATCCTTAAACACATGATTAGAAAACTAGCTTTAAATGCCATAAGTATACATTCATCTAAACTCCTTTTTACATTCAGGTTTTCCCTTAATAAAGCAAAACAAGACTGACCTGTGACGCACCTGTTGACACGAAGCAGCTCTCAGCATACATGTGCTTAGATTTTGGAGTGAAACAGGAAAGGACCACTCAACACATAAGTACAAATTCCAGGAATGCTTACATAAGTGGATTACAGATAAACTTTCTATTGGGCCTTTTCCCCTGGAGTGGACAACAATGTGGCTGCTTTGTTAAAGCTGTGGGCAGAAACCTGTTACAGCTGTTTATTTGTACATCCTTTTGTGAAATGTGTTCTGAATATCTATTTATTCTAAGTAGCACATCACCTTGAATGTTTTATATTTATAGCCAATATCTCTTTTTAGAGGAAGATTTCAAATGTGTGCTGATACAAACTCAGACTAAAAGCTTTTGATCTTTGAAAGATCCAAGATGTATGAATAATTTAGTGTATAATAAACAATATTGTGTGAAATCAGAGCAAAATCAGCAGCCAATGATACTGACAAACTAAAAGTAATGTACTGTTAACTGTCTGGGACTCTCTCCATACTTTAATGGTTTTATATATTGTAAGTCCATATCATTTTTTTCCCATGTATTTCCAAGATCTGATCTAACCTCTGGGCAGATTTACATACTGTTGCTAAAAAAAATAGAGATGAAAAAACCAAAACATGATAATGTGAAACTATGCACAGATTAATATCAAAGAATTCTGCCATTGACAGTGATTTGGATTTGGTTTCAATGGCCTTCAATGAGCAGTGTCCCACTGACCCTTCACTTTCTGCTTGGATCTTCTTCTCATCTCATCTTTGTTTAATTTAAATAAAAAGACAAAAAAAAAAACCCTCCATGTGTGTTTTTATATTCACGGTGTCTTTATTAAGTGTAGTTGTAAGTAGACTTGGAATGTCACAGATCTCATCTCAACAACATGCTCATGCTGGTGGTGCCTTTGTTGCTTTTCTCTGCTGTAATGTGAAGACATGCCCATGCGGGGGTACTGCAGACTCAATAGAGACTGCTGCTGAGCTGAGAGAGTCTTCCTGGGGCATTGGTGAGGAGAACTTGGCGTCCTTTGTTTCATATCTATACATGACACATTTAGAGTCTCCATCTGTTTATCGTTTTTGATCGATCTAAGTCTTTGTGCTAAGTTACAGCAGACTGAGAATATCCTGGACCCACTGTATGTCTGGGCAGATCTGTTTCCCAGGATTGTCTTACAGGCCTTATAAGGAATGCAGGATTTGTCCTCAGGCTGAAAACAAATGCTGACTTAGAGATTCAAGTCCTGGCAAGGAAATCCATTCCCTCTACTGTGAAGTAGAATGAAGAAAGAAACCAATAAAAAATGGTTGTCTGACCTGTGTTTGCTGATTATGATCTGTAGGTTGAGCTCATGTAACTGTGGTGTTCTGGATGCACACAGGAGAAGGACAGGTCTATTTGTATTTTTAGAAAGAATGTGTGGTTTTATTCTCTTGGTCACATCTCACATATTTACCTACAGGTATGTTGCTCAGAAACTTTAGGAACTGTTCAGACTGTTGCTAATCACAGGACATGTGAGGGTGATTTGTTAAACTATAACTACAAAACTAACTATAACTACAAAAAAGCACTTAATTGTCCCTTACAGATAAAGTGGTTATCTTTCTAAACACTATAGATAACAAACAGGCAGCTGCCATATAACTGACAATAAACTTGCATTGAAATGAACTGAATTGAACTGAGCTGCTATTTATCATTGTTTATCACTCTGTCCTGAAAAAAGGACATTAACAAAAGGGCCATTAGCGAGACATTTATCCTAAAAAAAAATCATGAGAGGACGTGTAGCACGTTTAGCATTTAGTGGACGTTTAGCATTTCACATCTATAAATCTCTACCCAGACCAATGATAAATCTACAATGCCACCAAATATAGTAGATGAAATGAATTTATTCAAATACACTGATGTGTAAGATGCTGGCAAAAAAACGCACTTTATCATATTATAGTGTATGTAGTACATCAACTGAGTCTTTCCATTTATCTTTAAACTCAGAAATGCAGGATTCATGTCTCCACATTTAAAAAAAAAACATGTCTCTGAGAGATATACTCTCAGAGACATATACAAATAAGATCCTGAATCCTCAGCTTGATCTCGGCGCAGCTGTGGCATACAAAGCAAAGGTGAAAAAGCAGGACTGTATCTGAGTGGCAATCTCAGTATCTCAGTCTTTTGAATCACAAATAAGACCCACAACAAGCTGTGCTTCGTAGTCCTGCTGTTCTTAGAGGGTACTTCCAGCATGGTTAGGGACAATGATGCTGGCCCATTTGTAAATAACTGGGATGAAGAGGAGAGCAGAGCCCAGGATCGACACCAGGAGGAAGGCCCAAAGAAACATTCGATCCAGAACCTGGGCTACAAACTTCCAGTCTTGTACCACCTGAAACAAAATAAAGACATAGATTCAATAGTTATGCTAAAAATATAAATAAAAACATTTTATATTTTTCATATCAAAAGACAGATGAAGTTGAACATGATTGCTTACATTGTATGTGTTTACCATTTTAATTATTACCTGCGAATGAACATAAACATAAAATCATACTCATCATACTCACCTCTCTAACCTCATTTTCTTTCACCACATGCATGGTTATGTAGCGTATAGAATCCAAAGCTGCTTGTAGGTTATGTCTGGTGTAAAGGAGAGGTGTCAGTTCAGGTGCTGAGTCCTTCATCATGCCCAGTCCTCCTGCTTTGGCCGCTCCAGCTGTGGCGTAACGGTCCACATGGCCACGCATGCACAGCAGCTTGGGCAGCCGATGTAGGAAAATCCTCCTCACCCACGGTGCCATGCCATGATGTGTAGAAGAAGAGCGATGGTGAATGTTGATGGCAAAGACAGTAATGATGATGGAGAGCGTGACAAAGATCATAGTGAAGACCAGGTATTCCCCAATAAGAGGGATAGCCTTGGAAGAGGAGGGAATAATCTCCTCAATGACTAGAAGGAAAACTGTGAGCGACACCAGGACTGAGGTGCAGAGAGAGATCTTCTCACCGCCATTGGAGGGCAAATAGAAGACAAGGATGGTGAGGAAGGACAGGCCAATGCAGGGGATGATGAGGAAGAGAGTGTAGAAAAGAGGCAGTCTGCGGATGATGAAGAAGTAGGTGATGGTGGGATAGGAAGAGCTGCCATCTGTCCTCAGACCACGACTGCCTGTGGCCTTCACTATCTCCCATTCGCCGTTGTCAAAATAGTCCCTCTTATCCACATGGAAGTCCTCCAGAATTATGTCCACCTGGTTTCAAGCACAGATTGACATCTCATGTCAAGCAGCGCTCATGAAAGACACTAATGTACTATAAACATACTATGCAGCAAAGACTCACCTGGGAGCCATCGTACGTCCAGGAGCCGAACTTCATTGAGCAGTTCTGGAGGTCAAACGGGAAGAAGGTGACATCAATGGTGCAGGCCGATTTGTAATTAGCTGGTGGCGTCCAGGATATAGTTCCATCATACTTCACAACAGCCTTAGTGACAGTACCCTCAAAACGGCCATCTGAACTGTTGAAAAAAAAAAAAAATCAAAACACCATTTATTCATCCAAAACATTATCTGACAGCTAGATTAGCTTATTTTATGATGGTTGGTTATAGTACATGAAATCCATAAAAAAGCACATCACATATATAACGACACATACTTATCATACAGTACAACGTCAGGGAGCCAGATTCTGTCTGATGGGACTCGGATAATTGTGATGCCCAGATAGTCATCGGGGTTCCATCTGAGTTTCATGTCAATCCATTCCTACATGAAGGGAAAACTGGAAACTTAGTAATAATGCACAAAAAATGTGATGCATGGGTCCCCTAAAGGAAAGGCTCGACATACATGCTAATTCTTGAGAATATTGTTAGATAACACTAGTGTCTGTGTGCCAAAAGGTTACAGCCAGCCATTGGCTAACCTAGCTTGGCACAAAGAAGGGAGAAACAGCTAGCTTGGCTCTTTGGTGACTATATTTGCCCACCAGCATCTCTGAAACTGATGGGATGTATCTCACTTGTTCAAGCCATTCAAACAACAAAGATAACAACAATATACAATCACTGCTTTATGGGAGTTATGTGCCAGTTCAAACAAGATATAATGTGTTAATGATTAACCTTTCGAGGCACAGACACATGGATTTTATTATTTTTTTCACCTTTGGACAGAACTAACTGTTTCACCCATTTCCAGCCTGCTTATTAAGCTAAGTGCTTGCTGGTAGTAGCTCTCTGTGCAGAAATAAGAGTGATATCAATTTTCTCATCTAACATTCAGCAAGAAAACAATCATATTTCCCAAATGACCAAACCTCTCTTTTAAATTGGTATTCTACGTGTGTGCAATAGTATTTCACTTGCATATAATATTTCCACAGAAGGGTATGTGCAAAGTATTTCACTTGGCTTAGACATGGTATACATGGTAAGTACAATGTGAGGGTGAGCCAGCATGAGAAACAAGCTTAAGCTCAGTATTCATTTTCTAAATCAAAGAAGGTGACCACCAAATGAAACAGAGGAGACACAATTACAAAATCTGACATTCTTTCCACTTTGCAAATAATGTCTGTGATAGATAGACATCACCAGTGGGGCCATTGCCATTCCAGCTATGTTTTTGCCTGATGCAATCCATCTCTGTGATAGGGGGCAGCTGACCTGAATGGCAAAGTCTGGTCTGTGAGGATAATTCATAAGACGCATGACAGACGGGACACCGAACACCATGAATAAAGGTGACAGGAGAAAGGAGGAGGATGCGGCTTGTGGAGAGTTGCGTGGGTTGAAATAGTATAGACAGGGTTGAAATAGTATAGATAAGGAGTGTCAGTGAAATGCCACTGGGTGAGATTAAAAAGTCATGTGGAGAGGCTGGCTGGTTGTCTCCAAATGCCAGGTAAGTCAAAGGCTGTTTAAGAATATTTCCATGGCTGTACAGTCAGACCAACAACCCTGGCAGAATGTAGTTGCATCTGTTGATCAGGGTACACTTATGGCTCTACTTGCCTGTTTCATCCACACATTGGTTGTCATTCGCTGGTTTTTCTCATCCTAGAATAAACAACAACAAACAACAATGTTCAAATTTAAAAAGTAGCTCAGGTGACACATTTTTATGGGGCAATATGTCTTACATTCACGTACTAACACCTCAGTGACACACAGTCATACAACAATACCACTAACCAGTGCTTTTTTAATTCTCACCACATCAACTAGCTGGGAGATGGCCAGTCCAAACTTGACACAGATTGTCTGGTTTAGGTACTCCACTGGTCGAACCCATTTCTGATAGTTTCCAAAGAGATATTTGAACAGCTTGTCCTCCGCTTTTGCATAGGAGGAGAGTTTTGGAACCCCTGAAAGGTGTAAAGACAAAGAACATTAAAGAGAAAATTTAGATTAACTTAGAGATAAATATTTTAGCAAATGCAACCATAGCTTTGATTAATTTAAGAGTGCCATGCAGACTTCATGCTTGATAAGCGCTCTGCTGTCAAACAGCGCCGCATTCACCTCCCTGACCTTACTATAGTATTTATGTCTAGAGTTACTGGATATGACCTCTGTGGTAAAGCTTTGGTTTCAAGAGACAAAGAAACCAAAGCTTTGACGCAAACATGCACTGAATATACAAAACGCACTGAGAGGAATAACGTATAAAAGCCTGAAAATCAATTTGACACCTGTCTGCCATCCATCATAACAGGTGAACTTTATGCAGCAAAGTATTAGTAATGGAACCACTATGAAAAGAAGAAAAACAAGATAACATTCGATGAATCAGTCATTAGTGTATTGAGTGTTAGGTTGGTCTGTTACTCCTTGAAAAGGGCACTTGAGAAACAACTCACTGCACATGGTTTTAGTTACCACGCTGTTTTGCATATGGTTGGAGACATTGCAGTGACTTGGCTCGGTTCCTATCTCCTGCTTGTCCTTCTTTCATTCACCACAGTAAGAGCTGATATACCCCTTTACCTGCTTTGAACAGCGACTTGTGCGTTGCTGATTGTAAACAAAGCAGACACACTCAGTTCAAGGGGCACCACTATGAAATTGCCAGTTGACACTGTCTGCCAATGCTGTCTGGGTAATGAAAGGTCATCACAGGATACTGTAAGTGGGACAGTGGAGTGTGTTGATATGTCAAGGACATCAAGAGCAACAATTGTAAACTGACCCCTAAATATGTACAAATACTTTAAGGACTGAATCAGTGCTTCACCACTATGTCTTTCTAATCCAGCCTGAGCATCCTTTACATACTGTTCAAAAATTGTATTTTTGTTTATCCATACATGCATAAAAATATGTACACACTATATGACAAAACATGTACTGTAGTTGTGGCCTTATTTGAAGATAAAAGATAAGTTTTATATAGGAGTGATACTGTTTGAATCACAGTCATTCAGCATTGCTTTGCTGGAGCAGACGCCTCTACAGTGTAGAAGATATTGATCACATTATGAGTTACACACAATTTCTTTCATCCGGCCCTTTTAAATCATTCACCAATGCGGTTATAAACTCAATTTATGGATGGAGAATGTGGCTGATTATCTACCACAAGACTGACCACAAATGTATGGTGTCACCCTCTCACTGAGTGTGCAGATCAATAGGCACAAGGCTTCAGCAGCCTCAATCAATGAGTGTGTTATAAGCAAATTCATCATCTCTTCAGCCTCTCCCCCACTGTCACCAGCATCTTGCTCAACTGAGAGGCAAGCTGCAGAGTCGGCTGGATTCTACATTTAGCTGTTTCACTGTATGACAAATAATATGTGTAGAATATTCTAATGCACTAACATAATGTGTATACTATGAGGTAAAAGAAATGGTCAGTTACACCTTAGTAAAATTAATATTTAATATTTACTAATTTCCTGCATTTTCAAGGAGATCTGCATCAACGCTTGGCGCTACCTGCAGTAGGAAGCATGACAAAAGCAAATCAATATAAATAAATGATGGAATATATGATGTACATATAGTATGCTGCCATACAGATGGCAGGCATCACAGGGGGATTCAACAGAGAATACATGTTGATACAGCCTGGAAAATATGCAAAACGCCAATGAAAGAAAGAGGAGGGAAATATAATGTAAATCAGAAGGCCAAAAAGCCCACCCCATGAGGTTCATAGGCAAACATACTGTATTCATATACATACTATCCATATAAAGGGTGCACTGTATAAATGCATACAGGTATGCTGTACAGTAGACACATACATGCACACTGACACACTGTCATAGCAACAGCAGCTCCTCTCCTCCCTTTTCTTAAACTACTGTGCACTATTTTATATGTGTGTGTGTATATCTATCTCTCTCTATTTATAGATATATATTATTAACCTCTCCAATCATTCCACACCTGCCCACAAGCTGTCACTACAGAGCTTACTGCATCTTACTTCTTCATACTGCCTTGGCTGCGCAAATGTTATTATCCTGTTGATCCAGCCAGTTGTTGTCTCTGTTCTGATGACCTGCATGTCGTGTGCAATGCTCATGGCATTACAAGGTTATCATTATTACAAGTTTCAAGGTCTACTTATCTACCACTGTGAAACAACGCAAGCTGGTGGGGGATACTTATGTACTGCTTGTCATATGGGAGAAATATGAACACATCAGTCAAAAGTGTACTGTTTAGTGAAATTAAGTCAAAGTTTAGTGGGTATGGTGTTATATTGTTAATGCATATGATTGTAAACTCTTAGATAAACAACTGTGCTGTGACAAAACTGTCAAATTGTCCTCTGATGTGAACACACATTCTTTCTTATCCATCCAACATGACCTTGCAACATTGGTCCACTTTTTAATGTTTTTTTGTGTGTTATTGATTGTTTATTATATAGTACATCAAACTCATGTTTGTAAATTTTAAATCCTGCCCAAAAATCATCAGATAAGGTCCAATTTTTAACGTGTTTCTGGTTTTAAAGCGAAATTGTGGACAAATTTAAAAATTTGGTGATGTTTCATTCATTAGCAATTAGTTGCTTGTTGAATAGCTGTACAATTTATTTCCTTTTCTTCTTATTTCTGAACTTGGTTATCATGGCTTTCATGCAGTAAAATTTAATAATGAAAATGAAAATGGAGTAAAATTTGCTATGAGACGGTCAAGGAATCACACTGACACCGGTACTTTTTGTTTGATCCTAACTTGGCAAGCTTCCCTCCCTCTTCACTGACCATCTGCCAATTTCTACTTCTTCTTTCTCTGTTTCTACATATCCTCTAGAGTCTAACTTATCTCTAACCACGCCATCTGTCATACATAGGCTGTTACATTCCACCATGGTAATTTGATTAGGTATTCCCTGTCCTTAGGAAACTTACGCAGTGAGTGGCACAGGTGGCAGCAGCACAGCAACGGCAGCAGCAGCAGCAGTGCGAGAGAGGTGGCTGCCCCTCCTGCTCTCAGCATCATATCAGAAGTGGCACTGGAACCACACAGCTGGTCCCTCTGGCATCACAGAGCTGGAAAATAAACATCGTGCATGCTGGCTATTTAAAAACAGAAGCTTTTGTGTACACTAAGGAAGCATCTAAGCTATTAGAGCATGTCTCAAACCATGCCTTGGGTTAAGGGTTCAAATCCCACAATGCACAATGCCCCCTTTGGTAAAGCTACAAGCAATCGCAGTTGAGGATTTTAGCAAATAGACTGTGTATAGCTTAAAAAACATCTTGATGTCATTCATACAAAACAACAATCTAAATTAATCACATATCTTTAATGAACAGCATTCTGCACAAGGCAGGAATGCACCCTTCTCTCACCTTGCTAACCTGACCCTCTCAAAACACAGGAAGCATTAAAAATGTTGAATAGATACCTGCTCTGAGTCTCTTCCATTAACACACAATCCAGAGCGGCAGTGGTGGTGTAGGTGGTGGGTGTCTTGACGACGGCGACACTGCTGCTCTAGCGCTCCTCCATTCCATGCAGGTTCCTTCTCTCACTCCACACAGATGCTGCTTTCCTCCGTGCTGCCTCCAATTGAGCACAGGCAATGCATCCTCATCTCCTCCTCCTCCTTCAGAGCCCGCCCAGTTTCCGCCACCACCACCACCACCACGTCCCCCCTCCTCCCCATCTTCTATAGCATTTCCGTGGTCACTAATCATAGACAGGGATAGTCGCCCCCTCTGCGCAGCCACCTCACTGTGTCTCTTCACAGCAGCATTAGGAAAAGGCAAAGGCAGCTCTACCAGTTAGATTCTGCATCACATTTTCCTAACACTTTCCAATTCTGTTATCTGGCATCCACAGCCACATGTGATGCTACATTTTGTACCACTAGTTCCTCTCAATCTCTCTGTACGTGTGCTTGTGTGTGCTTCCATGGTGATAGCATATTGTGCGAGATGTTGAATGGGGTGAGGGAAAAAAATCAATAACCAGCTTGTGTTGAAAAATCAGTTAGCACAATATTTAGATTCGTTACACTTTTATTTATTGATTGCAAAGGACAAATTAACATTTACAGACAGGTTTTCATAACATGAAATGCAGATGAGATTTTTGTGAAGAATGGAGGACAAAAGAAACAACATTTAATTAAAAAAAAGAATCAAACATGAATGCAATGAATGCAGACCTCTCTTGGCATGAACACATTTTTATTGACTGATATGATATAAGGATATTGATATTAAAGTTAATGGCTACAAATGACTAACAAGTCTAAAACTTAATTAATAGCCTTAAGGGATTGTTAAGGCTGAAACTAAAGATCATTCCATGACAAGTTGTTCCTGAAGTAGCCTCAGCAAATATCATTGCATCTGTTCGACAAGCTCGCTTATAAATATTGTATGCATCAAAGCAATGTTCAATTTCCCCTACTGTATGATTTATAAAAATGGGAAACTGGGTGTGGAAAAAAAAAGTTCCTATTGTTCCTATTGTATATTCTCAGAACAGTTGCAATGCTTATATTCATTTACAGTAATAATTGATTTGAAAATAAAATGGCAGCTAAATGGGGACAGTAGTGGATTGCTCTTTGCTGATTGCTATTTGAGTTGGGATCACATAATCTCAGCAGCATAATGATGCCTTCATTATGGCCTGAGCAAGAAATTCTAATTGCTAATACTGCAACACCCTCAAGCCTGCAAGGCAATAACAAGATGGGATTATCAATAATGGTAATAGCATTTTAGTGTCATCGCTCACTGAAAGGCTGCCTACATACAGCAGGAGTGATTGAAGACTAGAAGGATTAACATCTAAATGCTGTAATGCTGCCAGTTCAAGGTCACTGACAATTTGGTGCTGTGCTCTCAAATCATAGCAGTCACTACAAAGACTGCATTGGAACAATGCCAGAGCAGCGTGATATTAGCACAAATTAAATTCCCATTCATATGGGGCCTGTTCTGTAATCCTTTAGTCATGTGCCAAGCAACACATAAGCAGACAAAGATCTTTTTGTCATCTTGTGTTTGGCTGGCCTGACGAGGTTTGAATTGGGCAAACACGTAAATCACATAAATGAGTTACACATGGTTATACTAAGCCTCAATATTCAGCACAGACCTCGGAGTGTTCTAACACTCTGCTTCTCCTTTTTAAACCGCGGATCTCATCCCAATGACTAACTTCCTGTCGTAAGGAAGTGCAGGCGCATTCTCGCCCATTCGTGTGTGTTATCATCCGGGGATCCGCCAATGTCCTGAGCTGCTACTGCCTTCAGATTGAAAGTCTGAACTCGTCGGCACGGGCACGCGGGCGGCGTACCAAGCAGTTTTGTGACGCTCAGTTTTCTGGGGTGGAGTAAAAATCGAGTTTACAGTAAGTAGAAACGCGTCGTGCTAAGACTTTTGACCGTAAATATTCTAGTATACTGTATGTTGAGCTATTCTAGATGCTCACTTTGCACCTCAGGCGGCCGAAAGGTCTGCAGCACCGTTGAATTGTTGTAATTTGAATTTGAATTGTTTACCTGTTTTGCGAAAAGTAATGAGCTCAACCGTCCATCTAATTAACGACGCGGGTGAAGAAGCAGTCAGATCCAGTGTCATCGAGTACATTTGTGTAGTAACGCAATTAAACTTTTTTTTTTGTCAAAATAGGAAACCTGAAAGTTTTTTAAAAACTACATTAAGCTGATTAACATTCAACTTGAGTTAGGAATGGAAACATATAGACGTACGCAGTATGAATTCATTGTCCAATGTTTTTATTTCAGATGAGGCTGATCTATTGCTGCAGTTCTTTGCTGCTGTTAGTCCTCATTCCTAGAGTCTGTCATGGCGGCAACATCCTTGTGTTTCCTATTGATGGCAGCCACTGGATAAACATGGATATCCTACTTAAAGCTTTGCACTCGCGAGGGCACAATCTAACTATCGTGCGTTCCAGCAAAAGCTGGTATATCAAGGAGAAATCCCCATATTGCCATACAGTTACTGTTCAAGTGGAGAGGAGCTTAGATCAGAAATTAATTAAACATATGATAAATAAGGTCATTGAATTTGAGAGAGGGGCTCACCCCTTGACAAATTTTTTGCATTTAACTGTAGGAATGTTCAGTACATTCATTGATGCTCACAAAGCTGTGGGTGAGTTTGTGTCCACCATGCTAAGTGACCAAGACCTGATGAGAAACTTAAAGGAGAGCAAGTTTGACCTGGTGCTCACTGACCCTTGCTGGGGTGGTGGAGTCATTTTGGCCAAATATTTAAATCTACCTTTGGTTTTTAATGTTCGCTGGCTGCTTGCTGGCGATGGTCATCTTGCCATTGCTCCTTCACCGTTATCATATATCCCAATTACAGGATCTGGGAACACTGATAGGATGACCTTTTTTCAGAGAGTTTATAACGTGCTATTGCATCTAATAACCCAAGTACAACATCAACTAGTGATTGACAAAGTATACCAGAAATTATGTGACAAATTTCTAGGGCCAGGTAATGACTATCACCAGTTAGCACTTAATGCAGACATTTGGCTCATGAGAGTAGACTTTGTGTTTGACTTCCCTCGCCCTACCATGCCCAGTGTTGTGTACATGGGAGGGTTCCAGTGTAAACCAGCAAAACCTTTACCTGAAAACCTGGAGGAGTTTGTGCAGAGTTCTGGAGAACATGGAGTCATCATCATGTCTCTGGGGACTTTTGTGACTGAACTTCCTGCTGACTTAACAAATGAGATTGCTGCAGTTTTTGCCAAGTTACCTCAGAAAGTGATCTGGAGGCATGAAGGTAACAGACCAGCAGCTCTGGGCAACAACACCTTAATAGTTGACTGGATGCCACAAAATGACCTCTTAGGGCATCCAAAGATAAAACTATTTGTGGCTCATGGAGGAACAAATGGAGTTCAAGAGGCTATTTATCATGGAGTCCCAGTCGTGGGTCTGCCTTTGTTTTTTGACCAATACGACAACTTGCTGCGGCTGAAAGAGAGAGGGGCAGCTAAACTTCTAACCATTAATACAGTCGACAAAGACGACAACTTCCTGAAGGCCATACAGGAAGTTCTGAATGAGCCCTCCTACAGGATGAACATGCAGAGACTCTCCAGGCTGCACAGAGATCAGCCACTGACGCCGCTGGACAACGCCCTCTTCTGGATAGAGTTTGTCATGAGACACAAAGGAGCAGCTCATCTAAAAGCAGTGTCTTTCAAACTACCATGGTATATCTACCACTCTGTGGATGTGCTTTTATTCCTGGCTGGAGCTGTGCTGCTTGTGCTTTTAACCATTTTCATTTTAATCAGGTGTTTATACAGTTTAATGTGTAAACATAAAATCAAACGTGAGTAATTACTGTTGGGTTATGCATTTGTACATTAAATTAATACAAAAAACTCATCACAAATATTAAAATGGATTTTGCTAATCTTGAGCTTTGTATAAAATTTCTTCAACTGTCAATTAATGCAGCATTTTTACATTTTTTAGTAAAAAATTACATTATTTTTCAGTATGTTAATTTGTTTGAACATCATATTTTCAAGTATTTGTTGAAACTAAATAAATACTGTGCCCTTTTTGATAATCTAAAAAGTAAAAGTAAAATTCTCAAAATAATGTAATTGAGCTATACTCATTGGTACCAGTAGATGTCTTTATGCTTTGTTGAGGCTTGTTTGTTGTGGGAGTACAAGAACACAGTACATTAACTACACTGTCCTTACTTAGTGGAGATAGATGTAGTAAAAACCTGAACTCTATACACAAGTCTGTGTGTGCACTATGACTGTATAGATTTGATGCCTATTATTGCATACCCAAAGTGCAAAAAGTCATATTAGATCCAAGTGTATGTCAGTGTTTTGACCTTGAACTGAAGATTTGGCTTAATGAGTTTTATATGATTTACTTGTTTTACAGCTTGTTCATAAAGTAAAGAAACAGCAGGTTTCGGAGTTTACCTCACTGCACTAAAATGAATTTCACTCAACGAGAGTTAATGTCATTTAGCTCAGCAAGACTGTGGTTAAGGCTGAGGTCCAAAAAAAGAAAAAGAAAAACCAGGAAGTGTTTTTGTTGGTTCCACTTGTTTAATTTCAGCTCCACAGTCCTGCCTGTGAGATGTGGAGCAGACGTTAAGCCAAGCCTAGAAGTTTCAGTGTAAGTTTGCTTTTTTTAAGATTTGTTATTGATGCATGCATGTTAGTATGCCGCAAGCTTGCGATCTTGTTTTAAGATACAAAAAATGTTTTGTTATGGAACAAGACCTTTGTCATACTGAAAAGGACATACCTTAGGTCAACAAAGATGTGTTGTTTTGCTCTGAGGTGCTGCTGAGACAGTGTTTAAGTGTTAGTGTCTGTTACGGACACTATACTATCCAATATATGTATACTATCCTATAAAATCCACTGCTGTTAAAGCACCACTAATCTTCAGCATAAATAAACAGAAGCACATCTGTCTGCTTCTTCTCTTTTTGTTTTTTACGATACATAAGTCTAATACCCTGGGTCCCACTGTATTTTTAATTAATGCACTGTGAAAAATGTAAAGTTATGAGGCAGACCATAATAAATAACTTATACAATAACTACACTGCGGCTCTGGCTTATTGCACATTAAGGACTAACAGTAAAAGGCAACTCTGTCCTGTGGGTGTGACGAAATAAACCAGGAAGCACTTCATAGTCGTACCGGTTTGCCTTAACCCTTTTATTGGTCTGCTTTGTTTCGTTTGTGCCTTAACTGTCTGGCAAGAGAGTTTGTTGACATGAGTTCCAGGAGGGTTTTCTACGTAAGCTTGACATTGAAACATTTTGTTTTTAGTTCATGACAAAGAAATAAGTGATTTTAGTCTAGAGTTGTAGGCAACTATTAAGCAAAGTAAGAGGAATATGTCCAGCTAATGCCAGGAAGTGTTACCAAGTGAAATGGAGAATTTATGGAAACAAGTCCATTGTTGCTAGATTAGACATTTGATCAACAGGAAAATAGATGCATGGGATTTGGTTCACAGGGATTATGTGGTTTCTTAGATGAAAGCTCTTCTCTGTTCTTTTTACACACAATGAACACGGTTGCGGTTGTAAAAACACTTGTGCTTAGAGAGAATGGGGCTCAACTCAAAACGCATGCAGAGCTCTTGGCACTGAACAGCATTCTAATTTCCAGTGAGAGGCTCCATGTGCTACATCCACGTGAGGGACTTTTTTTCCACACAGAGGGGGAAAACTGAATGCATAATCAGCGTATCTCTCCCTTTTGCTAGAATACTTTAGTAACAGCTTTTCTACTCTACTTACATTTCAGATTGCACCATTTATGAAGATTTGAAAATGTTTTTGTCATTGGCCACCGTCATCTCTCTCCTGGCTGTCATTTTTCCTGCTGCCCACAGTGGGAATGTTTTGGTATTTCCACATGACGGCAGCCACTGGGTGAACATGAGGGTACTTGTTGAGGAACTGCATTCAAGGGGGCATGCTGTGACTGTCATACGTGCTGAAGACAGCTGGTATATCAGTGAAACCTCTCCACATTACAAAACCGTCACAGTGGATATTGCCGGTGGTGCAAATGAGGATTTTTTTCGTCTCTTTGTCTCTGAAGTTATTCAAATTAAACGAAGTAAGGGGTCTGTGTGGGCCCATTTTGCTTTAGACATGGAGTTAAAAAACAAATTTTTTGAATTACACAGGAAGGTCTGTGAGGTGGTCACGTACATCTTGGAAAACAAAGAGTTAATAAAGTCCTTGCAAGACGCTGAGTTTGATGTGGTTTTGACAGACCCTGCTAACGGAGGAGGAGTAATGCTGGCGCACTACCTTGGATTGCCATTAGTATTCAATGCTCGATGGACTGTGCATGGGGAAGCTCATTTTGCTATTGCACCTTCTCCGCTTTCCTATGTCCCACTTCCACCTTCAGAATTAACAGATGTGATGGCTTTCTTTGACAGGGTCAAAAACCTGATTTTTTACATCATGAGGATGCATCTGTACAAGCAGGTAGTTGGGCCACATTATTCTGCATTGTCCAGCCGTTACTTTGGTCCAGATGTAGATTACTTTTCCCTGTTTCAAGCAGCAGACATTTGGCTCATGAGAGTGGACTTTGTGTTTGAGTTCCCTCGTCCCACCATGCCTAATGTTGTTTATATGGGAGGGTTCCAGTGTAAACCTGCAAAACCACTTCCTCAACACTTGGAGGACTTTGTGCAGAGTTCTGGGGAGCATGGAGTAATCATCATGTCTCTGGGGACGCTGATTGCAGAGCTTCCTCATGATCTGGCCGATGACATTGCTGCAGCTTTTGCAAAATTACCTCAGAAAGTGATCTGGAGATATAAAGGTGACAGACCAGCCACTCTGGGCAACAACACTTTGTTAGTCGACTGGATGCCACAGAATGACCTCCTAGGACATCCAAATGTTAAACTATTCATCAGTCATGGAGGAACAAATGGAATATATGAGGCCATATATCATGGAGTTCCAATTGTAGGCATTCCCATTGTGTTCGATCAAGCTGACAACCTCTCCAGACTAAGGGCAAAAGGTGTTGCAAAAGTCATGGACATTTCTGAATTGGATAGAGAAATATTTCTCAAGGCCATACAAGACGTTCTGAACGACGCCTCGTACACAAAGAACATGCAGAGACTCTCCAGGCTGCACAGAGATACGCCACTGAAGCCGCTGGACAACGCCCTCTTCTGGATAGAGTTTGTCATGAGACACAAAGGAGCAGCTCACCTGAGAACAGAGTCCTACAGATTGCCATGGTATATCTACTACTCTGTGGATGTCACATTATTTTTGCTAGCAATTGCACTACTTATTTTGTTATTTTTTGGTTGGTTATTAAGGTCATGCTTTAGGTTGTGTTTGAAAAGAAAAGTGAAATCCGATTAAGATGGGTTAATCATTTTCTTTGTGGTCGATATATTCTTACATTATAGCCAGCTTTGCTCTAATCAGTAGAATACTGAAAAGAAGTAGATGTTTTATTTGAATTGTGCTTAGAGCTGAAGCCAGTTTTGATATTTTTCCCTAGAAAATTATCTCCTGTAAAAAAAAAACAAAAAACATACAAGTGGAGTTCTCTGAATGGATCTGTATGCATAATGGAGTTTAAAATTTACTGTTGTGTATAGCTAAATGAAAATGTTTTAAACTCGCACAAAATGCAACCGGCCACAGGACTAAGTTGACAAAATGAGCCAAGATACCAATTTCAACTCTTCTCACTGTATACTACATTATGTTAAAAGCACGTTGAAGGACCACACTAAATAAAAAGTTACATTGCCAATTAAAAATAAAAACCAGAGTCTGATGATAGATTAAACTTTTACTTTTTCCCATCCAGTATAGCTTTCTCTGCTGGCCACCTTCTCACTTTGTTGAAATAGATTGAGAAAGAAAAAACAAGTAAACAAAGAAACAAAAAACTGCAAATGAGAACTTGTTGTTACCATTACCAGAAGGCAAGGTGTTGTTTAACTGTTCACTGTATTAACTAACAAATCTGGTTGGTCACACCATTAAAGCATGTCACTGTTGAACTATATGCTGAACTATGGCATTGCAATAAATAAGCAGTTTAAGCTGAAATTAATTCACAGCCTTTACCTTTTACATGACTGAGAACTTGTAAGACTGGAGAACTTTTCAAATGTTTGTTTTTCAAATCATTTCATTTTTACAGTGACATTTACTCCAGAGTTAAACATTATGGACAACCTTTCCTCCCATTTGTACTTTGGTCAGACCAGCCACTCTGGGCAACAACACTTTGTTAGTCGACTGGATGCCACAGAGTGACCTTTTAGGGCATCCAAAAGTTAAACTATTTGTGGCTCATGCAGGAACAAATGGAGTTCAAGAGTTCCTATCCTTGGACTTCCACTGATTTTTGATCAACGTGATAATCTATTAAGGACTGACGTAAGAGGAGCAGGGAAGATATTTGATATGTTTACAATGAATGAAAAAATCTTCTTTCAAGGAATTCAGGAAATTCTGACTAAGCCTTCATACACAATGAACATGCAGAGACTCTCCAGGCTGCACAGAGATCAGCCAATTAAGCCACCCGACAACGCCCTCTTCTGGATAGAGTTTGTCATGAGACACAAAGGTGCAGCTCACTTGAAAGCAGTGTCCTACAAAATGCCCTGGTACCGGTATACCTAGCACTCCGTGGATGTGATGCTTCTCTTAGCTGATTGTTTTGGGCACGTTTGCTGCCTTACTAAAGTGTTTGTTCTCTGTGTGTCTCAGAACAAAAACTAAACGTGATTGAACAAAAAGTACATCTCAACCACAAACATGATTTGAATAAATCATTTAAATATGCAAAACATGAAAAAATAATACTTGAATTGTGGTTGGATGTCGATAATAGACAGAAAAAAAAAATTCCAATGAGTTGCAAAAACTTTGTCCAACTCTATTAAAAATAACCAAAAAATTCATTCTGCGGTTTGTAATTTATTGTATTGACAGGGTAAAACGCATGTTTATGAATTATTATATTTAATTCACCATTTCTGTCATTATACATTGTTGTTATTTAGCTTTTAACTTTAACTATTCTGGATAAACAAACAAGTCATACATGTAACGTGCAATATTTCTTTGCAGGTTAATGAGTACATTATTTTGAAAAAAATCTGTAATCTGAGATTGGAATTCACGGGGATCAAAGAGTTATCTAATATTCCACAAAATCTAATATTGCCACTTTTCACTTTTTTTCCCTCATAGCTTTACCGATTTTCAAAATGCCTACATCCTGTCCTGAATGGTGCACAGTGGAATGCTCTTATCTCACCAAAGCCAAGTGTCGGCTTGTAGCCTATCCAATTTCACACACAAAGATTAGTGTGAAACACTAAAGCTATACTGGGCCCTTTACCTTTTACCTGGAGGGTTTTACATTATGTACCATTTTTTGATTCCTCAATCTTGTTTTAAAAAGAAAAAACATTACATCAATTTTGGTGTTGTTGAAGTCTCCCTTTTTGATCTGACTGTATGATTTGGAGATTTTAAAGTTAAAGATTTGAAGTCAAACAAATTTGAAACTTTGATCAACAAAAACATTTTCATGTTATTAAAATCAAAGAATTTACTTTTTATTCACCTGGATAGAAGCATTATAAAAAGAAATATATTTAAATGGTTTTGACAATTATTCACTGAAATGGTATTTCTAATTTCTAACTGTGGTCTGAAGTGGTGCTTGCACAAAATGACTTCAAATGAAATCAGTGTGGGGTGTAGGTCTACTATTACATAAAACGTAACTTAAGTATATTGCACCTGCGAATATGCACCCTGTACCTTTCAAATGAATTGGCTTTGTTATCAACCCCAAAAACCCCAACAACAATTCATGTATCATAGGAGTGAAAGATGACGTGTTCTAGGCAAGAACAAGTTATTGCCAAGGACATCCAAAATCAAAGAGTTTATTACTCATGAAGAAGGTTAAATAGTTCAAGACTCCTCTGAGTCCCAGCAGTGGGTCTGCATTTGTTTGCTGGTGAATATGACACCCTGCTGAGTCTGAAAGCTGGGGGAGCAGAGTTGATAAAGACAACAACTTCCTCAGGGCCATCCAGGAAGTCCTGAATAAGCCCTCCCACAGGATGAACATGCAAGGTCTGCCCCAATTTCTACACTTAATGGGCTTAACTGGCACTTGGGCAATGTTGTACAATAACAGGAAATACAAGTCAGAACTACACTGCTGTTGTCAGGTTTTTGGCAGACTTGCAGAAACTCTCCAGGCTGCAAAAATCAGCCAATAAACTCATTGAACCACAGTCTCTTCTGGTTAAAGGCTGTCTGATGGCACAAAGGTGCTGCTCGACTGAGATTCTATAGGTAATAACTGTGGTTCTCTGGACTTGACAGCATGTGTTGATTATTCTGCATATTTTGAAACAAAGGCCTATGTTTCAGCTGTACCAAAGTACTAAATGTGCAGCATTTAATATAAGCGCACTAAACTTAAGGATATTCCCAATGCCACCACATGTTGCTGTGAATATATAGACAACAGTGCATGTAATTCAAATAATTATGCTTTGTCAGTGTATTGGTATTTGTAAAATTCACTTGTTAGAGAGATGGTACAGTAAAACCTAGTTTCACAACTTTCCCAAGGCTATCGGTGTGTGAGGACTGTGGAAACTAACATACTACAATGACGTGACTGTACAAATCCCTGAGGGTTTTACTTCAATAAATAAATTCTTTTATTACAAAACAATAAAAAAAAACATATGGAAAATACTGTTATAGACTTTGTGTCTACATCCTACTACTGGCTGGTTGCAGCCATGACACAAATCATCACAGACCAGGTTTTACATCTCTAGCTGTCAAACAGGTAAATCATTAGGAATATCAGTTTAGTCCGAATCATCGCTGTAAGTTAGGGCTGGACACAATGGGGGTGCTGTGGGTCTGACCCAACATAAGTCTGGAGACATTCGTTACCCTGGTGGGAACAAACAAATACTTCAAGTGAAATTTGACTTTGATGGAACATTTTCATTTTTGGCACACACACACACCTCAAACAGTGGTACAAGTCAACTAATATTTGTCAGTTTGATATTAGCTGCCTGGCGGATTACACTTGTGTCAATAAAGCTGATATCAAAGGCACAAAAAAAACCTTCCAGGTTAAAAAAAATTGAAATGCTCAAGGTATAAAAAGTAAGAGAGCAGTGCTGACTGAGCAGTGCTCTCAGAGCTGCTGCGTGACAATTTGTGTCCACTAAAAATTTACAAAAAATGCCACAGGGACACGTCACTTTGAAGGAGGAGTTTGACATTTTGGGAAAAATGCCTATTTGTGCTTCTTTCTGGCAGTTAGATTACAGGATTGATACAATGCTCATGTCAAGCTGAAGCTGGAGTGGAAGGTCATTACCCATTTTATGGGCTTGTATGCTACACTCTCTCTTGCAGTAATTTCCTGGAGCCTCTGCTGTTTGGCTGTTACCAGAAGCCCCATAAAAACAGTGAATCATCATTTTCACACTTGGGTTTGAGTTGAAAACACCCTAACCAATACTGTACAATAGGTAAACTAGTGACATTCAGAGGTGGTGCTAAGCAGATTTGTGGACAGAGTCAGGCCAGCTGTTCACCCATATATTGAGACTTTATACTAAGATAAGCCAACTAGCTGCTGGCTATAGCTGGAAACTTACTGAACATGAGAGTGGTATTGAAGTTGTCATCTAACTCTTTGCAAAAGGCAAATAAGCATTTCCCAGAATATTAATCAATTCCTTTAAAGATAGACAAAAACTAATAAGTCGATGCACTGAAGTATGAGATGATCCCAGATGCAGCACCTGTTATATATTCACGGGTAATGCTGTTTTCAATTATATCCATATTTACAGCAACTTTATAAGGCAGCATTGCTTACTTCCTATGGCCAATCTGTATAAGGAAAAATACTTTCAAAATACACTCATTACAATGACAATAGTTATGAAAACTTGTAGTAAAGTCTGTTCAAGGTATTTACAAAGTGTCCATGCCAGCAGGGCAGGTGTTGTGGGCGGTGTATGTCCTCTCATGATGTCCTGGTCCGTAGAGAGCTCATCCTGAGCACAGTGAGCTCAGCTACATCTGCATCCTGCATCTCCACCTCTTGCTGGCAGCTTTCTCTGATTACATACACTACGAGACCCACACAGATGAAAATGAGGAGGACTATGCCTATGACCTGGGGTACAAAAGAGTAAAGTGACACTTTTGTTTAGTAAACATCCACAGAAAATGTGTATTTTTGATTAACAAAGTCTATGAATAGATCTTAAGAGTTTCCAGCGTTAAACAACATTACATCATGGATGTATTCGCTCCAGAGTGTGCTCTGAGGGGGAGGTGTTTCCACTCCAATCATCCCACATAATCTTCTGTAAACTAGAAAATATTCAACTCACCTGAGAAAAAACAAACAGCTGCTGTGAGCGGAGCATTAGTTCTTGTGGGGTGACATCTCCCTCACTAATTGGCTCACACCACTTCTGCGGAGCTGCCTTGTCAACTAGTACAAATCTACCCTCCCAGTCTGTCATAGCACAAGCAAAGTATTGGCCATCGAGGAACAACAAAATCAGCCACACGATAGCAGGAACGAAACTGGAGAGGGAAACAGTTTTCCTGCACCACGTATCACATCTGCATCCTTGAATGATCAGCATCAAGGTGAAGGCCATGACGGCAGGAATGATGAAGAATGCTGATGAAAATACTCCGTTCCATGTAGGGTTGCAAGGACACTCAAACTCCAGCTCCACAAGCTTCTCTAGTCCCATGAGGATAAAGCCAAAAGCCACATTTGATACCAGAGGACTGTTGCTAAGTTCATTTTTCAGCCTGGTAAGCCATTGTTGTCTACTTTCCATACTAGATTGACCGAAAAATGAAGACAATCGTTGTAAAAAGCCCAAAAGAGGGTCCACCGTTGTGAACACATTGGCAACAGCTAAGTGATGCGTAATTAACGCATCCAGGGGTAAGTTTTCCCCTCGGGCAAAATGCCACACTTCCACTCTGATTGGTTTTGAACAAAGGAGGGTGTGCCGTCTGCTCTGACATTGCTCTAGCTGATTGGTCTATGTGAGGTTTCAGGTGGGGTTACATTTTAAATGTGGTCTCCCATGGACAAACTGGAGGGAGGGCTGTAAAGTGGAGGGAAGTTTGTTCTGCACAGACTGGCCATTTGCAATAGTCCTGCAAAAAACATGCATGGAGGTGCAGGCTTATATCAACAGGCAAGCCTTTACACCGGAGAGTCAAATTACAGGCTCCAATGTTCACTGAAATTAAACAAAAGCAAAACAATTCAACCATATATTCCATCTAAGTAAAGCCAGGTCACCTAATTTACACTATACAACTACAAACCCAGCTCCTTATGAATCAGGTGCTCAGATGTTTTGGTTCATTTGTTGCAGTTGTCTGCAATAAAAAGAAAAATGGATGCATACTGACCCTTTTCAGTTTACCTTAGCTGGCCACATGAGGTCGCCCATGTAGCAGCACAGATTAAGGATAGAGAGGATTACAGGAGGCCATGTTGAACTTTCAAGGGGATGTGGTACATACAGCTTGAGAACACCCAGGCCACTGATGTGATGACATAATTTATAAATGACCTCAGTGAGCTCAAGAGCACCACCATAATCTCCCCACATTAAAAACCTGACAAGAGAAAGTATTTAGGCTCTGTGAAATAAGCTTGGAAAGATGTGACTGGCGAAAACTGGGACTGGATTGCTTTTAGTTCATCTGCATAACCACTGCAAGGTCTTATAATGTAACTACCCAAATCTGTCCCGTAAAAATACACATAAATCTGAATCCGTCATTTCCTTTGCATCGTTTGAGACAAATCCGGCATGACGAGTGGTGAGAAACGAACCGACCATTTATATGTACATTAATATTGCAAGAGCTGTTGAGAAGAGTGGGGACGTCATATAGGCCAGACTAGAGTAGTATTCGCCAACAGTTCAGTAAACACCATATGAACAAAATCCTCCTAATGATAGATGATAGATTTAAAACATGCAAAACTGGAGCGTGTCCGCGGATAAGGAGGCGCATAATAACTGCGCTCACAAACATCAGTTACATACGTGTCGTGTGTGTTTGTGTGTGGCTGTGTGTATTTATCCACGGTCGTGAGCGCATAGGGCACGCGCAGCTTGTCGTTGCTGCCGACGGTGTCCTACCAGCATCTGCTCCTCTTTTTGGAACAGACTTATGTTTCGGCTACATCACTTCCCGTCGGGAATAATTTGTGCGCTACTTTCATTTTAATCACCGAACCGTGACCGTGAGAGCGCAAATGCGCATCGGTCTGCGCATCTTTGAATCTTCAGAACTACACTGTGGACAATCTCCCTGACATCCAAAGACCTCTCCTCCGCAATCCGACGAGGCTTCTTCACCGCCTATGGCCGCACATCGGCATCCCTGAGCCGCTGGCCTCGTCCCGGACCTTTCACCCATCGCTGTCCTCGAAAGGTCTTTGAATCAAGGGAGACGTCTGCAAATATTTTTTTTAAATCACCCTCCGCTGACTGTTTTTTTTAAAGAACCCGGTGCTATGCTGGGCCCATCTCTCTAGATCTTGTGATTAATACACGATCTCTCCTCCCACATTCGTCCGACCGAGACCCTGGTACTCTGATCGAGCCCCCGACAATGCATCCTAACGCAGTGATGCTGGCGGTGGTCCTTTTGGGGAACTTGATGCTGCCTTTCATCTCGGCTCAAAACGGTAAGAAAGCAGATGTGACCACGGCGCAACTGTAAACATCGCGTTGAGGGAAAGTGACTTGACTTGTGTGAAGACGCCCGAGCGAAATGTTTCTGGGAGAGGATTTTGAGAGTGACTGCGTTAAAGCTCCGCTACTATAGTTTCACGCATCTCGACAACAAGGCCAGAGTTAGCCACCAAGAAATCTGATTCAGTAACTGACCACATGATGTAACCTTTACGGAACTCTACAACATGCAAACGGAGACGTTGTTGTGACATTTTTGCAAGGTTATTTAGTGTCAACTGAGTGCCTGGTGTAGATGCGCCTGTAAGGGGCATGCTGTCATATCTCTCTTTATATAGATATAGTGTTGCTGAGGATTGTAGGATACCTGTATGGATTTAATTCTGAATATTTGCACACAGAAGTAGCCAAGGGGTTGCCTCAGGCTGCCAGTGGGCAGTTTGTTGGGGGGGGGGGGTTGGGTAGTAGAGTGTGTCAAGCAAGACTAACCTGCTCTGGATGCTGATCTAGTAACATATTATCAGCACAGACTAAAGACTCGCCCAGTGTGTGCTGTAAATACTGTAAATACAAAGGCCCTTATGTGCCACAGTTGCTGACTACTACTCCACTATTAAACCACATTTTCTTGTCATCCCAGCTCAGCTGAATCAGTCTGCAGTCATTTCAGAACTAAATGAGCACAAATAACAGATAACATCCTTTATTTGCCTCTCTGGTTAGCATGTTTAGCATGTTTGAGTGCCAGTTTGTGTTTCTTCTCACCAAAGAATCAAAGAAAAGGAATAAGACTTTGCTGTCAGGGATTCAGGGTTGCGAAGGCTGTTTATTTATAACTTTAATTTAAAAAAGTTAACTGTGCATCATAAAACTGACATTATTTGGGTTAAGTAAATGTCAGTAACATGCTGTTGGGTGTTCCAGGCCGTCCTCTGATACAGCATGTCCTGACTGCAAATTCTGTTGAATCACATCACCCAGAGGGCCACACAAATCAGCAGCCATTCATAACGGGAGAGTGGAATCTCTGTTTTTCAATTTTTAAAATAACATCAATAGGTCCCTCTGAGCAACCAAGACACAAATGTGAAGATGCTGGCGCTGTAATATATACATGGATCAATCAGTTTCAGTTCCTGTGAAAAAGATAGTGTGCATGTATTCATATCATCTAAGAAGCTTCTATACCCACATGTCAAGGCCCCTGCACTGCCAAATCAATATCACTGACATGATCTAATCCCTTTTCAGATGAAATAAGGCAGAGTTTTACCCCGCATACTTATAATTTTAATGTTTAATGTCCACCTCGTTTTTTTTTTTTCCTGTGGGATAATCGGACACCCACCATAGAAGACTTAATAAGTCATGTATTTTGATGATAGGATGAGAAGGCTGTGTAAAACTACCCTTCAGCACCTTTAAAGGATTTATTTTTGCAAATACTAAGATTATTAACCTCTGAATAACTAAAGAAGTCTCGTGTATTGGAGCAGGTTATGCTTTTTGTATGAAACTATTAATACACAATATGCAGACAAGAAAGAAGCACATCAAGTAAAATCTAGATCATTTTACAAGAAAGCATAGAAGCAACCTCCATCTTCAGCTTGTGAGAAGACAAAAAAACTAAAATACCACAGCTGTTATGTAACAAAATATTATCCCCTGAATTCCTTTCTTTCTTCTTTGTTAATTTCTCGATGGTGCTTGAAGTGTGTGCGTGCACAGTGAGGCATTCTCTGATCTCGCTATCTGGAAAATCAAATACCCAATAAGCCCTCTATTGTTTGATAAAGCTCAAGCAAAGGCATTCCAAACACTTCCTGTGGTCTTTGCCCAGTGTTAGTGCCCACTCACTAAGGCCTAGTTCACACCACAGCAACACACACACACACACATACAGTCAGGGGTCAGTGGGAGGCAGACTGGTGCCACCCAGTCACTAAATGTGTCTGTGCTTTATCTGTTTCATATAGACATCCAAGCTTTATAGGTAATGTACAGACACCGTACATCAATTGGAGGTTTAATCCGAGTTGTAATAAGCTACAGTTGGAGTTAACACCATTGGCGCTGTTCTGTTTGCTCACATTGCATGCCTCCAAAAGCCATTTCATTTCCCTCTCACAGTTCAGATTAAGGGTAAGCGGTGCATGGCTTCTTATGCAATCCTAGGTTTTCCTGTGATATTACAGAGTTCAGGCAGCAGTGTGGGGAGAATAATAATTATAAGTGCATGAGATGTAATCACTGTGTCTGGGAAGCAGTGGGAATTCATGCCATTATTTCATCGCGTTCGGGGAAAAGTAGGCCTACTATAGGTGGCCGGTTTCTGCGACAGATATTCGGAGGACTGTAAATAGCATCCGTCCATTCTGCCTCGTTTCTATTTTTACCACCGCGACACAGCACTGAGAACTGTGGCTTTAAGGTCCTTTTGTGAAAGTGAATTCATTAACTCTTAATGGACGGCCTCCTTGTGCACAGCTGCACAGCCTTCTAAAGGCACACTTGGTGGCTGTGAACTATTTAAGCTGAGAGATGATGTGATCTTTATGCAAAGAAAATAAAAGGCTGTTGAGAAGGTGGCTGGGGCTGACCTGAGGAAGTGCATTTGTGTCTTACATAATTTACCCCCCCATGAAGCATGTAGCCTGCTCCTGCTGCCAGCTTTGTTGCTGTGTTATCGCTGCCTGTGTGAATCAAAACATGCGACTCGTATCAAAACAACCTTTAGTATAACGAGCGGATATAATTACTGCGGATATAAGATAAAATTAACTTTTTGTACATGACACAAAGATTGGTTCTTGTTGCACAGTGTTCAATTGCTGTACAAAGACGTGTTGTAGTGATAGATATGCCCACATATATAAGATACTATTTTTTTGTCAATATGTGGTGATTTGATTCTTTTTCTCTGTCAGTTATGCATTATCTTCAACCGAGGCCAGCACTGCATTTTAAAATAAGCATTTTACAGCTGCTTACCACTTAATCAATAGACCTGCTATGTATGATGCAGCAGCTTGTCCATTATCATGTTTCTGTCCGAGCTCTGGACAGAGGTACATTCATGAGTCTGGAAAATATGCTGTAGGACTCAAGCCAGCACTTACACTGAGTCATGCTTGCCCACTGTGAAATCTGATACGGACTGCACTGATTAGGAGCAGCATCACACAGTATAAAACACACTGCAGGTATAAAACGATGCACAACTGTAAGGTGAGCGATGTTCTGCTTTGGTTTTTCTTATACCGATTTGTCCAGGGAAGGTTTTTGCTGAGTGTGGATGTTATTTTTTTCAGCACCACCCTGCCTCGTATTCATACAGTTATACACGCTCACAGCTGGAAGTTCCCCAATTTAGACCCAGCCCTGCGCTACTGGCTGTTCTGCTGGAGAAACTCGGGTTAAGTGTGCTGCACAAGGGCAGCTGAGAGACAGAAGACTCAAAGGGCTTAGTTTCATTTATACCTGCCCCTATTTTTCCCAATGGCCTGGGTATTTTAACCAGTGACCTAGCAGACACAAGGCTGCTTTTTTAACCTCAGCTTCTGCCAGCTGATACCGAGGATACCAGAGTCATTTAAGTTGACAAATAATAATACCGTGAAGTATGTAGGACTTTGGGGTTTAGGATTTGTCAACCCTGCAGAAAACTATTAGTAGTGGGGGGAGACTCTCCCGGTGGCGTACTATTTTATGATGAGAACTGGTGTTTGGTGACACATCTGTCTCTCTGCTTCTGTGGTTTTACATCAAATTGTTTGAATTCCCTTGTTTTGACCTCTGACAGAGAAATAGGAAGTGCTCTCTGGTTGTGATTAGAGGATGGGATTAGAGCATTTCTACTCAGCACAGGGGTTATTGGGATTTAAATCTCATTAAACTGTTGCCTCTCTTCTGTGATCTGAATGACAGACTCAAGTATTGCCAGTGAAATCCAAACGGTCGGGCCAATGTCTGCTTTTTCTGGAAATGCAGTTTTGCAAATAATGGCAATATTTTGCCCCGCTGCGGTGACATCATATAAGGTGTATCAGTGATGTCATGAAGTCAGTGAAGAAAATTACAACCTCGCTGTCAGCTTTGTTTTCAGGACTATACATAATCACAGTGAGACAAATTTAGCTGCACTCATACTACACATCCGTGTATTAGCAAACCACGTCTTTTTCAACTAAGAGCAGATGAGGATTAAATCTCAATAGAGTTGTAAACATTATTAAAACTCTCATCCCTCATTTTTTCTTACATGATGCACAAATAATGATATTACTACATTTCTAGGTATAGAGAATGGCCTAAGTCCTACGCTGCATGTTTTGCATGTATTAGCCAAAAATTCGGACATGTTTTCAACATTGTCCTCTGTCACGTACATTGTTTAACAGTCATTTTAACACATGAAACCTTACTTGATGCATGTAATCCATAAGAGTAGATAACATTTAGCATAAGTTATTTATTAATCTATTTTTGGCAAAGTGGATTTAGGAATTCAGTTGTGAGTATCGCTCGGCTTCCGGGGTTGATTTTCTAGGAAAAACAGCTTGGAAAAGCTGTGTTTTTACTGTTTATACTGTCAAACCTGTTCTGTGTGCATACAATCAAACCACTGGATGTTTGGTTGTCAACAAGGTTTAGTTTTTAGTTTATAAGCTGTAACATGCATCAATGCCAGCAATACGGCCTTTGTGACACACCTTAAGTGTGTCACTTAAGGCAGAGTTAAATTGTACTTCCAGTATATATATTTATATATATATGCATATGTGTATGTATGTATGTATGTATATGAGGATCAACATATACTGTAACAAAATATCTAAATACTGTGGCTGATGTAGACACCCATAGTACACTCACACAAGTGTTGTCACTTATGCCGAGTTTGACCTTTTCTAAGCACTGTGTTGGTGAGTAAAGACTGTGCTTGACTGACAGCTCCCTCACTCATCATGGAACATGTTGGGACTGGACAAGTTTCACCTTTTTGATTCTGTTAGGTTCTTGGAGATTGGTGACACACTCCAAAGATAGCGCTGCTCAATTTGAACCCAGAATAAGGTCAAAATCAGCTAGAAGGAGAAGGCCACTCAGAGGGTGAAGACCCCTGCCAAGGCCGATAGTTCACCCTTCTATGATATTCAGATCTTAAAGAGCACCCACTATAAATGTCTAGATATATTTCCAAAACTAGCAGAATTATGTCAAAATAAATTTGTGCTGAGCTGAAGCATCATCATCTTAGATGTGCATTCAGTATATAATTTTGGTCACAGTCAAAGCTATGGCTTGTTTTCATGAAGTGTTAAATTTGAATAGTTATCTTTAATATCTCCTTTTTTAGTGCAAACAATAAGACTATGATCAAATGATATATGTGTATATATAAAGGAGTGACTTATGTATGTGTGTTTCAACAGCCACACCATAGTTTGCTACAGATGAGGCAACGTTACTGTTGTACCAGCTCTCCCATGAAACCTCTGTCCCTGAGTGTCCCAACAATCCCTTATAGACTTTAAGTCTCACCACTTGGCAGCCATCTTGGCAACACCCCAGGGTGGTTATTTCAGGCTAAAAAGATCAGGACACTATCTAGATCTAATGAAAAAAATCTAGTGAAAAATGTTTAGCACACAGCTCCTCAGTCCAGAATGCCAATAGTGCCACAGTGACGCCAATAGCTCATGCAACCAGAGCTCTTGGTTATTATAACAGAGAGGTCAACATGTTACATTTGTTTCAGTCAACTAATCTAAATATAGTGGAGTGGGCAGAGTGTTACTTATTCAAAGTCTGTCTGCACCAGGTTTTAACCTATTTGGTGGCAGGAAGGGGCCAGCATCTCTGAATGGTATCCTTCACAGATCACTCTCTTATAAAGTCCCCGATAATGACTGCGTTCTGTTTGAAGTTTGAGCAACTACATGCGTGGGCAACCCCAGGGGACCTGTGAATGTGGGGTGTAATATGAAATCAGAATTTTACAATTAGTTATGTTCGGTTCAAATGTCATTTTATCAGTGTTAATGAAAGTAAAGCAATTGAACATCTGTCCCGTGAATAAGACTGGCTTTAAAATGTAATGGGTTTTTCCTTTGTGATGCTGACCCCTCCAATGTGTTTTCTGAAAATCTAGGCCAAGAGCAGTTTGTCTGATAAACAAACAAACAGACCTAACTGAAAACATAACCTTCATGGCACAGGTAATAAATGAAAACACCTGCATGGATGTGGGCGGCCTTAAAATTTCACAGAAAGTTAGATCCTAATTGTTTCATTTTGTTTGAGTAAAGGAAAAAAAAACTTTACTCACAGCTATAAACAGTCCAGGAGTTTACCTTTGTACCATGTGAGTTATAATACTGTAGATTGTAACATACAGCTCGCGTACTACCAAAACAGTGAGTGAAAGATGGTATTGAGTCATACGGATGACCTGTAAAAGCACACAGTACCATGCAGGTACGACAAAGATGCAACCGCAAATGCTACCACACACATACACAGGGCCCAGCACAGCGGCCCCAGGGGGTTTCCTACTAACTGCTTTCTCTGTCTGTGTTGTGGGATGCGGACGGGGATCCAGGTTGTAGGAAGGCAGCTGACTCACTCTATGGCTGCATGTTGGTGGTGTGTGGCTTGCTGTCAGTCCCCAGGGGAGCACTCTCCTCTACCTACATCAGTGGAGTATGTAGGCTGTAATGACTGTGACTTCCATGCAGCCTTAGACAGAGCTTGTCACCGAAAACTGCAGGTTATTTTGTGATACCATTGTGCACGTGTCACATGGGAGTGAAGTGAGCTAAAGCGTGTAAGCAAGACCTGGCACTGTGAAGGACTTCATTATTTCGTGGTTAATCATTTCTGTTAAACCATCCTCTCATATCAATGTTTGACCTCCTTGGTTCGATTAAGTACACGCCACCATAACGACTACACCTCTGCATGCGCTCAATCGTGGATCTTAGCTTTGTTGTGAATTCAAATGGAGAAAAACACCATGTCTCTTCTTGCTCTGGAGCTCTGATTTGTTTCAGCTATCCCATAACACAGGGATAATACTGCAGTAAGTGTTCGAATGACGCTTTATTTACTGTGACATGGCCCAGCAATAAATCCCCACCACAGTGAGGTCTGCTCAGTTACTATTTTGGTTTTGATTAATTTGAGCTGTACAATCATTATGTTGTGCAAAAACAATAGTACATATAACATTACCCCAATTCAAAGAGAACGTCTCCATGTCCCCATAGCAATTAGCCACCTTTAGCATAGGAAATGTCAATACAATATACTGGCCATTAACTGTTGAAGGGCCAAGCAAACCGGTTTTCAAAGTTACCTTTAAAGCCTATGGACAGCAAATATTGGACACTAATTCAGGTGGAGTAAACATTGACCAGACACCTGATCTACATTTCTGCAGCTTTTAGATGATCAGTCCATAAAACGTCAGTGATGCTAGTTTGTTTGTTTACTGAAGTTTTAATCCACTTGTCTTTAAAGCTCAGACTGACAAGTTACTGGGTTCATTAAATCAATCAGCAGGTCTTTTGATTTAAGATGAATTACATTTACATTTCAAACCTTGTACTTTTTGCTGTTATTGTAATAAATTCAGTAGTTTTGGCGTAGACTGTATGTCAGAGAGAATTATCAAGTACATTTGCAGTATATTCAGTATATACAATATATTGATAAACTAAAAGAATACGATCAGATTTCTTAATGATTAAATGGTGAAGTTTGTTGCAGCTTCTTTTAGCGCTGTCTATGTACAGTGTCTGCACAGCAATGTGTGCCCAATTTACATATAAATGCACCGTACAGTAGTGAGAGTGTTATCATCCTAGCATGAGATGATAACATGCATAAACTCTGCTCATTTTTCTTCCGTCAGTTGCTGAGATCTGTCCACCATCCATTGCTCCTCTCTTTGTCACTTCTTGTCTCCCCAGCATGCCTTTGAAATGAATGAGTACCGGCTGGCTGCTTTGTGTTTTGTTTTCACTGCCAGTATAAGCTCCTTGTTTAAACAACACGAAAATTGGTCTGCTCATTGGCCGAGTGTTGTCTGTAGCTGTTTCTGTGGGTATTTCTCCGCAGAGCCTCTCTGAGCCTGAATTTAAATTAAGTCATCTGTTCCTTTTTCTGATTTAATTTGCCACCACCTTGGAAGACATTCATTACTTTTTTTAAAGTAGATACTATACTGTGATTATGAGCACTTATGCATGGGTGATAATAGTTATCTGTGCCATGTGCCAAACCAATTTACTGTCATTCCCATGACCACGGTAAAGAATGCCATAGTAAATGTTCTGTCAAATTGAAATATTGCTTTAACAGTGTAGGCGGTTAGGCTTGGATTCACCCTCTGGGATTATGTGGTGAGCTTGATGGGCCCAGATGTTTCCAGAGAAAAGAAACAAATGCTAATTACTCTGCATATCTCCAGGCATCGCACACAGAAACACACGTTGTAAGCCCCAAATACCCTCAGATATATATCCTTGCAGGAAGACTGCTTGTTTCCCCCTGCTAAATTCTCTTCAGAATCTCTATTTCACATCATCGAATTCATTTTCATATAGCTGTGAGTCACAAACTGGTGTTGAGGAACGGACTTGTTACCATGGCACTAACTAAAATCCATGTATTGTTTAATGAAATATTTTGGCTGTAATTCGGCAGCCTGTCTGAGTCCAGAGCAGCGAGAATAATGTTTTCAAGCAAGCCTTGCAAACCCTGTGCATTACAGCATTATAAAAAGGACTCCCTAAACCATGTAAACGCTGCAGTGGTATTTATTTTCACCTGGAGTACTGTCCTTGCAACTCTTAATACAATTATTTCAATGAAATGTAACTGTAACATTGTAAGCCGAATGCTGCAGTTGTTTACAGTCCTTCCACAGGCTTATCTGTTCATGTGCTTATGATACATTACTTTGAGCAGGGCAGACAGATCTGGGAGGGCCTCTAAGCTGTTGTATTTAGACACAACGCACAGTCTAACACTCAAGAGACCACAGGCTCTTTGTTTCCATTTCCTCCACAATTCAGAGCAGAGTTCAGGCAGGGTTTTTTTTTTCTGATTTATTTAAGCACATGTGGTTTACAGCTGATAGGCTGCAGGGACGGGCAGAGAACAACGTCTGTGGTCCAGGTGATTTGTCATTAGATGGGGTTCATTAAGGCTGGCAATGTATTGTTGGGCTAACTACTGATGTGAAACAAGGTCATGAATCAGGCGCACACAAAGCATGGTACAGTGACAGTTGTGGTAATAATGCTTATGGAAAATTGTTGTGAATTTCCCTGCATGCCAGATTTGAAATGTGTTTCCTATTCCACATGGCAGTAAGAAATGAGGGTAGCTTGTCCAAGTCTTAGATTAAATGTGAGGGCCATGATGTATTAGAGAAATAGGTGCATGTAGGTCCACGTGATACTGAAATTAAGTAATTCTAGCTTTAAAAGCACAACTCAGCTGTATGTGATTTCAAAATGTCAGTCATTCAGTGTTTATAGAAGGCTGGTTGAACCACGACCACTGTGACCACAAAATAATTTGGAAGACCTGCTCTTTAAGCCCAGTTTATCCAAAATAGAAGCTGTCTGACCTAATTTCCGGCGTTACCAGCAAGAGATGATATGGATGAAGAGATTAGGCTCATACATACGTACATTGAGTTACATCTATGTCATGATTTCTGTGAACTGCATTTAATCAGGATCTTGAGCTTAAGCTAAAGCATAAGAGCTGCCACCAGTATTTAAAGTATTAATTATTGTGCTAGTAAAATATTTTAATGATGGCAACAGAATTCAGAATTTTAAAAAGTGATTTTAAATGATCAATCATTATGTTTTTAGTTTTGTTTTTTTTAAAAAGAGGGTTATTGCTACATGCTACAACATGACCGAGAAGAATTCACGTGACGCTGGTACCAGAGAGCCATGGGTTTTCTTTGCATCATGTCTGCATGGGTTTCCTCCTCAATCTCCGGTTTCCTCCCATATCTAAATTTGCCGTAGGTGTGAATGTGAGCGTGAATGTGTTTGTCTGTCTCAATGTGTTAGCCTTGTGACAGACTGCTGACATGTCCAGGGCGGACCCCACATCTTCGCCCATGTGCGCTGGGCTAGGCTCCAGCATCCTGTGATCCTGAACAGGATAAACTGGTTTAGAAAATGGATTGATGGATTATAATTATAATGAAATGTGTATATATCTATCAAAAATGAACTGAAAACATATTCAGGTTCATATACATTCCAGTATTGACCTAAGTTAGTGATGGTGTGGGCAATTCTGCAGGACAGGTGAAATGATTACAGTGTCCTCAGAACCATGGACAAATTACTTCCTTCGCCTGTGACCCAATTTTGATGATTTCATTGATGAGTTATTCTTCTAACCACCAAACATTTTAACAGCTCTGGTGAATACAATAACCCACTAATTTTGTGACTGATGACAACATAACCGTCCCTTTTGATTCAGCAATTTATCTGACATTCACTCCTTTGACAGAGTTGTGTCTGTGAAACTTAAGTCCAAGAGGAACATTTCCGAGCCCATGATTTTGATGGATCACATCATTTTCTTTTCAGTGCTCCTTACGCAGGCCTGACAGATGTGAGGCGCACTTGTAAGAAGTTTTCATGTCAGTGGGGTCAAGTAGGAGTGGTGCCGCTGATTGTTGCGACACAGTGACTGAAGCAAAGGCTTGTGTGATTGTTCACCTACTTGACTCTCAGATAAACAAACCTTTTAGGAGACTGATTAAACTCCGTGAGAGTGTGCGTGAAGGTCTTACCACATATTTAGGGTTTTGTGACATTTTAAGGTAAGGTTTGCTTAACATGTATTGGATTCAATGTTCTGTCACTAATATTTATATTGTCTGCTCAAGCATGAGCACCGGAAAAGTACACTTCAAAACTTTTGCTGCACTCATTATTATAAGGTTAAATCGGAGAGAGAAACACAGACAAGGAGAAAAGGAAAAGAAAATACACAGTATACCAGCACCACTTGCTAACATGGATTTGGGACTGTTGACCGTGACTTTGTCTGACAGCTGTGTGGCCTTAGTGGGCCAGGGAACTCTGACATTCAACAGACTAGATGAAAACAATCATTAACCCTTCTTTCCACCTATCAATGATTTGAGGCTTGCTTCTTTTTCATTTTGGTTTAATCATCCTCTGTTTTGTTTGTATGTACTCTGATCCTCTTTACTTTCCTTCTCCATCCCTTGCCACACCTTTCTACTGGCTCTAACCCTCTTCTACCCTTTCCTTCCCTGCCATCCCGATACACTTTTCCTCTCCAGCTGGGTTTGTGAAGTCGCCAATGTCTGAGACTAAGCTTACGGGGGACACCTTTGAGCTGTACTGCGACGTGGTTGGTAACCCCACTCCAGAGATCCAGTGGTGGTATGCTGAGATCAACCGAGCTGACTCCTTCAAGCAGCTGTGGGACGGAGCCCGCAAGCGTCGGGTATCCATCAACACGGCATACGGCACCAATGGAGTCAGTGTGCTCGGCATCACGCGCCTCACACTGGAGGACTCTGGGACCTATGAGTGCCGGGCCAGCAACGACCCCAGGCGCAATGACCTACGACAAAACCCTGCCATCACCTGGATCCGCGCCCAGGCCACCATTTCGGTGCTACAGAGTGAGTGGTCTATGTCCTGTAGTACCTAGATGGTGAACAAACTACCAATCCCCTGTCCCAACCACTCCAACCCGTAAAAAAACCTCTCAAGAGCCCTCCCTTACCACAGCGGTCAGTGGCCAGGCAAAAGTAAAACAAACACCAATCATGCTATGCATTCATTTGCATTTTTTAAGTATAAACGGAAAAATATTTTAATTGTCTAAATTGTTTATGCCAGTGGTTGCATTTTGTGTTTTGTTTCTTAATGGTTTGATAAATATTTATGTTCTACTGAACTCTGTTAAGTCCCTGTTGCTCCCAAAATCCCTTGAGCATCGTGTTGTAAATGACCACAAACCCAGGAACTTTATCCAGTCTCTATCTACATTTCCTTCTCTTCTCCCACCCCGTAACTTCTGTTCTTATTGTCTCATGTGTCCTTTTATAAAATTCTGATCATTATCTTTTTCTCTGTATCCTAATTTCACCCATTTCCTATTCCTGGATTTATTTGTGATATTTACTCCCTTGACATAATGTTGTGTCTCTTGCATTGCGTGGATTGTTTTATTTACTTCAAAGCCCTGCCTGCTAAATGCAATGGAAACCTAGTGGCGCTTTGAAGTAATGGTGCTTTTGATTTGGCTTTCTCACTCTGGGCACAGTGTAAATGGGACTGTAAGAAGACACAAGGAGGGATCCGATAAGGTGTAAAAGAGTGATTCCTGCTGTCAACTCTTTCCTGATAAAAGCAAACATTTTCTGCTTTCAAATTTGTGTGTGGTAATCCAATAAAGGATGCTACCACGTGAGGGCCTTGAGTATCTCATTTCTCTTTCAGATGAGACAGAAAATTCACTTCTACAAAAAAGTCTCTCTGGACTTGACTGTGCATTGTGCAACCTTGTGCCTTCTCAGCCATTAAGCGTGTGAGTGTGAATCAGTAATGACATTATATCCTTTAACCCTCTGCTCGGTGCACACAAACATTCAAACAAACTGAATTTCAACTGGACCTTCCTAATCTGTACATGCTTCAGTGCTCTGCCCACTGGAGCACAGGGAGATGTGGAATGTTGTTAGTCATAGTGAAGCTCTCTGAGAAGCTTAGAGGAGTTTGATCCTTGCCGGCTCTTCTGATTGGACTGACAAATTTTGATTTCTGTTTGAGCACATTTCGATCAGGTTTAGGGCTGATGCAATTTAAACACACACAAGAAGTGCAAAGGACAGCAGCAGTTCACTTCTCGCATTTACTTGTTTCCTTCTTGCCTGCGACAATGAAATTGACAAAATCTGCAGTTCAAGTCCTCACTAAATATATTCTGTCATTACTGAGGAGTAAATGTTTGTCATATATACATGTAACATCCAAGTAACTACATGTATATAACAGGCTATATTTAATAGCCTATTGATATCAATGTATAGTTTGTAGGTGGGGAAATATGTTTAAGTCTGACTGTCTTGTTTTGGCCTTTTGCTTAATTTAGTTTTTAATTGTGAATCACTCTAAATCAGTGTACGAAGTCTCAGTATATTTATGTAGTAATTTATTCTCATTCTCATTTTATTTTTAAGTAAACACAATTTTAAAGCTGGATCAACCCGTTGCATGCATGGATAAAATCTACTGGAGGTGCATCTTTTTAAAATGTACTTTCCGCATGTGCTATTGATACACTACTTGGGTATCTTTTGGGTATGAAACTCTCCAAAATGTTTAGTTATTTTATTTAAAGAATAGACATTTTGGGAAATATACTTATTTGTTTTGGGGGTTTTTTAAGGTCTAAAAAGCCAAATAAGAACATCAATACCAGTTTCATGTCTGTACAGTGAATTGTAATTTACAGCTAGCAGCCTGGATCGGGTCTTAGCTTAGTTTTGAACAACAACTGGCAACAGGGAGAAACATCTAGCGTCTACTTTGTCCAAGGGTAAGATCTGCCACCTCTAAAGCTATTTAATTAACAATTTTGTTTTGTTAAATCCATACAAAATTCAAAGTGTAACAACGACATATTGCGGTTTTACTGGGCATTATATGCCCAGACTATTTCTTGGCTTGAATCAGTGACTTCCTATAGCCTTGCTACCTATTTTTACTTTCTTTTCAGTCTTTGAGCTGAGATGTTTGGCTGTCAGCTGCTTCTTCTTATTTAGTGTACAGAAGCGAGGCCGGTATTGATCTTCTCATCTTTTTTCTCAGCAAGAAAGCAATTAAGCATTTTTCCCAAAACATCAGACTATTTGCTTTAACAAAGAACAGCAGCTGTGGTCAGCTTTAATTCATCTAATTTGATTACATTTGATTCCAGTGATTCAAATTCAGTTGTAGAAACTTTTCTAACCACTCCTCCATCATCGTTGATCTTTACACAAAATATGGTTAAACACAGTGCTTCTGTGTTGCTCTGTAGTTTACATGAGAGTGGTTTATATAGCTGTACTGTGGTGACATGACTGTTTGCAATGTAACATATAAATGGACACGAGAGAAGTGGATTAGTTTAGCATTGTTTCTGTTCTGTTCATTTTCCATTTTTCCAGCATGAAAAAAAGTCACTTTTGGAATTTTACTGTGACCCACGAGTTTAAGCTGAACACAGCGCAGTTCTGTATGAAGAAGTCAGATCTCTTTCAGCCTACATGAAGTGAGTCTTTCATACTCAAATACATTCACAGAGATTTGTATTATCACTGGAAGTAATTACATAGATCTCAGTGGATTTAGAGTACAGACATACTGTACTCTTACTTAAAGTAAGCACATGTTTGTGAGACTATGCTTTATAAAACAGTCGTAATGCTACATGAAGTTCTCTGTTTGTAAGTAACATTAATGTGTTTAGTCCTAAATAAGACACGGAAAATATTGAAAAGTGCATATCCTTATTAAGAATGAGTGGTTCAACCCATTTAGCCCAACCACGTGCTCAGGAGGCCCACTATTCTCTTTGTAGCACAGCTACTGGGACATCTCACAGTAATGCATCTTTTCTATTGTAATGTGCCTTGCCATTTACAATGATATAGTGCTTACCCAAAAATAAACCATATTGGTTACTAGATCCCTGCTGTTTAGATGAAATGATGCAATACACCTTGACAAAATGTAACAGAATGCAGCTCCTTATGATATTCACTTAAAACTGAAAACTGGTACATTTATAAGTATGATGTGAAGAGGAAAAAATATTTGTGCTGATAATGCAGTTATGTTAAAAATACACCCCGTGTGTAACATCCTGTCTGTTAATTGGACACAATATCTATCTAACTGCAGCATTGTATGTGAGTACCAAGGGTGTGGGCGGTCAGGTTTCACTACATCTTGACTCAGAGTAACACTATATATTTGGTTGTATCCTGATATGGCGATACATAATCCAGCAGTTACCAGATTTTAAATTGTGACAAGGTGTCCTACAAACAACCTTCTGGTTAAATTGCCTGTGGACCACTGTGCCGTGTTTGCTAAATGTTAATTTATGTACCTCATGTTGTGTGTGTATGCATGTCTCAAAGATACTATTAATAGTACATGTGGTTCTGCTTGGTGGGGGAGAGAGAGATGTCAGGGGGGAGGGGAGAGATATCCCCTTAGCTATTGAGTATACAGAATTGCAAGAGGAAGGTGGCATGAATGCTAATAGAAATCACTTGCCAGTCTCAGTAGCCCTCCTTTCCCCTCTCTTCCCTTTTGGTTTCTTAGTGGCCTTGCAGCATCAGCCAGTAGTAGGATTATGATGCCTCTCTTCTCTGCTCCTCCCCTCGGGGGCTCCATCGTTGCCATGGTTGGCCCGCCCTGGAGGAGGAGGAGGAGAAAGAGAGGGGGGGGGCAGGGCGGAGGAGGCTTCCTGCTTACTACTCAAGGAAGTGCAAAGGGTGCCTCGCTCTCAGATGACATCCGGCCTCCCTGAATGTCCTTGAGAAAATGGACCCTGGTATTGTTTAGTAACCAGTATGCTTAGCAATTTCAGAGGGTGAAGTAATTTAGACATTTAGTCATTCAGCAGTAATGTGAAAATGTTAAATCTCCAACCCAGATCTCCAAGTACATGGCTTTTTTAAAATTTCTATATCCTGATGTCATTTACATGCAATTCGTAGGCCACATTTGGGAGCCCATCCAATTTCCTCATTTTCAGTGAAACGTATTGCGAAATTACTGCAGTTATTAGCTAGTATATCATCTGTCTGTCAGATATCCACCTGGAGAATGTTTAACTCTGCATTAGGAGTATTAATTACTTCATATTTGCAGAATATAATATTTTCATTCAACCTGACTACGTGTAATTAATGTATTTGACTACATATCAGAGAGACTTTTCTCTTATTCTATTAATGCTGATGCACCAGTATATGAAAAAATACCACTACTTATTTACTCCAAGGATAAATGGTTGATAGAAGGCACTCCAGCCTTTCATGTACTTATTATGTCTTTTGTTTATTTGTTGTGTGCACTTTTGTCTTCACTTCACAGACCCCCTCCTACTCAGATCGTATAAAAACAGCATACAGCCTACAGCTACTACAGCACGAGAGGAAGCATTAAAACAGCATTGAGCCCCAGTACTGTGATAAGGTTTGACTGTCTCTGTCTTCCAGAACCAAAGATCAATGCCTCTGATCAGATCATCCTGTCAGCGGACGGCACTATCAAACCAGTTATCCTGCAGTGTAACCTCACCACTGCTCAAACTCCACACAAGGAAAGCTTCTGGATGAAGAATGGACAGGAGATCCCTAATACACGGACGGAGCAGAGGAGCACAGCATACAGGTGACAAACAGCTTCCACTCTATGCATTAGGACACACTGGGAGAGGATGATGCAAACATTAAGTGCTCCCAGAAAGAGAAAGAGAATTCATTTAAAATTTATCTAAATGTTTCATGTCAAATGGAAGTGGCTAAGGGAGCAAAAAAAAAACAAAAAAAAAAACATGCTAGGACCTCGCTCAGGCAAATGTAAATGGGTCAGACCACAGGCCTCACATTTTCTACTCCACATATGCAGTCAGTGTGCATGTTTTGTGGACTTTCCAAAGACATGACAGAGGCGACATCTCATCAACTCAGACTATACATACGGTCTTATTCAAATAATGACAGGCAATCAGTAAGAAGGCAGTGTAATTTAGTGATGTATGTGGTTTGTTGCCTTTTTTTGCTTTAAGGTGTGAGAGACTGAAACAATCATGAGCGACATGGACCTTGTCAAAAGCACCGCTGAGCCTGGTTCCCTTTTTGTTTTGATTGTCATCGATTGATATCAACTCCCAGCTTTATCACCCATTAAATTAAACATGCTTTAATTATACTTTAATCAAAATATTGAACTATACCTATGCATTTAACCAGAGAAAACTCCATCACAGCCTGAAGTACAAACTAGTTGTTAGTTCCTGCTGTCACACAGTATAACCATTGGAGCACAAAGCTAATGTCGCCCCCATAGACATACCACAGACTCTCCCTCGCCACAAGATAAGACCAATTGGTCACTTCCTTGTCACATTACATCAGTGATACTCTGAAGATTACAGCTAAAATGCCTGTGGTGCCCTTGTCTGCAGAATCCAGAGCTGCTGCTCTGTAATATAACAGCATTATGCCAAAATTTGTGTCCCGTGGCCTCGTAGGGCCCTCGAGCTTTCACTGTTGTAGTCCAAACTAATTACTAGAGTTAAACTGAAATTAGTTGACTTTATTTACTTGACCACTTACAGGGTAAGTGACTGGTAAATTCAAGTGATGGAACAAGTGTGTTTTGTATTTTATTGTAGAATCGCTAAACCACGGGCAGACGATTCTGGGGAATACATGTGTGTTTACACATTTGACATGGCACCAAATGCAAATGCCACAATTGAAGTAAAAGGTAAGATCCCTTACTCATTTTTGATATGAATGACACAAATATTACTTTTTTAGAGAAAAAAAAAAAGCTCCAGTGTGCTGTGTTTAAATTCTGAAAAAGCCCAGGCTTGAATTTCAGCTTTTACCCGGTCGTCTGTGGCTTTCTGCTGAACGATGGAGAGAAAAACGTGTCCTAGAAAAGTTAACCACCCAAAGCTGTGTGAAGAGAGCCCTTGTTGACAAAGATGTTTGAATTCATCCAGTGCAGTGGTGATGACAGGGGTGAATCCGGAGGCTGTTGTCACTCCCGCCTTTTACTGAGACGACAGTCTAGCAAAATGGACAGGCACTGCACATGCTCACCAAAACGTGCTCACAAGAAAAATTCAAACCAGAGCCCTCTATGAGGCATCCTTAAGAGCAGTTATACACCTTTAAAAAAATGAAGTTAAATGAATGATTTAAGGTTTGCAAGTTATTTTTACATATAACTAATAATGGGTAAAGTGGACAAAGTTAAAGTGGACAGTGTATGTAAAAGCTAGAGAACCTAACCAAAAAACTACTGTGTTGGTTTCATTCAAGCTGACAGCGAAGCCATCAACTTGAATAAGGAATCTTCTCTGAGAAAGGGCAAGTGAAACCCTGTTCAAGAGAAGCTTGCCTGTGTGTAGTGCTTAAGCCAATTTGCTGTGGCATGGCTGTAGTGCATACTGAGCATGCCCTGCCTCTTATTCCGCGGCTGTCTTAAAGCGCTGTCTGATTGCGTAACATGGGTGATGACCGTGTGTGTTCTGCTTTCACTGGATTGTGAGATGATGGGACTCACCGCCATTCAAACTGAAGTGTCCTAGCCGTCACTAGACTGCAGGCCTGTGACTGTTGAGGCTTGCTATCTGTCCCCTGGAGAAAGAGTGAGTCTTTTAACTGAACCGATGATGCATAATTTTGTCCTTTTAAATAGGCCTACATTCTGTGTTTTTAAAAAATTAAAATAACACAATGTTTTGACGTTAAGAGTGGGTGCAGTTGCTGGATCCAAACAAAGCATTTTCTTCAGTTCTTAAATGCTCTTGTGATTTTCTAGAGGTGTTTGAGATCTTTTGTGACCCAGGTAGCAAGCCCACTGTTATGCTAGCCAGCTTTGCACTGCGCTTCTGGCAGCAGTTCACTGAGATCCCTCGCCTACAGTGTCCTTGGCACACTCATCCTTGCAGGACTCGGCTCAGAGGCAACAGATGGAGGGTTCTGTGATGTTGTAGGATTAAGGCTCTGAATCCGGTCCCAGCCATCTCCGTGGCAGGAGTGGAGTTTATTGTCTGTGATACTAAGCTTACCACAGATACATATTTGGTACCTCATATTTCTCAAATTTTAGTCAACACATTTCTTTCTGAAAATCTTTTAACTTTTACACTGATGATTTTACATTTTTCTCCAGAAAAAAAACAATTATGCAATTTTACAGAAATTTTCAAAATCAAAACCTAATTTTATGTAAACATGAAATGAGGAAACCAACCAATGAAGGATTTCATTTAATCAAGATTACATCTCATGTAAAGTTAATCAGCTTTTTCTACTCTTTCTGACAGCTTTGACCTTGCCCCTCATCACACGTCTCCCTCACATTCATGAGTCTCTTTACCTCCGTCTAGCACACACAGATTAATAGTCACAGTAATCGTAGTTGGGGGTGTGAAATGGAGATTTCTGCCTGTTTAAGCGCCACTCGGAGGGCCGTCTCTGTGCTGTCAGTCACTGACATAATACAGTCTGGATAAGGCACAAATGAGCTAGGCCACTCCCCTGCTCAGGGAGCACGTGTGCACCATAATTAGAGTGGGGTGATGTCACCAAAGAGCTCAGACCCCTCCTGCTCCATTATCCATGCGCAGCTGAAAAATGCTCACTCCAGGCCTCTCACTCATCCTGCTTAATTGCATGGAAGGAATTATTGTAATTTTGAGGATTAGTGGAAAAGCAGGAACAGTTATCTTCCTGATGCTGTGCAGTTACATGGAGAGTCTGTGTCTCACCTTTGAGAAAGACTCTTTTCTATTGATCAGTTTGACTCAGCATCTGTGGCAGTGCTTTGTGACATATGCTTGAATTTATTAAGTTCATATCATCATCAGTTTAATCAGGGCCAATTCACACTGCTTTCCTTTGGTTCAAAATCTCTTTTGTGGAATTCACTGTCAAATTATTTTGAATGGGAACATCTGGCTCTCATATCATACCGATCCCCCTCTTCCATGACCTCATTATGAATTGTATTGAAATGCTTTTATCTCTTCCAGAGTGATATTTCCCATCGCTGGGATTTGGTGGTGGGGCTGTATGTGCTCACAAAATAACTACACACCTTAAACAGAACCTTTTATAGAGC
The DNA here is from genome assembly GCA_008933995.1 of Datnioides undecimradiatus. Lineage (NCBI taxonomy): Eukaryota > Metazoa > Chordata > Actinopteri > Lobotiformes > Datnioididae > Datnioides > Datnioides undecimradiatus. The sequence goes on from WARS01000060.1 coordinate 1,937,415, forward strand.
GCAGTCGTCCAGCTTTACTGGGCAAGCATCTGTTCTACACTGGGCTATTTATTATCTGTTTTATACTGGGCTATTTTGTCCATATGTTGAGCTAAACAGGTATCTACAACTAGAAAAAAAACTACTATTATCTACTACAAAAAAATTAAAAAAGTACAAGAATACCTCTTTACTTTAGCAAAGGCATGGCAATGTTGCTTTAAAAGCTCCTGTGCTGCTTACGTCAAAGACTGGAGCTGCATATTTTTAAACAAAAAACTAGTGCTATAGGTTAAATGATCAGGTGTTAAAACTATACTAGAAAGTACAAGCAAGTAGGTTTTAGCTTTTTTTTAGAAACATACAATCATAACAAAATATAACAACTAGATTAAGGAAGCAATTTAGTGAAAAACGCGATAGGAACATGATACAACACATATTCATAACCTGTGTGTGAAATACTGATTGATTTAATAACACGACTTAAACTAAGTGAGGCAATGTGATGCATAGGATTTCTGAAAATATGTTTGAAGAGCCTGCTATGCTTCTTGACTGCATTAGCTAGAGATTATGAAAATTTCAAAGGAAACTGAGCTGCTTCAGTGAAGAAACCCGGGTATAGAGACTCTTAATTACACTCCTCTGAATATCTGAATAACACATATTATTACCATAGCTAGAACAGCTAATCATGCTTTCCTTATTCATGCCATCTGGTAGGAGTTTAAACACTCCTTTGAATGTCTTACCTCTGCCAACACAGCTAATGATCAACTTTATTTATTTATTTTACCTTTCCAGCAAAGCCTGATATCACTGGCCACAAGCGAAGTGAAAACAAAAACGAGGGTGAAAATGCAATGCTTTACTGCAAGTCTGTTGGTTACCCACATCCCACCTGGACATGGCGTAAAGTGGATGGAACATCCTACACGGTACTTGTACATATGTATTATATGGACAGCATACAAATACATACATTTAAAACGGACTGACAATGATCGATTAAAATATGTGTTTTGGCGTCCACTCCAAATTAGGCATGTAATTATATTTTTAATGTAAATAACTTTGAGGAATGGTTATTGCGTTGCAGGACATTGACAACTCCACCGGACGCTTCTTCATCACTAACAGAGACAACTACACAGAGCTCAACATAATAAACCTGGATATTAACACAGACCCTGGAAAATACGAATGCAACGCCACAAATGTTATTGGAAACACCGCTGAGACCACTATACTACGGGTGCGCAGCCACCTTGCACCACTTTGGCCTTTCCTGGGTGTGCTTGCAGAAATTCTAATCCTAGTAGTCATCATTGTCGTGTACGAGAAGCGCAAGACGCCAGACGACATTATTGATGGTAAGAAAATGTTTTCTGTTACTAGTTCTAGACACTAAATACAATCAATATGAAAGTAGATATATTATTATTACTTTGTTTAAAGCACAATAATGCAGTTCAAAACTCAAGACATTCCAGTTTGTTTTGGCTGGTATCTGATCTTTTCCATAAAGGTACAGAGGTATTTGAAAACACATTACCTACGTAGTGTACAGACTGCCCACAGAATGAAACCAGGAGGTACAGTTCAAGCATGTCATATCAATAAAGGTTTGCTTTGAAATGTACAAAAAAAAAAAGAAAAAGTTAATCTCTCTTTCAAAGGGACAATGGCTGTAAGGTCAAATGTTTATAGATGCAAGTAAACTATTGACAGCATCTGCTGTCAGAGGAGATCTGTCGTGGCCGACTTATTATCAAAGGACTTGCCACCCTGCCTTTCAGTTGGTGTGTAGAAAGGAGGAAAGATTGTCAAGTATAAGATGCATGCAAACAGGACCTTTACACGTGCACTTGTGCCAAAAAAAGGACCCATAGCTAACTGTCTACTTGTGTGCTGTGGTTATTGCAATGCTAACAGCACATTTGTTTCCATGTTAACAGCAAAGTAATGTTCATCAACATGTGGGGTTATCAGCCTGTAGCTATAAATCACATCAGTCCGCCTATATAACTTAATTGGTTATTATTCTTTTCCCTTCCCCCTTCTTTCCTAATGGCAACATAATCTTAATGGGTGGTAAGTGAGAGATTGTGCATGGTTTCAGAGATTTTTTTTTCTTTCTGTCAATTTGTATGTTTTTTTTTTTACGAGCTGACAGCCCATCCGCAAACATTATTGATCTTTGCTATGATATGAGATATTAACACTGTAAATTAAGTTTCTGTTTCGAGTTAAGTCAAGACTTGTCTCCATTCATTTCCTTCTCCATTAGGTTGAACCCATGTTTCCTCAGGTGACAGTCAAATATTTTGAAGATGGATAAAATTATGTTTACCTCCCAAGAGCCATAATCACCCAGGTTCAAAACCCAATCAGGATTTTTTGGATGAATTACCTTTTTTCAGTGTCAGTTATAATTATTATTATTATTATTTAGTGTGGCTCCTGCATGCTTAATAGCCTCAGTTCAATATTAGCACTCTGAAACAAAATGGTACATGCTACATTCAGTAAAAATATCTATTGGTAAGAAGTAAATAAGTAAAACAAGTAAGTAAATTTCCAGCGCTCTAATTCCAGGTGACCTTTGTCCTTTGATGTAATCTACAGAATAAAAACCACACCTCTATTCAAGCCAATACAGATGTGGTGTTATGGAGCTACTTGACTGTTACGTAAACAAAAAAACAAATACTCAAGGGCTTCTACTCTGGCAGCCAATTGAGGTTACACGTAAGCCAAAAATATCCAAAGCATATCAAATGTTTGCACAGAAATGCAAAAGTAAACACAGGAAAGAAAGAAACGCAAGAAAAGGAAAATATGGAACAAGGACATAAAAAAAATTGGATTCTTTAATTCAGTGATCAATTTGCGCATGCTTTGCTTTTTCTGTCGACATACTTTAACCAGTTTATGCTACCAGTTTGGTTTTTTTTTTAACTTGCTTATCTACAGTTTAAGTTTTGTCTAGTATCACTTACGTAAGATCACCTTTTACATTTAACAGAAGAAACAGCCCATGCTTTCAGAAGCAGTCAAATCATATGATTAGAATGTGACAAGATCAAAATGTCTGGAAAGCCCAAAGGCTCTGTCTGACCTCTACTCATGTGGCTTTGTCTTCTTTTCATTTTGGAATTAAACATGAACACAAAACTGCAAAACAGTCGCCCACTAATATGAATCACTCCAAGTGGGCAACAGTTGTATGTTGCACTCTTTTACAGACTACACAAATAGAGCTTCAGGTTACACCCTGCATTTCATTTACTCATGCAATTAGATCTACTATTTACTTTTCAAATATGGAACAATTAGGAAGTAGATAACCCTGTTTCAGACTTCAGTGTCTTAGGGTGTTAACCAGATGTGATGCTGATTCTGTCTTCCATTGTCTTTAACTTGAATGTGAAAAAAATGCAAAAATTACAGTATTTGTTGAGGTTTAGAAGTGAAGAAGTGGTTATTGATGCTTCACAATCTGAACCATATTATGAGTATAAATAATTATTCATTATGGTATACTGAATAAAATAACCACCCAAATGATTTCTTTAAGATTGAAATATGTCGCTAATTAACTACTAAATAGTAACTATGGTTATGCTGGTTAACTGGCTCGAATGGGTCATCCACTAATTTGGAAGATTGACCCCTGGCCCATCCAATCAATACCTCAAAGTTTCCTTAAGATAAGTTCAAGGATACAAGAACCCCAAATTGCTCCCAAAGCCTGTACCATAGGATTGTGTGCGTTAGAATGATTAGTTAGTCTTTCTTATAAGCACTGGACAGCTTGCATGGCAGCGTCTGCCGTCAGTGTATGAATGAATGATGACATGTAGTGTAAAGACCTTTGAGCGCACAAAAGGTTGTATAAATGTCCCATTTTGTCTCTATACATAATTGATAATGGAATATATAAGTTCTAATTATTTAAAATATAATATATATAATAATATTTATTGATGTATATAAGTACATCATTTAGTACCATTTGTTTGTCACTTGTTAGAATAGTTAATTACTTGATAATTAGAAAAACATTTTACTATAATACGTACTACTGAAATACGAACACACAAATACAGAAACCACACAGCTCTAGTAAGTGCTGTGCATGGCCTCTAGTTTGGTTTCATCTACCGGAAAAATGAAGCGATTAAGGTGGATTATATTTGCCGTGTTTATGCCATTCAAATCAGGAATGAGGACTCCCTGCTCACGATGCACAGCCTCTCTAAAATCTCCTTTTAGCATCCCGTATTCCCGGAGGTTTTGGCCCCTGTCTGCGTGCATTATGAATTCTGGTCTCTTGATGGCTTAGCTGTGTTTGAACACTTTTATACTTCATAGGCAGGGGCTCTGAGGCAGAGGCTGACATTTCTATCCTGTGTTTCAAAAACCAGTTGCTAAAATTACAGATTTTGCTGTGTGATGATTTGCTAAATAACAGTTCACTTTATGTAATAAGATGAATTTTAAGCTAAAAAACTTGCACCCACATACTGTCTTTTCTGACGTTACGTAAAAAAACCTAAATATAAAGCCATGCAATCAGAATAGAAGTGCTGAAATATTTATTATCAATCTCACACAGTAAAAATCTGTTATTTGTTCTGTGCTTGCAAAGCCATTATAGTAAACATAGCTTTTGTGGTGTACACATATGAGGTGTGAAAATGGTGGGATATGCTGACAGATGTTCCTCCTCCAAGTGATCACAGAGCCATGTTTTTTTTGTCTAACATTATAACTGTCATAATCTGCTCCATATTAATGCCATGGAATGCTGCTAATGCCGCTTATCTCCGACTTAAAGCTGCATGGAATATATCTCACTGTGACCGAATTCTTACCTGTTGACACATTTTCATCTGAATGCCAAAACACCAACCACCATGTCAACCCCATGGCTGTGGGCTTTTGAACTAACTTCTCACTCAGTGCGACAGTATACACTATTGTCCACCACTTTCTCTTTCTGCTGTGTTTCTTACATTTTGATGTCTGTTTTTTACTGCACCTCAGTGTTTAAAAATGAGAGACAGTTTCGCATGTTAGTCCCACAGAGAGAAGTATTACTAAAAAAATGTGTACTTCCATTAACCATATTTTGATCTGAATGGCATTAGAATTGAATAGAGAGATATTACCCACTGTGTGCTGTTGGGAATTGATGTAACCTCTAGATGCAGAGAGAAAGCTTTGAAGAGACTCATGTTTTTATGCCAAGTCAGTCACATTATCACACTCATGTACCAGGCGCTTTCAGAATCACCATGAAATTGCTGAGTGTAATTAAAAGATGGCTTTAAGTGAGCCATCTGTAACCCTCCTACACATATGCTCAGTCTGAAATGAACAGGAACCCCAAGAGATTCAGATGGCATGTGAGGTTAAGTTTACAGTCCTTGGCATTAAAGATGTGGTTGTTCAAGACATACTACACTACAGTTTTACAGTTTTTTGGTTTTTTTTACATTTCAGCCCTTCTACTACAAATATATAACTGCTGACCATTTTCCACAATCACATTTTTTCTGAATGGGTTTTACCACCTTCCAAGCAGCCTTGAGCAGCCTGTAGTGTTCAAAAACCTTTATCACTGCAAGACGTCACTGACTTCACCTTTCTGTGTTTTCTTACTGGTTTTCCTTCTGGGTCTGTGTATCAGACACAAAGCCTGTGCACATAAAGCTGTTAAGCAGCTCACTCCCATGTCTGTGATGTCAGAGCTTCCCACCAGCGCACGACTCTGCCACACCAGCATTCAACGCAAGCTGTGCAGCTTTTAGCCGCATCATGACACGATACTAATGAAGGATTTGGTGACATATCTATGTAATAGTTGAGCTAATGGCTGCCTGGGGGGAAAAATGTAAAAACTGTCAGCAAAGTAAAGTACAGATAATTTGCAGTAAATGTGCTGAAACATGAAATGCAGGTATTTTCCTCTTGTCTTGATCTCATATTTGACCTCTGTGTTCTGTTTTTGTCTTGTGCTCTTTTCCTGCCAAAGATGATGAACCAGTTGGACCAATGTAAGTATATCAATATTCTTTGTACTACATGTCTAATTCATACAGAAATATTGCAGTGATTTGAACTGCAGTTACCTTTAGGTCACTAAATCAGAACTGATTTTTTTCCCTAGGAAATCAAATTCAACAAACAACCACAAGGACAAAAACATTCGCCAGAGGAATACAAAATAAGCAATTTACTCAAGTAAGACACTGTTGTAGGGGATGGGGGCTAAATATAGAACTCACTGTGAGGATTATCCATAGTCACGCCTTCTCTTGATTTTCTCTTCACAGATGAGATGGCTAAACTGCATTTTTTTGACTACATGAAGGTGTCAGAGGTGGATAGAGCTCCGGGCAGTTTTGAAAAAAGCATATCTTGTCTCATTTTATGAGAAACAATATCAGCATAACACTGGCAACAAAAAGAACATAATGGCTGTCTTAAGCATGCCTTATTCAGTCTTACGTGGAGATTTCAGGATGACGAATAATGACTAAAACCACCACAAAGGTGTACACATTTTTAATGTGCTGTTGGTGTCTCCTCCTTTATTAATTTTATCATATCCTCAAATGAGGTGATCCCTTTTGTATTACATATCATGTACAATGCATGCAAGATAATTACGCAATAGGATACTCAGAATAGACATTTTCTGTTGTTATCCCTCGTGTGGCTTTTTTTGCATCTAAAATGACCTATGTTTTTTATGGAGTCATCCTCTAATTAATTATATATATATATATGTGTGTGTATATATATATATATATATAGTTTTATTCTTGAAAATTTGTACAGCATATCATGGTCCTTTAAATATGTTTGATTTTGTGACAAGAAGTCCACTTTTAACAGAACTTCTATTGTGAAGCAAGGGCTTCAACTGGCAGTATTTAAATTTAATTGAGAGTGATTACAGAAAATGACTACTGTGTGTTTAACTATCTAAACGAAATGATACGTGTATTATTTTTATTTTCTTTCCAGAGTAACTTAGGTGTCTTGTATATGTTGAAGTATGAGTGTTCAAATGATAGGAAATCTGTAAAAAAATATTTTTTTTATATTTCCCAATTTCATTTGTTGATTTTTATTTTTTATTTTTTTTCTCTCTTTAACTGTATAGCATGGCTATAATCCTATGCAATATGTATTCTTAAATAGATATATGGAGGGCAGTTTGTTTTACTCAGTGAAGCTTTAACATTGTGGGATCACTTGGAAGCTGGCATAGCAAAATTCACTGCTGTAGCTGCATGACTCCTGTTTCAATACAATGTATCCATGTGTGTTGCGGTGGAAATGGACCTGCATTAAGATGGAAACAGAGGGACCAGAGTATATAGCCACGATAAAACATATGAGTGAGACCAATATTTTTTTTCTGAATAAAAAGTTTGAGAATGAATCCAGTTTTTTTTTTTTTGTTTGTTTGTTTCGCATGTTCTTCCTCTAACCGCATTAATTCAGTATAATTCAAAGCATCCTCTTCAGGCCATATACCACAAGAACTAATGTATAACAATATTCCTAACAACACTGGCAGCACAGCAAAAAACACTCCACCACCACCACCACCACCACCACCACCGGGTACTGCCTACACAAATTGTATAAGAAAAAACACGTTGCACTTGACCTTTCTGCCTTCAGCTGTAGTTGAGATTCTTCACTCTTCAAGCAGTTTCCTCAGGTCTCTCTCCACCTTCTCCACGAATGCATGAAAGCTGGGATCCAGCAGACAAATACGCAGGATGGGCTCCAAGTCACCTTGTGCCAAAGAACCATGGTGATATACTTGAGGCAGGGCCACAACAGTCTGTCCCAAGAAGTGCTGTGAAAGGTTTCAACAAACATTTTCAAAGACAGTTCAAGGAGCACCCTATGTTAGTGCTCATAATTTAAGGAAGTTAACTAAAAACACAGTGGCTCTTAAAAATCAATAGAAAACATAGTGCTACTTATCTAAATTTAACACAAAATTACAATGAATATATTGCACGGAGGATGTTAACATTTGTTTTTAGTTCTCACTTTTAAAGATCAATACCTGAGTTAGTCGCTTGATGGACAATGATCCTTGGACCACCTCGGGCTCGACTTCCACAGTCTTTCCCTGGCAAGTCTGCTGAAACAGGGTTACGCGCAAAAGAAGAAAAAAGATTTGACAAACACGGCATGACACCACAGGGTTAAGAGGCCAATCAATGGCTTCATTACTAATTGAACGATATCCACCCCTCAAAGCCCTTTCATCTTCACTGTGAACTCCTTCAGCGTGTCTGTGCGCTAAAGGTCACACTCAAACCCGTGGCAGAGTCCATTCCTTTCTGAGTCCTTCATGTTAAATGTTGTGAGCCAGATGGCTGCAGCCAAGTTTCACTTAAAAGCTAATTTCTAATTAATCACATGCTCTGAGTGTTCTCAAGTTTGAAAGTAGATAAAAGGTCAGTGAAGCAGAATTGAATGACAGAGCACCAACAATCTCATCCCCACAGTGTGTCATTCACGGAGTGTGATTTTGAACTGGGTCAATGCTTTGATGACATGTTCCATTGTGGCTCTTGATTTTCAGGTTTGGAACAAAAATGTTTGTTTTTATTATCAACAATTTATAAACTAATTTCTTTAGAGACCTAGAGGGTATGCCACATGGTAATATTATATAATGTTTCTGTGTTTAGTTTGGGGTATGCTGTATTTTACACTACATATACTGTAATTTGACTCATGTACAGTACAAACTCTATCTCAGTCCACCTAGTGTAGCTGTAGTGTCACCTCTAAGGATAAGACAGTATTGTAAATAGCACCATCTAGTGAGTATAATAAGGTTTATGAATCTGACCACGGCATGCTGACAATGCTGTTGACAAAGCAGTAAGTAATGACTGTATGACAACGTCAATTAAAAGAGTTTACATTACACTGACATACTTTTTCAAAGTTAAAATTCTGCGCAATAAATGTTGACATTTGGCGATCAGAGTCTTATTTCAACTGTTTTCGCTATGCCTGGTAAAAAAAGGAGTTCTTTGATATTGTTCAGCCACACACCAGACCCTCAGCTTCACTGTTTTGGCGGTTTCTAAGTGCAAGATATTTTTGACATCTGATCCATGTGTTGTGATTACAATATAGAAATTGTATTTACGGCACTGTTAAGTGGCCAACCTGTTTCACTGGTGCAGAGACCTCAGCGGGGGACTGATTAGAGGGCTGTGGGGCGTCGTCCTGAGTGGTGACAGGCATGTACTCCATCAGTTTTTCCACAGCACTTGAACACTCCTTAATGGCCTCTTCCCTGCAACTTCCATCAAACTGCATCCTCATCATGCGGCCCTCTCCCTGCAGAAATCCACAAAGACGCTCAATCTATATCTGTCAAAGAAAACAAACTGTGCGGTTGGCATGTTGCTTTTTTTGAAAAACAGCATTATTTAGTTTGGTAAACAAAGAGAGTTACATTTCATGTTCCTGTAACTACTGTCTAAACAAATATGAGTAAATTATAATATTTTCAGAATTAGGAGACCATTCATTTTGGCACCTTAATAAAAATGTCAGTAAATTTAGACTATTATAATATTAACATCTTAATTTATTATAGTTTAACATAGATAATGAGCTTGATCTTGCATGGGAATGTTGGCATTAGGACAGACCTTGAGAAAATACTACCCATTGGATGATTGCAATGCATTTCACGACTCACATTCAGAGTAAATCGAAACATCAGGTTATCAGATTTCTGGTGAACTTTGAGAGTGTCAGGGCCACAGAGCAGAGGGATCGTATCCTAAGAAAAGACAAGAGAATAAACATCTTCAGCAACCAGGACAGCAAACTGTTTAATCTTAAGCAGTATTAACTCCTACATACAACATAACATCAGACGAAAAAAAAAAAAAAACTGGGGGAAATTTTCAAGAATTTAAGGTTGTCAGACAGGCAACTACTTCTCTTACTGTCTAAATCAAGCTGACTGTTACCTAAAACTGCCTGCAGGGGTCTCTGTTTACTCAATAACCTCTGCTTTGAAGCTTACCATAAGCTTTGATACACAAATCATACAAGCAGACCTATACAACAATATCTTAATATTGTGACCAGCCTATTTTAATAATCGTGCTTTACACAAAGTGCACTTGTTTCAACTTTGAGGATATTTATGTAGGTACATCAACAGGGCTTTCCTTGAACCAATGGCACTGCACCAGGTCCTCGGTGCTCTGCTGTGCTGCAGCACAGTAATACCACCTTAAGTGCCGGCAATATATTTTCTTTTATTTGTCCATTTTTCAGTTTTATTTTGGTATTTTTAATCTTACTCTATTGTCTCTGGTTGCAGCTTAAAAAATCTATCGCATGCTGTAAAACAAACATATAAGTTAACATGCAAATAGGACAGTGTTGTGATTTTTGTGAGTGCCTTGGTTCGCTGTGGGATAATCAAAAGTTTTATCACACACCCATTACAGAGACACATCACTGGTCACCTGGTTTTACTATCTACAGACTACAAAAGCAGGTGTTTGCATATAAGACACTCACTAAATGTTATGATGAGAATTAAAACGATGTGAATCAAAGTCACCAGCTCCAAATCTAGTTGAAGGCATAAAGAAGATTTAAGAGAGCGGAGAAGCTCCCCAATAATGCCTCGAATCTTTTTGATCCAACAATTTTCAGTTTTGTTCGGGGAAAATTCCAAAAGTTTCCTTCAACCCTTATCATGTAGCCTATAGGCCTAAGCTCTCTGTATTGAAAGTTCCTGAGCATTCACTGCACCAATCTATAATAGACCAGCCTATCATCCTCGGTGAAAGCTCTCTGCAGTCTGACCTGAATATCTGTCTGGCTCGGCATCCTGGCGCAGCAAGATAGCTGTGTCACCTGCCAGGACTCCATTAATGAGACACTGAGTAGTCCCTCAAATTTCTGTTGTCTTCAGGGCAGGAAGTTAACTTTCTTGTCTTAAGGCCACAGTAACTGGTAAAATCCCCAAATTTATGTTCTACTCTTACTATATCACCTGCTTGACCAGATTAGTGCAGTTTAACACATCTATAGATAAGGGATACCTGCTGAAGAGGTTGGTTTGACACACAGGAGATTTAAATCATTCCTTGCCCTGATTGCCCACAATGGTACTGGCCTACTTGTGGAATTAAGCTGTGCGTGTCACGCTGCTGTGCCAAGGGCTACGCGCAAACAGAATCATATATCAGGTCCATCTGCAATGAGGCATTAAAAATAGCAATTGAATCAAGGTACGCAAATTCACTTCCAACCTGACTATAACCTGCAATATTTCTACCAAAAACTGAACCAAGCTGGAAGTAAGTTTAAGCCTTGGGTGAGCCAGAACCATAAATGTTTCCCAATAATATTTTTTACCCCCTAAAAGTTCTGAGGGACATTTGGCTTGACCTAGCTGAAACAATCCAGTCAAATCCCATCAGATTTCTGCAGAAATGTCAGGCTCTTCAGTAGAATATTTCATATGGCCTTCGCTGAAGCCTTTTATCTGGCAAGCAGATTTCAGTAATAGATTTACATCCCAGAAAATCTGCTGGGAGAATAGTGCAAGTTTTCTCCAGCTATTTTTGAAGCTAAGGCAACCACATAGTGCTCATATGTTCTCTACATTAACATATGAATGATTGTTCATTTTTGTATGTTCACTGAGAATCTCTGGTCACAAAAAAGCAGAAACGAAGGGCAAAATAGTGGCGTCCCATCTATAAGTGTTATTTTAAGGCAGCATTACTAATAATTAATATGATTCACATAAAATGATTAAATGTTCCCTCAGTATGGGCGAGGACGAGCCGTAATAACAAGTGTGGCCTGCAACAGATTGCCAGTGTCAGAGCATGACAACTGCAGCTGCAGCTTTAAATTATTTTGAGCAATTTCCCTTTAGCCACAATTTATTTTTTGAATTACAGGGCTTCCAGTACAGGTACACTGCAACACCTATGCAACACAGTGTTTGTTCCACTGATACCTGCTACAGTCTAGAGTCGAAATGTCAAGGTCTTAAGAGCTAGAAGTCTGTATGTGAATATCAAATTGAAGTGATGTACACCAGAGAACTGCTCCACCAATTTCAAACGGATGATTTCTTTGTATTCATGGGACTAAAGTCTATCTTGAAGGAGACTGTATTTTCATTTTTTCTCTTAATTTGAATAACCTCGTTCCCTCCTGTTATTCTGAACCACAAGCTTTGCATATTTCAATCTATAATTACTAATCTTACTGAATACATATTATACAGAAACCCTGGAGTTTTTTTGTTGTTTTGTTTTGAGGGGAAGGATTCACAATTCAAACAGTTCATTTGAATGGCAGTGAGTTGTTGGAATTCAAATTAAATTTTTTGTATTAAATTAGTTTTAAAGGAAACATGTCGCTCATTGGAGTCAGCCCTCTCATCACCAATAAGCACATACTCGATCTAAAAATCACGTGTTGCAGTTTTTGGAAAGGTTTAGGTGCTGTGTAAGTATCGTAAAGGTATCATAAAAGTCAGTATTGTTACATAGTTGTCTTACCAAGCTTTCGGATCCTTGCAATACCAGCAAGTATCCAGCTTCCACAACTGTGAGAACAATTTCTGGTTTATCGCCGTTTGCTTCAAAAACCTAGTGAACAGAGAGTAATATTAGCCAGTGCAAAGCTAATATAATCAACTTCCTTTTCTGATAAACACACAGTGAGATCTATCAAAATGTGGGAAAAAGAGTAAGTAGTTTTTTTTTTCTTTCAAAACTAAGGTAACAATCTGTTCAATAATTCTTTAAACACATGATTTTGCAATATATTTGGCAATGGAATACAACCTTGACATGATTTCTTCAGAACAGGTAATATGATAGATAGATAGATAGATAGATAGATAGATAGATAGATAGATGGTCCAATTGATGGAGAGTAACTGAAACTAAAATCACTTTAAATTAATTATTTGAAGTTCATGCCTAATACTGTAGCTCCTTTCCCAGAGGTGCCACATTGACTACTTGTATACCAATGTCAGTAGATTGTGTTTTCACAGATATCCATCCCTGTCTTTTCAGAAAACATGCAGCTCCAGCTTGCCATCTAGAGTCTGATGCAGTTAAGACAAACCCACATTTCCTAAAACACTTCCTTTTTAAGTTACGCCACACAGCAACATCCCCAAATGTCAGTCATCCCAGCCCATGACTGATGTTTGAAAATTCAACATAGACTGATGACAACTTGAGGATGAACAACTAAGTGAGGTAAAAAGTGACAACTGCACAAATGATGACACCTGATTATGTGTGACATTGGCATGCAATAAAGACTTCCAGAAGTTGTCTACACATAAGATGTCAATTTTTATTAAATTGTACATGCTCCAATTGCTTTACTTAAAACATATGAAGATTCCTGTGAGTGTTTGACCAAGAAGATATACTACAAACTCATAATTATTGGTAAGAAAATATGATCTAAAATACCACTGATTTTCTTGCCGCAGTAAGTCAAAATATTTGTAATGCAAAAGGCCTGTTGCTGTTTTTTGGCTGTGGGTCAGGCGAAGTGAGTTGTAATAAAAGTCTATGTGGCCCAGTCAGCTAATCATGCAAGTAATGATTTCAGCACATATGCACTTGAATATAGAAATATGGATAGAAAAGATCGATATAACAAGGTCTTGAAATTATTTTGTTAAAGTGCTGCTATACAGTATGACCGTCAGTCACATATGTGCGGCTGTTTCGCTGCCACTGATGCTTTTACAGATATTTATCCCTTTCACATTATTTTGATTAATCTACTGTTGAATTTTTAAGCCTATTTCTGGAGATCTGCTTCTGGGCCTTGAAGTGCATGTGAGCGTTTTGTTTTCATATCAACCGGCATGTGAGTGCCCAAACTGAATTTAAATCAGGGCTGGGAATCACTGCAGAAGTGTTTTTACTTGAGAGCAAAGCTTCAAACAAAGGTCTTATCAGTCAATATGAGTTCTTACCAACATAAACTGGAAAGTCTCACAACTTCCCAAATGAAATGTTTTTTTGTTTGTTTGTTTTGTAGTAAAAATGATTGTCTTGTTTTCTCATCATAGTAATAATTAACTTTTTTAACTGTTGCTCAGATTTTCAGATCTGTCTGAGCTCTAGTAACATCGTCATCACGTACGTTTTTCTTCTTCCAAACACTTAAACTAATTATTCAAGAGCAGAGTTTAAGACCCTGATACTAAAATATATTTTACTTGTACAAACAAAATGACAACAACCTTATGTATAATGACTTATAGTAAAAATACTGTGCAATCTGTATCAATTGCTTTATTCTACAAATGCATGGACAGCTTGAATGGTAATAATCCTTCACCCACTTTCTCAATAACCGGTATCAGCCTGTAGACTGATTTGTGTACAATGATGCCAGTGATGCTAGGTTAATGCGCGCTCCCGCATGCCCCTGCTATTCTTCCGCTGGCCTGCAGCAAGGCCAGTGTGCTACGATAGCGTTGCCTCAGAAATAAGAGTCCACTCATAGCAATAAAGGCCAAGTGCCCTCCACAACACAGCCCTGCAATATCAAGTGCAAAGTCAAGCACCGTGTAAAACCGTGCAAAGTGTGCCACCAGCTATGACCCAGACCACATCAAGACGATTTCTTCAAAAAATCGGAGGAAACAACAAGGTAAACGTGGATAGATTGAACACCGGTTGTGATTCCGATCGAGAATCAAGCTAACCAGATTACAGGTATTGGATATCAAATCGACGTCTGTGCATACGTCTGGTAATGTTCTTTCAACGTGTCTTGGCTAAATCCTGGAGTGTCAGACAGCAACATTTAAACCTGGTGACTCGTATCTAGTTGCTAATGCAGAATTTGAAATAGCATTTAATAATGATTGCGTATCATGTGTTTACGCGTGACAAATAAACTTGATTGATATTGTGGATTTAGCTGGCTAATGTTAGTTAACATTAGCTTGCTTGCTAGCACGCACAATTGCTAGCTAGCTAACGTTGCAGATATATGGTCTGGGTGGATAACATCAGCTAATTCATTCAGGGTCCTTGGGTTAAATGAGCCGTTAAATTGTACAAATCGCTGCTTGAAAATTACGTCATCAGCTAACGTTGCGTAATAACACAACTTTTAGGACCGTTTGTAAAAAAAGTCATTTCCGGTTACAATCTTTGGATGAAAATCAATTATGTCAGCAAAGTAACCGTAGATTATACACGTATTGACAACCGCGGTTTAAGTTGTCAAATAGTCTTCATTGGTTCATTGTCATCATCAAATACAGAACAGAAATAAATTTTAAAAACTTGGCTTTATAGAGCTGTCATGACCCGCCACACACACAGGCGGAAATTACGGCGAGTATGCTAGCTAGTAGGTAGGTCCCACTTAAAACTCTATTAACAGCATTTAAAATGCGCTTTCACTGATATTTATGAGCACAGCAACGGTGTTCCGAGCCAGTTCGCGTGCATTGACGCTAGTTCCAACCTGGTACAAAAATGAGCAAATTCTAGCAAGCTACTTAACAGTATGTAAATAAGAGTTAATTACAATAAACGCCAGTTTACCTTCCACGGTTTCCTCCCCGTTTTTCCAGAGCCAGGGACGAAACGCCCATAGCGTTTTAACCTCCATACGTGACCAGTGGCCATTTCCAGTAAGGCTTTACCTACTTCTTTGGTGGTATTTTATGGGAAACAAACCCCTGACGTGCAACTTTACAGCGCAAGTGAGTAATTGTCGCTATCCAATACGTCATTCTCCACAGGCCAAATGACGTCACCTTCCCCATTCATGTGTATTGGACTGTCAATTTCAGATATCCATTATTGCATTTAATGATCCAGACTGATCAGTAAAGATATCATAAATGTAATTATTGATACCTGGAATTGAAAGTCCAATGCATACAAATGGTAATAGTGATCTGAATTGTCTTAAGAAGAATGACATTGTGGATATCTGGAATGACTATTGTGGATAGGAGGACTGTTACTCTTATATTCTTATTAATTTTGACCCAGAATAATTGAATTGCAGATTTGCACATGTATCCAGTCTGAAGATTAAATGTTAGGATTTTAAGAAATCTTAAATTTGTTTTTCTCTGGTGAAATTTTTTTGACCAAATGGAACATCATTTTGACTAAGGGAAATGCAATTCTAAATATCTAAGATGTGATTACAGAACTTTGGGGGGGACTCGGAATCTACTCTGGCCTGGCTGGATAGTGACCTGAAACAGGTGCTGCAGAGAAAGTAGACAGCCTATGGTTGTTCTGATCACTACTACGAGAGAGGCTGGATGTACTCTTTGTTATCAAGGTACATTAACAAATGACCTCATAGGGACAATTCATCCATTTTACACAGGAAAGTGACACTACAGAAATCCAGTACAGTAAAACATATTTGCCAAATTAGACTTAGGCTATAGATTTAAAGTTTTAACATTTTAAATAAATGCTATGTGGTTTCTTGTTAACACTCCAGACAAAGCATTGATTTTGTGAAAGATGGCATCGTACACTATATTGGAATATAAAAAGAAATACACTCAATTAAAAATACCTGTACAAATTTGTTTGTGAAATCTTTCTTCCGTTTACCTCATTTTTATCTTATCTAATTAGACAATGACTATTCGGGATTTGCTTGGTAACCTCTCTAAGGTTATAATGTTTAAGCCAATAGGATGAGTTTTTGTGATGCCCATAATGAACTTTGTTATGGATTGAAAAGAATTTGCAGACACTCAAACTGTCATGTTCCACTTTGAGGATTGTAAATGAAATACTCAGAATTCTGCATGTTGGCTTTACACGTAGTACATATGAATAAATAATTTGGGGAGAATTGATGGGAGAGTTAATGGCCACGATCACCCTTGACATCACAGAATTGTATATATTTTAGCCATTAAATGGGTTGCGGTAGTGACAAACGTAACAGTTGCAGGAAGGGTTTACACATAACACCATAGCATTTATTTGCGTTATTCCTAGGGCAATGTCCTTTGGGTGTTTTTTGTTTGTTTGTTTGTTGTCAGCCCATGGGTGGAAACGGTTGAAAATATATTCATTTATTCATTTTAATAATATGGGCATTGTGTTTTGGCACCACAAGGATATATTATGATTTATTAAACCATAACTAGACCAATGATATCTCAGTTTAAGGATGCATTTGTATGTGTTGCAGTTGGAGGCATCATACCAAAATTTCTATATTGGCGACACTTTGTCACAACCCTATTTTCCCAATTTCTAGAGTCTCTTCTCGCTTTATCTGTGTGCGCAAATTACGCAGTGGACCAGACCGATGACAGGGACGGCAAATAAGCCGCTTGGTTCTTCAAAGTGAAGCCCACCATAGGCTGAACAATGGGTTTGTATCGCCTACCTGTAGCCTTAAGTTAAAAGAACAGGGGAGCGTTTTAAGAATGGGCAGAGCATTCCCCTTTAAACAAGGTGGGCTGAGCTTATTTGCAGTTCTCGCTCCTATGGCAACCCAATAGATCAGCATCATGAATATTCACATTTCGCCAAAACGCACCATGACTATGGATCAGTGATGTCAGCGGTCCCTGGAATGCTCTACTGTATTTTGCATGATTGTGTCGCGTTGTTTGATGGCAGCTGCCAAGACATCTGGTGAAAAGCGCATCCTTCGTCGTGCATGACCTTTCCCTCGTCTCCGTAGCACGGTCCGTCGGCACGTCCCTCACATGTCACGCTAAGGTGACTTTCAAGCAGTTTTTTCCACTTTTGCGCACAATGTCGGAACGGCACAAAGATGTACATCGGGGACGCAGTGGCCAAGCGGACCGCCCAGCCTGCGCGTGAGGACATATGCAAACTGTCAGGTAGTCTAATTATGAAAAAGAGTATCTCTCATCTGTTTCAGTAGAGCCACGGCGGTCCATGTCATGTGTAGCAGGCTTTCAGGGATTCAGATTAGCTCCAGACTGATCGCTCTCACAAACAGATAGGGAGCGCGGGGCTGGTGGCAATAATCGTACGATACAGCCTAACAATTTGGATTTAGTTAATTTTCTCCACTGTATCTCAATGTCATAATGGACAGGTTGCACTCCTCCATGCGTAAAAGGCTCTACAGTTTGCCACAGCACATTGGACAGAAAGCATCTATAATGGGCGAAGGAGAAGACGCAGACAAGGACACCCGGAGGAAGAGTATTAGGATGAAGCCTCTACCGTCACCGTCGCCGACCTCTGGGGGAAGCTGCAAAGGCATCGGGGAGACCAAAAGTGGGGAGTCTGTGATCATGGAGACGGACATAGGGAGACCGATGAAGACCAGCTCAAACGGAGATTGCCGGAGATTTCGAGGCAGCCTCTCGTCCATCACAAGTCGGCATGTGCACGACTCTGACTCGGCGGAGGAGAGGCGCCTCATCACCGAGGGGGATGTCACCCCAAGCGAGGAGAGCCCCCCCGGAGCCATCGGTGATGGGCCGCCGGATCAAGGCGCGCAAGGGGCCAGCGGCGGCGGTGGTGGTGGTGGTGGTAGCCAAAAAGATTCCCCAGACCAGCAGTCAGGGTTTATAAAGTTGGATGGCATAGATCAGATTCTGCCGGACGACGAGAGATTATATCAAGCAGGGTTCATACACAGACAGTTTGGAGCAATGCTTCAACCGGGGGTCAACAAGTTCTCCCTGAGGATGTTTGGAAGTGAGAAGGCGGTTGAACGGGAGCAAGAGCGGGTTAAATCCGCCGGATTTTGGATAATTCACCCATACAGTGATTTCAGGTAAATCTAGACACCTTATTCACACTGTCGCCAAACAACAAAGGGGTTAGACTGAAGGCGTCACGTTAACGTCGATGCTTCGCACAGGCCCAGATGTTTTTCTCAGCGTGTTGATCATTCATTAGGGCATTCATCAGCTCAACAGCAGCCCATTCATTGTTTTCCCCAGCCTTATAGCATCTATACACTTGTCTTACTTTTAACTTAAGTCTTAATTATAATCAAACGCTTTTACTGGTTTATAAGAACTCTTATTATTTCTTAATTAGTTTATAGATTAGTATAGGTTTTTTTTCAATGCCATAACACAGCAGAGGAATTTAATTCATTAGTTTCAGGGTATGCACATGTTACTCAGGAGGCCTGTAGATACACTGTGTTGTGTTACAGAACAACCCACAGATAACACAACCTTTGCTAATTAGGCCGATTTACCTATCTTGGGCAGATGCTATCCATATGGATACATAATTGACACCCTGTAGTGGTTTATACTCCTGTATTTGAGAAGACTTGTACACAGCAGACATGATTTGTCTTAGAATTAGCAACGTGGCCTTCACGTCACAGTGCCTCTAAAGGCTTATATATTGATCTTCATGCTCACCTTTTACACATGGTAGTTTGAAAAATACCAAGATGAAGTCATTTTAATTAAATGCATTTATATTAATAGTTAGATTTCTAAGGCAATTTTGAACAATGGATGTATTCAATATCTGCATTTAATAGTGTCTACTCCAGTGACAAACTACAGCTGCAAACCTGGACAGAGAACGTCCAGGAGCACCCTTTTGTTGGCCCACAGATTTCTCTCTGTTGTTAGTGTCCTTGAGTTTGTTATTGGCCATATGCATCTGATTCACAGCCACATGGAGGCTCTTAACTGCTAAGCAAGACTAGATTTAAGGTCCTTCATCCCTGTGTTTAGGATTGTATAATGGTTGCTACACAATACTTTTAAGCCTTGGGCAAAATTAAACAGTTTAACTCAAATACATGTGGACATTTTCAGCATCTTAGGTGACTAATTTTTCAAAAGAGCCAGTGTAATGTGTCTACACTTGTTATTTATTGCCAGAACGGTGTATGCGCACTACACACACACGATCTTGATATTATCAAGTGTGTACCATACGTTGATAAGGTTTTAATTGAAAAGTGCTCACATAATTTTCTTCTTTTAACATCTTCAGTTAAATCAAATTTGGGAAAAAAAGCCCCAAAAAACATCTATTTTGACTGCTTCAAAGCTTATATTTTAAGGAGGTACCAAGCCATAGTTTTTTGTTAACTGAATGCTTTTTCTTCGTTTAATAATACAGATAATGCATTTTTATTACAAGCTTTTCAGCCTCAGAGAGTTCACGTGTGCATCCGTGTCTGTCATTAACGTGATGTGGGGGCATTTGTGTCACTGTGAAAAGAATCTATAGCAAGACTGTGTTTGTTACATACGCTGTATCTCTCCTTGTCTGTGACATTGGATGTCATCCAGCCTGCCTAGTGTTTGATTGGCTATGATGGCGTAATGACATGTGATATAGAAACTCACTTACCACAAAAGTGTCTCTCTATCCCAAGAACAAGATGTCTGACTTGACTGAGAGACATGTGAGTGGTAGTGTGAGTTGCTTACAGGCCCGAGGTGTCAGTAAAAATATAAGAGTCTTCCCAGAATAGAAAACACACACATTTATCTGCCTGTTTATCCTGAGAGAAGTGACATTGTGGTGGCCAATATCAGTAAAAATGTCTGTTGAATTTTACTTTTAAGATTGACTCATACGTCAGCTGTCTTTGCCCGTCATGGGGAAGTATTTTTTTAATTGTGCGAATATGTGCGTGAATGAGAAGCAGAGAGAAAGAGAGATGGAAGATATACTGTATGGATGATAAGTCATGTACGACCAAGCGCTTTATGAATCTGTTCGGTGCCTCCTCAATCAAAGCATATAAACAAGCATCCCAGGCAGGTGTAATGTTGTTAGGGAACTACTTGCAGATAGAAGTAAAGCACTATACACTGATCAGTGATTCCTAATTTCAAATCCACTCACACTTTAGGCAGGTCATCATCAGCAAGTTAGACATGTATTAGACAGTTTGCCATTTTTGTTATGCTCCTCCCAGCTGGTTGTGTTTCCTCTGACCCCCTCTGCTCTCTTACTCACTGTGTTAAATGTCACGAGGAAGGGTGATTTGGGGCTTGGGGAGACTGTCCTGATACTGAAAGGTCAGAGACTTGGCACCAGCCATCAGTTTTGAAGTGTCTTTGAGCAAGACGCTGAAACACTCGTCGCTGGGTGAAATAGATGCATGCGTGACTCTGTCAGTGAGATGTACCAAAATGAATAGATAAATGGAAATACCCTAAGAGACAAGTGCTTTAAAAATGAGGTTAGCCACCCACTTGTTAAGGGTCTAAGAAGGGATACTGTATATTACCATAATTAAACATTTTGGCGATCAGAGAGCAGTTTGCTTGTGGTTCAATCACTCAGCGCTATGATTACGTAATCACTCAGCTCTACAATTAAAACCGCAGATGTGGCACTCAATCAGGAGAGTAAAAAATGAGCCAGAGCTCTGGCTAACTCGCTATGGGTAAAAAAGATTCTCGCACATTTCTCTGTGACGAAAATGAAAAAGAAAATAGCGCACTCCTTAATTCACAAGCACATTAAACGATAGTTGCTAATAACTGAAGGAAATTGATGTCTATGACACCTTTTTGTCAGTATCTAAATGCCTCAAATCATATATCTCCATGCAAGCTGAAGAAAAATAGTACATTATGTCAGGGAGTCTGTACAGCGGGTTGAGATGAGTTACAGCTACTATTTTATTTTTTAATGAACTGACGGAGAAACATGATACTTCTTCCAAAATCAGGATCAGAGACAGGACAAGATGACTGTAATTAAAGTACACAAGGAGATGAGTGGGACCTTTTAATGGGCCCAGAGAAGAGAAGGGTCTCTGTGACTAAAAGTTTTATTCCCATGTCTGCATCAAAGCTTTGGCACTATAAGCTCAAATTAGAGTGTCACAAGAAATCACATAGTCATCACCGCGCTGGAATTCAGCAAAATCTCCTCTTGTCAAGTATTGTATAATGCTAAGAAGCAAGGGAGGAGCAATATCTTGCAAGGGAAAAAGACGGATTAAAAATGGCATCATAATCCAATCTACAGCCTCATTTCCAGATCCAAAGCTGAACAGCCTCCTTCGATTCTGAACAAGCATCTCCCAGTGAGCAGATGTGGTCAGTTAACCAGAGAGTGACATCTACTACCCCTCACCCCCCCCTTTCCCCTTAAAAAACAGATACAAGCCTACAAAATGACTTCTTCATCTGGAGTCCTTTAAATGGGGACGATTATTACTGTCCTTGACCATATTATGTCTGTGGGGGTTTGATAGGATTGTTGAACAGTATAATTGATGATGAGATCACTGGCTCCTCTGCCCTGCTCCACACTGCATGCTTCTGTTGGATATGCTCTGCTAGCTTCCTTCCCTGGAAATGTTTCTTTATGTCTCCTGTTTTAAATCTTCTGTGTAATAAGTTGTGCTCAGATCCATCAGCGCTGCATGTCCTTGGTCCCAAACAGAGATTGTATGAACGCCACATAATGCTTATTGCCCCTTTTAAAAAATAATAGAATAGTTCAATGCTTGATTGACAAAATGATACAGCTTTCACAGAATGGATCCTCTGGATCATCTTTGCATGATGAAAACTAGGTAATGATTTTTTTTTTTTCCTTACCTGTTTGCATAGAGCCCTTTGAGGGGATTCTATCAATGCAACAGCATTGTGTGGAGTTCTAGACAAATGATGCGGTGCAATATTAAAATGCAGCCCTCTGATCGTCAAGTGCCTTTTAATTATCTTGTGATTCAGAGCCCAGAGGACACATCTGTTGGAAAGACTTCTACATTTCCCTGGAGAGATAGAAAAGAAGATGTCGCACATTAGAACTTTTTTTTTTTTTTTTTTTTTTTAGCACTGAAGGCTCTATTAATCCCCCCTTTTTCCTTTAGAACAGTGTTGCCAACACTATCAGAGAGGGGGGTCGGCTGTCCTGCAGTTTCTGTCAATCAGTTAAATCCCTTTGCAACAGTCAGGCGAATCCTTCCATCCCCTCTGCAAAGTCCACTTTTTTCAACAGCCTTTTATTCCTCCCGCACATCCAGTTCTGTTTCCCAGAAGACACTTACCTAGACAGTGGCAAAAATAAATCCTCTGAAAAGACATCTTACAATTTTGCTTCTGTTATTTTTCGCAGAGAATATATTAAAGTAGAGCAGATGTAGTCACCGATGTGCTGTGATATAGTTAAAGGGAACTAACTTTTAGGCAAAGTGTTGACTAAATGAAAATGTGCACTGTGTTTCTGAATGCACTTATGTGTTATGTATACGCCTGTTAATTTAAACAGTTTCTGATTTGTTGTTTTCATCCTGTTGCTAAAGTGAGTCATAGCATTTTTAATGTTCTCCATTAATCCAAATAGCAAAAAGAAATCTGAGCATCTTCTCACAATATTAGCATAACTGTGTTGACTTCGGCATATTTGCATATCTCAGACTTCACGAGACTAAAATGGTAAGGACAAGCTCGGTGTACTTGATGAGAATAAAGAGAGAATGGTAGCTGTGCTACCTGTACTTTGACTGCCCTTGTACTTTGTAGGAAAAGTTGTAGAAATAAATGCCAAGGTTGTTACCCTATCAATGCATTTTGAGATGGTTTCAGGCCTTCAGAACTTGTGCACCTTCCTTTTGCAGCCTTTTTTTAAGCATAAGCTAACAGCTGAAGATGCGTTATTGAACACACAGTATTCTTACTGTACCAGAGTGTGCGCATTTGTGTATCAGTGCCCCTGTGTGTGTGGTGTTTGTGACTTTATAGAATCAGATTAAATAAGAGCATTCTCTGTTTCAGTCAGGTTGATTACGGTTGATTTGAGAGTACGTTTTGCTATTGATTTGTTTGGGTCTTGTGGGGCCTCTAGCTTACCATCGGTGGATTTATTGAAAAATGAGATGGGGAAACATACACGGCTGCAGCGAGGGTGATTCCCTCGCTTTTGTGGCAGTGGCAGGAGTCACAGACCCGGGTGAGAGTTACACAAAGGTCAAGGTGAGGTGCTAGAGATACAGGAGAAAAATAGCCTGCACATTTAGAGCCTTGTTTAAACAGTTTGATTTGGGGGTTTTTTAGTGCATTAATTCTAAATAATGACGATTGCACGATTGATATATCTTTTAGATATATATTTAGCATGATTTGAATCCAGACTGTAGTGTTAGCATGTGCTTCCGTGCACCATTTGCGCTTGTCTCATAGTGCTAATCTGCATGGGAAGGTTGGAGGAAAAAGCGTTTTGACACTACATAGGATGAATGACACTCTATTCCTTTCGGTCTCCATTAAATAATTCCTCCTTTAATTTAGTGAGGGTAAAACATGGGGATTACAGATGGTTCTGGCTGGGCTTGAAAGTGGGGTAATCAAAATAGACTGCTGTGCTCATCCACGAATATTAGGAGCCAAGAGATTATTACAGCACAATTTATTTAATGGAGGGAGCCCAGGGAGGATGTGCGTGGCCGGTGGGTGGAAGGTTGCCTGTCACAGTGGCAGAATGATTGAACGGTACCGTGTGACCTCGCCAGGCACACTTGTGTGGGAGTGTGAAATCAGCACACGTGATCACAACTGTAAAACAATGGCCTTTTTTTTTTTTCCTTTTTTGCATGTGAGTGTTTTGTTTTTTTTTACCCATTTTACTGATATGTCATTTAATTCAGCTTCTACGTATTAGACAGAGAGCTCAGTTTAACCTTGGCAAAGTGATGGTAATCTCGAGGTGAGATTATATTGATTGATTGGACATCATATACATTTTGAAAATGGGAAAGCCTGCTGGGTGCATTTTCTGTTAAGTGCCACATGTCACCCAGCTGGAAATGCTTGATGTATTTTGGTCACCTGACAAATGTAATGTTGTCCTCCCCGCTTCACCATCCTCTGCCCTGCAACATCAATTTATAATCTCTCCAGGTGGATACACAACACTAGTCAGCCAAGAGCCATTCTTGAGTTTTTCCTCTTTTAACACATTTCAGTGTCAAATTTATTTCTCTTGCCTCTGGACAGATGTGATTATTGTCCCACTGACCAGAGGTAAATATGTCTGTTTCACTTATCTCAACATTTCAGGGTGGTTGATGGAGAAAATGCATATTTGACATCAAATTATCATTTCACAGTCAAGTCACGTTTGAAATGCCTCGCGTGGGACATTAGAGTGACCAAGACCTCTGCAGACCTCTCTGTATTCCTGGTGACACGTTCCGCTCCTGGCTATGTTACTGCATTATTTTAGCACCACTTCCTGTTCTGGAAAAGAGAGGAGTGCAAAAAAAAAAAAATATTAAGAGGGCCGGCGCTGTCCGCACTATGACCTGACACATATCCCTTGTTGACTTCACCTGTCTACACGGCTCATGCAGGGGAGAGGTTGAAAAGAGGAGGAAACGGGTTATAGCCGGATTTGTGACACTTAACATATGAATTGTGCAGCGGACATTGATGCTGTACTGCATGCTTCTTTCTTGGCATGTAGCACGGTAACAATTATTGTCCATCCAAATAGCAGCTCGGGTTATAAATCTCATTTTACACATTTAGTTTTCATGTCAGTCTCACATTTGACATGTAATCAGTGCTGGTCGAAAAACCAATCAACATCAACACAGATTATGTAGGTGTAATCTTCCGATGATACCCAAGAGGGCATTCTTTACTCTGATTACGGGCACTGCAGTGAATCAGCCTTCTGCAACACCTAATTGATAACCCAACTAAAGAACAGTCTCTTTGGTATTGTTGTTTTTACCAACGACTGAATAATTTATTGCACATAAAATAACGACAAAAAAAAAAAAAGAAATCACTTGGTTGCCAGCAATCAAGAAAGCACAGCACGCTGTATTTTATGTGTATTATCAGCGTGGTGGGAATGAATAATTAAGATTGCCTGGGTTAAAATACCTCCTGTATGCTATCGATTCTCTCTGATGTCTACCATTCAGCATCCAGGCACGCTGTTCACACACAGACCTGGGTGAAATACTGTTTGCAGCTACTTTTCTGTGGTTTGTTCTTGCCTCATTAGGAGCCAGATGGTGGGATTTACTATTTTTAACAATGCTACGAGGGTCCAAAAACACAAACACTCACGTTATAAGGCATCTCGGTACACCACTGTTCTTGACCTTAGACACAAAGTAGTCTGATATATGAGAGCCCATCCTTTTTTACCTTGCGTAGGTTAAAATAGACCCAAATATTAATTGAAAACGATATTTTGTCCCTGTTTTGTCCTACAGATTAGGACTAAAGTCACATAAGAGATTGCTTAGTGTTTGTATAGTACAGTAACCAAATCACACTTTTTCTTATGTTGACCTCTGGTGTGCACGCTGCAGCCAGAGCCTGTTCATTCCTCCTCACATAGATTCTGCTATATCTAGTACAGGTTGACCTTTTCAGCCCCGGCTGTGTCCCAGGTGGATTCTCACACCCCCTGTCTCTCTGAAATTGGATTGCTTTTTTCCTATCAGCCTAGATAGGAAATGGCCAAGATGTCAAACTGGCACTGATATGCTGCTCCGGGGGTTGGACACAATATGAGAAACACCATATTAAAAGGCACTTTAAATTTAATGTAAGAGATTTGCCATTAGAAAGACAGCTAAGTTCTTTGAAGTTCAGAGCCAATTAGCAGAATGTGCCAGAAACAATAATCAGTTCAGCCTGCTGGTGGCCATGTGTCATGTAACAGTGACAGTTACTAAGTTAGCAAGACTGCCATTACATTTCATTCTTCTATCTATCATGTAATGTTTAAAGTGCTGGGAATAAAAAAAAAAAAAACAGATTATTTTTTCTGTCTATTTTTTGTTTTGCTTGTTTGTCTGATCAGTGTGTATGGCTTTTACAAGGGATTACAGGCTGGTCATTAATTCGGTGATAACGTTTGTGGACTTTCAGTGGAGCCATATCATGAGATTATTTTGTGTTTGATTTAAAAAATTTGGTTTTAACCCTGTAAAGCCTGACACATCAAAAAAACACCAGAAAATTAAATTTCTTTGGAAATGAGATTATTATTAAACCTTTTAACAAAATCCCTCAAACATTTTTTTGCCATATCATTTTGTTAATGATATTTTTTTGTATCACATTTGATACATTGGGATTGTGAGTGGAAGAATAAAAAAAGTTATAGAGGGCAGAATGCATGTGTCAGGCCATATACAACAGGTTTTTAAGGAAAGTATTGATCATCTAGTCAAAGCTGGCACGTGTGAGGAGTTTTGCGGTCAAATAGAGTCAGTTGCACTGGGTATTAAACACAACCCTCACTCAGGGTCAACATACAGGACTATGTGGGTGTTACATTTTATGTACATCATTTTATAATGTGTTGAAAAGTTGTTTAAGTTACTATTTAACTGAACCAGCTCCAACTGACAACTGACCAAAATGTCAAATTTGCTTATGAAGAAAGAGAAAATCACACACTGCAGCAGACAGACAGACACACACACACACACACACACACACACACACACACACACACAGTATGCTGCTGATAAAAATCCTTTCAATATTGATGTTGTGATATAAACCATAGTGCCCAGTTGTGCATGGGTTCCACATATTACTGGTGATCCTACTAATTTTATTTGCCTAGCAATTTATCAGTCTTAACAGATGGAAATAAGGCAAAACAAATAATTACACCACACACACGACGTCTTTGTAGTGGAGCCAAGGTGTGACAGTTTTTTAACATGTCATTAAACTTCAGAGTTCTACATATATATGTATATATTAATAATCCTTTCCACTATGTGCTCATTATTCAGCTGTAATTGCGATTCGTCCATTGCTGATAATGCTCTCTCCAGCCAGAACAGACGTAGCAGGAGGACGGCATTTCCTCACAGGACCGCTTCACGGTGTACTCTGTAAGAATGTATAGGAGGCTGAAGCGCTTTGGAAACAATGGGGTTTCCACTCAGAGAGGACCAGAGTCCAGTGCGCTGAATAAAGAACTCTGTGTGTGGCTGTCGTGATTCACAGAAAATACTTCCCTGGATCAATGTGTTTGGCCTGGCCCTGCCACACGCTGTGTGTCTAGAAGACTCAGACAAATGGCTGGATTATGAGACATGGAGTGGTGAGAGACAGATTGTTCCCTCTCTTCTGCCATGAGGTTGGGGGGGGGGGCTCGAGGGGCTGTACTCCTGATTTATCTTCACCATTTCCATAGTCGATAGCATGTCCTCTTTTTACCCACAGTGGTTTTGGTCATTCAAAGTTACCCTGTGTTTGATTGAATAGGGAGGCAGTGGCAGAGTTGTCGTGTATAAATCAAATCCCTGGCCCTGTTTAGCAAGTACAATCGAGAAAATATAGAGCTAACAAATAAACATGATAAATCCTGCCCTGTTTGGTTTAACAGTCAGATAAGCCTCCACTTTTGCTTACTCACGCAGACCAGCAAAAATCAGATAAACTGCATCTCTTCTCCGATTTGATTTCATTTCATGCTTCAAGTGTCTCCTTAGTGAGGGCTTTAAGCTGTATTAATTTAGCTTTTGTTTGCCTCTACTTTTGTGTAAAGTAGTGCAAAACAGCACTGTGCAAAGTGATAACCCCTACATTGAGACTACCGTGACGTGGATTGTCATTCAAACATTCCCACTCTTGGATGTCCCTGTGCTTTAGTCGTAATATATTGTGTCTGTCTGTTTCCACACTTTTTCCCCCTTCATTTTATCTTTTCGTGCCCCCCTTCTCTCCTTGTCGCCCCTTTGACCTCAGATCACCGTTTTCGGAGATGGATAGAAAAAGCTTTCATTGTGGCTGCTCCATTTGCTGATTGCAGCACCTGAAGTGTTGAAGATAATGGCCCAGTACTGGTGCAGCCCAGAGCAAGGGCATGAGGTGATGGTGTACAGTGTGACCAGTGCCTGGTATTATAGACAATATATTATCTTAGTACTTCATCTATGTTAAGAGAAAGCCCACTGCTCCGTGACTCATTCTGGCTTTCCTATATCCAACGAAGCAGCTGGCTGGTGGGGGGGTTGGGGGTTTTGTGTTTAGCTGGGAGACACTGGCCAGTGTTTCTTCTGCCACACTTTGTGGCTGGCTGACATGACCCTTAGGACCTTGGTGAAGATAACAAAGCATCATGATAAAACACAGATGCAATTAGTGGCAGGATGACAGTCCACCATGCTGGAGTGAAGATACTGGCATATGCCAATAGGATAAGAGCATGCTGACGGCACCGGCTGGAGAGTTTCTGTCCTCTCTGTGTCTACTGTACAACCCTGCCACTCACTGTCTCTCTATTGTTTTTCTCCACAGAGGACATATTTATTTGCTGACTGCAGACTACCCGTGTACACTTTTTGTTCCTCTGAGCAGATAGGTAGCAGGTTGCGCTCTGGGAAGCTGTGAAGGACTCTACAGAGCCGTGGAGACAAGGGCAGGGAGACTGAGTAGCCACTAGTGGCGCCAGGTAGAGGCTTTCCATGAATAATAATAAAAAAAAAATCTCACCCTCCCAAAAAAAGAGCAAAGAAAAGAAAATCTCACTGGTCTGTGAAGGGGACAGGAAACACAGAGTAGGCTACTTCAGTGCATTCTTCTCATCGTGCTCCCTGATTACATCTGGTCAGTTTGCAAAGTGTGCTCTGGTGATTCCATGATTTAGCCAGAGCTCTTGAGTGCACACTTCTGAGCTATTCAAACGTCAGAGCAAGTTTAGGCTGGACTAATTTCAACGAGTGGATCTGGGGCATAGTCTTCAATGTCTGGTACTGAAGTTGCAGAATTGAATTTCACTTAGAGGGTTAGCCTGGTTCTGGCCCTCTGAAACGCTGCCTGCATCTCCAATTTGGAATGAAAAGAAAGTGAAAACAAACTAGAAATTCAGTGACCACTGTGCTAATAAATGGTTTAGGTGCAATTTAACCAATTATAGAGAATTGTCATAATGGAACATGCTGTGTTTTTTGGTAAATACACCCTCTGATCGACTGAGATGACCTTGAATAATGACATGTCTATATGTTTTACATCCTTTTAATTCAACTCTACAGTGCACACAGTACTCAGATTGGCATTGTATTGTACTAATACTAAAATACCCACTAAATTGGGGATTTTAGATTTAAAGTGTTTTCTAAACATATGAATGGGAAATCTACTCACAGACGTAACCAGAGTTTGATTGACAGATGACAGAATCTGCATCCAGCCTATGACTTGTAACGTTATGTGTGTAAAAACTAACAAATTAGATTGAGTTGCTGTGTTTCACAGTGATTCAGAAGACCTGTCGATCCATTTCAGAGTGACTATGAGCTCGAGCCTTGTGTTCAGCGTTTTGGTGGGGGTGAATCTCTTTTGTTTACTTTTGTCAGTGCTAACCTGTAAGGAGTCAGACCTCTATCTGTTAGAAAATGTTCTGCTGCAGCAGATTTGACATTGTCTTCAGCGTCGTCTTTCTCTTTGGCTGCGTTGAATAACAGTCCTAGACGGAGCTTTAGAGGTGAATGAAAAATCATATGCTGTACCCTTACCTTGATGTCCTACCATCGAACTACTTGTAATCTTATTTATGGATCTCTTTTAGCAGTGTTAGGTAAGGTTGACTCCTTTCAGTTGATTTTGCTTCTCCTCTCTCCTTTGTAGGTATTTAGTAAATCCCTCTGTTTTCTCGTAGCCTAAGGTTTGGGAGATTTGCCTCTCCCTCTGATGAAATCTTCTTAGCCTAGGTTTGATAAAACAGCGTGCCTCACCTAAATATAGCCACCTGCAACTGCACAGCCCCAGTGTCAGTGATGTGCTTGCAGTGTGCCTGCTGGCAGTGCTCAGCAAAGACAGCACCGTTATGACAGTTCATTGGAGCGGGTGACAACAAAAGTAGGATTAACCCTTTTAACCCGATTTTTTTTTCTTTCTCTTAGACACTTAAATCTTGCTGTGTTTGCCAACTGGCTTGTTTAAGACCAATGGGCTGCTCTTTTACTGGCAATACATGAGCATTTATATTGTTGTTTTTCATTGTAGTTACTAATGTTCTCCTGTTAAGTGTGTCAAGCTTTATCATAGATTGCCTTTCCCCGTGGCTAAGTGTAGCTTATGTAAAATAAAGAGATTTATTTTTTCTCACAAGAGCATTTCATGCTTAATTTTCATTAAGTCCTCCTCATGCATTCATTCATACAAACATTGTCGTGATTGTAATGAGGCTGTTGCTCTGTCACTTCTCCATTTAACTGCAGTTTAGAACTGGCTTAGTCAAAGTTACTCGATCAATAAATCATGTGACTTTGACACCAAACACTCGGACTCCTGTCCTGTCATATACCAAAAAATCAGTGTCTGGCTGACAGGCTTTGCTAGCGGTTTATTAAGGCTCTCACTTGGCACATGAGAAGATCTGTGCAGTCATTGCCCATTCAGGTAATAATCGCACAATCACACAGGATCTTTCTTTGTTACTCAGAGACCTGTTAGATTTACCTTGTGACTTTCCGGTCACCATCTGGTGTCGCAGAGATGTCTTCTTCAAGAAGCCATGTTCCATCTGCGCTGGTGACCTGCCTGGCCTGTCTTGCTCTGCTGCTGAGCTCATGAACAACCACCTCCCCCCCAACTCAACTGCTGATGGGCCTTGCAGCAGGCTTTCCTACAGGCATTGCTGCCCAGCTGTGCGCCAAGTTGCAGTGTGAGGTGGAGGGTCACACTCTGCAGACAGGACTCTCCCACAGCACTGCCCATGGACTGTCCTGCTCAGGGATGTGTCAGTTAAGGCCTTTCCACATCTTGGTCTTCCTAATCTATCTATGTGCAGTCATATCTTGGATATATGACCCATGACTCTGTTTCATTCACTTCTAAGTGCTACGTTATTGAGGGCATCCTCTGGAACAGGTCATTGTCTTTGATCATGCCAGCTGCTTGCTGGGAGTGTGTATTTATGGTTGTGGGACACTTTGACAGGTGACAGCTTGTGACCTGGTCCCACTTTTCTCTTCTGGTTAGCAGTTGGGTGAGCTTTTGTTGTGAATCCCATCTTTAACTCCCTTCACCTTTGGTGGTAACCACGGGTGGCGTCCATTTCAAAACAGAAATAGTTACAATCTGTTTTCCTTTCTGATTTCAAAGGGAAATTAGCAGTGGATGTGCTACACACACTAGATGATGGAATTTTTGGTACATTTTTATACTCTGACATTTGAATAAAAGTAAATGCAAACTAAAATTAGGCTGTCCTAAAAGCGGTTATGCCCCAATCCAACACATTAGATAAAGTAGCTTGGATATTAACCACATGTAGTCAACCCACATGATTTGTTTCTTTATCACGACTGTTGGTGTTACTAGTATGTCAGCCTTTCTATCTCAATACATGTTCCAAACTCCAGTCAGTTCCACACAGTCAGCTACACAAACATAAATAAATAGGAAAAGTATAAGGGGCATTTGGATTGGAGCAGTCCTCAGATCAGCCAGATCTAGGAGTTTAGGGATAGAAAGACAGAAAATCTGAAATTGTGTTATACGCAGTTTGAAATGAAACAGGGTGTTTTGTGCTATTGATATTTCACATAACATGAGCCAGAACTCTCAGGCATGTAGTGAGTCAGTACTTCTGAGCAGGACCCCTGATAACACAAGCAAATCTTCAGAGAGGAAATGGGAGCAAGCACACACACACACACACACGTATACACAAATGAATTATTCAAAAGGGAAACTGCATTTTCATGCAAAAACTGATAAATTTCAATCATTTAATCAGCCCAAATCACATTTACAGTGCACACAAAGTTGGCTGGTGCCCTGGTGGAAGTGTAGTCTGGGAGCACCCACTGTTTTTCTGCTGTTCCCATTCAGTCAGCGTGGCGCAGAATAAAGGGAGGCACTGTTAAATGCTGTCTGCCACTTGTACCTGACATGACAGATGATCTGCTTGAATGCTATGCCATCACTCTCACAGCATGGGTGCCAAAAGATAGGCATTTCTACAAAGGAAACGTTAACAAGTGCACACATGCATGCGTGCACATATACAAACATCTTCTCCCTGTATATGCAGGAGTCTATACGTATAATCCTTTCTTTGTCTCCCCTGTGCTTCCTCAATTTAAATATAGGCTACTCTGAAAAGTAAGTGTGTGCGTCCATCTCAGGCTGTTTGTGGTGGCTCTCACAATCCCTTTCAGGTAGCCCGGCTGGCAGGGTGAGGAGAATGAGAGAGGCTTATCGTGTAGTCAGATGCACTCTGAGGGTGACAACATGTTCCTGCTGTCCCTGGTCACCCCAACGGAGAGCAGAGTGGGCTGTGGCTCTGTCCCCACAGACAGCAAAATGTCAGGGCTCCCTTCATCAGTACATTGTACTCTCAGCATCATAACAACTTAGGTGTGAGCTATTCTGCTGCTCCTTTTCTTCCTGTTCTCAGTGTTTCTCTGCATTGCTGGGTTTCATTTTTCAGAGTTTGTTTCACGCACATCTTGGACACTTACCGCCATGTTGGCCTTTACTCTCACTTCACTTCAGTTCAGTTCACTTCAGTTTTTTTTTAATTTGGTCCACTTTCCTGCAGCCTGAAATGTACTTCCTTGTCATGCAGGCAGCTCTGACATGCCTCAGTGATCACATTATTATATGAACTCACGCACAAGCTCTGGACTCATCTTTCCAGAGTTTGTGATCTCACCTTTTTTATGATCACATCTTTGTATGACAAGGCTTAGTCACAACTCTATTTATTTCTACCCTAAGCCAAACAATTAATAAATGTAGAAATCATCAGAAGTGACGGCATCGGCAGTTTCCTTCTTAGTTTATTTGTTTGTCATATATAAAAGACATAGTAGAAGCTGGCATAGCTTAATACAGAGAAACCATACTTTTCACAATACATTTATGTGGGATTTATTAACATATTGCCAGTTTGGCAATTTTTTAGTCCTGCGTTTGTCACTATACCAGCCACGGCATCACTGGGGATAGCTGCTACCTAATAAAACAGAGGAATAAATTAAATTGGATGCATCATTATATTTGTCGGGATGTTTCTCTCTCAGTGAACACCTGGGATTATCACTTTATTCACTTATACACTTTCACTTTATTTCTAGACAGGTGGTAAACCCCCCACACAGTGTGAGTCTGTGATTTGAGATGCACATAGAGATATGGGATTGTTTAATGCCTTTGAAATGTCCGCCTAACATCCCGCACTCGTCCAACAGTATTTATAGAACAATGTTCTTCTATGTCAGGGTCCCAGTGCATAATAAAACACAGTAAATGGATCCCTGCTATGTTTAGGTGGCCTGACCTCCATTAGAAGGCAACCGCAAGAATGAAAAGGAGAAATCATGAGCATCTACCCTACACACACACACACACACACACACACACACACACGTATAACCACAGTCTACATAGCTCATCACAGCTCTTTGAAATTCTGCACACTGGGGTATTTTCTCACCACAAGACATCTTCCACAAGTAGATTGGTTTATTATAAATAAAAATAATACAATAGAACCACAGACACATTTGCTTTTCTCTTTTCTCTTTACTTTCATATATGGGAAAAAAAATTATTTTCACAATAAATGCACAGCAGCTGCTGTTAATCTTACCAATCCCCACACTGCTATGACAAGTGAAGCTTACTCAAACAGGTGGCGGTGGTAGCTGTGTTCTGCTGCCAGAGTGACGTCCAGACGTCTTAAACAGCATTCTGTCTTGTTATTCTTTCTGCAAAGACGTTGAGAGGCTCCAATTAAGTTCCTTTCTATGTCATTTAAACATCATCATCTAACTGCGGGCTGAGATTTTTTTATAAAGTTCAAAGTAAAACATCTTTATCAGGCCCTCATGTATGCCTGATTTTATTTCTGGTGCTGAAACTCAGAGTTGCGAGGCTCTAAGGATGCTAATGTTGGTTTGTCTGCATTATCAGGCCAAAGTCTAATTGTCTACTACTTTGATTTCTGACCGAATACCAAATCATTAAGGACATTCCCATAGACCTCAGCTGTGCTTTGTGATTAGTGCCAATAAGCTAAACTAGATCTTAAACATGACAAACCTATCTGCTTAACTTGAGCATGTCAGCTTTGTTATGGACAGTAAGCTTTTAGCTCAAGGTGATGCTGGCAACCATACACAACCATTACTGTGGCTGTAGGAACTGTTATGTTATTGTAACCTTTTTGTACATACATGCCATATGTATGTACAGACTGCTGTTTTGTAAATAGCATCTTAAAGGAGAGAACCAACAACTTGCACCTGTGTCATACTGCTATCTGCTGCTGCTTTCTTCATCACTGTGGTTGCTTCTTCCTTCAGATGTGGCAAACCAATATTGTTGTTTTATATGAAATGCATCACTATGGTACACCAGCTTGGTTTTGTCTGCATTATGTATAATGTTTTAAAATGAATTAATGACTCAGTTTGTCAAAGTTACAGTTAGGCGTTGTGAGGTAATACAGTTTTAAATTAGAAATGCACTGACACAAAAAATGATAACCTTAACCTAATCATATAACACATTGCTTAACCAAATAATTTTTTTTCTTGCCACTGTGAAGTAAATGAAAGCCAATGTCTGCTTCAAAGAGTGGAGAACACCTTTATTAGTTGTCCTTGTGTTGTCTGTGTGTATTTTGTATTTTGTAAATTGAAGTGTAGCAGTCGCAGGAATGCAAGAAGCACTGTCATTGTCCTTTAAATATAAAAGAAAGTATTGAGAGTGTTGATACAAAGTGATAAACAAAGGCAAGGACTTGCAGTTGTTAGTTATTGAAAGAAACAAATAATTTTATTTCTTCGCTAGCAGACCCTGCCAAGTGCCGGGAGCACTCCCATTATTAAGCTGCGTAGCTCATACAGATGCACAGGCCATCAAGCGTTTGTAGCATTAGGGGAGCATGGCAATCTGAAGAACAAATGTCATTACCTATGTTTGCGTTTCTCCCTTTGAAGTTTCTCTTGTCCTCTTGGGTTTTCCGTCTTAACATGAGCAAACACAGTGGTGGCAAGGTCTGTCTAAATATAACTCCACTTGACAACAAACGGGAACAGTAGATACCCTTTTACTTTGAAGAATTCCAATTACTGTCACTGTTTCCCCAGTGTGTGTGTGTGTGTGTGTGTGTGTGTGTGTGTGTGTGTGCGCGCGCGTATATGCGTCTGTGTGTGCAACAGACATGAAACTGAGATATGTGTCTGTGTACACTACAGTATTTATGTATGCATGTGTAAGTGTGAAATGCTGTTGTAAACTGTAATCCGAGCACATTACAACTTAGGCAGCAGCTACACAGCAGCCGCCGCGTAGTTTTGCCGTATTTTTCAGTAACTGTTTACTCAAAGCGGTGTTGTTTCTTAATGGCAATGACACCTCATGTCTCCCAAGGCAACCATGACCAGCAGTGACAAGGAGAAGACAGCGCTGGCCATCACTGCTCTCTCCATAATGCATCAGTTATTTAATTAGTCATGCTCGCAGAAAGACAAAGAAAATAGAACAATGCTAGGACAAAAAAAATAAAAATAAAAATCAAATTATCAGACGTGACCAAGTCCGTGCCATTTAAATGTTAATGTTTCTTTTTTAGCAAAGTGAAACATCAGTGATTGTAGTAACATCAATTAAAAAAAACTGCTTTAAGTGAAAGCTTTTGTAGCGCTTCTTCACAAGCATGTCTCAAAGGACATTTTAGATCAAACCAGTCATCAATGAAATGTTAAACTGTACATCATCCACACAAAAAAAAGGAAACACAGGGAAGCAAAGATAAAACACAAGACGTCCATGACAATCTCACGAGGACAAAAATGGAAGACACCTGGTATGTGTCAGGTTATTTTTACCTGTAAGTTTCTGCCCTGGGAGGCTGACAGTATGTACCAAACTGTAAATGATCACTCACCCGGCCTGGGTCAGAGATCTTTATTTATTTACTCATTTATCTCACACTATGACTCAACCGTAGAATCTATCAACATCAGTTGCAACAGGAAAGTGAAAGAAGAGTAATTACTTGTACTTTAATCAGCTTACACTAAAAATGCATCTTCTTCCCTGGCAGTTTGCCTTTTTCCTTATTTCTTACTGTCCTGCCCTTGAAATTGGTTTTGCGCCGAGACAGATGTTTGCAGCCCTGTTAAAGGTGGGTGGGTAAATCAACTCACCAGGACAGTGCACAATGCAGAGCCCCCTCATGGTGCGATCTATGGTGCATTCAGGATATATCGCCTTTAACACAAAAGAGCCAATCTGGATTCAATTACCAAGCCAGCAGAGAGTGCAATTTATATCCAAACTCTCAGGCTGGGAAGATGGACGAGGTCACAGTACAGTTTGTAATTAACAGTTAACCCTCATTGACCTTTGAGTTGTGATTTACAGTCCAAACATAAATAGCTTTCATGGCAAGCTGCCTTCTGGCATGGTGGGGAGGTTACATATGTATAGGTCATTATGCTATCATTACACCCTGTGTGTATAAGCTCGCTTCCACCACAGATGCGCAACACCCAAAGGTACCTAAGGTTAAAACAGGGTGGTGACGAGACACAGAGTGAGTCACATCACCCACTGCTCGTACAGAAAAACAACATAAACCTGTGGCTGGATAGAAAATTTATATTTATATACTTCTGCAGGTTATTTGCTGCCAGTGTGTGTGATTGTTGCTCTTTTGTGGCCATTTCCCTAAAAGTCACTGTCAAATGGAGAGACAAGATTGATATGTACTGATCGCCATCAAGCGAAATCCCCATTAAGCTATATAAAAACACGAATGACAGTAAAACAAACACTTGGAAATATGAATTTGCTTGATAATAACCAGGGAACAAAAATACACATTTAACAATATCAGTATGAGCTATATGACAATATACATTACTGCGGCCCGATTTAACGATTTAACGAAATATGGTACAGTTGCAGAAAAACATGTAAACATACAAGCAGCTCTACATCTGGTTGGCCTTTTTTGCAGCAGACATTCAAATGTGTAGGTAAAGCACAGCTGTTAAAAATATTAACAGCGGCTCTGTTTTACTGAGGCGTCCTTGTAAACAATGACAGTGTGAGAGTGAGCTGGCATGCACAGCATCAGGACTGCTGAAGCGGCTAAACGCATCCATCATTCATTTTATTATATACACTTTTCTTTCTGTGACAGATCAATATCTTCTGCTGGAAAGACCTACACTAAAGATCCTAATTCTTACATATTATTTGACAGTAATAAGACAATGCTTTATTTATATTTATTAGTAGTCAGCGTCTTTAATGTATTTTTGGACTGTCTTTTGTATGGTGAGTCTAAGAGTGTGACTTTTTCTACAAGTTGTCTTGAATAGATTGTGGCAGATCTTACTGAAATGAAGACTCATCTCCCCTCCCCTCTATTCCATCTTTCTCCAACAAGGTTTTACTGGGACTTGACCATGCTGCTGCTGATGGTGGGCAACCTCATCATTATCCCTGTGGGCATCACGTTCTTCAAGGATGAGCACACGCCTCCCTGGATCGTGTTCAACGTGGTCTCTGACACTTTCTTCCTCATGGACCTGGTCCTTAACTTCAGGACGGGCATCGTCAAGGAGGACAACACGGAGATCATCTTGGATCCACAACAGATCAAAATAAAGTACTTGCGGAGTTGGTTTGTGGTGGACTTCATCTCCTCTATTCCCGTGGACTACATCTTCCTCATCGTGGAGACGCGCATCGACTCAGATTTCTACAAGACGGCGCGCGCCTTGCGGATTGTCCGCTTCACAAAGATCCTCAGCTTGCTGCGACTCCTGCGCCTCTCTAGACTCATTCGATACATCCACCAATGGGAAGAGGTAGGAAAGTGCATGTCAGTGTCACTGCATGTCACTGCATGGGTTTGCTTTCCTGAATGATGTGTGTGATGCGGGGTATTTTGAGTTGTCCTTGGTAATCTGGATTCCCTGGATATTGGCAAATGGATTCACATAGAGAGAAAAAAAGCAGAGATACTGAAAATACCTAGGAAATCACAGTGATTGACAATCATACAAGCATACTTTTTGATGAAGCTAGTCAAACACATAGGGTTTCACTTCCTAAATCCAATTATAATCCAAATGGTATTCCCATGCTGGGGAGCTACTGCAAGTATGTTTGCAGAGCTCCGTACCTTCCGCTTTCCCCTGGGAAGGAAATATGGATAGATGCTGCTTCTGATTACATCCACCCTTGAAAGGAGTGAAGAGGCTCTTTTGCTGTACCCCAGTTACCAATAACTTGATGAAGCTGGGATGTTGATTAGCATTTTCTCTCTGTGTGCCCATCCAGCTATCAGTGGGACCACAGAGCCCAGAGAGGCATTGCTGCAACACAAGCATGATTATAATTGCGGCAATAATTAGAAAAGTTTTCCATTATTCTCACTGGATGGATCTTGTTGTTTAGTCTCGGAGGTAAAAGGTGCAAAGTGAAGCATCGGAGTCTCAGTGTGGAGTCAACAGGATGACACTCCACTGGAGGATAACACAGAGCAGTCAGGGCTGCTTTGTTTGGTCAGTCCCGACATAAGAGAAAACTGGATGATTTAGTAAATCCAACCCACGAATAGGACCGCTTCTTGGGGCACAGTCCTCCATAATGAACTGGTGTTTGTCATTCTACATATCCTAAAAATAACAAAATTGTCTTACAAGCTTGGGTTACTTTGAGGCGATGGCAGTGCAGGGTGGAGGGTTTAGATTGGGGTTTAGCGTCTCAGTGAAGAGTACATGGACACAATCAGTAAGCAATGGCATAATACAGATGTTATACTGCAGTACCGCAACTCACACTGGTGTTGATGTCAGGGATCAAAGCAACATTTTCCATTTACGAGTCAGCTTGTGTACCTGCAGGACCAGAGGCCATTTCACAGCTCTTACACTTCAGTTAAGGAGTCCATACATTTCAGGATACACTGAAATTAGAATTGGTCCCCACAGTGTTGATTTAAAGGAGTTCATGTTCATACACATTTCACCTCATCACTTAATTGCTTAAAGTTACAATTACGTGGCCTCATCTTTGTAAAGGCAGAAATGTAATTTCTGTTTCAGTTTCCATAGACTAGAACTGTTACAGGGCAATGTATTGGAAAGAGTTTTCGATTGTGTTGTTTGCTTCAGTTTCATTGCAGAAAGGTTCATTCAGCCTCACCGTTACTGAAGGAAAGTTTCAGTTTGTCTTCATCAAAACTATCACAGTCAACACAAATTAGAATTTCAGTGCAAGTTATGTGTCTGTCTTTGACACCTCTGATGTGACACTTTTAATATTATTCATGAAAGCCACACACATTCAGATAATACGAGAAAACTTGAATAACATGAAAGAAAAATGACCATTTTTCTCTTTCGCTCAGCTGTGATGGGTTTTATGTAACATAAATACAGAAAATGCTCAGTGGACTTCTCAAGGTCACATGAACACATGGTCATTTTCTTTTACTGTGAACTTTAGCCCTAATTTCACCTTCACCTCCTAACAAAACTGCATTGATATCCATTAATTAGCTTGTTTGTTCACAGCGACTCTCAGTTTGCTGGTGGATGTGTTCACCTGAGTTCATGACATTACTGGACAATTGGAAAGGTTGAATAGCAAGCTGATCGCCCGTCAGACATCCCCAGACCTGCCCGCGGGCATTCACAAAAGTTCCAGGTTTTCAAACATTCAGCTGGCACTCTGGGTAGAACAGTGTCTATAAGTGTGGTGACATTAATCATGCAGGGCCTCTGTGATGCCATTTCAAAGAGAGGAAAAGTTCAAATGAATCACTGGGGTAGACTCCCTTTGCCGCCCTGTGCCTCCATGTATGCCTGCTGCTGTACTTCTGAGCCCAAAATGAAGGCAGGCAGACATGCAGTTGAGGCCAGCCTTCATTTGAATAGAGTGGACACGCTGACAGTGAGCTGTCACATGTTCAGCGTGTGCAATAAGGCAACAAAGGAAGGAGAGGGGGAGAAGGAAATGAGGGGAGGAAATAAAAGAAAGTGAGAAGGAAAGAAAGAAAGAAAGAAAGAGCACCTGCCAACCCAGCTTATAGCATCTGAAAACCACCAAACAATATGACAAAGAAAGTGGACAGTACACTCACAGAGCCAGCTGCCATTTACATGTTTTATGCCTATGTGGTTGGTGTGTGTCTGCATGTGTGTGTAAGAGGGAGGTTTGCTGATGAATGCTAGCTAGGCAGACAGAGCGAAAGGCCAGCTTTGCCTCGGTGCCAGAGTACTCCAGATGCAACCTCACAGAAATGTCATCTGTCACTGCAGAATAACTTGTCGCCGAGATCTCACCACCTGACTGACTTTTGACTTTTTCCTATTGACAGCTACACTTCAGACAACGTGTATGTATCTCATCGGCATTTTAATATTTTGGTAACACTTCACGCCGACCTTACTTTTGAGCTTGGAACTAGACAGTAATTCTGTGGCGGCTTTTATCCTTTTAGACCAAACTGTCCCGCAAATGTTGTATTGTGTTCTTATTTGTATATAGATAAGAACACGGTAAGACACTGGAAAACAATATTTCCTCTGGTTTTCACAGCACTTCGAGGCAGCATCCTTGTGATCCATGACGCTGCGCAATTTTTAGCCCCTGTAACACCACCAAATTCAGCGTTGCTTGCCACTCTAAATAAGGCGCCATGCTGAGGTGCACATCTCTG
This sequence comes from Datnioides undecimradiatus, assembly GCA_008933995.1. Lineage (NCBI taxonomy): Eukaryota > Metazoa > Chordata > Actinopteri > Lobotiformes > Datnioididae > Datnioides > Datnioides undecimradiatus. Next base: position 1,979,138 of record WARS01000060.1, read on the forward strand.
ACACGGCATAATCTGCAGACCTGTGATGTCCTGATGTCCTCCAAAAGACGAAGCTGACTTATTTTACTCATATTTCACAAGTATCTAGATGCTATAAATAGTCCTGCACAAATTCATTTGGTTTGTTGTTGTTTGAGTTTCATTTCCTCCCCAGTAAGAAGTCACACAGAGGACACTTCTTCCGGGAAGTGTTGAATACAGCTCAGTGAACTGAACTGCGTGGTTTAATGCTGCGTAGAGTGATACTGTTGGGAGCTAAATTTTAAAATTAGAATCTTTTCTCATGTATTCGCTGCAGTGGATAAAGCTTTTTAGGAATTCAGGGCAAGACAAAGGAATACAACACGTGGACTGAGGAGATGGAGACGCAGTTCGCACTGAAAGCAGAGGTAAAACATACCTCGATTTATAGGTGAAGATTTCAGAAGTGGACAGAAGGCTGACTGTCAAAAACAGTTCAATAAAATCATAGTGCCATACTTACCATATAGACCGTATAGAAACCCTTGTCAAAAGGTGACTAAGCTAATCATTTACTGCCTCGCACCCTCACTCAGAAAATTGCACCCGTGTGACCTGCACTTTCACAGCAACGGGCCGCTCCTAACACGTCATAAATCTATTTCATAATCCTTCGGGGACAGTTAGCTAACTCCCCCACACAGGATCGTCCTCCCTCATTGCGTCAGCATTTTATAAGTGAAATAACAACATGTCCGAGAGACATAAAGGCGGTTAGTCCACTGATGCCCCCTTTAGAGATAAAAATGAAAAAAAAAAAAATATAGCATTGCCTTAGCTTTGGCTTTATGGATCTTTTGGCACACATTTTCTTAAATATAAAGTGACAAATAATTAAACATAGAGTGCACTGCAATCAGTAAAAATGTCTGTTTAACGTTTTACATGCTTCTGTGTTAGCTGAGTTTGCTGCGTGTGAATATATGAATGCTTTTGCTGGCTTTGTTGGCATGGGCTATAATTGCATGTCCTTAGGAGAGCATACTGTGCCACTGTGGTAGCCTGGAGCTCAGACATGTTTGCACATAACAACAAATTGTTGAAGTGTCCTTGAGCGTGATGCTTGACCCCCAAACTGCTCTAGCGGGGCTTCCCAGAAGACAGCAGAGGGGATTTTGGGTCACAGCAGCATCAAATTTACTACGCCTTTAAAAGAAAACAACAGAGGGAAGATAACTATGTTATAGTAGAGCTACAGTAGTAATAAATAACTTTAAAAAACCACTTTCACCAGCTGCAATGTTAAATTTATATGAATATTAATGTGTTATTATATTAATTATCTAAATTCTTGATTATAATACAATAATATATTATGTTTTATTGAAAAATGAGCTTAAGTACTTTCAGTTTATATATGATTATGTATATTTTATTGCTAGGAATTCTGTATTTAAGTAAGTTTACTGAAGACTGATTGGTACAGTATGTTTGGTACGTAGTTTATATGTGTATGAAAACATATTGTACATAGTACATCAGTCAAGCATTTGAATGAGTCCACTGCGAATTTCTTTTAAATATTTGAAATATGTTTGCCTCTTTTGACAGCTATGCATTGATCATTGATACATACATCATCATACATTCATACAGCCCTAACTGTAACTGGCTTATTTAGTAAATCGCGTCAAGCCCATTGTACCAGTGTGTCTTCACAGCTGATTAACATCAGCACAACACAGGGTGGGAAGTAACATTTAAACACAACGTACAAAAGGCCCCAAGGCTGAAAGTGCAATTATATCATCTTCACCTCTGAAAAGACTGCAATCCGAACACCACTAACTCCATCAGTATCCTTTTGCATAACTAAAGCAGTGCCCTGATCCCCCACCAGCTCATGAATCTCCTTCTTCTCTGTCCTTTTTATCACAGCTGTCATAAATTAGCTCTGATTGCTTCCATTTCCTCTCCAAACACTCAAGATTTAAGGGTGTTTTATTTTGCTTTTTTTTTTTTTTTTTTTTTTTTTACAGCCGCCATGTTGACAGAATGTTGTTTACAAACAAGGAGGTTTTGGTGGTGGCGGTGGCTATATGCCAGTGATAACACTGTCACGCATAATGACGTTCAACATGGTGTGCAGATATCCATCACACAGACACACACAGAGCAGAGTGCCACTATGGCGTCTCCCCTGTCTCCCTCTTGTCAGCTTCCTCTTGTCACTTTTCATCTGGATAAAAATAAGACTATGACCGGATATTCTCCTCATTGGAGTTGTCTCCTGTTGACGAACCAGTGACTTGGATGAGATTAGTCATCCCGTTAAATCAGATTCAAGGCAGTGCACTAATGACTAAGCTCTGAGGGCTTCCTCCCATCGTGCCTGATGCCTACAACATAACTGTCTCGACTGGCCGACCCAGTAAACGTTGCTTTTAGAGTGGATGGAGATGAATTTGTACAAAATGTGTCTGAAGCCTTTACACAGCGGGGAGACTGATAAACAAAGAGGTAGATATTTTTTAGAAAGGTGTAGCGGAATTACTTTAGAAGTTAAACTTTCCCACTCCACCTGTGTTTATTTGATACAAAGCAGCAAAATGAATATTGGCATCTTGGATTGTTACGATTTATGGCTCCGTCCGCCCAGGTGGCTGCGTGTTGCAGTTAGAGAGAAACAAAACGATCTGTCAGTGAAATGCTCAGGTGCTGTGATAAAAGTTAACCATGTGGCTGCCCTGTGGGTCCACAGAAGGCGCGAGGCGTCTTTCATTCCCACCCAGTAAATCTATACAAAAATATTTAAATAAGGTAAATCAGCTAATCAGCCCCACACTCACTGACCCATTACCTTGGCCGAGGACTGGTCTTTCAGAGATAAGAAAAGCAGGAAGAATAGATTTAATGGGCTATTATTGAGTGCACAATGAGGCTTGCCAGCAACAGTGACAGGTCCTCAACAGTCTGAATAAGCCTTGTGTGATATCAATACCCACAGTGGATTTGCTTAAAAAACTATTACACAGAAACGTGTAATCCTGCACAAACCCAGTGGCGCATCTTGGTAGGGAGCAGAGTGAGAGTGGTTTTTGTGATCCGAGCCCTCCAGGCCTGTTCAGACAGATGATGGAAGGGTGTTCCCAGTGGTCCACTCCCAGGCCTACTTCTCATTCTCCACGTGTGCTTCGTCCACCATGACAGCATGCATGAGCATGACATTTCAGTCGAAAGCATTTATAGTGAGAAATCTAACCCCTGCTCACAACCTGCTCACAGAATCTGCCATCATGGTATATGATTAAATCTAACACTGAGACATGCGTGGATTGATTTGGTTGATAAACTTCATTACTCCTCACAGGGAAATCAGGAACGCAGGAGGGTGCAGCATTAAACACTAATTAAAACACTAAATCTAATTAAAATTATAGATGCTGCACATGTACAGAATTAGTGCTGCATCTAGAGAAAAGACAGATGACATTGAAATAACCAGTATTTCTTTAAACAAAACTTTTATTTGTGCCTTATTGGCTGCTGAACACTCAAATCCTAAAAGCTGCTACCCATTGTTAGTAAATGACTAAATTATTTATCAGAACATTAAACATAATAATATATTATTTAATTGGGGAGCTGTCCAGTGCACTACGACTAAAATTGTGAGATAAAATACAATGTCCTCTGTGTTGCTAATTATTAAATAACTGCTCCAGAAATATAGCTTACAGCTAAACTTAAGTATGTTATGAATTATGCAAAACCAATTAAAGGAAATCAAACAACTTTTTTTTTTTTTTTTTAAATCAAGCATAGCGGTTGGTACTGTGCGTAGCAGTTGAACTTAAAAACGACTGGCAGACTTTTGAGGCAGCCACAACATGTGTCTTTAGGTCCGGTCTGCGAAATGGCATCAGAAACACAGAATGAGTGAGGACTTTTGTTTTCTCTTACGTGTCGAGACGCCATCATGCCAAACATTCATCATCATTAGCGGCGCGAGCAGCAAACACCAGATGCCTCGCTATAGCGCTACGTCGACTGTGTCTGGGCAGCTACCATCAGCGCCATGGGACATATGCATCCATTCTCTCACCTGGATCACACTCTTCTCACTCCATCTGTTTAAAATGACTTGGCAGCTGCCTTCATCCACTCTGTGCCTGTCTGGGCCTGAGCGCTGGCTGCCAAGGACACAGATTAGTTGATGCCTTTAGCATGTACAGTAACCCGGTTTTTGACCCCTGTCATGTTTATTGGTCAGTTTTATTTGTCTGTGAAACACTGTGGAGATCTTTGGTCTGTCTCTTGCACTGGTATTCGTAGCATAGAGCAAGGCTTTTTTTGTTGAATTGTCGCTGAATTGCACTTTTACCGTAATGTGTAAGTTGCAGCATGGGTAGTCGACAAATGTCAACACAAAATGCTTCATGTCCCTTTTAATGGTTTGTCTTTTTCACTGACTGCAGTTAAAGCGTTAAAGCGACAGAATTACTGTTAATAAAATACAGCCTCCATCACAAAGCACTTCCAACAATGTCACTGCCTGCTCATTAGTTTGCACTTACACAAGCACAACGTTTGCCTTGACTTGCTATAGGTCCCGTGATCTGATCCACGTTTTTCATTAAAAAAAAGGGCAGTCGGATATCAGCATGGCTTCTCATATGGAGAGGCCTAATGAGGGTAGTGCAAGTAACAACAAGGCCCCCCCATAAGAAACTGTTGTGTTGCGTCTCTGTGCCCTCATCAATCAAAGCTCTCTTGTTTATGCTGATGCTAATACTGCCAGGCTCACTCTGTGTCCCTATCAATTAAAAGAAAGTGGTCAGCAATCCATCATCCTTCGTGTAACACGGCACGTTGTGTAATGCCATGTGTGCAAACATGGCGCGTACTCACATTGTGTTTGTGTTAAATACCCTGTGTGTGCGCATGTTGAGGGCGCAGTGCATGTTTCTCTGTTAAACACGCACAGGCGCTCGGCTGTATGTGGCTATTTTCCCATTTACAAGAGGCGACAGCAATGAAAGGAGAGGGAGAAGAGCTACAGAGACCCCATTCCTTTGCCTCCGTATAATGATCCTTTAATAATGATCCCACCCTCTAACAGAACCAATCTTGGGAACAATTTTTCGTAACTGGAAAGTCTGTTCCCGCCTGCCATGGGTGTATTTGAATTGATTGCAGCTGTGAAGAGAGATAGGGGAATCACCTTCTTCCACTGACAGTAGAGTTTGGGTTACAAACTGGAGATTTGCATGGCATTACCCGTGACAGTTCTCACAGGCTTTATTCCCCACACAGCGGTTAAGTGCCAGAGGTCTTTTGAGGGCACATCTACTGTAGGAACATAGCAGGAGTTATTGTTGAACAGTAATGAGTCATTCAGGCTGTGCCACAAGATATTGAAAAGGATTTATCCTGCTTCAGAAATATACTGACACTGTCAAGAGTTTGATAGAATTCAGTATATTGACAGGGACAGCCAAGGACAGCCCACGCAATGTGCACGATACACTGAAGACCGTAGTTCCTTTCGTAATCCAAAAGAAGAGCTATGTCCCTAAATGAACCAGCGCTTTGTAGTACAGTAATTTGGATAATAAAGTTTACACAGTTTATCAGTCTTAATCAAGGGACTTTTATGTGTAGCTGTAAAAGGGGTACACCTTTAGTATTTAGTATTGTATTTCCATGTCAGTGGCGAACTCACAAGGGACATATTTTAAAAAGAATGATCAAAACCAAGCAGAGGACAAGAAATCTCCTTTTTTTTACATGCTCAGAAAAGGACGGAACAATTCCCATGATGCAATTTGTTGCCCTCGCTGCCTAGTAAACACCCATGTCTACAAACGCCAATCCACTGTCTGTAAAATAGGCTTTCAGTTAAAGATATCTCCTAGCACAAGGTGAGATCACCTCCGTGATAGCGCAAGGATAACATCTGGGTTATTTTCTCAGACTTTATAAAGTTTTGTGTAGTGTAGTTCACATGTTCACAACAAGTAAGCTTTCTGGTGTTCCCTAACTTGATGTCCTTCATTACACCAACCTCAACATAACACAAATTTAGAAACTGGTAACTCAGTTACATTTATACACTCTAGTATCACAAATCATTCAATTAACAACAACAATCATTTCAAATGTAGACAATGCACTGCCTGCTACTGTGCGCTATATCTTCAGCCCCTAATGTCTCTGGAATTACTGTATTTGAAATCACATTTCTCTTAACAAGTTCTTCTAGATTTAGAAGCAGCTCCTGATTTATAAAACTTTCCCTTTCCTGTCTGGAAATCCGATTCCACAAATGAAAAATATATCAAGCTCAGTGTGGGAGATGGAAACGGGCACGTCATGATTTATTCATTCTCCACAGAGTGAATTTAACACTTTAATGCTATGGAACAGGAAATATTAGACAAGATAACTTATTTATATTTGTGTTTTACGAAGAAACTCACTGTTAAAGAACAAACAGTGGTTCACATTTAAGGTGCAGCTGTGGAAAATTAGGGGATTTGGTGGGTTGAGTGAGAAAAGGTGCAGCTGGGCGAATGATTCAGCTTAGGTGATGTGAAAGTGCCCAAGGCTAAACATTTTGAACAAGAGCCCAAAGAAAGAAGGAAAGGGACAGAGTGGGTGTGAGACACGTTGAGTTTCAGTGTGTTATGTTTGTGTGGACAGAGAGTGTGCGTGCGCAGGGATGTCTCAGTCCCCCCTGAGAGAGAGAGAGAGAGAGAGAGAGAGAGAGAGAGAGAGAGAGAGAGAGAGCCTGGCTCTGTTCCCCGCCAGGGCACATTTTTCTGGGCGTACCTCTGGCTTCATGCTAGCCTGTTGACGGAGCTAAATTGATGTGATTTGATGGTGCTGCAGCACCCACACTGTCTCGGACAAACACCGCACTGGTCAGGAAAAATACACAGATACACCCTCACTTGTATGTGTCCAGATGGAAACAGAATTATAAGAAACAAAGACTAGGATGAAACTCTGGGTAACAAATATGTTGATGTCTTCATCTTCCTCCTCCTCATCACCTTCTGCTGAATAACAACGTAAAGATGGAATATCCCCTCTCAGTCACAAGCTCTTAAAAGGCACTGAGTGGTTTTTAATAAGGAGTGGAGTGGTTAGCAGTGCACACCGTGGTCTTCAATGGGATTAAGAGGCTTTGAATGGTTGAGGCCATTAAAACCTACACCAGCCACGAAGTCCTGGAGCGCCTTATGAGTATATTTATCATTAGGATTAACAAACCAAGCCTGTGAACGCTCTCACCCCAAGAGCGCAGCCACCTCTACCCTCCTACCATTATTGTGTTTGGCTGAGTGGCTGATGATAAGAGCGAGTCAGCAGCGGGAGGTAAAGCTCTGGTCCCAGTCTGCTGACCGTCCCTAGTGGACCGTTCTCAAAACGGCACCATCTGCATCCACCGGCTCATCTGCGTGCCATGTAAAAAGCTGAGGTTCCTACAGGCTAAGTACATCGTCATCTAATTCCTAAACCACAAACCGTGTACATGACGTGAAACAATAGACCCAGTAGCCACTGAACTGCTTGTGGAGGATGAAAATCTCCCTTGAGGATGACTGTGTGTGTGTGTGTGTGTGTGTGTGTGTGTGTTTGTGCGCTTTGCAGTCCGGGATTTCAGGGATTTGACCATCAGCGTGTTGAATCATCTAACCCTAACCAGTTTCCTGTTTCCTTCCTCTTCTGCCCCTCAGATCTTCCACATGACCTATGACCTAGCCAGTGCCATGGTGAGGATAGTCAACCTGATCGGCATGATGCTGCTGCTGTGTCACTGGGACGGCTGCCTGCAGTTCCTGGTGCCCATGCTGCAGGACTTCCCCGCTGACTGCTGGGTGTCCAAAAATAAGATGGTGGTAAGTGCTTCTCCTGCGCAGAGTCCTCCTGCCTGTTTGAATCAGATTATGCCCTGTCTTATCTCATCCATCAGCTTCAGTAATTACTGTACTGAAACCCCTTAGCATCCTGGGAAAGATTGCCTCCCATATCTGTCATTTTAAGCCCTAAATCAAATGTATTTATCCACTACATTTGCCCACATTTATTCAATTTGGGGATTGTTTTTATTTATTTGTAGCTCCTGACATCAGTCCTTATTGTGCAAGGAGAGAGAGAGAGAGCGGCTCTGCAGGGAACATTGATTTTCTGAGGAGGACAGACGGCCCTTATTCAATATCGGCTGAATATTGACTGTTTCCAGTGGGCACTCACGCTGTGCTTTAATTTTGCTGCATTGTTAAAACAGCTGCTGGAGCAGAGTCACCGTTAATGCCTGGCCCATAATAGACCTCTCTTTTATTTGTTTATGGAAGCGGACTGTGTCGCACCTGATGTGCGACTCTGAATCACCTGCAGCTGATGGCCTCGTGTAAACTTAGCATGTTATAAAAGATCCCAGCTCCAAAGGAGTCTTAGTGATATTCAGGTTTTGTTGTGAGGCCCTCAGTAGGAATTGATCTGACATCAGCAAAAGCTTCTGTCTCCAGTATACCATACCAATAAATCAACATATATTTAACCCTTAAGGAACACCACTGAGGCAAGTGGCTTCCTAAATGATGGCTTATCAATACACACGTCGATGTAAGCATCAATAGGGTCATGCTCGTGCACTTGTGTGGTCTGCAGCTCATTTCAGTGAAAACTGAATAGTGATAAAGGAATAAAAGCTTCCTGGATTGAATTGAATTATTGGTGACATTTTGACCCAAGAGGTTTTCCCTTGTGAACTTACTGCATTCAGCTGTTTAGTATCCTCATTATAATTACAGACATTCTCTAAAATTAAGGAAAAGAAGTAAAGAACTGTTTTTATTTATTAACAGAAAAAACATATAAAAAGCATTTCCATGCCGTGACAACAAAAACAACAAATCCAAGGAAGTCAACTCTGAGTTATACAAACCAGCTCCTAGTCAGCTGTATGTTCAGCTCTCCGTGCCAGAGCAGATGTCACATGAATAGTTACATCGCTCAAGGTATGATGTATTTGGTTCATCATGCCTCACTGCCTCCCTGACATGCTCACTTGTTATATTTAATCATAAGAAACGACAGATGTTGCAAACCACTGTCCCTTGAGACAGAAATAAAGATAAACATTCATTATCATAGTTTGCAAATGTTTACATGCAAATCATCACTGTTTTCACCGTCATCTTCCATTTTCAAATTCCGTCCTCTGCCATTAAAGATGCATTTTTACCACCAGTTCAGTATGCATAGAGCCAAGTTGCAAAGGGATTATCTTAAGTTTCATAAGGCTTAGCTGTCAGGCAACATAATGTAAACTGGGGCTCATCATTAAGGTACAGTATGCACGGATTAAGATTCGGTTTGATGTCTTTTTCTGCAGCAGTGAAAACACGGACGTGATTGCTTCACTAATCTGTTTGTTTTACTCTGCAAAAAACACTGTATTGAACCTTATTGGCGATGCACAAGTAATACCACATGGTACACAGAGCCACAACAGAGAAAGGTGGGCTTAAATAGTCCTGCTGGGCAAAATCACCCATTTGCCACCTTGTGTTTTTTTTTTTTTTTTTTAAATAAAATCTGCCATATTTTTACTTTTTTTTAATTAAATCTTGCCTTTTCTCTGTTTTTAATAACAAATCCTGCTTTTACCTTCACTTACCACTCTTTAAACCCAGGAATCCAGTCTTCCATTTCTTAAATGTTTTAATACCTCCTTCTCAGAGACTCAGCAATATGAGCTCACATGCCAAATGCGTTGTCACAAGACGATTTCATGCAGTTCTGACTAGATTATATTTAGGCATTTTCTGCTTCTCGTGGCGTTGCAGCTCAGAGCCATGTTTCCAAAACTTCCACAGAGGTTGCACTGGCTGCCTGCTCAGATTTCTGCACCCAGAAACAGCCCCTTGCATCTTGGAGTGGAAGAGCTCTCGTAATGTACTTAGTTTAAAATCCCGTGTGAGGGATGTAGCCTCTCATTAGCATCAAAATAGAGTTTGTTGTGTTTCACACAGTAAACACTGTCTAATTAATTGCATTATGTAGAAGAATGGTTCTCAATGTGACAGAATAACAAATATATCTTTCTGAATTAATTCAAGCCTCGGGGGCAGGCACCTCTCTGATGGAAAGCTTCTCATGTTCTGCTGACATTACCTGGTAGACAAAGAGTTTGTTAGTATTGACTCGGGCACGGTTCGTTTGTTCCTGATTAGAATCATTAGGAGACATTTTTTGTCTTCTTTTACAGTAGCTGTCCCATTATCTCACTGGGTCATCGCTCCTTACCTTTTCACGAGGGCACTAATAAAATTGCTATCTCTCTCAGCTTTTCCGCTGTGGAAATGAGTTTGAAAGCAATTTGGACATGTCACCCCCAGGAGAGAGTTGATATTGATTTGCCATGAACTACCACCGGGATCTAAAGGAAAAGGGGCAATTTATCTACAAATGAGAAAACTCACAGAGAAATCACATTTTTCTAAATAGCTGACCTACTTACTGTCATGCAAGCCTCCAGTGTCTCACGCTCCATCCGCCCATTCTCAGGGCTCTGTTTTAGGCTCTCGCCCAAATGTCTGCTTGCTCCAAATGTTTGCATATTGAAAAGTATGTTTTACCCTGCCAGCTGCTCTGTATTGAACTACGACAGTTTGAAGTGGACATCTGCCATTAGTTTTGTCTTAAGTAATTGGATGCGTGCGTGTATGTGTGTGAGCTGTCAGAGTGTTCATTGACCTTTAACGTGCCATCAACACCCTCATGAGAGAGAGAGTGAGAGTAAGCAAGATAGAAGGTGCTCCAATGTACTCACCCTAACTCACCCCATCTCCTCTGTTTCATCCAGAATGACACATGGGGACAGCAGTACTCCTACGCACTTTTCAAAGCTATGAGCCACATGCTGTGTATTGGGTATGGCATGTACCCCCCGGTGGGCATGACAGACGTGTGGCTGACCATCCTCAGCATGATTGTGGGCGCTACCTGCTACGCCATGTTTGTGGGCCACGCCACTGCGCTAATCCAATCTCTGGACTCCTCTCGACGGCAGTACCAAGAGAAGGTGAGTCAAGATGACGCGTTGCTGACAGCTGTGTGGTCCTGATTTATTTTGTAGACAGGACAGTGGATGCTGGCTTGTCCTCAGAGTTGCAGCAGTTTACCCAGAAATTGAATTTCTTTAATGACTGTACTTAATAAAACACACTGATGTCTAGGTATTGCAGGAACATTGTAACTGGCACCGTCACATTCCTCTAAACAAGGGATTTTTGAAGTCTGTGCCCACACAGCCCCTCTTTTCTGAATATCTGAGACTACGGCAGTCCACCTCCATGTTCCTAGTCTACTCTCAAACATACAAACATAATATGGTAAAGGTTAATATTAATAGATTTTATCACCATAATAATATTATTATTATTATGTGTCTTCATTTTGGGGAAATCGTAGTAAAGATTTTGGAACTGCAGTTCCCATGATGCATTTAGGGGTTATAAAGCAAAAGAACAATGCACAACTTGAGATTTATGGGCTTTTGGCTTATGTTTGTTCATATTTTGGTAAATTGACACTTTTAAATTATCTAAATGAACCGTTGTGTGTGATTTTTAAACTTTTTTTTACATATTGTTCGTATAAACCTCGGTTTTTAATGAGCTAGAAAAGGAGCCTTGTTTTCAGGTGTGCATTTTTCAGCTAACTCAAAGAGGTTTTTAAATGGTTCATGTAGTGTCTGAAGAGAAAGGGAAAGGGAAAGAATGAAATACCAAATACCGAAAGAAACTATTACTAAATATTAGGATGCATTAAGGTAAGTGTCAACATCTTCTCAGTTCCTGCAAGATGACTTTTTAAAATCTTTTGCTGGGTGGGTTTTTGCCTTGGAACCATCCATATAGAGACAAGAACCCCAGCCTCCCCAGTACGGTGAAAGGAAAGCCCTGACAGCTGGCTGTGAAGGCCTAGTCATGTTCCACAGTGCCATGCCCTCTGTGGGCCCAGCGTGGGCGATAATGAGCTGAGCTGCGAGGCTGCCACATTGCCCACCGTCTGCGGTGAGGAGTAGACGTTAGAGGATGACCTCTGGGGAATGGAGGCAGAGGCTCAAGAGACCCCACCCGAATGAAAGGGGGAGAGTGGGAGTGAGAGAGGGTGGAAAGAAAGGCCCAGGCAGACAGGCAGAGAAAAAGATTAGCTGACGTAATGGGTGCAGTGGAAAAATTAACACCTCACAGATCTAGGGCTGAGTAACAAAGAGACTACTTTTCCACACAATTCTCACCAGCTAAAAAGTACAAAAAGTACGACATGCAAGTGGGTACATGACTAATGCCGCTGATCTGAGTAGCTGTTTAATGAAAGGGGAGCAAACCAGCTCCCTGCTCAGCACTCTCCACTCGTCTGCTGCTCGGTTTTAGCGATGCCTTGCTGCCAAGTAGACTGAACAGCTGGCCTGTCTCAGCACCAGTCAGCATGTGCTACCGAAGCCATTTGCTGCCGTTTCTGGGATCACCCCCTAAGGCACCTCAAGAATCCCCCAGCAAGCTAAAAAGGCTCCCCTGTGCTTCCACAGCTTCCCACGGTGCCTGCCTGCAGAAAGGTTATTACTGCAGACTGCAATTAATTTTAAAGAGTGCGGATTCTCTCATTTATCTTTCCACATGCCTCAGTGATAAGGCACTCCCTGGTTGCACTGTCACTACGTGCTCATCTGGCTGTGGGAGCCAGATAGTAGTCATTTCTACAACACTGTACTACACTCAGTGACTCCTCCTTTCTGCTTATCAGGGTTATTTCCTTCAAAGACATAAACCTTTTTGTCATTCGCCCCTTGCAACAGTCGTGTGACAATGGGATCGGCTTCCTGGAGATTTCACTTTCCACGTTGGACTAATACCATAATCCACGCACTCAAGAAGTGGACAATCCACTGGTCAATCCCTTGAGTTTTAACAGGACAGGTGGCTGTTTTCAGATGGCCATTGGGCTGTCATGACAGTGACAGCTGTTCCTGTCTGCTGGGGCTCAGCCTGGGGAGAAATCCGCTAACCGAGACACCCCCAACACAGCAGCCAGTGTCCAACCTGCCGTCATGCACGTAGTTATTATAAACACCTGTTGTCAGAGAGCGTTTCTATGCTGTTTTATTAGTTAACGCAAGCTGCCGTGGCTCTGTGTAAAGTCTGAAAGCAATGAGGTCAATATGTGATGAAAGGTAGTTTTTCCTTCACAAGTGGGCTTACTGTTAAACAGCCTTAATAAGCCATGAACAATGTGAGGTGTGGTGATAGGACAGAAGTTAGAAAAATATGTAATGCAAACAGTGAGACCGATCCGCAGCAGCATATAAGAGATTCTTGATTCTCTAACCCAAAGAGGAATATGGCACACGCACAGCTGTGACGTTAATCACATATGGTGTGTACCGAGGGTTTAAGCTCATTTCCTCATTTCACTGAGACATTTTCTGCTGGTGAAAGTTAGAGGAGTGCATATGGTGCATGATAAGAAATGTAATTAGCGCAATAATCATTGTTTAGTTATCGTCACTGACTGCTTTCAAGTACTATGTTCTTGGGGCAGTCCATTAAACATGTTGTGGATTTCTTTTGAATTATGTCCCAGCTTGAGTACTGGTGCGATCTGCAGATAACGTTCAGTTAATTATATAATATAAAGACATAAAAGACAAGTGCATAAAGTAAACATTTGGAGTTAGATTTTAACTGCAAGTGCTTACAGTGAACTTCTTTCATGTGGCGGTGTAAGTACCCATACGGCTCATGCTAGCGGGGAGATATTTGATTCCTCCATGTTGCCCTTCAAGGTAATAAAACATCTCATAACGTCTCTAATGTCTAACAGTAGCTTTGCTTCTGATACCATGTACTGCTGGGTTCTTTCAATAACTCATATAGATAAGTGCCTTTTATTGAACAACGCGCCACAGCATTTAGCCCACGTCCTGTGTGCACTCTGAACTCAGATGTATGCTGATGTCGGAAGGATGTAGGTTACACCATGTTATTGATCGACAGGCTGAACCGAGCAGAACAGACCTGAACTGAACAGAACTGAAAGTGAACAGGAGTGAAGGATCATTGTGGTTAAAGAAACGTTGTGACGGTATGGAAAAGGCACACACTGGTTAAACATGAATGGTGCATCAAGGCTCTCTGCATCAAAAATATATATAAAGTCCACTGATTTGAAAACATCAGAAACACTGTTCAAAGAGAAAAGGTCACTCTTTACATATATATTTGCATATTATGTGGTGGATACTTTAAATAATAGTACATGTGTTAATATTAATCTGTGCTCTTCTGCCAGGGCACTTTTATCAGAGTTATTGAACTCACTAACTCAGTCTCAGAGTGGGTACTCAAAGTACAAGGACACTGAGAAGCTATATTTCTCATCAAAACCAATATCTATTTGTAACACATTATATGAAACAAGATAAAATAAAGTGGCTGTTTGCCTTTTTAGTGTGTCATGAAAATTAAATGGGAAGGAACAACAAGTTTGTCTTTCAGCTCTTATAAATATGTTTGCCCACAGCTCAGCCATAAAATGTATTTTTCATCTCTACTGTCTCACTGCCTTTGTTGGTTTCTTAACAACATCACAGTGTTCAGAGACACTCTTTTAATACTTTATTTGGCGGGCTGACTCAACACATGCATAGCTGATGTTGCAGATTACAGGCTGTGAAATATGAGGAATTAGACATTTTGACTCATTAGCAAATGCTGGAAATGCCACCGGTCTCTTTTCTCTTGGCTGTCGGTAAGCTGAAATGGATCTCTGTGGTTTGCAGTTTAGAGTTTTTGTGTTCGGAAGCCAAATATGCCCATGTTGATATTCCAAAGATGCTGTCAGCAAGACTACAAAACTGCAGCATTTGCATACGCCACCAGTTTGTGAAGGAGCTCGAATTGTGACTGAGGTGTAGATGGTGTACAGCCCCATAAGGGACTGATAGGCTGACTGTTCTGGAAGTCATGCTTATTACACAGTAACTACAAAATTCAAATCTGGTTGAACATTAGCTAGCATGGGGCTGCATCACACTTGTGTTGTGCATGGCGTTTGACCAGCTGCACTGTTACACAGCTAGGTAAACACACCTTTTATCGTTACTGTGGGGCAAAAATAGATACTGATTCCTATTTAGTTACACAAACTCTGTTTTCATCTGCTGTGAATGAGCTGTAAAAAGTCAAAAGTCAATGAGAAGCCATCTGTCCAGTTGGCATGCAGAGGTGACGTCCAGGTCACAGTTAAATTTAGATCGGAAACAAACCAGTGAAACCCCCCTGGGTGACTACGGTGAAGAAAATCAGCCTATGAAAGAATCTTAGAAGTGTATAGAAGAGAAATGGGGAGGGGGGGGTGGAAAAAGCTGTGCCGTCAAAGATGGTGAAAATTATCATCAGAAAGCCCGAGTATAATCTTTTCTGAATAGAATTCTATTACAATGTGGCATCATGTGATAAATGCCTGGGCTGTCAGAAGCTAGCAAGAAGACTTAAATGAGCTCTTAAATAGGAATCAGGCAGCCTGTTAACTGTTACACAAAGTAGAGAGCTCAACAATCGCCCTAAATACTCGGGGTTAAAACACGGCTCCCACTGAGATGAAAAATAGCTTTATTAGATTCATTTTCACTCTGCTAAAAATATATGCCTGATGCCAGTCTTTTTGCTGTGTGTAAACAAAGCCTGTGGCTGCAGAGTAATAAAACGTGTGCATTCTCTGCCTCTTTGCGACTCAATTTGTTGCAGATGTATCTGACTGCATGGATTAGGTTAGGTCCATATCAGAGCTGAATGGGAAGGAGACGAAAAAGGTTGAGGCTGGACATGGTGTAAGCTTTTTACTAAGCGCTACCTTTTCTTCTCAGAGATTCCTGTTGTGCACGAGTTGCAGAGTGTTAGTAACATGGGATATGGGATGGGACATCGGATATTGGTTACATTTTCAAGTAGTGATACGTGCTGCGATCTCTTCATTTGCACTGTAATCTTAGCTGGAAGAGTGTAGTTTAATTGTACCAAATAGTACTCTTATAAGCAAAGGGTTTCTAGTTTTGTAAATTCAATTCAATTCGTTCCACTCAAGAGCTCATTTGTTAAACCATTAAATGAGAAAATTGTCCAAAAATGATTTTTTTCACAATTGCCTGGTTTGTCAAAATAACACCCCTAACACAAAGAAATTCCATTTACAGTGATAATAAATTGAGAAAAGTGAAAAATCCACTGCAACTTATTGGCCATTTGTACCTGTAATTAACTATCTTTTTTAATTTTTAATAAGTTTTAACCTAAATTTGATATGCTATAACGGTCTTCACCTGTGAAATGACCCTGTAGCAATAATACTGTAATTATAGCATTTCACTGTTGGCCAAATCAAATCATAGTAGACTCCTGTAGTATTATTCAGTAATCTGTTTGGGTCTCTCCTCACCACTTTGAACCCCCATATTACCCAGAGAGCAGGTCTGCTATATGCCACAGTCTAAAGCATTGTGAGGTAGAATGGGTTAAGCATCTGCCAGATTCCCTGAAGCATTCCTCCCTCTTGTCTCAGGCACGTTGAGAGCGATTATCACACAAAGAGAATTACATCTCCCCCAGATTGGGGGCACAAGATGGCTGCACATGTGACTGTGCATACAGGGTATGCCTGCCACTCCAGCTCTCTGTAAGCCGCTGCTTATCTGCCACTATGGCCCTCTGCAGTGGAAATGCATACAGCGCAGAGAGAAGGGGATGGGGAAGCCAAACAAAAGAGATAATCTCATTCATTTGAAGGTAACTTGTGATCCATGTTGTCTTACTTACTTTATAGAAGCTCTCTTATCCTTTTGAGAATTTCTCCTCTCAGGTTTTTCACATTATATTCCTAATGCAATTCAGTTTGGGATAACTGAGTGATGTTCTGTTTGTTGTTGGTAGATGAAATCAGGGATACCCATGGGGGGACGTGTATACGAGCAGCGTGTTGTGGCATGCCAGTCCCAAATGGCTTTAGAAGGAAATGGCAATGGGGTGCTACAGCCCCTCCTCTCTAAATCTCTAATTAACACTTGGCAATTAAACATGGCTCTTTGGGGAATAGTTAATAAGAGGCCCAAAGCTGATTATTTGAGGGTGAAGAGGCTCTAGAGATCTTTTGTTCCCGCACTTCAATCCCCCAATCAAGACCTTTGGAAATACAGTAAATAGTCATCAGAGGGAGACTATATTTGCACTTACAGAGTTGTGACTTTCTTTCCAAAAGGGAAAGAAATGGATTAATGCTGTCAGGGACCTAGTAAAACATGCAGTTTTAGTGTTTTTTTATATTTAGCCTAAAGATTTTGTTGTCTCAGCGTTGATTGATTTGAAAGCCTCAAAAAAACCCTAGTATTGAAAAGATGTAGGTTTCATCCAACAATAGCAATAACTTTGTAGTGCCTTGTAAGGGTTAAGTCATGATTTCCCCATACAATCAACCCAAGGACACAGCTGTCAACAAGTTGAGGAGCTTAAGTCTGATTCTGCCTTACAGTAAAAGCTGTTCTCATTAGTTGAGACCTGACTGATGGCATTAATCTAAAAACCCTGTTACATTCCCTTTTCCTCTCTGTCTGCCACACAACTCTCACTGCTGAGTCAAGGAGTGTTGACATGCCCCAGAGGTGCTCCAAGCATGGAGAGGATATTTCATTTGGGGAAAAAAAAAAAAAAAATCACTCTTTGAGTGTAAAACCAAAACCAAATCAAAAGTGCAACCATTGTCAGTATACTTAATATTTATAGCAAATGCATGTTTTCTGCAGAATTTTCTGTGTCCGTGTCGAGATCATCGTTCCTACAGATGTACGGCATTTTATTAATCAGTAATATAGTGTTATTTAAGAAGGGAATTTATTTGCTTATGTAGGCAAGGATGCATCATAGTGACCACCTTTTTCTCTAACTGTGGTCTAATTATATCACTTAATGATCAATAAATGATTCATACCAACTAAAAAAAATGAGCTTGCAGCTTTGATTAGCCTCCAGATAGATTGCTGATGTTAAGTTATGGTCAAAGTCATCAGGCTTCATCCAACTTTGTTGCGGTTTCACACAACTAGGGCATAAAATTGCTGCTTTCCACAGTTAATAAGACATATCTATGGTAAGCAGCATTATTAGCTTACCTTACCTTATGAGACCACAATAGCAAAATACCTGCTGTGGTAGATAAACACCTGCCCATGAGTGCTTCTGCCAAACTCAGTGGCATTAAGACCATGTCACAAAAGACTGAGCTGTCCTCCAACACAAACAGCACAAACCAAGCAGGAGGTGAATTCTCTGTAAGGTGGTTTGCTAATTTCTCTGTTGCCCATTTTTCATGCTTACACATTTGGGTGCAGATATTTAAGACTTGAGTTAGCCTTATTATATGACCCAGATCTTTTGACAATGCTACATAAGGTTATGGGAGAGGAGACAGAGAACCATGGAGAAAAATAAATGTTTAGAAAGTATAATTAAGTGGCTGACATTTCATTTGGGAAATGAATAATTCATATTTTATTTGGTAAAAAAAAAAAATTTGCATCTGCTTGGAGAGCAGCATGAGAGAGAAGGGAATTGGGCTAA
Source organism: Datnioides undecimradiatus (assembly GCA_008933995.1). Classification (NCBI taxonomy): domain Eukaryota; kingdom Metazoa; phylum Chordata; class Actinopteri; order Lobotiformes; family Datnioididae; genus Datnioides; species Datnioides undecimradiatus. The sequence goes on from WARS01000060.1 coordinate 1,997,785, forward strand.
AAATTAAAAGCATGATAAAAGAGTAGGGGGACGGAAGAAAAAAGAAAAGTATGAATGGGAAACAGACCAAAGAATGGCCATGAGGGGAGAGATCAAAACGGAGAAAGAGAGGGAAAGGATCTGTGAAATGAAATATCATGAAGATGCAGTTCTGTATAGCTCAGTGGGCAGACTAAGCTATGACTGTAATATTGCCAAAGCTGGAAGCTAATAGGCTCACCCCCACACACACTCATAGACCACTCTACTGTAATGCACTTAAAAGATAGTAAGTCACTTACAGTACAGATATAGGCTGTACAGATGCAGGCTTTACTCTTGACAGGTTTCAAATCAGTACGTTCTTGGTTAGCTGAGACATTTCATGTGCTGATCTGCTCACATAAGCAGTCCTGCAACAGAAGATATAAATAGTACAAAATTCAAAATTGCCAAAAATGTATTATCTACAGCCAAACATTAAATTGTTTGACCACCAAAAATGGCTAAAAGCGTTGTCAAACTTTGATTTGGTGTTAGTTTCGAGTTAGAGGAGCCATCCCTCATCTGTCTGTTAAATACAAAGCCAGGAGCCAGTTAGCAAAGCAAAAGCAAACAAACAGCTAGCCTGCCTCCGTCCAAAGGTAACAAAATCCGCCTACTGGCACCTCCAGAGCTCATCAGTTAACACGTTATATCTTGTTTGCTTATTCAGTTCACAAACCAAAGTGTAAAAAAAACAACATGGTTATGTAACAATTCCTTGGCTGGACGCAGAAACATCCTGGAGTCTTATCATCATCGTGAGGATGCCAGACTTTGGCAAGCTGAGCCTCTGTTGCTTGAGCTTTTGTGGCGTTGGTAGGCTGATTTCTTGACCGTCTGACATAATCAAACTAGCCGTTTCTCCATTAGTTAAACTAAGCTAAACTAAGTTAAAGGGCTGCTTTTGGTAACTGTACAAAAGCAGTATTCATCTTTTTATCCATGAAGTTTTGCGTATTTTCCAAAATGTCAAATACAGGACAAAGAAGGAATCGATGGTATGGTTCTCATCAGCTACTCTTAAATTTTGAGCTGCCACTCTGCAGCCTGAACCTCCCTGGTTTTCCGAGCAGCGTGAGAGGGGCTGATGGTGGAATGATTACCTCCTTAATGCTGCCTATGATTTGATTTGGCCAAGTAGAGCAGGAGAGCAGGGATCTTCCTGGTGGCAGTGTGATGGCGGCTATACAGCAATAAGATAATTTCCTGTCACAGGGGGTCTTATCAACCCATCACAGCACCACAAGAGCACCACCCCCCATAGTCAGTGTCTTTACATCCCTGTTAGCTCCTCCTCGGAGACCCAGCAGTGATTAGTAAATATGAAATGCCTTTGAGTGAGACACTGAGCTACTGTGTGAAGTGCAGTTGTACTCATCACAATATAAAAGCAATGGGATATTATCTCGCGTTTGTTCACTTGACTAATGCCCTTTCATGCTGGGTGAATCAAATTGTAACATGCTGCAAAGCTGAGGATAAATGGCTGCATTACATGTTGACAGTGTGTTTTTTCCTCGTTTTTTTATGAATGTTTAAAAAAAAAAAAGGTTGGGAGACATTCTGAAGGAGATGATAATCCACGCCTTTGAAACAGAGCTCCATGCTGTGGCATGTCTAATGCAGAAGACATAAAGACATTAGACAAGATGCAGAATGTGGGTTACACCTGTCATCTTCACCCTGGCATCATACGAAGACAAGCCATCTTTTCGCTGCAATACTCGGCAGCCAATGGGACTACAGCTGGAGATGTCTGTGATTGTTTTCCAGAGCTTTCTGTCTCTTCGAGTACATGAGCAAAAGTTGCTCTCTCTCTCTCTCTCTCTCTGCGAGGCTTCTATTTCATCATCAGATCAGTAAATGCTCGATTTTATGCCAAAGGGATTGTGGGGATAAAGTCTCAAACCCTCACCCCATGACAGAGCTCATCCATCTCCCCACAAATGCACTGAGACCGGATATCTTTAAAGCTTCTTTTCACATCTTATTCCTGCTTGTGCAAGCATTTAATTTTCCTAGTCACTTCACACATATACATGTCTAATATTTCAACTGACACTTTTCTGAAGTGTAATCGTATTTTAAGTGCATCAGATGAGCTCTTAATATTGGACATACAGTATAGTAGGGCAACTAATCTACCTTATCTGCTGCGTATCTCGTTTTAGGCAGTGCGTGCAACAAAATGCATCCTCGTACTTGCGGATATATGTTTACATCACAGCGTTCATGATTGGAACAACAATGCTCGAAAATCATGACAGTCAAGGAAGCTGTATCATCGATATGCACAGCCTCACTCCAGACTGTTTTCTTTGTCTGTGAGGGACTCGAAAGGCTCTGGTCAAACACAGACTGAAATCCATCTAAATTTGGCAAAGGGAGGCGCACAGGAGACAGATGACAAGTTTGCAGAACTGAGTAATGTAGAGGGTGCTAGAGGGGGGTGCAGAGGAGGAGGACTGCAACCAGGGTATCATAGGGTCAGCGCTTGGGAAGAAGATGTTACCTGCGGTAAAGCGTTGCCATCTGATCAGAATTATTCAAGTGGTTGTATTGTAGTCGAGTCTGCCTATGTGTTTCACAGTGCCAAACCCTAGTATGTGTTTCTTTCCAACTCTACACACATCTTCTGATTTTCAGGAAGCTTGACAGCTTCTCTGCTCTCACAAAAAACAATCTGACTTGCATGAGACAGCTGTCCTTATTTACTGTGCTATATTTCCAAAAGATTGGCCTTTTGATGATCTCCTCCAAGATTAGTGGTGACTGGGGTATTAGAGCCAGATAACAAAGAGGGAGACATCTGAGGTCAGCCATGTCATTGAGTGGCGAGGCTGTTTGCAGCGTAGAAATGGTGATCAAAGAGCACCTCCAACGTCGCCCTGTGAATGGTTAATTTCTTTTTTCTTCTTCTTCTTCTTTATTTTTTTCCCTCATTGAGGGTCAAGGATTTTACCTGTTATTATCCCCAAGGTGTTCTCAGTGGGCTTTGATCTGCATCTCTGCTATCTATACTGTCGAATCAATGAGAGGCCGCTGTTGCTTTTTAACAAACAACATAAAGACCAGAAAATACAGACCCCACAGTCTAAAACATACATAAACATACACTGTTTTAATGAGTGGATTTGAGGAGACGCCGGGTTTTGTGTTTTACTAGATGTAACACTGCACACACATGCACAGCATAGATGAACATCAGGTGCAGGGCGCATCAGAGGGATCGTAGCTCAGTTATCATACAGATATATGCACAAACGCACACACACAAACATGTAATTACACACATATACTTGTGAGTACATGGATCACACACACACACCATCAGTATGTCTCTAGTGCCACGGCCTGCTGTACCTTTTTTTCCTTTCATGTGTGTGTTTACCTTGTTTTCTCTGCTGTTCTTTCCTCACCTGTCCCTGGTTTGAATGCATGATTTGAATTTGTAATCACATCACACCTTTCCTTGAACACTCTCATATCGCCACATTCCTTCTTTCTTCACACTAAATTTAAGACGGCACTGTATCAGGTAGCCAGCTATGTGATTTATGTATGTGTGGATACCCTATGTGGATGTAAATTATTGAGGGCAACAATACGAACAAGTGTTAATATAGTGCCAGGTCCTCTGATAATGTGAAAATACTTGGTGTACCAGTTGTTGCTAAATGTAATTTAATAAAGAGACACACAGTCCAAGTGGATACGAAGTGACACATTTACTTTTCTCTGAGAATGTTTCAGTGGCAGACCAGAGCCAGTTTAGCCATAATGGTGAATCCTTTACAAGCTCCAGTGAGCTGTCAGCATGACTAAACACTTCTTCACGATGATCACACCTCTCTCCGTTCTCAGATACCTTTGGAGAAACTGCACCATTGTTGAAAAAAATATATTTAATGTGCTGGCAGCGAATCTGGTTAGTCCATTATGTCGGATTTCTTTCTGTCTTTTGAGAGAGACAGACAAGATCGAGGTGCAGAAAAGTGCCACCGTGGCCTGGATGTATCTGTCATTTCCTTGCGTTTCTGACCTCGGTGCCAGCTGTTCCCTGTGGCTGTGTACAGCACTATGGCCTTTGAGTAACCTGATTGTTGTGTGTCTCTGTGTCCCCGCAGTACAAACAGGTGGAGCAGTACATGTCCTTCCACAAGCTGCCAGCAGATATGAGGCAGAGAATCCACGACTACTACGAGCACCGTTACCAGGGCAAGATGTTCGACGAGGAGAGCATCCTGGGAGAGCTGAACGAGCCGCTTCGAGAGGTGGGATGAGTGTTCCTGTCTGCGTTTGAATCTCCTGCACACGTGGTTGCATTCAAAAGCTTGTGTACTGTCTGACATTTCCCTCAGTTCAGTTTTTTTTTTTATTTTTCTTGAGGCCAAAATCCAAACGAGTAAAACTGAGAGGAGCTCAGAAAAAGGCAAAACAAATGTCTGTGAAACTGACATTTTTCTTGTTGTTACTCCAAAATCTCTCTTGTCTTAAAATGTGACAGGTCAGTGCATTTTGCAAAGCACCGGCTCTTTTCTGCTGCTCTTGCTAACTGCTGTCTCTGTGTGCAGGAAATCATCAACTTTAACTGTCGAAAGCTGGTGGCGTCCATGCCACTGTTTGCCAACGCTGACCCCAACTTTGTCACCTCCATGCTCACCAAACTGAAGTTTGAGGTGTTCCAGCCCGGGGATTATATCATCAGGGAGGGCACCATCGGCAAAAAAATGTACTTCATACAGCATGGGGTTGTCAGTGTACTAACCAAAGGCAATAAAGAGACCAAGCTTTCAGATGGCTCCTACTTCGGAGGTAAGACGAGCTGGTGCTGCGCCAAAATCATAAACTCAAAGGTCACGTACACACGCATCTTTCTGTGGAGCTTAAATCAGTCTGTTTTAATATTAATAATGCTGTCCTTTAGCACCTTAAGAGGCTGGCTTGGGTTTAAATTTTGATTTTGTGAGGCAACAGCATTTGGATAATGCTATTCTGGCTCTGGTATTAGCTCGTCGCGAGCATTAAGTGGTATGTTGTGCAGAGCTCGTCACCTCACTTAAAATTCTGCTTCATGGTTTATGCAGGACTTTTCCCTGAATTCACATCATGAGCTGTCTCTTAAATGTAGGGCAAACCCAAATTAAGAAAACAGCACTTGCTGCAGCGCAAATTAAGAAATATGCATTCAAAGGTCAAAGGGGTCAGAAAGCTGTGAAATTGCATACTATATGAATGCTTAAGAGTTGCGCGATAACCCAGAGTTTTTATGAACTTAACTCATGTTATGTTCTTAATCAGGGTCAGATAATGCGTAGCCCTCTCATGGTCCCACAGAGCCTATGACACATGTAGGAGACAATGCTGCCATACTGCCCTCACCAAATACCAATTAATTTGCCCAGTGACAGCGTATCATTTAGACTACACTGTTAAGTAATGAGAAATGGTGGCAAAGCGTTTAACAGCACATGACCTGCCTGTGGAAGTTTAATTACGCCTTGCCTGCTCAAGTCCATCTCCATGCCCTCTCTCCGGGGGGCTCCAGAGAAATAATGAAAAGATGGCAGGCAATCTATCTCTACACATGCCAAAACTAATCAACATTTTAGACAACATGGCCCCGGCTCTCTCGAGGGCCATGTTGTCTCAAATGTTGTCCAAAATGTCCCTGCCTCAGTCCCTCCTCAGCAAGACAGAATTCAGACTCAAAGAGAGGCTCAGCGAGCATATAGGGTTGTTTCTAGCACATGCATCGTGGTAATGGCATAGTTTGTGACATTCTGCCACTCACAGACTCTGAACTGAGTGTGCTCTTGACAACAATGTCATCTAAATGCAGTAGAGGGAATGCATCTACACTTGACTTTTTTCCTTGAGTAAACATGAGTAGTGAAACCCACAAATGTGCAAATGCGCTGGTTGTGGAATAGAAACTGGCTTGCTCGCTTTAATCTTAAGCCTTGGATCTGTAATTATTTTCCCCCGTTTGCGCATTATAGGCACAAGGCTTTTGACTCCATTATCCCGTGACTATTCCTGGCAGGGCCACTCCTCTCAGGGGGGAGGGGGGGGCTAGCGAGGTAAGCCTAGAGCCACTGGGAGTTTGTTACCAAACACGAGTTAGTCATTCATGAAATTAATTGGTGCAGGATCAGCACAGAGAATATGTGGCACATGCAGATCTCAGTGTGGCTGTCACTATCAGCTAGCAGGAAGTCAAAAGCATTGAGTGTTTTTGTTTTTTTTAATGATATGTGCAGAACACAGAGACCTGCTGGGTTTAGATTCTCTATCGTGGGTGTTTGGCCACATGAACTTGGCGCAGCGGCCTTCCAGTCGTTGAAGAGCTTTCTTTTTTGTCAAACACACTCAGTGTCGGCAGGCTCCAGTTTACAGCACAGCAAATGGCATGCGTATATGGTCATCACCATCTCGGCAAACTCATGTACCGTAACTCTTTCATTCACAGACGACCTGAATTATTTACACAATTATATACTCAGCAGTCTGCTCCAGTTTGTTAGCTGTTGGATTAGCTCGAGCCGGAGAGCCTAGAGTCTAAAGTGGACACGACATGTCCTGGATGGGAGCGTCGGCTGGGCACACAGCGATCCAGTGGAGAGGGGAAATGTAATGTGACTGCAGTACTAACGCCAAGGGACACATGGATCGCTGCCAAGCCCGCTCTCTGGATGCTGCTCTGGGCTCAGAAAGAAAACATGCACCCTCCACCCCCGCCTGCACTTCCCTCTTTCTCTCCTTATAGTTCAGTATTGAAACACTTATCTGAACAGCATCTCCGCTGCCCTCTCAGTGCCCAGACAGAGCAGGTTATTGTGTTGTTATAGTTCATCCTTTGTTGCCTGCAGTAATTGATGTGTTGGCAGTGCAGACTGTGCCTCTCTCTTGGTTGGAGTAGAGCTCAATGACCTTGTGGCAGCCCCACATGCCAGTCAGAGGTGCTCATCAAAAGCTGCCTTTGATTGCACCCCTAAGATGGCTTACTTTGCCTTTGAGTGAGTGGCCTGTAGCAGCTCTGTGAGTGGGGGTGAAAAAATACTGTGAGATGGAGTGAGAGAGTAAGGGTGTGGAGGAGGGGAGTAAGTTGACTGCACATTTTGCAATCTCCCGTGTCATCTTTTTGGGTTTACTCAGTCTCTGACTGGTTTGCTGTGAATAGTGTTTCTTAATCCGTAGTCCTGTGAAGTCCTGGGTTCGGGAACTAATACCCCTCCCATCTCCCCTCTCTTTCACTTTTTGCCTTTTTTGCTTCTCTGAGCTCAGACTGGCTGTGCTATAGAGCTGCCAAAGGGCCACCATGACTGGCTGGCAGCTGCAAAGACCCAGGTAATCCTCCCAGTCCTTAACCCAGTCAACACCCCTGCACCTCCTACTCTGGAGCAGCAGCAGCTGAAGACAGAGGTGCTGCAGTAGTTGACTGTGTGACAGAATGGGGGATATGAAGATATATAGAGTAGTCTTATATAATATGACAAGGTGGATAGAACACTAAGGTTCACTTAGGGTTCAACACTGTCAATTTTGGGGATCATAGGGAATTTGATGTGATGCCACATAACATAACAACATTACATATATACATACAAGTTGCCGTCATAATGTTTAGAACTGTGTCTATAAAAAGCAGGAACCGTACCTGATTTACATTTGTCCTCCATCCCCTTCGAAATAAGCCCCTTGTGCAGCAGTGCACCATTCCCAGGGCTCTTGCCATGCTTTCAACGCTTCTCGGAAATCTCGTTTTGTAAGTGTGTCAAACACCATCTGCGACTGATGCTGGATCCCCTCCACTGTGTCAAAATGCAAACTCGAATGCCATTTTGGAAAAGAGAAAGAAGTCACAAACAGCCAAATCTGGCTATCAAGTGACTTGTGACTTGATTGTGCTGTTGCAGGCAAAAAAAACAAAACAAAACCTGCACATACTCACTTCACCGTGAGCCGTTGTTGTGCGTCAGAATTGTCTGACTCACTAACTGTTCAATTTTCTGGACATTTTCCAGGGTTTTGCTTGTGGAAGTTCGCCCAGACCTCATGTTCTTCCCCGGTGACATTCTGCCCCTCTTGAAACACGAATGCCAGTCAGAACACCTCCCCCAGCTCATTGCTTCATTGCCGCTGTAGGCATACTGAAGCATTTCAAGTGTCTCCATTGCTGATTTCCTGAATTTGGAACAGAATACGATTTTTGGACTTTGCTCACGTTTGAGGACCATGGTGACGCACGTCTGCCATCAGTCACATAAAGGCACGTAACTCAGGTCTAGCTGGTGATTGCACGACGTAACTCGGTGTGATGACTCATAAAACTTATTGCAAGCAGCTGTTGTGTGCTCATTAATGTATTATTCTTCCTTCAGGAGAAGCAGACACAGACACAGTATGAATGGTATTTTTGGATAGGATTCGTTATAAACTGATAATATGCTGCAGAATGATGACATGAGAGGATTGCAATTTCTGAGGATTTTCGTCACCCAGTCGTCAACGCTGTCCTATCGGACCACTATGAATCTGTTACACAACGTCAAAGATATCACACATGTAATTCTAATTTCGGAGAGAGATGTTATTATTGGTATATGTTTTACTTTTGTAAACTAAAAACTTTTCATCTTAAGTTTAATATTCAATCATAAATCAAACATTTGTCAAATCAACAAACGAAATCAACACCTTTCAAAAATATCTCTTGGCACAAGTAAGAGTGTACAGCCGTGCTAGTGGCTCTGTGAGGCGGCGCTTATGTACAGTGGTGGTTTGGGAAAAACACCGAGCATGCTGTCAAGCCTACAAAGTATACTGCTTACATGCTGGCATGCAGGCATAATATTTGCCATTTTAGTTTTGTGTGTTAGCATTCTGACGTTTGATAACTAAAGTGGATCTGCGCTCGCTAATGAAATAGGTTTCTGCTACTAAAACACCCCCAAGAACTCTCCCGAACTGTTTTATGAGAGTGTGTAGACTTTTATACCCACTGTAGCTCTAAGCACACAATAATGCAATGACATTATTTTTGCAGCTATTGATATACAGATTGTTTATACTATGAAAAGTTGAATTGTTGAGCTGCATTTGTACATGTAACATCTTCTGGTCCCTGAATGTTGGTACATTGTGTCTTTTGTCCCTCACCAACATAACCAGCCTCAGTACAGGGGGTGAAAAAGAGCCAATAAGATGTGACGGGACCCCAGCGTCAGCCACGGCGCTGAAAAACACCAGATATCCCCTACCTGTCTGTGCATGCTAGCCAAACGGAAGGTGTTTGCGCAGCTATGCTAATGCTGTGAGGGAGTGAGCATGGCATGTCACGGGGAATCAGGCAGCCTACTGTGGATGTTTCAAAGGTTAGAGAATGTCCGCTCCGTGGGCTGGGGGCAATGTCGGGGAGGGAGATGGGAGCTGACAGCAGGACTCAGAGTCCAGGTGAGCTTTGCCAGACCAGGCTGCAGGACACAGATACTTTATCACAGACCAAGCAGTCCTGCTCATACTCATTAATTCACATCTATGCACACTTGTAGGCAGAGAGGAAGGCAGGTACACACATAGTATCACATGCAAATGTATTTACTTATTTAAAAACAAATTCAAAGGCCAGAATTTGCATTCACTCAAATTCATGCACATCAGTTTGCAGTTACAGCCATTGGTATAATTCAGTATATTTGTATGTGTTATCAACTGTATCTACTTTCTCTTACATTTATGATCTGAAAAGACAGATATTAAAGAGTTTTAATGAGATATACTCACAGCACTGATGTGTTTCACACACCATCTCACTTATCTTTATGATGCTCAGATTCACTGTACATATATTCTATTCAGTGTGATCGCTGGGGTTGGGAACCAAGTTATGAATTGATATTTTCCACTGTTACAAATGTATATATCTGTTTATATCTAAATATGAATTTGATTTGTATACTAGAATATGTGTCCAACATATTCATTTCCAAAACATACTTGTGTATAGTTTTTAATGTTTTTTTCTAGTTTCAGTTTCCAGTCAGTAGTTTGTTCATTGACTAAATGAATTAATTCATGAGTTTAACACGTTGCCATCTGATGCTTTGTCTCTTTCACAGAATTATCTGTTGGGTATTCATGATGAGCTAAAACTTTTCTTGATATTCTCCGTGCACAGTGCCACAAACTCCTTTGCACTAGTCTTAGCTCATAAAGAGTTGGTTTTTTTGCTCCCAGTGCAGATGCAGCCAAGAGAAAGTCAATGAAAACTCTATTTACAACATGTAGACATGTCATACTATCCAAAAAGGTAAAGACTGTTACAAACACAAGACCTCTCTTGTTTAGTTCTTCTCCCATTCCCTCCTTCTTCTCCCACACACACTGACATCTTGCATGTCATGCAGTCTGCTCTCCACTGTCAGAGCTGGTGCAGGGACTCTGGGGAAGCATCTTCCCAGTAAGAGCCCACAACACGTGGGCTGCAGCATCCAACAAAAGAGCAGTCATGTGTGTTCTCACCAAGGTCACAGCACATGACGTCTTAGTCCTCCTTTCCCCGAGCAACATCCAATTTTAATTGGTGTCATTCAATTTTGATGAATGCATTGTCACTTAAGTGCTAAAATGAAACACGTCATGGCTCTGGCAAAGTAACATCCTTTAGTGCCGAGATGTAGTTTTCCTTGTGGAAGCAGAGGCATCTTTGTGTCTGTAGCACTTGCCTAAAACACTTTTGGGAATAATCACTGCTGGGGCAGATAAACAGAACAGCAGGAGGATGGGATAGGAAGATTTATCACATAGTCCTTTGGAGGGTATGAGACTCGTGTTTTGTATTTTTTACTTATTGACTCATCCTTTTTCTTAAATGTTGTTTTTTTAAAATGAGAAATATTGAGTACAATAACGTGTTTAATTCACAGCCAATCAGTTGTCTTGTGTCATGATGATATTATAGCTTTGCTAATTTGAGCTAACAAAGCCCACAATTTTCGGCTGATTATGAATCATCTCATTGTTAGAGAGGACCACACAGAAATGGGTAATTGTAGAAGTGGCAGTCAGTTTGAGGGGTAAACACACGCCCCTTACAGAATACAGGCTACACAAACTAAGCCTGTTCTCTGATTTCATGCAGGATTTGGGGAGAATTGTGATGAGTCACAGGAGATGTGAGTAACCAGTGGGAGTGGAACATTCATAAATAAATTCAACGTAATTCACGAACCAGCCATAAAAAGACATCTTGAGTTGGACAATTCAGTGCAGAAGTTCACGTAGCTATCAGCAGTATAACATATTGTGCGTTTTACGCTGTAGAATAAGCTGCCTGAAAGTGTTCACATTATGCAAATAAATATTCATATGAACAAAGAGAGAAAAATATAGTTGTATAGTTGTATTTCAAAAGGGAATTTTCCCAATGACTCTTTTATTTTATTTTTTTCATCATTACTCCACTTTCTAAACCTTTAGCCAATCACATGTCACAGCTACCCAGCACTGCTATCTTACCAGATGCTTGCTCCTGTTGGTTGAGGAACACCCAAGAAATAATTAATATTATTAATATTTTGCTCCTCACAATGCTGAAGGGCCATTACTGAAAAATTTGAGGGCCAAAGCCACCATCACCCCTCTTGCCAGGAGCACAATTGCCCAATCTAGACATACTTAATTACCATTAAAGCTATTAATGCTTAAATGCTTAAGAAAAGGAATTTACAGCAACAATTGGGGTTAAAAAGATAATCAACAATCCTTTCAGTGTAAAAACAATAAAAAGCTTTCAACCGGAACATGTTCAAGAATATTAACACATGTAACTGCAAACACAAGATCAAGAAATTCACATTTTAAAATGCTTTAATATTTATTTTTTTAATATTAACAGCTTTGTTTTTTTTACACATACTACTTATTTCAGAATCTCTTGTGCATCCATTTAATGTTTTTTTGCAGCTTCATATTAGAGTCATTTGAAAATAGACTGAAAATAGATGTATGTGTTTTTAGATATAAACGGAAACAACAAGAGAAATCCGAAGCAAGAGCTGAGTCAGTGGAAGATAAATAGTAGATGCAATTTATTTCCAAGAGAAAGATTTTTTTTTTTTTTTATGTTAGCCACAATTCAAGAAGCAGGTGCACAGACTTTCTGACAAACCAATTTTTGGTACACAACTAATGCAGAAAAAAAAAATCACTTTTTTTTTATCTCCAACTAGTTGGTCCACAATTTGCAGTTCATTCGCAGTACATCCACTTATAGCCAGCCATCTTATTTGGATGGCACATTAAACGTAGCTCTTAATTTCAGTTCCTGATATTCAGGACCATGTTGTGCTTCAGGGCAGCCGTCTGTATTTAGCCGCTCAGCGCTCAGAGATAATCTCTTATTGTTCAGCTTGCAGCAAGTTGCACCAGACCAAGACCATGGCATGGATTTTTTTTTTTTTTCCCCCTGCACTTGTAGTTCAGATGGCACCACTAAGTGTCTGGGCTTCACTCGCCTTCTGCAAAGACAGTTAGATGAGGCCAGAGGGCTCACTACAGCTCGCCACCTCATCTTGGCAGTATTGGCTTCATCCAGAAAGCCACGGGAAAAGAGGATTTAATACAGAGCTGCGATGCTCCTCTCCAGAGGGGATTACTGGAGCAGTGCTGCGGGAAATGGACCCCCAGCACAGCTACAGCCAGGGCTGCCCTGCTCGCAGACACTTACAGTACACACACACACAAACACAGAGAGAAGAGCATGGTATTTTTACCCTATCTTTCACATTCACACAGCTCTTCTGCTAACTTGGCCATTGTCCATTCACCCATGATCTATATCACACACACACACACACACAGACACACACACACGCAAACCACAGTAAACAGTAACACACTATGCATGAGGTTGTTGTTATGCTTCATATAGAGCACATATTCCTCATTCACTATCCTGTCAATTCATGCATTCTCCCTTTATATGTTTCGCGATGTCATTTTTCAAACCATCACACACATTCATAACCACTTTACACTCAGTGACCAGAACAATATAAAGTTTGGAGCAGTCAAATGCATTCGAATACAACTGCTTTGCAGTAATACGTCATAATGTTCACATGGATTCACTGAAGGCCACATTTATAGGTAATTTTTACTTGTATGATGTTGGTAGATGATTTTGCAGTCCTTCTGCATATGAAAAATGCTAGTCTCTACAAAAAACAAGTCTTAGTGTATATTTGTTGCGCAGGTGTTTACATTTTTCTGTGTACAGATTTTACCCACCCAGATTTGCATTATCTGTAACCTTAGATCTTTGTTTATTAGTTGCCAGATAAGTCTGAATTATAAAGAAAGTTAAGCATTTACAAACTAAGTCAGCTCTAGTTTAGCTCAAATCTATATTGCTGACCGCCTGTGGCCTGTGTGGGAGTGTATTGGTGGCAATTTTCTGGTCTTTTTCCTTGTTATGAAGTATATTTTGGACCCCTGCCAGTAGGAGGAGAGGTACAGAAGAGGGAGTGTCATTGGCAATAGAGCAGCTTACTGCAATTTTGGAGTCAGCATTGACAGCATTTTGTGCCATCACCCTGCTCGGAGTTGGTGAACTGTGCACTGCACAGCACAAGGTGCCTTCTGAAAGATCCCTCCAGAATCACCTCAGCTAGACACAGCTTACAATCATCATTGTTCACATGTACAAAGGCATAAACAACAAATGGGGCTACACACTTCTAAATTAAAGCAAGCATGGCTTTATACTGTTAAAGGGTGCTCCTGCTTCATATATGTCAGCAAATAAGCAAAACGTAAATGCATAACTCAGAAACCCCAACATTTTAAAAATGTACAATATCCAAAAGGTTAAATCAGAACAATGGAGAGAATGACTGTTATGGTAGAGAGTCAAAGTATGCATGAGATTTCTTGAGATAAGTTGGATTCTTTAAAAATTTGATTTGACGTAGGCTAAGAGGGGGAAGTAGGAAAGTGCATTATGTGGGAGAATTGAGAGCATGTGTGCGGTGGATAAGCTGGAAATGGGTTTCTGTGAAATACAGCAAACAGAGGAAGGGAGGGTAGAAGATGAGATGAAAGCTAAAAAGAAAAGACATCAGGGAATGTCTACAAACACATGGCACACTAACAAATATCAATGTTAAAGTCACCTAGCCACTGTCACAAACAAATACAAACATACTTACAGTATTTGTATACCATGTATAGATGTATACTGTACATTCATAAGTATCTTTAAATACTGTACGTTTGTATACAAAGTATATATAGAATTCATTGCCTGTATTTTCACCATAACTTACTCTCCTTTGCTGCCTTACTCTCATGAATAAAACACTGGCATGCATACACACACGGGTAGTAGATTCACATACTTTTGTGCGCACACACACACACACTCATCTTGTGCATACAGAGGTTCTCACATTGACACATCCCACTTGAAATGTGCATGCAGGCACATGTGGCATTTGCAAACAGTACAGACACATTTGCACCCACACATGCCGTGTCTCTGCCAGAGCTCTACAGCAGTGCAGCTGTTTAAATGGAGCATTATTTTCCTGAGCGGGCATGTCAGATGAGGACTGGCAGACCTCTAAGCTCTGAAAATGGTATTGAGTGCTCCACCGATGGATTAAAGAAAATTTGTAGATTTCAATGCTAAAAAAATAAAACAGAACAACTATGATAAGGTATCTGTGGGGAGACAAAAAAATAGACCTTTACATCTAAACTCTCTGAAAACTTGGATGTAAATTACACTGTTGTTTAAATCAGCATAGAAATATGCCTTACTCTCTATTATCACTTAAAGTAGAAGGGGTAACAGCAACCATCAATGGTATTTTTCTAGTAGCATTACCTTTGTGCTTCAGGGCAGCCGTCTGTATTTAGCCGCTCAGCGCTCAGAGATAATCTCTTATTGTTCAGCTTGCAGCAAGTTGCACCAGACCAAGACCATGGCATGGATTTTTTTTTTTTTCCCCCCTGCACTTGTAGTTCAGATGGCACCACTGTATGTATGGGAAATTGGGTATATTTGTGTTTGTGTAATATACAAAACATGGTAGTCAAAATACTTATTTTATATTTACATTTTTTTATAAATAAATATTTAAAATAATTAGTTTTATTAAAATAATATCTGTTGAAATCTGAATGTTTTGTATGGAAGGACATACCTTGACATTTTAGGTATTTGTAGTAATTTTTAATTATACCTTTAAATCTGAATATATTTAAGATAAACTAAACAGGAAAATGGTATCTCTTGTTTTATGTTATATTTTAAATCTAAAAAAAAAATCTATAGTAGTAACACTGTTATATATATATATATTATAAATTGGTTCTCCACTACGTTACAGTCTCTTTTCTGTTGTGTTTCTTTGCAGAAATTTGTTTGCTGACACGGGGAAGAAGGACAGCCAGTGTTCGAGCGGACACGTACTGTCGTTTGTACTCACTGTCTGTGGACAACTTCAATGAGGTGCTAGAAGAGTATCCTATGATGAGACGGGCCTTTGAGACTGTTGCCCTGGACAGGCTGGACCGTATTGGTAAGAAAGTAAAACTGACTGGGGATATCTTGAACATTCTTATTACTAGTTTTTAGTAATTATTAGCAGTAAGAAATGCATGTGTTTTTATTTTTGATCTTGTTTTACCCAGCCAGCACATCAATAGATAGACTGGGTTAGAAGAGGATCCCGGGATCTCTGTTTTACTCACTGCTTTTATATACTGATGAGTGTTCATGTACTGACACTGATTCAAAAAAAACCCCACAAATATTTCAAACCACAGCCAAAGCTCTCAGACAAGACTTTAAAGTTGTAAAAAAAAAAAAATTCTCCCTGATGCTCAATGACTGAAATTACTTTCAAAGTCATCTGCATATAAACATGCAGATAGAGCTCTGGTTTTGAAATCCCTGCGTGACTTCTCTTACGCATACAATTGATATTCTCTCCATATCCATCACTGTTCCCAGGCTCAGCCTGAGCAGATGAAAAATTCACAATGAAAGGCACGCCTGTATCATCACTCAGCCATCGCTGCATGCTCTGTTTTATCCTCAGCTATGTTTAGAATGGAAGATAGAGAAATTGCTTTAGGGGGTCTCTTTGTAGAAAATGGCTGCTTTGAAAAGATGTGGTGGGCTGATAGTGATGTCTCTGTGAGATGGTCTCCTGCGTATGTCCTTTCTCGTGGGCTTGATTCTCATGTACACCCTTCTTGCCTAATAAAGTCACTCACACTGTCATGATCCACACATTAATTACTGTCTTGATGGACTTTGTGCAATCTGATTGGAGGTGTGCAGGTGATAAAGGGTCAGGTTGTGTCGGGGTCAAGCTAGATGTAGATACAATACCTCAGTGCGACACCTCTACTAATCTGCCACTCGTCATAACAGAAAATGAAGGAATTGATCTGGACTAATTGCATTCACAATATCTTCGGATTTCACAGGCTTTTGTTAGCACCAAATTGAAAATGGGACTCGTGAATTAACCCTGTCACTGCTAGTGCGCCCATTCAACAATGACTAATGGACTTTGCGGTCAGAGCTGCACACATTACTCTAGGATGTAGGGTCAGCAGTTTGTATGCCTGTTGTAGTGACGCAACTCCAACTTGTCTCTTTGACCTTGTGCACAGCTCACAGGGACTTCTAGAACATATGGATGGAAAAGGGTGGAAAAAGAAGGACTACAGACAACAAAAAGCAAGCATTTGTAAAAAGAATATTATAATAATTTTTCACAAGATGGGTTGTCCTATAGCTCTTGTAGCATTTTAGATCATAGGCCTTCTGGTTTGGCTTTGATTTTTAAGACATTTCCCTGTGATTATTAGCCAGTAACAGGAGATAAAATATGATGCCGCAGAGATAGTTGTTGATTTTACCTATCATCTCAGTACAGCTCACACTCTATCCCAGGCTGAACCTGCACCTTGTGGTACAATGTTTGCTTTATGCTTTGTCCCTATTACCTTGGGAATCACAGTAAGAGCTAGTCAAACATACACCACCTACACCTTAGGCTGTCATGCATCCTGAGCTTCTGTCTCTGGATAGTTATCTCCACCTGTCTTTTGCTGTTTCTCCTCCTCTGTGCTTTTTTATACTTTGCCTTTCCTCCTGTGCTTCATCTCCCCGTCTCGTTCTTAAATCTCTACTCCTTCTTTTCCGCACTTTGAAATTTTCAGGCACACACAATTTTTCTTGATTTGCTTTCTTCATAGATTTCCTTTGCTAGCTTCTCCTTTTGGAAAGTGTTGTTGGAAAATAAGGTGGTTAGTCGAGTACAACCACATGTCACACCATGTCACATCGTAACTGCCTACATTATCTTTCTTTTATCTCTTTGTTATCTCGCCTGTCACTCTCTACATGTCAGTTTATGTGTTTGTATGTTTATGTGCTTTATACAGGCAAGAAAAACTCAATCCTGCAACACAAGGTGCAACATGACCTCAGCTCGGGGGTACTCAACTACCAAGAGAATGAGATCATCCAGCAGATTGTGCAACATGACAGGGACATGGCCCACTGTGCCCACCTCATGCAGAACGTACCACCCCAGACGCCTCCCTCACCTACCCCTGTCATCTGGGCCCCCCTCATCCAGGCCCCTCTCCAGGCAGCAGCTGCCACCACCTCAGTAGCCATTGCCCTGACACACCATCCTCACCTTCCACCAACTCTCTTTAGGCCTCCAGTTTCTGTTTTGGGGTCCCTGAAGGACCCTTCCAGCCGACTTAAGAAGTTCCACACATTTGTACCTCCATCCACAGCACCAGGGTCTGCTGGGGACTCTCCCTCTAGCACACCCTCTAAACTGCGCAGTGGGGTGGACATGCCATTGCTGGCCTCTTTTCGGGCCCAGCACATGACATCAGGTACTGGGGCAACCAGCTCTAGCAAACAGGCCTCAGGTAGCGAAGGCCAGCGTGGACCTAGTGGGGCTGGATCTGGGTCCGGTGCAGGAGGAGCCTCTGCCTTTCCTTTTGGACCATTTTCTTCCTCTGGTTCACCCTCATCTAGTTTGGCCCAGTTACACCCACAACCACAGCATCAACAACCCTTTCGCTCAAACACCCCACCTCTATCAAACCTCTTTCATCAAGGATCTACAGGTGGAAGCACAGGGTCAGGAATAAGTGGAGGTGCAGTTGGAGCCTGTGGTGGTGCTACAGGGTGGTCTTCAGGTGGAGCAGTTGGAGGATCTGTGGAAGGAGCCACTGGAGGAGACAATGCCTGGGCTGGAGAGGACTTCACAACTGGAACAACAGAAATGACTCCTGGGGGGCACTTTGGGTTGGGAGGAGCTACTGGTGGATCAGTAGGAGAAATCTCAGGGGAATCAATGGGAGGGATATCTGAAGGATCAATGGGTGCAGCTTGTGCCAGGTTAGCGGGTGGGGCATCAGGTGTGTCAGTTGGGGGCGCTACTTGTGGGCCGCTTGGAGATGCAGCTAGAAGATCATTAAGGGGTACTTCAAGAGGATCAGTGGGAAAAGCGTCAGGGGGAGCAGTCGGAGGGGCTTCTGGAGAATCATTGGTAGTGACAACTACTGGAGGATCATTAGGGAGGGGTTCTGGTGGATCAGTGGGAGTGACAATTGGGGCCTCTGGGGAACCACTTGGGGGGCTTTCTGGTGATTCAGTGGTTTTGAATCCTGGGGGGTCATTGGGAAGGGCCTCTGTTGGATCAACAAGTAGCCATAAAGGAGGAGGTTCAAGTGGGCAGGGGGGAGGGGTGATTGGAGGTCACATTGGCAGAACAGCAGGAGGGGCAGTTGGGAGCCATATAGGAGGATCTCCAGCTTGTCCAGGTGGAGGGACTTCTGGTGGAATTACAGCTGGACTTATTAGTTCCTCCCGTTGTCAGAGTCCTATATCTACCAGCTCATCCAGTCCTATGCCTGGTCAGCTTCTCCATAGCCAACCACCTCCCAAGCCTCCTCAAGTTGCTCCCTTGCAGCAATTTGCTGGGGGAGGCAGGACTACTAGTGGCTTAAATCTCTTCCATTCCCCACCGCAAGGCTCCCCATCCTCTAGTAGAGGACAGCACAGCCAGCAGCCTGCTGAGGGTTCCCCATCTTCTCTCAGCCATTTTAGCCTGGCAGGTCTCCAGTCTGGCTTCCTGCCTCACCAGATGTCCCTGGAGAGGTCTGCCTTGGCCTCTCTAGCACAGTATGGCTCAGCAAACGCCTCACCCTGCCTTACCCCCGTGGCGCCCAGCCCTACTATTCAAAGCCCAGTGGCAGGCAGGACTTTCCACTACAGCGACCCCTCCAGTGCCACAGGATCGCACAGTTCTCTGCTCATGCCTCAGTCTTCTCTCCCTTCACAGCTCCCCAGCCAGCTGCATCCTACAGGGAGAGATTCTCCGCTGGGGCGCTTTTCAGAGGACCTAAAGCTTTTATCCAGCTCGCACCCATCTCTGCCTCAAGAGGTAGCCCAGGCCTTGGGCCAACAAACTCCTCGCTCCTCTGTGGAAACTGGATATTACCCTTCACCCTTTTCCTCACCCACTCTTGTGCCCAAACCCTGTAGCTCAGTGCCAGGGCGCATGACTCCTCCAATGCAGATGTCTCCGGGGCATCCCCACCAGACTCAGTCTCCTGTGGCCTCCCCGGCCTCTCCTTTACGGAGGGGCTCTTCTGCCTACTCGTCAGATCTAGAACCTCAAACTGTCCGCTCTAAACTCCCTTCCAATTTGTGAGGATTGATCACACCCTCCTGTGCTCCTCCAAACTGAAACACACATACAAACTATCTCCATGTGTGGCATTATTTTCTTTCTGTCTTCAGACTTCACTGTGTTCCACCTCTCATTTTACCAAGATCTTAAATTTACTGTGATTTGAAAGACACTTTACCGGGTAACTCGGAACTCTAGAATATATTTGGTTTTAAGCTTTGTCCTTTTTTTATCCATGCATATTGTATATAGATAGAGATATATTTAAATGATAAGTTAATCAAGGAACTAGGAGGGTGTGAAAAATAATTTCCATTTAAGGACAGTCATTTTCTTTATTTCTATAACTATGCCAAATTCATCTGGTGTTGTTTGGGAAGACAATTCAATGGACTACACAATAATACTCTTTTTCAGCAGGAACCTATGCACTAATACCTGCATGTATAAAGGCTTTTTGTGTGTTTCAAAAAAAATATCTACATTTTTAGTGAAAAACAACATGCTTCGAGACAGGCTGACTCTCGTACCATCTCATACAGGATCACATATTGTTGATCCTTAAATGTATCTATTAGATTGTACTTATTTATCCTCTGTATAGACTTTTCAAACCCTTATGAGAGATGGAGAAGAGATTTTAGGAAACCAAAAAGACTTTTCCTGTGGGGTAATAATTCACCTCCTCTTGGCCCGTCAATCCTTATTTTTTACCACTTTGTCCTAATAATACTGTTTTTTGAAGCAGGGGGAGCTACCCTCCATCTCAATATTGAGACACAACAGTATGTGAGTGACTGGCTTTCTGCAGAGTCCTCAACCATGTCTGAACAAACTCACTTCGTCTTCCAAGCTCATGCCACTGTTGTGTAGAAAGCATGTGTTGTTTTTTTCTTCCTGACTGTGTGCAACTGTTAATGTGTGAGTGTTAGTGAGAATAAGCGTGTGATTCAGTGGAACAGTCGGATGCAAGGCAAGACTTTTCCCTGGACTGATCAAATGAAGGTTTGCCTCTTTCACACAAAAACTAGGACTTCCATTAACCACGGCTTGTGTGTTGCAAAGTGTAGCACTCAGACCATAGAAAATAAAAAAAGTCAAATATATATAAAAGCCCCCAAACTAGACATTTAGTAATTGTGCAAATACAGTGTATACAGTACACATGCTGAGATATCCAAAAAGAGCTGAAAATGGAAATATGCCACTTGATTTGTGCATTACATTTTCTGCTGTAGCTGCTATACAGTCAACATAGACATGTTTCCTCATTGAAGGCCAGTGCTCAGTTTGAAATGTTGAATGTATGTACATTTGTTGTTGCTAAAAGTAAGTACTGTAGCTGTGGTAGATGCACTGAAGGCACCATGCCCCAGGGGGTTAAGAGACTGTTCCATAACTAAAAAGGTCATGGGTTCAATATCTTTGACAGATGTTTTCATCAGCAGCCATTTTTCTTGCCAAAGTGTCCTTTAGCAAGACACAGAGCCAATACTGACTAAATAGTTGTTAGGCAATCTGGATATGTGACTCAGTAAGCTGCCTGAAACAGCCCACTCTGCTCATTCTCCATGAAGTATTTCTGTACTGTTGCGCTGCTTCTGTAACTCTGACATCCATTGCTTGCTTTCTTTAAGAATATGAAGGCACAGGGAAGATTTCACAATGGATGAACACCTAAAAATGTACTGCACATTATTCAAAGATGCTGCAGGTATTTTTGAATTCATATAATCTACAATGCATACATGGAGCAAATCTAGGTTTAGCTTCTTGCAGTCAAAATCAAAGATCAGCCTAGAGTTTATTTGTATTCATTCAGAATTTGGTGTCACGATCAAAAAGCCTTACAGTTGTCAAGAAAGTGGAATACATCGTAGAGGGAGGTATCACTAAAGCCCCAGAGGAGAGGAGCAGTGATATGCTTCTGCATGTTTGTCCGTAGCTCATCACCAAGACAGACCGGGGTCCCACTCAGACAGCTGAGTCCCTAACTCAGTCACAGCACTCAGCCACAGCAGCCTAATTTAACAAGACATATCTGTAATCCCTTGACCCTCACAGGCTATCATGGACTCACACACAGAGGTGCACAGTGACCATGCTCTCCCCTCATTACAGTTCCCAGAAGTCCCTATAATAAGGTATAGCAATACACATGGCATGACACACAGCTGCGCGAATGCACATTTACAGACATGCACAGAACCACAAGAGCACACAATGACTGCTCCTGGCAAGTGTAAGAAACATTTGTGAATTATGTTTTTTAATCACAGAATTTTATGTTATTCAAAATGTCCTTAGTTTTCCACCATTGCATTCAGATCAGCCAGGCTATTTATTGTTATTATTTTTTAAATAGATGATTAGTAGTCAGTCATAAGCAACTTGCTTTAAGTGGAAATGGTTACACCTGTTGATCAGTACATTTATTAATAGTCCCAAAGACATTATGGAATCATTAAATAATATCTTCCGCAAAAAAGGAGTGTCTATTCTAGTGTTTTGATTCAAGCAGCGCAGTTAATAATGTGTTACATTTTAGGATTTTTGATTATGTGTTTCAGGTCAAATACAAACCTTTTTATGTGATGTCAAAAAGACAAAAAAAACTGTTCTCCAGAAGTGATGAATATGATAAAATATCAGCAAATATCAGAAATTATTATTGTGTCAATAATCGGATGCAACACAAACAAACATTATTGCGTTTTGCAAGCACATGCAAAACCCAACAGCTGAATGCAATATGTCCAGGCACGACCTGTATTACCAGCAGTAATTAAGTGAAATATGTTAACCACCAGTAACCGCCATAGTCGTGAAGGCAGAAAGAAGGGAACTCAGCAAGCAACTCTATGTTTATCTGGTCTATCGTCACATAATTCCTCCTAAATTAGATCACAATGGTGAAATTAATAATAGATCCTAGCTGTGTATATATGTGACCTTTACATGGTTGTCTTTGCAGGCTGAGAAGGTGTAACTAATGGATAGAGTAGTGTTTTGTTCACCTCTCCTGCATTTTAACACCTTGTTAACAACTACAGTAAACAGGTATCTGAGCAGCTCGAAAACATTTATATCGTGGTACAAAGCCAGGAACTCTTTAGGCCACCATTCAGGGGTTTGAACAGTGGGAGGGATCGGGCTCTGCGACAGAAAGTAAACACATCTATTTCCCTTATGGAATACTGATTGAGAGTAAGCATGTAAACCATGGTCTTCCTGTACCTGCTAGTCTTGCACTGCACAAAAGCAGATAGGCTGCTGTGCCTCACACATCAGGAAAAAGTCCCCTTTTTTCCTCACAATATGACCTTATTAAGGCATGGAGTTGAGAAACAGTTTGAAGCCGGTCGGTGAGACAAAGGTGTAGATGTGAGGAAACATTGATGCACCGAGGGAATGATGTAGTCGGACTTTCAGCCACGGGGGAAGGCAGGTAGACAGGCACCCCATGGGGTACTCATGTTGATGGGGTGGTTGCAGCATGTCGCCCCCCTCCTCATGACTGTTCCTGAGTGCTTGTGGATGTTTGTCAGTGTGGCATTGATTGGAAGGATATGAGGGAAAGCTTTGAGCATAGCTATGTAGCTAGCAGCTAGTGTTTGGTTGTTTGTGTGTTTGACAGTGTTTCCCACACTGCCTGGCAGGTCGATGGCTGGGGCTGGACTCCATCGGAGGAGGGTGGGACGGGGAGGCACAGGTCATAGCTTACAAAGAGAAAGACATTGGACAGGGATTGATTAGTTGGCCTGAACTTAGTCTGGTCCATCATCACAGATAAGTGGTTTAGGGGAGGCTTGGGTGAGTGCACAGTGTATCAGCTGAATCTGTCTCTGTCAGTTAGAGAGCAGACACAATCTGCATGATTTCCTGTCAGTTTCATCTTGGCTAATGTCTTTGCAAAATATCCAGTCTTGGACTTATTATACAAGAAAACTTTTTAAAAAATTAAATTAAGAAAAGCAGTTTTTGATTGATGACCATGTTGTTTTGAAATGATGTAATGGAAATTAAAAGTGTTTCATTATAATTTTCTTAACTCACCGAAGACCATGTAATCCTCCATTTCAAGTAAAGACATGAAAATTGGAGTAACAAGATTTTCACCTGACAGCAATGTTTATTCTTCAAGGGGATTTGCTATTTCTATCCTCCCAGACTATTTGCTGCAGCATCATCTGTAGCGTAATGTAGTATAGAGACAGTGTTTTTTAGAGGAATCAGCTGGGAATTAGATAAGGAGGCTTTGAAACTTTGTGTCTTTTGAGAAAAGCGAATGAAGAAAAACAACTGTGACTCACTCACTCATGCAGGGAACTATTTTCATTTCGTCTCCCTGTGTCACCCATTGAAACTTGGTAATGAAACGTCTGTATGCAGCCGAACAGGAAATAGCAATGAAGGGCATTTGAAAGATCACAACAGCTGCTGGGGTTCTGTCCAAACACTCCAAGCTACTGTAGTTTGTTTTGAAATCAGCTCAGAGGACATAGTGGAAAGGCACCTGACATGTCTCTGCTTTGATCCTTGAAGATATTGTTGTTCCATTTAAACGTCTTGCATAGAAATGAATCGGTTGCTCCACTTAAAGTCCGTAATCTAGGCCAGGCCTACCTGGTCTTGAGAATGAAACCTGTATGGCCTGAGGCTTTACCTGGCTCTGCCCCTGTTATTGGCCCTAGGTAAATGTGTTGTGAAGCAGCCAATGGGTTTGTAAGTTGCTTCCCCCATCCCATGAGGTACTCATGGTATCTCTGTACCATTTCCAATTCATGGTTGTTTCTATAACACAGCATTCTCAGATTCTGTTTGGTGCACTTCCAATTTCGCCGCCTAATCTTAGCCTCCCTCTCCCTTTGTGCTGCCCTACTCGCCCATGAATATGGGTTGGTGAATCAGCGATGCACACTAATGAAATCATTTGCTGTGATTGAGGATTAGATGTAGCAGCAGCGGAATCGAACCTGCAATTTCTCGGGGGAGAAAAAGGCACGTGTGTTTTTTTCGATGGCCCTCGTTATTCATTCATGACCACAAATTCCTCCTACCTTTCCACAAACGCTCAATTTATTTTGTACACGGGCACCAGAATCAGGTGTTCCATGTGACAATGTACCTCAGAGTGATTGGATATGATATGAAGATTGCTATATGTGGTGAAAGTTCTGTTTATCGTAGCGTCTAATACAACTGACCTCTTTTGCTGCTGCTCCAGTGAAATGGAATAACACGACAGTAATGTTATTTTGACCACAAAGTGGGCTGTTGGGCAATGTAACCTGGATATGACCCAGTTTAAGGATACCATGCAACAGTGGGGAGCACATGAATTCACTCTTAAGTCCGTCTCACCTAGAGATCCTTCAGGGTAAGAGCGCCACACAGCTAACTGGCAGGAGTTTCTCTTTTTAGCTGTCAATATAAAGCCCTCAGTTCATCCTACAGCTTGTTCATGTTTGTTGTTCTTGGTTCTGTAAACAAACAAAAATACAAATTATGATACTGTTATTCGGTTCTGAAAATGCATTGTTGCATATGTTTCTCTACTGGTTGCGGCTAAACAGAAAATCCTGTGTTGAAGCCAAAGGTGAGGCTGCTCTTCACTGGATTAGTGTGTGTGTGCGTGTGCATACGTGTGTGTGTGTGTGTGTGAGTGTGATTGTGCGCCGGGGGGGGGGCAGAAAGGTCACTACATTTGGTGAGATGAGGGTTTACACAAAAATCCTGCTTCTCGAAGCCGTCTTTCATTTGCTGAAGTATGTACTATAATTCCACTTAATCTGATGTTGGGAACATAATGTCGACAAGGTACTTACTTATACAGATTTATATATTTCCATAGGACCTATTTATATTTCTGTATTTATTTTAGACTCTCTTAATAAGTGATGTCATCACCTTAACAGATAATGATAAGCAATGTTCACCAAACTGTGTGTATGTACAGACTTCATAACATGTCCATGATTTTTAAGGGAACATGCCATTTGCATTGTATAATCTCTAGTGTGATGTGGCGCAGGAGTGGGACATTTTTCGTTTCATGACTCTACAAACCAAGACTTTCTACCTGAAGGCTCAACCTTTTTGTTTCACGAAGGCAGTGACTGGTTCAACACTTCTTCTGAGGACACACGACCTTTTGGGGAGGACAGTATTTTGACCGCTTTGCTATTGATCAATGGATATCTATTTTTTCTGCATTTAACATGGGAACTATGGGAAAAAGCAATAAGGGAACTGTACAGGTATGGTGTGTCTGGATGTGTACCTGCGGGACATTGCGCTGACCCACACGATAACCACACACACAGTAGCCGTGGCTCGTAGTTTGTGTGGCGGTGAAAGGAGTGAGGCAAAAACTGCATTGTCGATAAGCACACATACTGGATGAAATAAAACGGTATAGAATAAAATATGAAGAACACCTGCCTGGAGTGTTTTTTTTCCCTCTCTATTCACATGCTGCACGCATTTCAATTGCACTTCACAAAGTCGGTATAGACGCAGCTCGGTGCAACATGCACACCGCGTGTATTGTCCTTTTTTTTTGAACACCTCTGCGTGCAGCTTGGTGCAGGAAAACGGCGAATTTGCGAGAACGCTCTTTATTTTTTCCCCTCTCCAGCTTGTGAGAGATGTCAATGAGCAAAAGTCTTTCGCACACGCATCCACACATTTGCTCGCGGATGCACACAAAGAGCGGTCAAGAGACAGGTGAAGCTCCTCAGAATGCTGGAAATGTTGGCAGACTGTAAAAAGGAGGACAGTCAGCGTCTGCCCCTGTGAGCACTCAGCCATCTGCTTCATTAGAATTCCCCCTTGAGGTAACCTTCCCTTCTCCAAGAGGAACTCATTGAAAGTGAAGGGCTTTGTTTTAGATTGTCTATTGTAATTACACATTATTCTCCTCCTCTGATGCCTGCCTGCTGAGTGGAGAGGAGCTGGCTTACAAGCCGCCCGCTCAGAATCTGAAGGTGGAAAAAAAAAAAAAAAAAAAAAGCACGTCGGATCGTGGTGCAAACGGTGCATGGCCGCTGTTGCCACGTGAGCCCCCTGATTTGCTCCCTCTGTGTGGTTTTTTTGCAGTGGGCCAGATCAGCGAGGTCATGGTGACATCCTCACGCTTGAGGTGGCTGTCTCTCTGCTGCCATGGAGGGAGGACTAGCACTAATGCCTTCCTCTGCAGCATCTGGGATAATCTGCTCTAGTTCTCCTTGGGTCAAACTCAACAGTAATTAATCCTGCCATTACCCTGTAGGCCTCGGGGTTAAAGCACTGTATATGCGTGTGTCTCAAGTTTTTTCTGTTTTTTTTTTTTTTCGAGACCGCCCCTTTGAACTCCACTCTGGCGCTGGAACAGGGAGAAACTATGCTTCAACTTTACCTTGAATGAAAATATTTGATAATACTGACATTTGAAGGAGACATGGAGATTTGGGCTGATTTCAGTTGGCCAGAGGGATGAAATTCATGTGTCCTGAAAGTCTAAGATCTGTACAAAGCAATAAAGTGAACTTGTTCTATAAATTCAGCACATAAACCTGCCATTAACTTGTTTTCAACCACCTTTTTATTCTATGACTTTTCCCCCTGCCTTATGAAGCTGTTGTGTTTGTCTTTAAGGAAAATGCTTTTACTTTTTCCATATCTTCACACGCTCATAGCATGCAGGACTGACTCTATATTTTTTTGGCAGCCCTGGGCCCAGAGCACTCAAAACACACACAGTAACTACAGCACATCCGTATTAGTGCTCCCCCCCCCCCCCTCTAAAACCCTGCCGTCAAAGCCTTTTGACATCTGCCAGTTTGTTCGCAAATATTGTCCAAATGCCAACTTTGCAATGCTCCAGCTTTTGATGCGCATGGCTAAAAGTTTTCTTTTTGTGTCAGTGTGTGTATGTGTGTGTCCATGCACGTGTAGTGACTCTGTATTTGTGTATGCATGTGTGTGTGTGTGTGTGTGTGCCTCCTGGGATTAAGTTCATGAAAGCATACGCATGGATAACATCAGAAAGATGGCCACAGGTTGCCAACCTGATGTCCCCACTCTGCCTCTTGCTCTGCCAACCCCTCCCCCGCCCCCAACCAAAAAAGCCCCGGTCCTCTGCTCGCTCCTTCCCTCCCTTGCTGAAAAATAATGATGGTCAGAAATGGGCCATATGTGCCCTACTTAGAGGTAGAGGAAAGTGCTGACAAAACTAAGTGAGTTAGAAAATAAAAGTTGATGACATGGGCTCATGGACGTAGCTAATAGTTCCCATCAATAGGAGACAAGACAAGTGAAATGTGATTAGCCCATTGGTGAATGTGTGTCTGTCAATCTAGATTTCCGTGTGCATCAGTAACAGCGGAGGAAAGCAACTAAGTACCTTTACTTAAGTGCTGTACTTCAGGTACTTCTACTTTATCTGGGCACATTTTACCTTATGTGTCTTTATTTAGTATGCTATGTGGACATTTTGAAGTGTTTATTAATACACAGCATTTTCCAGCAATTACAACCTCCCATGAAGACATACAGTAATTTACTCTGAATGTTCTTTCACATATTGTTGCTCATTATCTGTTTATAGAGTAGCTTCAGCTAGATTGAGTGTAGTTATATGTAGTGACAAATGCATTAATAAACATGTTTCCTATATA
This sequence comes from Datnioides undecimradiatus, assembly GCA_008933995.1. Classification (NCBI taxonomy): domain Eukaryota; kingdom Metazoa; phylum Chordata; class Actinopteri; order Lobotiformes; family Datnioididae; genus Datnioides; species Datnioides undecimradiatus. The sequence goes on from WARS01000060.1 coordinate 2,026,217, forward strand.
CTCTTTGTAAATGTTGCTGATAATATCTATACTTTTTTGCATTTTTACTGCATTTTATGACTTGCAGTTGCGTGTTCTTACACCTTGGTATTTACGTAAGTTAAGGATATGAGTAGTTCTTCCACTACCGCTATATTCACACTGTTTACACAACATAATGTGTATTGAAAGTATATCACATAATATCTACTCATTTTTAACCTTTTCTGGTAATCCCTGTGTCATCGGGCAAGTGTTAATAGGAACTCACAGAGACAGACTTTGATGTGATGACGTGCTGCCTTGAGCCGTGACCCCACTGTGGTATGTCAACACAAGAAGTAGCAGCTCAAGTTGTCACCCTGCCATCTGCTAACAGTCCGTCCTAAATGTCCCTTTCCAAGCACAGCCAATCTCCCCTCCAGACAAACCCTCTGAGGCTGATACAGTTAGCTGCCTATTTCTGACTGGGGAAGCTTAAATCCATCTTGCAATGCTCATAAAATGTTTAAATACTGTTTATTGAATCGGCCCTTCAGATTGAATTGCAGAGATTAATTCCAAAATGAGATATCCACTATTTCCAAAATATGACCCCTACTCTGCTTAACCGATTGCTTGGATGAGAGTTGCATATTCTAGTGGATATTTGGGGGATTTTAATCTAAAAAAGAGTGATGTTTAGTATTTTAGCTAAGCTGATATAGTTTACTCTCCACAGCAGACATAACGTTTTGCGAAGAAACCAGATGCATCTCAATATATTAGCATGCTATGTAGTTCAGTGGATGATTCCTGCATATTTCATAAAACCTCTCTCTTCTAAAAATAATAGTGTAAAAAGAAACCCAGAGGAACTCATTTGAAAAAGAGGAAAATACCATTTTCTTATTTTTAGCAATTATAATCCTCCATGACTGGTGATCCCTGCAACTCCATCCTCCTCCACTTCCTCCTCCACTTCCTCCCCCTCCTTCCCCCCAGTGAGAGTTGATGGGGGAAAAGATCTCCCTTCCTCACATCGCTCTTCCCCCCACTTGGCTCTGGAGACATCGCATCCCTCACCGAACACCATTGCTCGCTTTTCGCAGGGTGAGGGTAAACTGTAGTGAGCAGAAGGCCCAACCCGCCCGCCACACCACCCCACCCACCCTTCCTCCAGCCTGCAGCCTCTGTTCCCTGTTTATCATATTAGCCCATGCCCTTGAGCATTTTGCAGCCAGACTCATCCTTTGAACTAAGGAGAGAAAGCAGACCAGGGCAGCCATACCATAAATCATGTGGGTTTAAATTCTGACAGTAAATGGCCTTGTACTAAACCATCGCCAGGCTTCAGAATGGAGCTTCTTGATTGGCTGTCCTGGTAGGCTTGTGTTCCTGCCGTGGCTCTTCTCCCAGCCTTGAGAGAGATCAGAAAAACACAGTCCTTTGTCACTCTCCCCTTTGACTACGAAACCTAAATAAATATTAGCAGCACAATATATTTAGTGATAAAATCATGTTGATGTGAGAGTCAGCCATGAAGAGCTGGGGGAGCCAGGATCAAATTATCATCCGCCATATGCATCTAGAAAGGCTTAATTACACCAGTGCAGGACTAGCCATTGTTCAGAATAATTAAGATCGTTTGAGTGTCATTACTAACTCCCATAGTTATAATTTTGCAGAAGAGACAGTCTGTTGAGCAGAATAGGAGCAATTTCAGATTCAGCCAGCCAATGCACTGAATGTCACACTGGCTCTGCTGACCTCCATGCTTCACATGCAAATGAATGTCTTCGCTACTGGTGGGAGGGAGGAAAAAATGCCCCAGCCTATTCATTAGTGCATTCCCATACCAAATGTGACCGGGCTCCGCTACATGAATGGGCCTGGGGTCTTTGTCATTTGAAAACAAACAAACAAACAGGCATTCCTGCAGTGGCCATTTTATACCCTGATGCATGCCCCAAATTCATAAACAAAATGTTCCTTATCATCCAGGTAACAGATGGAACGCACATGGCGAAAGAGTCAAAGCCAACATTGTGATGATCCTCCTTATGTCAAGTGGCCTGTAATGTTATGTCATACAGCCCGGGAGAGCTGTTACATGTACCAGCACTGAGAGGAATCGGAATCAGCTGTGATTGTTAGACACAAGTACAATGGATGCCTGAAAGGCCTTCCACTGAATGATTTTTTGAACATTAAAAAACCCTGTCGCTGGCCACCTCTGGTGTGCTCAAGAGTCAGAAATAGATCTCACCATAAGGCTTAAAGGACTGTTGAACAATCAGCAGCATATTCACAAAGAGGGGGCTGTGGATAGAGGAGGAGAGGGGTGGGGGAAGAAGGAATGAGGCAGAGGTGACAGATGAATAAGAGGTGGGCTCAGGAGGTGTGCAAAGAGGAAGACCTTGAGCCAAACTAATTAAGTGTAACTCAATGCCTACATGGTCTAAATTATAAAACACCTGTGTATTTATTGACATTCCTGATTGACCAGGTCTGCTCCTCTTTTGGCTGCCATGGCAAAGGGCACTCTGAAATGATTTCTGTGCTTTTGCCAATAAGACTTCAGAAAGAATCAAGTCAAATACCGCTTTAGGAGATGTGCAGATCATTCAGGCATTTGGTGATTCTGCCATTCTCTCCTTCTGCCTGTCAGCGCTGCAAAGTTGTGCTATTTATGTCAGTCTCTTTATACCGGAGAGCAACACACATAAAAACTGAAAAACGGTGGTTGAGAAACATATAACTTTAGTTTTTTTCATTTAAAATAAAATAAAATTAAACAAAATTTGTGCCCAACAAAACCACTTCACACCACCACTGCAAAAATTAAATATTTCCTGATCTTGCACAGCGTGGTTAAAGTTTGGTTAGATGAACGATGATTTAAGTTAGTCTACTTGATACCATACAGCTTGATTTACTTTAAACCTGCAATAACACATTTTATGGCCACTTGGTGGCAGCAGAAACAGGTTGTGGCCACAACATAAACATTTTAATTTCACATGGTGAACATATTAGCAACTGAATCCCAGTTATTTTTTTTCCTTTAATACCATTACTGAAAAAGTTTAATGTCTTTTCACCTTAACAAAGTTTTATTTGGCTGACATGTATTGTATTAAAGGTCCAGAGCCAGTTGCATTTTATTAGATTAGATTAGATTTTTAGATTAGATTGGATTGCCTTTATTATGATGGATTACTGAGTTTGATCCGATTTGAAGGAGAAAAGAGTGAAATTCTGGATTTTAGATGCATTTATGATGTAAAATATGGGATAACCTAATTTCTGTTGTTTTCTTAAAAATATATTTAGATCTATAATGTTGTCTTTTTTAATATTCCTTTATATAGAAAAGGTTGCCCCCCATTCAGTATCCATCAAGTAACTATTTTAAATATTATTTAATTATTGGAATGGCTTTCTGGATCCTGTGTTTAAACATCAAATGTCTTTTGAGCCTCTGCAGCCAATATAGATGATTGTAACCTTGAACTGGTTAAAAACACTTTGGGATCTCATTTGGAAACAGGAAAAGTAACATGTATTTTGTTGACCCATTTAACCAATCTGACAACATCTTTCTGCAGACTGTATGGCTGTTTAGCAGTGTCACATAACTTCTCCCTTTGCTTCCACTGTAAATATATGTCATTTTAGGGTGACCTGTATTTTTTCTAAACAGTGGAATGATTTAGAGTCAGATATTCCTCTGTAAAACTTGATCTACCTGTCTGCATCACTACCAGCAGCCATCTAAGAAGCAGGTTTCACAGAGTATTAGAGTCTTTACATAACATGAAGGAAGCAGATGCTAATTTGTGTAAAGGATGACTCACTTTCATTAGCAAAAGTGGATCCTTCTGAGCTTTTGTACCTTTGATGTTTCCTCCTTGGGTGTTTCACCAGGAATCATTTTTATTTGCAAAGTGTGAAAGATTTATATTGCATGTAATTGTCTGTGTGTGCACAAGGGTGAATGTGTAACCACATAGCTCACAGCGATGGATACAATAGACAGTTACAGTATGGTGCCAACTTCCCCAGAGCAAAACAGAGAAAAAAACAAGAAGGAGGAGTGGGGGAATTGTATTGTGTGTGTGTGTGTGTGTGTGTGTGCGCGCATGTGCATGCATGCTTATATGTGTGTGTCTTTGGCTTTGTCTTTGAGTGTGTATGTGTGCCAGAACACAAAAGCTGTAAGTATGTCAGTATGTGCAAATGTGTGTGTTTTGTGTGTGATAAGAGGGATGAAGGAGGAGGTGAAGGAGAGAACCCAGAGCAGAGACAGTGTAGAAAGGAGGAGGAGGTGGAGGATGTGGAGGAGGTGAGAGGACTGTGCAGGGGAGAGGAACAGACCTGTGAGGTGATAGGCACGCAATGGAGTGTGTCTTTGTCCAGGTTGAGTGTACTGTAGGTGTGATAGACAGTAAGAGATTAATACTTAGAATTTAAAGAGTTTAATTAGTGGCACCCTGCTTTGTTTGTCTTGCTGCCTGTTGCTGTGATATGTCACCATGACTGCCGTAGTAGACATTGCAAGAGTGGACGATAAAGAAACACAAGTAAAGTTCTGCTATCAGTGACTCTGTGAAGTTTGAGTCACTGATTACAATTACTATGACAATTCCTGTTATTATCTTTATATATTATATATGTTGCCATCAAGTGCATTTTACACAAGAGCTCTTTTACAAAATTCTAGTTTAAAATGTGTCGCTTAGAGACTTCAGAGGGTTAGCTATTGACTTTGTTTTTTAACCAAATCAGGGAGGTACTGTGAACTTAATCAGCCTGCCAGCTGGTAAAATGTGGTGTAACATATCTTTCAGTTAACAAACGCAGCGGTCACAGGCTAGAATTGCAATACAGGAAGGAGTCATGTGTCAGTGATTGCAATGAATTTGAAAAAGGTAAATCTGCCTGCCTTGCAAACATATGAATAGGTGCCATACAAGTAGAGAAAACCTAGCTAATCTGAATATCTGGTTTATATTCCTCTTAAAGTGCAGCAATTTCTTATTTATCTCATTGTTTGACCGGTAATTGCTGTGAATGTCATAGGGCTCTAATGCTGCTGTCCACACAGAAAATGTGGTAAAAACGTTAGACATGAAACACGGCGCATGTTTAATTCTTTCATTTATTTTTTCCTGGGTTCACAGTTTCACACAGTTTCAAAAATTGTGCTTGCTTTGTGAGAGAGTGTGACTAACTGGCTGTATCCAATCAGTGTGTGGAGTGACTGCAGTGAAATGTCTTAAACTGCGTGGAGGGAGTTGCTGAACGAATTCAATAATTCCCACATAAGACAGCTTGCACTCAAAGAGATCCCAGCGAGGTGAAATCCACTTCCTAATCCCCTGCCAAAAACTCAGCTGGAATAAGAGAGAATTGGTTTTTCCCTGGTTTAATGTTGGTCTGCAGTTGGTAGGCTCCGGAGCTCCAATAAGGATCCTAAACTGTCTCTCTCTCTTGCTCTCCCACTGACACTTCTGCCTCCCTTCACCTCCCTCCAAAGCCCTAAATCACTTTGACTGTGGACAAGCATCCAGTTAATAAACCTAACAGCCGGCAGGGAAGTGCTAGCATTGCCTATGTGTGTGAGAGAGAGGGTCAGAGTAACCTGTGTACTATATCTTTATATAAAGTCTCTAGGGAGGAAGAAGCACCGTATCTGATACCGATAGCAACTTGGTGTGATAAATCCATCCACCATATTTTCCAGTATGAAAACATCCTCCTATGTCCACAAAGAAGTGTAACTGTAGCTGTACTGTACATATGTGGAAAAATATTTCTCAGTGACTGCATTCAGCAAAGCTACAAAGTGCTGAGGACGTGATTCATTATCTGTGGCACCGTGATGATGAGGCGTCAAAGCCAGAGCCGAATTTAGGTATGGATGTTCTGTGCTATGTCACGGCTGAGAGGCTGGGTCACGCAGTTTGATATGCAGGTGCACAGAAGCGCAGGGTTTCCTGCAGCAAGCAGGCAGCTCTCTTGTCAGAGGTGTACTGAGGCATGACACGTAAAGACACACACAAACACACACACACACACACACACACACACACACACACACACACACACCTCCCCTCTCGGCAGCCATCCGCCACAGGACAGCTGATAAAAATATCACAAACCCTATCAGGCAATTAAACAGGGAGACGCAGCAGCGGAGTGTGTTGGCTGCTTAATGGCTTCGGTCTCCCCGCAGAGGTGCCAGTGTGACTGGCCAACAGGGGGGATACAGACCACTGATGAAGTGGGAAATCAAAAGGTGGGTGAAGCAGCTACATTGGTTTCAGTGAACAGTTTTCTGTCACGTGGTAGAAGAAGGGTGCTCTGGGAGGAAATGTTTCTGTAGTGGAAAAAAAAAGAAAGAAACTCTGAATTTAAGTTAGAAGTTACAGTAGAGAAATTAATTATAACTGTGAACAAACATATTGTAATTTAAATAATATATTTTAGGTTTTTAGTGAGTCATAATTCATAATTTTATCAAATAGTAGATTTAGCGACGGTAACCATTTGGTAATTCCTTGTATAATATTAATTAGACATTAATGAGGACAGTGTTTGGGTTGCCATGTTGGAGCTCTCACCTGGAGCTCATCTTCATGTCTTTGTATTTTTAGCTTCTTTATAGTACTAGTTACCCGTGAACTAATGATTAACTTGCCTCATTCGTTCCTCATTGGAATCTATTTTACTGCCAAGTAGGTTTTCATATTAATGGAGAACATTATAACCATCATTGTATAGCCATATATGTAAGAGCTCAGTTTTGTGCCATAAGGCTTAAGTAGGTATGTAGAGCTTTCATTAATGTAGTGCGTAGAGGATGGGACTTGGTGTGTAGGTTGGAGTATAAGATTCAGTGGAGGTCCTGGACCTTATTGATGGGACCACCTGCAAATGGGAAGAAGCCATTCTTATGGGGTGTGTAAAGTGACTCTGTGTCCATGGCGGGTGGGGGTCCACCACAAACTTCATGCCTCACTGTTGAGAGGAGTGGATGTTCTAGAGAGACAGATTGCAGCCAGCCAGCATCTCAGTTGTTTCCTGGAAACTACTCAAAATTTGTGTAACTTGTTGTAAAGTGATATCATTTCCACTCTCCTCTCGCTCAACATAATGTATGCTCTAAGCAACTATATATCATACTATCTTGGAGCAGTGGACACATGGAGCCACTTTCTGAGAGCGGACATATTTGGAGGTATCTGCTCTGCTTAAAGTCCCTTGAGCTATGTCCCCATCGGCTGTGATGCAGTTGCCTCGTATCCAGCACCGCAGTGTTATGGCCTTGGACAACCCTACGAGAGTTACCCTTCTTTGTATTATCAAATGGAAGAAAAACATTGTAATCTGAGATCAAAGAGACTAACAACTCAGCAGCATTCCTTGTGAATATAGACGTCACACCCCTGCTACTGCTTCACCTCAGGACATGATGGAGCCACACTCCATAATGGACATTCCCCAAACCCAAATGGACATTATCACCAGAGTGATAGAGGTTGGTATCTGCCCCATGTCCAGGCTCCTGGCATGTCTACCACTCTCACCTCAGCAAGGGGCTCAGTGATGGACTCCATATCGCCTCACACGATCTCAGCCAGCTGATACAAGGTGGCACCACTGTAGACTTGGATACAGACTAAACTTCTTTTTGGTTTTGTGTGTGTGTGTGAGAGAGAGAGAGAGATACAGTAAGAGAAAAAAAAAGAAAAAGGGGGTGACAGCGTGTGTTCCACGTTGCCTAGATTCAGGCTGCTGTTAATGGAGACAGATAGTACTTACTCCAGTGGAACAACAGCACTGATAGACTAGACTCCTTGTTTGGCACTCAAACAGAAATAAACATTCACCACAGGGGCAAAACCTCTGCTCAGAGGGCTTTATTCTTTGGTTGGAAAAAACATTTTCAGCTCCATTAGATGTAAACATTACAGATAAGAGGAGACATATTTTAGCACATTTATACCCATGAAAACTCACCTTGCTAAACCCATTCTCCTTGTATCTCTGCCTGCAGCCTGGTTCAGAGTTATAATAGCTGGCATTACTTAGTTTGTAAAAATAACGATTACACCACAATGAGCTACTGAGAGTGTTACATCAAAGTAAATTTAACTTAAAATGTGCTTGGAGTCGGTTCGCAGATGTGAGGATTAGGTCACATTGCTCAGGGGCATGTGGGTGCAGTCTGCACAGTTGGTACCAGTGACTGCTTATTCTGGACTGTACCATTAACAGTGCAGGTTTTGGACCTTCAACAGGTAACCCCAGACAGTCCAGGGACTAATGCATCATACTGACAAGAGCGAAACCATCAACCATACAATAAGCCGCCTGCTGACATGTTGCCGAATGTGTCTTCCCTGTCCACTTACAGTACATCAGTGTTGTCAGCCATACAAAGGCACACAGAGAGAGCACGTCTCACCATGGCAAATGTGGATTTGGCTGACAAAACCCATGAAAACGCATGGAGAGTGGGTCGAAATGAAGAATGGAAACTTGATGTAGTAGCTCTATGTGTGGCTGTTTTCCCTCCACGTCCTCCTTCCCTCCCCATCAGCACTAACATCCACATGAAGGGCTGCTAAGTCAGCTCTGGTCCAGCCTGCTCCACAGCTCAGCCTCCCAGTGTGTGTGTGTGCTGCAGACAAAGATAGGACTCTCAAAGGGCCAGCACAATGCTGGGCGGCTCAAAGGCTCCCATTTCTGCTCGCTCCTCTCAGTCTCCCTCTATCACACTTTTTCTAATGGAAAAAAAATAACCAGGCCCACACATCAGAACATGCTGTAGCATTGACAAAATGACTTATTACTCCTCGCTGCACACTTCCCTCTCCCTCCCTGGATTCATCAAGCTTCCAACCTCCTCTCAAAATGGCTGGCACCTCCTGGCGCTTGTCTAGCCTGTCACCCTTCCTCTGCAGTGACCTTGAGACAGAGATGAAGGAGTGATGGTGCTCCCATAACTGCTGCAATACAGTCCACCCCCCTCCAAAAAAAAAAAAAAAAATACACAGCAGCAAGATGGCTCTCACTTACACTGACAGCTGGAGGAGGGGGGGAAAAAACCCTCTGCATATCCGCATCAATCAAAATAGGATTAGGGTGCCTCTCTCTGGTCCTTTTTATTTCCCATTAACTTGAAGTTGCTGATGAAATACAGAGCTGTTAAATGGTAACTGGGGCTGCAGAGCCACAGCGCAGTTTAACTAGCTTCAGTGATTATGTTAAATTTAAAAAGACAAACAACAGCATCAATATTATTTCCAAATAGAAATCGCACTAGTTTACATGTGTTGAATGTTTGAGCTGTAACCCTTTTTTGTGTTCCAAAAATAGTTTGAACTTTTTTTTTTTTTAAAGTGTGTTAGCGTGGTCGTAATAGAATTTGAGTTCGGGGACTGTATTGTAGCACTGGTGCATTGCCATTGTCAATGACACTGAGGGCCAAAGTGCTTCTGACAGCAAAATACACAGATGAAATGACATGACAGCGTGTGAAACAAAACTGTCTGCTGTGATCAACCACCTTCACAGGCAAAATTAGCCACCCCCACTAAGGTAACTGTTGTGACTGGTCACATGACCTATTGGATGCCATTCTTCCATGTCCCGGTGGAATAGGGACGCACACAAGAGATGATGCATGAATTCTTAATCAAATAAAGACAGTGAGAAGTGATAGGAGTGGAAGGCAATCGTCCTGGTCATGCTGAATTAATGAGGTGCTGGCTTCCTTCCGCATGCCAGGTTTCTGATTGACTCGCCTCATCACCATTCGCTGTCCCCACCGTTCGCCTCCGTGCCTGAGCAGGGCACAGAAACCCAGGGCCCCAAAACTCCACCTCTGTGATATCCACTCGATCAGCTTACAGCTTGTTCTCGTCGTGACCTTGAGCACATGCAGGGGAGGGCGGCTTCCAGCAGGAACATTTTGAGGTTTCAGTCTGCACTGAAAAGTAGGCATCCAAGGCTCAGCTGAGGGTGAGAGCAGTGAGGTCCCAGTGCGTGGCTGTCAGTTGACCCTGTCCAAGTCCTGTCCAGAACACCCTTCTCTGACCACCTGAGCCTCAGCGCTGCGTGCCCGTCTGCTGGCAGTCGAGTCATGCAGCACAGAACCAATTCATTGCTTCACACCAATTCTAGAAATTTAGTTGCACTTGCCCTATTGGGTTACACCTCCTTCCTCACACTTCTACCTCTTCTCTTAACACCTGTGGTGATGTCACCATGAAGCCCTGCCAAAGAAATGCTGCTGTGTCCTTTCCCCCAGAAAAAAAAAGAAAAGAAAAAAAGTCAAAATTACTCCAGGAAGAGTTGGGCATTCCCATGGCAACCAGGTCCTGTGGTATAGGCAGGGATATCAGGCCAAGCCCAATGCCATTTGCATACAAATTGCCCAGCTGGCACCTTGTTGTTATGACAACGGCACACAGCTCCCAGAATTCATTTGGAAGTGAAATACAAAAGGAAGGCAGCCAGCGAGGAGAGTCATTGATAAAATTCCTTTTCTTTTATAATGAAGATGTTGCCGACACTGACGCTGTGTTCTCATGTAAATCCCATCATCAAAAGTCGTATATTATATAAGTCAGTGGCTGTAGGAATGTAGGTCGAATCAATTACAGTATTAAATGAGTAATCACAACATTTTAATGTCATCAAATACATCTATAACCTGAAACAATTTGTAGATTCTTGTCAAGGTAACTATCTAGACATGGAAAACTGCTTTTCTTTGTGATCAGGAAAATGTTATACAGATACTTTTCAAAGTGTATCTGTCTTATTCTTGTTTCACCTGATTTTGCAGACCTTTATACATATAATTCCTTGCAATGAGCCATGTCAAATCCTCCAGAGCTTGAGCTAGAAAGTAAACTCCACTGACAACACAGTGTCCTCTACTGGCAGCATGTGGCAGGAAGTTTACACAACCAGCTGCCTGGCTAAACTGGTAATATTTAGCTCAAGGGCAACTGAGCTAATGCTTTTCCATAGTCATCCTAGCTCAGCTTACCGGCCGGTTAAGTTGCCCTGCTGTGGACTCCATGAGCATTCTGTGAACCCAGCATATCTATTTGTCCCAGCAACCCCACAAGACTCTGGTTTAATCATTGGCCTCCGTGTAGCTGTCAAACCATCACAGGCTAATCAGTTCCTCTCTTGGTAGGAACAAAGCAATACTGGGTTTCGCTACTTGACCTGTACTGCTTTGGGAGAGTGCTGATCTATGGAGAAGGTGAGCCCTTGCCCTGTACACATTAAACTGTGCATTTTCCCCCCTCATCGTGTTAATGATGAGAGCCCCACTGATGGTCCTGTTACAGATTGTTAGAGACAACTGGCGCAAACCACCTCAGCCCGGATTTAAAGGCCTGTGTCAGCAACGACACAACAACAACACAGCAGCGTGTGTGAGCATGCTTATTTGTGCGTGTTGCGCCCTCAACCCCGGGTTAGGAGCAAAAGGAAGGTGACACATCCTGCCCCCCCCTGCATATAAATGCAGGAGCCTTCGTGGTGAAGTGCCGCTGGCTCTAAGGCATGACAGTTTAGTGCGTTTCTTCCCCTGAACGTGCAACCTTTCCCAAGGTGACAACTTGCCAGCAGCTCAGATCTTCAGTAAAACACCAACCCGCTCATTTGTCACTTACCATCCAATTCAACATGGCAACCCGATGGGGACTCTGTGGTGCGGGGAAAATCAGCCACGACTTCAGCGTGGCCATGAAGACTCTGCCTCCTGGAGATCACCAGGTACACTATCCAAACAAGCCCACTACATCTTCATTGTCGCACAGGATGTCTCCATTGCACTGAGCAGAGCTGCTGACAAAGTGACACTGTGATGAATGTGTGTGTTTTTCTCTCCTATGCACAGATAGCAGTTATTGCATCAAGAAGCTTGGAGAGTGCCAAAGAGTTTGCCAAGAAGCATGGTATTCCTAAGGCTTATGGCAGCTACGAGGAGCTGGCCAACGACCCAGACATTGGTGAGTTAAGAGCCACAAGTGGCCTGGCTGCACAGGCACAGATAATGCAGTGTTGGTGTTGCTGTTTGAAGCTGGGCCTGGTACATCTGTATCCTCACAGACATTGTGTACCTGGGAGTGCTGCATACGGAGCACTGGCGAGTTGGTCTGCTGTTCCTCAAAGCGGGGAAGAATGTGCTGTGTGAGAAACCTTTCGCCATGAACTCAAGACAGGTGAAAGACCTTGTCACCACAGCCAAGAAAAACAATGTCTTCCTGATGGAGGTAAGGTTGAATAGATACAGTCATGCATGTAGACCTTTGCCTAGGGGCCACTTGCAGGCAGTAGGGGGTCATTGCAGGTGCAGGTGGGGTTTCTAAAGCAACACAAAACTGAAGATGCGTATAGAGATGAAAACCAGAGGGTAAATAACTTAACACATCACTTATTGTCCCCTTTAGCATCTTGTTAAATAATGTATCATGTGCAGAAAAATATTTTATTTATGATGCTGTTGAATGAGTAACTTCATAGTTTAGGAAATAAAATTTAGATAAATGAATATAAGTATAGAGATGCCATCCTCAGGTCTGTATGGTGAATATGGAGCCACAGCCAGCAGCTGGTTAGCTTAGCTTAAAGACTGCATACAAATGAAACATCTATCCTCATTCTTTCTAGAGGTAAGCACCTCTAGGGCTCACTAATGACCACACTGGATCCTGTCTATAATAGCTCAGTGAGTTACTGCTGCAGAAATATGTGGCTAACCCTGCAACCTGTTGTTTTTTTTGACTCTGTGTTTTCCAATGAGTAAACAGAGCAGACCTAGCATGGTAATTAGTGAGCCTTAGAGCTGCTGGTTGATGGATTTTTTTGAGTTCAGTCAGGCTAGAAAGAAGTTTGTAGTCTTTATTTTAAGATAAGCAGCTGGTTGTTCATTTACCGTACAGAGTGTTAGCAATCTTCTCGTCTAACTCTAAGGAAGAGAGCAATCTAACTACTTCTTTAACCATTTTCACCACGATCTAGGTTTGCAATTAATATCCCTTTGCATTTAAGGTCAGTAGTTGCGCTGTAGTGTTATGACTGCAGACATTTTAAGCTCACAGGATTCATATAGGAAGAAAAAGCCTGGAAGTCCTCTGAATATTTATGACGCATCATGTCATGTCTGACCAGCACATCTGCCACAGTACACACTGGAGGTGGAGGAAAGGTGGAGAACTGTGGTAATAAACAGGTGAAACTTCACCGTAAACTGTTTACTGTTGCAGTGGTGCTAGGTTGTCTGCTCTGTCCCTCTCAGGCCATCTGGTCCCGCTGTTTCCCCGTGCACGCTGAGGTGCGCAGGCTGCTGGCAGAAGATGCAGTAGGGGAGGTGAAGCTGGTAAAGGCTTACTTCGGCTCCCCTCAGCTCCACATCCCCCGCTCGGTGAAGAAGGAGCTGGGTGGTGGCGCACTGCTGGATATCGGAGTGTACTGCCTGCAGTTTGTGCTGATGGTGTTCAACGGAGAAAGACCAGAGTCCATCCAGGCCACAGGAGTGCTGCTTGACTCAGGTATGATTCAGCACGCAGGTCATGCACCTGAGGTGGGATGTAGATTAGTATCATTAACCACACTTCATGAATCAGTGATCACAAACTGGCTAGTGAAACTGCTCACCCTACACACGACGGAGAGGAAATAAGAATCCCCTTAGTGTGACGCAGACGCAACTTAGACTGAAAATCACTTTTTTTATGAACTGTCCAAAATGTAAACACCTCAGGGAAGAATTCTTCACACAGAAAATCCCAGACTTATCTTTAAAATGTCAGACTAATCCAAATCCCTCCCCGGAGAATACAGTAATACAGTAAAAATGGCAGGGGAATATGTAACTGCCTGTCTTACAGCAAGATATCCCTTAAAGTAAGACCATCACGTCACACCGTACATGTAATGAGCATTGTCCTATCATGTAATTACCTTTATGTAGCATAGTTTAGAACTTAGTGAATATACAAAAGAAAATCCATGAGTACATTTGGGACAATCACTTTTTAATCAAAAAGTGTTAAAGCCTAACATATTGAATGATTTTCACTTAACTGAAAAGTGCTGATGTAAAATGCATTTATGTGACCTGAAGTGAATGGAAGTGATATCAAAAACATTCATTCACTCTTTTTTAAATGTTTGTCAGGGGTGGATGAGTCAGTGGTTGTGGTGATGAGGTTCTCCAGGAACAGGATGGCCTTCTGCGCCTTTTCAATTGCTGCTAGACTTCCAAATGATGCTGTCATCGCCGGCACCAAGGGCTCCATTAAAGTATGCTATGCCAGTCTTGCACTGGAACATTCTAGTTCATTAGGAGATGATTGAGACATGCAAAAACTGAGTTGACTGCTAATTGCTTTCACATTTAATTAAACTGACTTATTCAGACAAAGATCCCTACCCACTGCATTTGATGATTTACGAGTTGAGCAATTGGATTAACAGAAATTGCACTTCCTCTTCCCACCCCAGGTCCTTGGCCCCATGCACTGCCCTACCACACTTGTGGTGAATGACAAGGAGACGGAGTACCCTCTGCCTGAACCCTGCCTCCCTTTGAATTTTACCAACAGCACTGGGCTTCGCTATGAGGCAGAGGAAGTGAGGCAGTGCCTGCTTAAAGGTAGGTCATGTTAAAAGGAAGGTGGTGTGTTTGTCTTTTAAGTGATAAAATTGTTTGAACGGCCCAAACCGCTGTTGAGTTTGAAAAGGAAGATGCAGTTCAGTGAAACGGTGGCTTTTCCCGAGCTTCTCATGAGATTTTCAGTGTCTATTCGTGCAAGAACCCAGAATCAATGCTGTTATCAGTCCTTGGAATGTCCTTTAGCTTATACAGCATTACACTCCTGTTTGTGTTGCCTCCTATATTCATTTACATAATCTTTACATCCTGCTTTGACATAATTTATACTTCATTGTGAATATGTGCATAATTTAACCGTGGTTATGAACAGATATGTCTTTCAGTATATTCCTGTTAAACTCCTCATCATCCACAGGACTTAAGGAGAGCCCACGGATGCCTCTGGCAGACTCTGTCTTACTGACAGAGATCATGGATGAAATCAGGAAACAGGTGGGAGTTGCCTTCAGCCAGGACAGCCAGTGACATCACTCCAAAGCTGGGCGGTTTCACCTGACCTAAACCTACTCAGACGGAACAGAGGGAGCTGCTCGGGGCAGGCTTTGGATCTTTGGTATAAGCAGATCACTCGTGGCACTGTGTGACAAAGTCTGAGCAGACGCAGTGTCGCTGTGACTCGGGTTGCACAGTATGCTGCGACTAAATTAAAGATACAGTTGGTAAAATATTAGAACATGTACATCTTGGGTACATTTATCTCTATTTGTTTTCCATATGCCTTATCTTGCATCATATCCAGTGATTAGAACCCAAAACATTGTCATTCCACCCCACAGTCACTATGTAAACACCTCGTGGGTCCTTGTGTAATACACAGCAAACACTGTCAGTTTGAAATAATTTGTAATTTTTTTTATTAGTTATTTTAAACCACAAAAAAAACATACAAACAGAGCAACCATGTTGTGTGTAAGCATCCTGTAATCAAGTGCTAGTCCTTTAAAGACAAACACAGCTGTCACTGTGAGGTGTGTGATTGATGAATCCAATAAAGGACTGATTGTGAAAGCCTTGTTTCATTCCAAATATCGTCCGCTGGAGAGGAGAATAGACTTTGAGTGGCACATTTGAATCAAAGTGTTCTGTCATGTCTGACCCCTGCAGCCGTGTACAAATAGATTCATGTTCTCCATACAAAAATAGGTTGCACTGTCTGCTTTTCAAGGTTAGGACAGAGAAAGGCCCTTATGAGTCAGCAAAGAGCGTGGCTCATTTAATACTTGTTCTCAGTCTTTTGGGCTCACAGGACTCCAAAAACCTGGAGGATGTCTCATTGACACAGGATGCGGTCCAAACGGCACATCTTGACAACAATATTTTACCAACTGTTTTGCTTGTTTAATGAATAATGCTGAAATGATGCATACTTATTCCAAAGGGAAACAACTGTAAACAATGACATACTTACACCTCTCTATACATTTCAGGCAGCTTCTCTGCTCCGCCATTACTTTAACATTTATATTTACAATTTAATAAAGAGGTTTAATAGATGGAGCCCTCAGACTTATGCAATATAATAATAACTATCAGGCCTAACAAATGTCCTTGTCCTTGCCCGCTCTTAAGAAGGCTGTTCTGCGGCTGACCCCCGACCACTCTTGTTGATTACATAAAAAAAACCATCATGACAAAAAGCATAAGAGGTGTAGCAGAAAGTGAAAATATCAATATAAAATATTTATTATTGTTGTTGTATAGATTGAAAAATCTTTTTTAAAAAAGAAACTTTATCAGTCCCAAATAAAATTCATGTATCCATGATGCATGATACAGAATCATTAAGTATTAATAAAATGCACACTAAGGTTAATGACAGAAAGTCAAACGGTAAATAGTGCATTTAAAACACAGATGCGATAAGAATGAAAATAAGAAAAGTGGTGCATGCAGGTGATAAAAAAGAAATACAAGAATAAAAAACAAGAATTTAAAATAATTAAAATCTCTTGATTATGTTGTATAGATGTCCTGTGATCACTATCTGGAGGTCACGTGTTTGTTTCGTTAGCACACATCATCATCATCATCCTCATCATCATTGACAAATCATCACGTTATTTTTTTGTGCAACGTCACACGGTTAAAATTAACACGCTGGCGCCACCTTGTGGCGGAGACGCGCCACTGTTGAGACCAAAGCGTGTCCAATATGGCAACCAGGTGGGGAATCTGTAGTGCGGGGAAGATCAGCCATGACTTCACCGTGGCCCTGAAATCTCTTCCTCCTGAACACCATCAGGTATCAGTACGACCAGATGCGTTGACACAAACAATCATTTGATTTGTATTTTGATTCAAATGCAAATCGTCTCTTTGGGACTCTGCGCGGTTTGTTGCTCCGTACAGTGATCAGTCTGGATCAGCTGTTTTTGACGATCCGAAGTTCACACTGTTAAATTCAGGCTCTGATCAAATGTTTGACATTTGCAACATGCCGCTTTCGTGAGCTAAATGCCTCAAACAACCAATAAGAGTGCGTTTGAGTAGACTGACAGCTTGTGTCAGCATCATTTTGAACACTTCGGCATACTTTTGTTTTTTCTTTTACCGTAAAATATGCACTAAATGGGCATGTAGATTATTTAGCATTCTAATTTGTTTATGCCTGGTCTGGGGTAACGTACTGCGTCACTTCCTATTGTTGTCTTTGCACTGTGGTGGATTGTAGCGTGCTGTAGCGTCGTCAACTGCTAAAACATTTCTCGTTTAAAACATTTAATTTCACCGCGGTGATTCACTGCATTGAATTGGTGCACATACATTTGCTAAACACCTGTTTCACACGGCTTTTTGGGGATTTTACGCTTCCTTTCCACTTTTCCCCTCTGGTTAGCCCGCTTGATCACTAGCAATGGCTGCTCTCTCTTCCCCTGCTTCTCCTTTGTTTTGCTCTGTGTGCGGGATGTATAGTTACTCCTCGACCTCCTTTAGCGATAATGACATGTGTATTAAATGCAACATTCTTATAACCTTGGAGGCGAGGCTTAAGGAAGTAGAGGCACGGCTCCGCATCATTGAAAGCCCCCCTGTAGCGTTAGCTAGCCGGTCCCCAGTAGCCGGTGCGGACCTGCCCAGTGTAGCTTCCGCTAGCGATCCTAGGGTAGCTCCTGTTAGCCGTCCCCCAGCAGCTCCCGAGCAGCCGGGAAGCCAGGGTGGCTGGGTGGCAGTCCGAAGGAAACGTAGCCCGAAACAACGGCCCACGGTTCACCACCAACCGCTTCACGTTTCCAACAGATTTTCCCCACTCAGCGACACACCCGCTGACGGAAAGACTCTGGTTATTGGCAGCTCTATTTTGCGCAATGTGAAGTTGGAGACGCCGGCGACCACAGTTAAATGCATCCCCGGGGCCAGAGCGGGCGACGTTGAATCCTATCTGAAACTGCTGACTAAGGATAAACGTAGATTCAATAAAATTGTCATTCATGTCGGCGGAAATGACATCCGGTTACGGCAGTCGGAGGTCACTAAAATTAACATTGAGTCGGTGTGTAAGTTTGCCAAAACAATGTCGGACTCCGTAGTTTTCTCTGGACCCCTGCCCAATCTGACCAGTGACGACATGTTTAGCCGCATGTCGTCATTCCATCGCTGGCTGTCGAGGTGGTGTCCAGCAAACGACGTGGCCTTTATAGATAATTGGAAACCATTTTGGGGAAAACCTGGTCTCATTAGGAGAGACGGTATTCATCCTACTTTGGGTGGAGCGGCTCTCATCTCTAGAAATATGGCAAAATATATTAAAACTTGACAAACCAGAGCAGAGACCAGGCGGCAGAGCTGCAGTCCTACACGCTTCTCTGCAGTTTCCTTAGAGCTGTCACCCTCCCATGACCACCACTACCCCCAGTGTCCTATAGAGACTGTGTCTGTCCCTCGTCCACCCAAACTACCTGGGGCAAAAAAGTCAAGAGGTATTATTCATAAAAACCTCACAAGAATTAATACCACCAAGGTATCTGGACCTAAACACACCACAATAAAATGTGGATTATTAAATATCAGATCTCTCTCGTCTAAATCCCTGTTAGTAAATGATTTGATTACGGATCATTGCATTGATTTATTTTGTCTTACTGAGACCTGGCTGCAGGAGGAGGAATATGTTAGTTTAAATGAGTCGACCCCTGCCAGTCACATTAATCACCATATTCCTCGAAGCACAGGCCGAGGAGGAGGAGTGGCAGCAATCTACCACTCAGGTTTACTAATCAATCCCAGACCTAAGCCTGGGTTTAAAACGTTTGAGTCCCTCACTCTCAGTCTCTGCCACCCTAACGATAGATCAGAGAAACCAGTTCTGCTTGTGGTTGTGTATCGTCCGCCTGCTGCTTATTCAGAGTTTTTATCTGAATTCCCTGACTTTTTATCTCAACTAGTGCTCTGCTCAGACAAAGTAATCATAGTGGGTGACTTCAACATTCATGTAGATGACACCAATGACAGCCTTAGGAATGCCTTTAATTCAGTTTTAGACTCAATTGGTTTTTCTCAAAACGTTAACAAACCTACTCACTGCTTTAATCACACCCTCGATCTTGTTTTGACATATGGCTTAGAAACTGAACGTTTAATAGTGTTTCCCCAGAACCCTCTTTTATCTGACCATTTTTTAATAACATTTCAGTTCACAATTATGAACTTCTCAGCATTTGGCAGGGAGACTACCTACAGTCGGTGTCTCTCTGATAATGCTGTTTCCAAATTTAAGGAAGTTATTCCGTCTCTTTTGGCTTCTATGCCACGTGCCATTACAACAGAGGGTAGCAGCCTAACTACTAATCCAGTACATATAGATTATCTTGTTGATAATACTGCAGCTACACTGCACACAGCACTGAACAATGTGGCCCCTATAAAACAGAATAAGAAAGCCATCAAGCAAAGGAAGCTAGCTCCCTGGTTTGACACACAGTTACGCACTTTAAGACAGTCCTCACGAAGGTTAGAGAGGAAGTGGCGATCCACTAATATTGAAGAATTTCACCTTTCCTGGAAAGATAGTATTATAACATACAAATCAGCCCTGCGTAAGGCAAGAACTGCCTATTATTCCAAATTAATAGAGGAAAATAAGAATAACCCCAGGTTTCTGTTCAGTACTGTAGCCAGGCTGACAAAGAGTCACAGCTCTGTTGAGCCAACTATTCCCTCAGCTCTCAGTAGCAATGAATTTATGAATTTCTTTACTAGTAAAATCAAAGATATTAGGGAAAGAATTCATCACGCACTCTCTTCAACTGTTAGAGATCCATGTGTGTCATCTGCAGCAGCCCCTGAAATGTCTGCAGGCCCTAAGTTATCTCTGGACCACTTCTCTTCTATAGATCTCACTGAACTGTCCTCAACGATCATTAGATCCAAACCCTCAACCTGTCTTTTGGACCCCATCCCAACTCATCTTCTAAAAGATGTTTTCCCCCTGATTGGCACTTTTATATTAGACCAGATCAATCTGTCATTACTAACAGGTTATGTTCCACAGGCTTTTAAGGTTGCTGTCATCAAACCTCTACTCAAAAAGCCTTCTCTCGACCCTGGTGTTTTAGCGCACTATAGACCAATATCCAACCTCCCCTTTATTTCTAAAATCCTTGAAAAGACCGTAGCTGATCAGTTATGTGATCACCTGCAGAGGAGCAGTTTATTTGAAGCATTTCAGTCAGGATTTAGAATAAACCACAGCACAGAAACAGCATTGGTTAAGGTTAGCAACGACCTCCTAATAGCTTCCGACAATGGCCTCGTCTCCTTACTTGTCCTGCTAGACCTCAGTGCTGCATTTGACACCATCGATCACGGTATCCTACTACAAAGACTAGAACATGTCATTGGCATTAAAGGAACAGCACTAAGCTGGTTTAAATCTTATCTATCTGACAGATTCCAGTTTGTCCACGTTAATAATGACTCGTCCGTGCACACAATGGTTAATCATGGAGTTCCACAGGGTTCTGTGCTTGGACCATTATTGTTCTCCCTTTACATGCTCCCCTTAGGCAATATTATTAGGAAGCACAACATAAATTTCCACTGCTACGCGGACGATACACAGCTATATTTATCTATGAAACCAGAAGAAACAGATCAATTAGTCAGACTTCAGACATGTCTGACAGACATTAAGGCATGGATGACTTATAATTTTCTGCTCCTAAATACAGACAAAACTGAGGTGATTTTGTTTGGGCCTAAACACCTCAGAGACAGGTTATCTGACCTCGCAGTCGCTTTGGATGGTGTTACCCTGGCCTCCAGTTCTACTGTGAGGAACCTGGGAGTCATATTTGACCAGGATATGTCCTGCCAGTCCCATATTAGGCAGGTCACTAGGACTGCCTTCTTTCACTTGCGCAACATAGCTAAGATTAGGAGTATCCTGTCCAAAAATGATGCCGAAAAGCTGGTCCACGCATTTGTTACCTCAAGGCTGGACTATTGTAATTCCTTGTTGTCAGGTTGTCCGACTAGCTCACTGCGAGGCCTCCAGCTCATCCAAAACGCTGCTGCGAGGGTTCTGGTGGGAATTAGCAAGAGAGATCATATTTCTCCGGTCTTAGCTTCTCTTCATTGGCTCCCTGTAAAGTCCAGAATAGATTTTAAAGTCCTTCTTCTTACCTACAAGGCCCTTAATGGCCAAGCTCCATTGTACCTCAATGAGATGCTAAGTCCCTATCAACCCAACAGATCACTTCGCTCCCAGAGTGCAGGTTTGCTTGTGGTTCCCAGAATCTCCAAAAGTAGAATGGGAGGCCGAGCCTTTAGCTATCAGGCTCCTCTCTTGTGGAACCAGCTGCCAGTCTGGGTCCGAGAGGCAGACACCCTCTCTACTTTTAAAGTAAAACTTAAAACCTTCTTGTTCGACAAAGCCTACAGCTAGCTCTAGTTACCATCTGAACTACACCATCCATGCCATCCCCCAGTTATGCTGCTATAGGCCGAGGCTGCTGGGGGACGTCCCATGATCATCTCCACACTCCTCCTCTTCCCTCTCTCTCCTTAAACTCCATTAGCTCTGTGTCCTCTCTCCCCTAGTGCTGTGCTTGTTTCTCTCTGGTCTCTCTCTCTCTGTACCTCTCTACAGATACCTGTGGCTCCAGAGCTGAACATCTGACCTGTGGCTCCACCGACCTGCCCCGTGTCCTCTGCTGCCTATTGCTGTCATTTGCTGTCATTATTCTATATTGTCCCCCCCCCAACCGGTCAAGACAGATGGCCGTCCACCTAGAGCCAGGATCTGTCCAAGGTTTCTGCCTGTTAAAAGGAAGTTTTTCCTTGCCACTGTTGCCAAGTGCTTGCTCATGGTGGAACTGTTGGGTGTAACTAACAGTAATGAGTGTGGTCTAGACCTGCTCTGTTTGTAAAGTGCCCTGAGATGACTTTTTGTTGTGAATTGGCGCTATATAAATAAAATTGAATTGAATTGAATTGAATTAATTTAATAATTACGGTAATAGTTTTCCCCCCCTTTCTGCAGAAAAATGTTTGAATTGAGACAAACTAGATCAAAATGCGGCTTCATAAAATACATTATTCACCGACTCTCCAGGCTGTCAAGAAAGTGCTAAAGAAATAACTTTGAAATTCTGGTCTGTATATGAGCGGAATAATACTGGCATGACGGAAATGTGTTTTGCCCTACACAAATTATAATATGGCATTATTGAGTCCATACTGGGACATCCTTAATTTAACATCAGCCTTGTGTCAGGATTACAGATTGCACCAAGTTGCACTGCAGTTTGGGGGATTTTAAGGTGGACCAGAAGCACCATGTTTTAATCAATAACATTTTAAATCTGTATCCACAGGTCGTGGCTGTGGCAGCTCGCAAGTTAGAGGATGCACAGGAGTTTGCCAAAAAGCACAGCATCTCCCGTGCATATGGGAGCTATGACGAGCTGGCGAGAGATCCAGACATCGGTGAGTTTCTGACAGACCTGGATGAAATTTAATTGACAGGTGACTTTTGTTGTTCTGGCCTGGAAATTTGAAATATGTTACATTAAGTTATTTGAGCACAAGATGTAAGAGATTTACTGCTTCAGGACACTTCAGTCAGAACTCACACTTACAATGCAGAAATCCCCAAACATGCTAAATCACCACTAATTACCAGTTTGCTTTGACCCACAACTGTTTTTATTTCATTTTATTTTGAAAGATCTAATGATCTCTTCTTTAACTGTGTGCTCTCTGCTTTGTGTGTTCATGTGTGTGCAGACGTGGTATACGTTGGGGTTATCCACCCCTACCATCTAAGCACTTGTCTGCTCTTTACGAACGCCAAGAAGAACGTGTTGTGTGAGAAGCCATTGGCAATGAACACCAAGGAGGTGCGGGAGATCCTGGCCTCTGCCAAAATGAACGACGTCTTCCTCATGGAGGTAAAAAACTGTAATTAGAAGCCTCCACTTTAATTTCTTCTTCTGCACTTTTCACCTGAAAAATCACTTGTGAGAAGTCAATAATTCATTGCTCAAAAGGAGTAACTGCAAAGTGTTTGCAGCATGTGATATTTAATGTAATATTAAATTAAAACACAAATTGATCTGTCTATGGTATATTGGATTTATGCTGAATTTGTACAGTAGTTTTTATTTTATTTTATTTTTTTTAATCAAAACATAATCATATACATTAATCTTAGATGCATGAATTCACAAGTATGGCTTCAGCCTGATTTTGTGTGTTGATATATGGCTGCAAGACTTTTAAAACAAATGGCTTCAGATCTTGAGTCAAAAATGACTCTGGACCTTTAAAGTCCTTGAAAATGACTTTGTGTTGTATGCTCTCCAGCCCTTGTTAATAATTTAAGCTGTGACTCACTGCATAACACAGTGTATAAAATGCCTCCCGTGCTTTGCTCTAAGGCTGTCTGGACCCGGTTCTTCCCAGCCTCTGTGGAGATCAGACGCCTGCTGGCCCAGGATGAGGTGGGCGAGGTGAAGATGGTGAGATCGGAGTTTGGTGTGCCGTTAATGCACGTTGCGCGATCTGTGCAGAAGGAGCTGGGTGGAGGAGCAATACTAGATCTTGGCATCTACTGCCTGCAGTTCATATGCATGGTGTATAATGGAGAAAGGCCCGAGTGCATCCAGGCAATGGGGGTCTGCCTGGAGACAGGTAATGGAAAAGAGACCATTATTCTAGGTATTTTTCACAAGAAAAACAAAAAATTACAAATAGAAACTACAAAATGATAACTATCCATAAAATGCATTAAGAAACCTGCTTTTGCTTTACTACAAACATCTAACACACAGGTCACACAGATTTACAGCAGCATTATTCTTACCCATCAACCTCGGTTGTATGCGTCAGTTTACAGCTGCTCATCATATGATAACAGATGTGAGTTTTTTAAGTTGGAGCATATAAACTCCTTGCTCCAGCTTTTTGCCACTATGATTCCTGTTGTGTTAACAGAGAATTTTTAACCAAGGGAGTGTTCCTCTCTGATAAGACTTCATCTCTGGTCTCTTTCATTTTATGTGTTAACTGGGACAATAAAGGATAAGGTTTGATAGTGTTGACCTGCGGTCTTAGAGTTCTTCACAGCAAAGTTAACAGACCCCTCGTTTCATTTGCAGAGGACGCACAGATGGCTCCACGACGTCTCACTAAATTTATGTAATTTAGTTAATATCTCTTTATCAAATGAGACTCATATATTTGTGTGTTATTGCAGGTGTGGACGAGACTGTGGTTGTCACTCTGAAGTTTTCCAAGAACAGGATGGCAGTGTTTACTTGCTCTTCGGGTATTGAGCTGCCCAATAGCGCCATAATTGTGGGCACAAAGGGCAGCATCAAGGTAGGTCAGCGCCGCAGGGCCATGATGAAATAAAATTCAAATGGTCCCAACAGCCTGGACTATTTGCATGTTGAGAAGTCAGGCACGGTCAAGTGTGAAGCAATGTTGGAGTTAAAGTAGAAAGTTTTTTTTACTGCACAGACTGTTTATACACCAATTTTGAATTTTTTTTTTTTATTTTTTATTTATTTATTTTTTTATTTAATCTTTTTTTTAGGTCCCTGAACACATGTGGTGCCCGACATCGTTAGTGGTGAACGGGAAACAGACTCAGTACCCGGTGCCAGAACCATATCTGCCTCTCAACTTCATCAACAGCACAGGGATGCGTTACGAAGCAGAGGAAGTTCGGCAGTGTTTGCTCAAAGGTACCGTGACATTCAACATGTTTCAGTCAGTTCTAAAATAAAGATATTGGTAAAATGATTACAGTTAAGCATACTTTGTACACAGTAAAACAGTCATTTCTGAAAGTTCGGGTATAGTACATGTTATACACTCGTTCAACACAAGGTGGCGTCAGAAACAGTGCATCCTATGGCCTTTTACTGTGTTCAGACTCAACAGTCCTCTGCGTGTGATCTGACCGTACGTTTTTCCCATGTAGGGCTGAAGGAGAGTTCAATTATGTCCCATGCTGACTCTCTTCTGCTGGCTGAAGTGGAGGATGAAGTTCGCAGGCAGGTGGGGGT
Source organism: Datnioides undecimradiatus (assembly GCA_008933995.1). NCBI lineage: Eukaryota > Metazoa > Chordata > Actinopteri > Lobotiformes > Datnioididae > Datnioides > Datnioides undecimradiatus. Next base: position 2,051,405 of record WARS01000060.1, read on the forward strand.
AGTGTACAGCCAGGACTGCCAGTAAATGTTGAACACTGAAGAACATGATTTGTCCCCCCTCTTGTTTAGAAAACATTCACGATGCATTAAAAAGATTTTCAATGTTTTACGTCTTCTTTTTTCTCCATTGGCTGACGATTAGTTTCAACGTGGTTAATGTTTCATGATAATAAGGTGCTTGACATATGTGTAAGCTTCTTAGTTCATCATAAACCTGGATTACTACACTTGGTGGTGTCTTTTGTTCTAATGGTGTTTGTTTAGTTCAATCTACAGTATGCGTCACTTAATGCAGACCTACTGTAGTGACACATGAGGATTCATTGTCAAACAAAGCATTTGCAGGCAGAGTTAAGGTAGGTGCTCATCTCTTTTATTGATGGAAATCCAGCCTGTTGGGGCAGCTCAGTACACCAGCTAAACAATAGAACATCCCTTTACATTTAGTTAGTTCTGACACTCTAGCGTTACAATCAAAAGCATGTTAGACATATGTAGACAGCTACAGTGGGTCACTAATGTAGAAAGAGAAAGACAAGCAGAGGACTTATACCTATCATCCCGAGAGGAACAACGCTTCATCTGCTCATCAGGTCCCCTGTGGGAAAAACCCTAAAAGTGCTCCATCATATCAGTCAACTTTAGTGAACCACACATGATTCATAAGTGCCAACGTAGATATGATCCAAATGCAAATAAATGTAAAGGCTTTATGACACATCTAACAACACAAATACAGTAACTAGCTCAAACACCTCTGAAGTGGACATCCAAAACTAACATTTCTCTATACTCAGACAAAATATAAGTAGTATTGGATGTCCCAACACAAAACTTTACCATTCACAAAAGTCAAGTATAATATCGAATGTAACGTTGTATGGAGCAGATTAGGAGTGCAACACTTACAGATACACTTAAATACAGTGAGAGCTGGCATTAAGAGAGGACACTTCATACACACAGCACTACAGAAGGACCTGTTTGGGTGGAGGGGTGGAGCCAGGGCTGCTGCACTGTGTGAGGACCCCCTTTGATTTCAGATGCCACGCGTTTGTTCGTTGGATCGGCAGAGGAGTGTGACTGGTAAACTGTTACAGTACTTGAAGGTGCTTTGCGTTAAGATCAGCCCGCCCCACCACTAACCCCACCTAAACAAGAAGCCGGTATGCGCATGCACACAGACCAGGATGCATTCACTCTCAGACTGGTACACTTTTAATAAGTTGTTGAGTGAATAAATACAGCAGTTTCTGGTCGGGGTGTATTACTCTGAGGCCCTGCAGACTGGTTTGATTGAGAGAATCAACGTGAAAAGGAATGGAGACGTAAAGTGGAATTGTATGGGTCAAGCCTCCACTCCCACCCAAAACAGCTCTTTGGCCATACTCTATATTTTTAGATTTCTTTGCTATACTGCCTATGTTGCTCAAAGGATGATGGTCAGCCCAGGTGTTGGATAAGAAAGGCTGTGAGCTGCAATGGATTGTGGGGTGGAGAGCTATGAAAGATAGATGTGGGTGGCGGGAGGAAGCAGAGGAGGCCTGTTGGCTGTTCAAGCCACCAGAACCACACGCATGGTGTTGGTGTAGCCGGAGCCTGGACGCCAGCCGGTCAAGACAATGACAACATCCCCCTCTTTGAAGAAGCCTCTGGCCTTGCCTGAAAATGAAACATCAAACATTTTACTAAACATTGCTTTTTAAATGTCTTAACAAAGCATCTTGACTCATAACTTCACACCAATTAAGCTTAAAACACTTTTTCTTGTTAAACAGTTGCAAAAGATGAAGGTGACATAGACATACCCATATCCATGGCAAAGTTGACACGCATGTCAACGTCCTCTGCCCACACGTCGTGAGCAGGCTTGGTGTAGAGAACAGGGAAGATGCCGCGGTACAGGTGGGCTTGGCGAGCTGTCTGGGCGTTACGGGTCACAGCGAGGATGGGGGCACGGGGCCTGTACCTGGAGATCAGGTGGGCGGACCTGCACGTACAAACACAGAGAGATAGAGCTAAGTATAAAAGATTACCCCACTTCATTCACATCTGGAGTATTTTATCTAAAACTAATAATTGCAGAATGATGAGATAATTATGGTGATTACAGAAGGAAACAGCTGATCAAGTTCAATGCTAAAATGCTGAGTCACGCTTGCTTTACTTAATTATACCTAATTAAACCAGTGATAAAGGTGTTGAGTTGTCCCACCCTAACAGGTGCAACACAAAGAACAGGATAGTCAGGGAAGTTGAACTGAGTCTGTAAACGCCCAAACAGTCCTGAGAAGTCAGCCAAAATAACTGACGACTATTATCATGGGCATCAATAACCTGAAACTCACAAATTCATACTTCTGTTTGCAATCCCATTAAACTAGTGTGAGCTCAGGGCTGTCCCAATGTAAGACTGACTTACTGACTTACTTTGGGACAGAACAGCCAGACTTTAACAGTGTTAAAAAGGGGATGCCAGAGGAGACTAGTGAGTCTTTTCACAGCATTTTTGTATTTGCAGTGCATGTAAAACAACTAATGACTCCCACTTATGTTTCCTAATTTGATGTCATCACATAAACTATAAGAAGCTAGATATCAATACACAAGAGATTTAAGGATGAAATCTTTAGATAATGATCATTGGGACTGGTCTGACAACCCCCACTCTCACTCTTGCAATCTGTTTCTATCTGCACACACACTCTGTAATAGCACACATCAGACACACATACGCGCAAAATCAAAGGAAGGGATCAGTAAGAGCACGTTATGTGTTGGAGGGAGAATCAGGAGCCGCAGTGAGCAGGTTTTCATGAATTTGGCTACACCTTACCTTCAGGATAGCTATCATTTCACCTTTGTGCTTCCCTTTCTTACCTCCCAGTCTTGGTGAGAACAATGAGAGCACTAGCGCAGCATTTGAAGGATGACTCGACAGCACCAACAGCTACAGCCTCTGAGGGGTCTCTGGTCAGTTGGGTGTGTCTCCTCAGCTCCTCAAACAGTTGCCTGTGGAAGGTGGCCGCCTCGGCCTCTCGTGCTATCTGAGCCCAGAGGGATCATGGGGGAAGGGTTTGGGGGTTAACTCTCAGTCGCACATACACGCGCCACAACACACACACACCACTGAGAGTGACTGGCAAAAGCATGGGCTAGACTCCTGGTTACGATAAGCTGTTCGCTCCTTTCAGCACTGAATCAATTTGACAAAGGCCCCAAATTTTTAATTTAGGTGTAAAATTGTGCTTTTGACTCCAGGGTTTACAATTTGTTCCCATGAATGTAAATCAACCAGGAGTCTATTGAAGGTTTTTGCCAGCCTCTCCCAGTTTCTTCATCAGTCAGTCCCTGTCTGGCCCTACTCTACCTCTCTCAGACTGCTCAAGAACCGATATCTTGGTCGTCCTCGACCTGCCAAGACCAGAGAACCTGCCTACCTTCCAGAGCCAGTGAGCACAATGATCCCAGAAGCTAAGCTCTTAAAGGAGGCCTCAACAGCACCGATTGCAATAGCCTCAGCAGGGTCTTTGCAGTGCGGCGTGGAGCGGCGCAGGTCCTCAAACACCTGCCGGTGGAACATGGCTGCCTCGGCTTCACGAGCAATCTGGCACAAGTGAGGGCAAGATGCATCAAGCATAGGCATTCCCACACCAGGCACACGCAGATGTAAAATTAGGTGGAAGGAAGGAGAAAGGACAGGAACATGGGAACGGAGCAGGAAGATATAAGAGAGACAAGAAAAACACAAGTTAAAGTAAAGAAGGAACAGAAGGAAAGGAGGGACAGTAAATGAAGAAGTCAGGTGTGCAGTTAGTGTGGACAAACAGGGAAACACCAACGTTAAAACACATCCAACAGTCAACCATAGCCATTTAAATTAGGTATTACAGTAAAACAGTACAATACAACCCATGCTAAGGCAACTGAACTGCTGGGATAAACGCAAGATTAACAATATACAACAGAATATATTATAATATAGTAATATATCCAATTTTATATAAAGCAAAATAGAAAATAAGATAATAGAAATCTGAGTTTAATAAATTAAAATTACAAAATAAATAACTTAAAAACTATTGAAAATCCTGAAGAGAGATGGGAGTTGAAATGCCACACACTGCACACAAGGGTTAACAGGTGGTTAAAGACAGTCAAGGTAAGAAAAGCACATGTACAAGAAAAGTATTGAAGAGACTGAAGGCACTGAGAAAAGGACAAAGGCTGATAGCACAATAGTTCAACACGTCTGGTTTTAGGGCCAATAAGAGTTGTTTGCTTTAGATTGTGAAGCACACACCGTGCAACTTCAGCATGAGAGCAGCAAGCTCAAAGACAGGAGCTGCAGCACTGCTGAGTTACTCCTGCATCTCCTTAGCAGTGTAGCAGAGAAGGAGGCTGGAGTGGAGGTTAGCAAAGACAGGCAAAGACAGCGCTGGCTGACTGTGTTATCGATCCATGCAACTGATACTAGTTGTGACATTAATGTAAGATTTTATTAGGATCTAATTTTTAATAGTAATGGTCTTGGACTTTAAAAAGGTGTTTTGTTGGGTCTATCCCTCTCTGAAAAACTAAAATAACAAAACAACAACCATAGTTTTTGCAGAAATAATAGCAGTTTTCTGCATTACTCAACAGCCATCTTAGTGATCAATGATTGTTTGATCATTAAAATGTTAAAAAAAAAAAAAAACAACACAGAAAAACACATTTCCCTTCAATAGAGACGCTCCTATGTGTAAAGATTAACATTTCTGAGTGCCGTATTGCTAAAAACTGCTGTTCCTGCTCCCTCTTCACCAGCCTTACTTAAAGCTCTAAATATATCTACTGTATGTACTTAGGGGCAACTCATATGTGCATCGTAAATCCTTGGTGTCACAAATCTGCGTGGATGAGTTGGACCACCTTAAATTAATAAATGGTAGTGAAACGCAACATGAAGAATTTGTTGGCATGAGAGGTGCAGGAGACAGGCAGGTAGCTCAGTTTGGGTGCATTCAAACATGCAAACATGTCATTAAGGCAAGTTACACTTTTCATTGTATTCCGATTGTATGGAAAACCACTGTTACAACTGCATCTACTGTTTGGAAATGATGCTGCGGTTAAGTTATTTAAAACACTTGCACAAATGAGCGCTGTCAATACTGTTACCTTGACTGACCAAATATTTAATGCTGATTACTCGTCTTTTCATCATTCATTAGGATATCTTAAGATCAGTGAATATCTAAACTAAAAATGAATGGATGAATAAATGAAAGGAGGAAGGAAAGTCACGTCCAGTTGTCCGAACAATCCTGCTGACCCTTTCTTGAGAAGCTGTTAGGCCAAGTGGAAAAAACAAAGATGCGGCATCGTTGTGCAACAGAGTGAGAAGTGATAGGCGTGTTCAGGCAAACACGAAAAATAGGAAATGAGAACGCATAATCTCCCAGTCTGTGACTTTCATAACATGATTTAAGTTAAAGATGGCCAGCCATGCAAAATTACCTGAGTCACATAATTAATTTCACCAAATCAATATTCCCTAATTTTAAAGTGCTTACTCTATACTGTTGGATTTTGTATGAATTTAATTTAATTCATTTTGTTTTTATATTTAATTTACATGAACTCACCATATGCTGTGTGCGTACTGCCTCCAGAGGGTAATCTCCCTTAGCGGTCTCTCCGCTCAGCATGATGCAGTCAGCTCCGTCCAACACCGCGTTGGCCACATCGCTGCCCTCTGCACGGGTGGGTCTGGGCTTCTTGATCATGCTCTCCAACATCTGAATGTTGTTCATGTGAGGCGTTAGAAAGACGTTAGAAACGCATGCAGAAGTAAACAAATCTCACGATAAACAGTGACGCTAACTAAATTAATTTTAATATTGTGTTTAATTTAATTGTTCGGTTTAATCTCTTGTGTCTTCCAGAGATTAAACTGAGACTCTCCCCATTCAGTCGCATAGCTGCAGACACATAAGTTGCCCATTGCTTCAGCTCCCGGGAGAAATAAAGCTAATAACAATGAACAAGTATATATTTTTTTGCTTCATCTGACCTGAGTGGCGCATGTGATTGGCTTTCCAGCTTTGTTGCAGCGACCAATCATCATCTTTTGGGCTAGGAAGACCTTTTCCGTGGGGATCTCAATTCCCAGGTCACCACGGGCAACCATGATGCCATCGCTGGCCTCCATGATCTCATCGAATCTGCACAGACAGAAAATTACAAATTAATCCTTAAATGAAAGTAGAACCATTGTAAGAAAATGCCTTGCAGAAGAAGAGGTACGTCATGCAACTGTATTTTACAGCACAAATATCTCGTGCTATAAATAAAAGATCTGAATCACTGGAACTGAAGTATAAACTTCAGCCACACACACCTGCGCACACCCTCGTGGTTCTCAAGCTTGCTGATGATCTTAATTTCTTTGCCCTTCTCTCCCAGCACTGCTCTGACAGCATGTACATCTGCTGCTTTGCGGATGAAGGAGGCAAAGACCATGTCGACTCCGTGCTCCACACCAAACTGCAGGTCCTTGATGTCCTTCTCTGAGACAGCAGGCAGGTCCACTGCAGCACCGGGGAGGTTCACTCCCTTCTTGCTGCCCAAGGTGCCGCCATTCTCGATCTCGCACATTAGGAAATCAGAACCTGGAAACCAAAGAATATTAATGGTGCAAGGCCTTTTGTTTATTATTTAAAAAGCAGTTTTCTAAACATTCGACAAAAGGATCACAAGAGATTTTATGGGGCCAACTTTATCTATGTTTGCCACTCCTTTACTCACCTATCTCCTTGACCTGCAGGGATATGAGTCCATCGTCAATGTAGATCTTGCTTCCAATGTCCACCACTTTGGTAATGTTCTTGTAGTCGAGCCAGAGGAGCTCCTCGCTGCAGTTGTCCTGCTGAGCGTCGTCCAGGGTAATCTTAATCACGTTGCCCTTCTTCAGCTCAACCTCAGCGGTGCCACTCTGTCAAATCATACCAGACGGAATTTTACTTTCTTTTTGGTTTGTTTTCCTGCAAGATGTTTAAATTTTCTACAACAGCTAAATAAAGCAATTATAAAAAGTACTGTTTCAATGTTTAGCACAAGACCAAGAACAGACGATGCTAAACTCACTCCCTGGATGAGGCCGGTCCTAATCTCTGGGCCCTTGGTGTCCAGGGCAATGCCGATAGGCCTGTAGTGGATGCTGCCAGGCTCGAAGCTCTCACACGCCTCACGCACGTTCTTGATGGTCTCTGCATGGTACTGCAGAAAGAGACGCACACATTAAAGTATCTCCAGGAAAACAACACCAAGCAAGAAACAAACCATTTGATCTGACAGAGGCGCTGGTATGAAATTATTGTATGACAGTAGGTTTTATCAGGCCAGAACAATTACAAGATAACGTGCCTCTGGCAACTCACACAGCCATAAAAGTGAGTCATACTGTCGGCAGCTCTACAGGGCCACACAGTTCTTTCTGCCTCCCTTGCTGACATTTTAAGTGTCACTTCAACTGTGCAAGCAAAATAACTCACATTAAATAAGACCCAATAGATTTCATATCATACAACACTGTGTAAAAGAAGCAATACATGGATATAGAATGTCACTGTATGTATGTGTCCCTGAGCACGTCTGCCCTTGTCATGATATGATGATGAAACCTCACACACCACTTGCAGAACTGTGTTGAGTTTTTGTCTCCAAGTAATGAGAAAGTCAGCTGAGGAAGTGGAGTGTTTCTCAGGAAGATATTTCTCAGTGAAGTCAGGGTAGAACAATAGACACAATACAACGGATCAATCTGAATCATGTGACAATTAGAAATGTAAACAGACTTCAAATAGACCAAATTATTCCTCAGGTTTTCTGATATTGTTCGCACGGTCAAGGGACTAAAATTTCATTTAGAAAGGGTGAGAAAAACAAGGAAGGTGGGTTGCTCAGGAAGTGTTGCTGGCTATTAAATGCTTTTGGAAATTATGAGAAAGTTCCCTAACGTCATATGGCTGATTCCATGTTTTTCCTTTTTGTGCAGGCTAACAAACACATTGCACAGTGTTTATGGCTTGAGGACAACTGCCTGCTGCACATGGCTTACGATGTCCACCCGGTTAACCAGAGCTTTCAGTAATAACTTAAGTGGCAGGTAATCACATTGGCTGCCTTTCGCACTGAGCTACACTACACTGACTCCACTGTGACTGAAAGTAAACCTGCATGGTAAAAGAAAAAAACAACTATTTTTTAAAAATAATATAATGTTTGGCAGGATGCAAAACCTTTAAAACTGCATTTAAGATGAACTGTAATATAGTCCAGTAATAAGGCCAGAGGGTTGAAAAGTAAGCTTTAGAGAGCTGAAGCATCGTGATGTCAAGTCAAAAACATATATATGCATTATAACTTGGCATCTGTATCCGCCAGCACGCTGTGGGACTTTAACAAGTGATGGAGACCAGGTAAACACTGTAATGAGGTGAATGTTTAGTCAATGTATGTGTACAGGTCAGGGTCCATAAATTTATAATTGATTTTTCACAGAATATGATGAGAAACTCCGGTAAATGTTCATGTTTGTTCTCATTTAGTTTAATGTTTATCAATATTGGTTCTATGAAAACTGACTATCTGGATTTAAACATAATCTACTTTCCACTTCCCACTTTAGTTAAAAGTGGACTGACCTTGATGTTGCTCTGTACACACACACGCACACACGCACGCACACACACACACACACACACACACACACACACACACACCCTAAGAGTCTAGGCATGCTGCCTGCTGGGAAGATAAAGGCAGGGCAGGAAGCTACACATGACATATTTATAGTAGCCCAGCCAACAAAGCTGTGGTTTCTGTTCTCCAGTCTAGACTAACCTTCGCTCTTACAGAAAGAACCGGATCCACAGTGACCACAGATACCTCTCACTGATGAGGACTTCAAAATATCACAAACTGAATTACTCATTTGTATATTCTAGGACAATCTAATTCTTATGATTGAGTCCAATGTTTATTAATCTACGCTAATCTTTACATGTATGACACTAAGGTGAAATAGTTCAAATGACTCAAACAGCCCCACCTCTCACATGTGTGGATCAGAACTTTATTTGGGTTGGATAATCTGTTTATAAATATGATGAAAGATGGAGGTATGATGAAATACCATAGAGACAAGATTACAACTTTCCTAAACTCCCTGCTACAGGCGGCTGCAAGATTCAGCTTACCGGGCTGATTGATTAATTGTGTTATATTAAACAGGCTGATTGCAGTTGGTTGGCTGTTTCTGCCCTCTTATTCACTTCTTTGTATTTGTTTGGTTTGAATTACTCTTTTAAAATGATACAGTATGTGTCTCTTCTTCTTTCACTACCTCTAGCTAGGTTGGCGACAGGTAACTCAGCAACACTTGCCTTCTTAAATCTGCCAGATAAATGAGCTTTTTCAAAAAATTGACTTTGTTCAGCATATTAGCCGGGAGATCAAAGTGATAATTTATCCGGTTTTGAGATGAGAACCTGTGTCAACAGATGACAAGAATCATCAGTCTAATCTCTCATTTGTCTGTTTTAAGGATAAAATTAGGCTTTTTTTTCTGAAATCTGTTCAGATTAAGCATTCTAAACTTACAGTTCACAGCTCACAGCTCACATTTTATTGCACTGCCCTCAGAGATCTACTGGCTGTTTTAAAACCACAAAATTCATCTTTCTTTTCCAAAACATGTGCTAGTTTTATGGCAATGGAGACTCGGGCCGGGTTGCATCACTTACATGAGTTGAAACTTGCTACCCCGGAATTCAAAACCTAAGTATGACTATTTTTCTCACCCATTCATGCTGGAGAACCTAGTCTTGTTTAATCTAAGTTATGCTGATAGCAGTTCATTATGAATTACATTCTTTTTCATTGTGAGCAATGTTGACCATCCACGTTCACCATATTTTTTATAAATGCAAACAGATGCCAACAAGCTTGAAAGCTAAAGACAAGGCAACAACCCAACCTTCCTGAGATAAAGCACAGTGCCATGTTTAATGGAAATTATCAGCACAGTTTCAACGTGACTTGTAACAATGCCACTGGTTAGCTGTACCTGCCTAACTCATTCACGCAGTAGACAGAACTATGAAAAGACCCACCTCATGTGTACCGTGGGAGAAGTTCAAACGAGCGATGTTCATTCCAGACTTGATCATCTCCTTCAGCATTTCCACAGAACGAGAGGCTGGTCCTGCAGGCAGTTATTGAGGGGTGAGGATTAAAACACGGCATAAGCATTAGCAGCCAGCTAATTATTTAAAAGCATTAAAAAAAATGTACATTTACATTTCAGTATGGTATGTTTAATTTTCTGTGTTAGGATTCTCCTTAATCAGTAGCATGTCCAGGTTAACAAGAAGGAAGAGAATACTTGGGACTAGTTAGCCACAATAGTGCAGCCCTGCCAATTATATCTGTCGCAGCAATGCAACTCAGCAACTACAATGTTAACCAACAATGTTGACCAACCAATTGTACAGATGATGCCAGTGTTGCGTGCAGTGGTGGGCTCAGAGTCAATGTCCAGCAGGCACATGTGTTCCAGGAAGGTGTCAGCCATAGCAGCGTTGAGCTGCTGTGTCTGGATGAAGGCAGAGCCCATGTCTTGAGACTTTGAATGAGGCATTGTGTTCGATGGGGCAACTTTTGAAATCCTGCAAGAAGAAAAAAAGAGAACACAGTTAACACAGAGGCGGTGGCTGGTATAGTGATTTTTGAGTTGGAAGGAAAATAGACCTTTTCTATGTGAATGGTGCCCTATAGAAAAGTACTCAAGAGGTTATTTTCCAAAACAAGTAACTTGATTAAAGAATGTTTTAGTTAAATCTTGTGTAGAAAACTTTGTACTAACACTATGCAGTTTTTTGCATTGCACATATATGCAGATTTGATACTGAGATGTCTGCAGTAGGCAAACATCTGTTTATAATACTCTAGTTTCCATTCAAGTATTTGTGCATAAGTTGATGAGCGGGGGGATAACTAGAGATTTATTTCCTACTAAGGTCTCACAGGACAGCCATTAATGCCACTGTATGTACTCTACTGAATGTTGTTAGCAACATATTGTACAATAGTCTGTTGTGTCACTAACCTTGTGGTGGTGAAGTCAAAGGAAAAGAAAATATCAAAGTGGGAATCAATTAATTATGTTCACTGCTGACTTTCAAATGTATGCTAACAACTGTTATTCACCTGCAGTACACCTACTGCATCCCAGACTAACCTCTGCCAAATAAGTATAAAGACTGCAATTAGACTTAGGAAAGGTCAACAGTGCAATGCTACTCAAATGATGGGGTATTGTGAGCTACTTTGCACAAGACTGTACTTTCTTGAGTTACTATTTGCCTTCATGGTTGCACAATCAGCAGCTTACAGAGGTGACAAAAGTATACTTTTGCTAGCTGTGATATAAAACACTCCTGCTCTTTCAGGTATCTTCAAATTGTTTACAAATTGATAACGAAAAAATGAATATATGCTAAGGAGCATGTACCGCACTGCCCCCATGCTCTATACTGAGAGTATAGCTCGGTGAAGCTGCTCCACCATATTGTACATTCTGTTCCCCCCACCCACTTCCCCCTGAGTCACCCATGGCAACGACACCATCACGGAGCTCATCTACAGGACAGGAATTGCCAAGCTTTCATCACGACACTCTCATCACTGTGCTCTATCCAGAAAAAAGTAATGATACTGTATACTACATGGTTGCAACAAAGAGATATTACATTAAATTGTGTGCACTTGTAAATTGCTCAATACTGGAATGTGCAATGTGCTTCTCCTGCAACGCTTCCCTTTTCTCCCATTTGGTCTATCCATGACTAATTTTGAGAGACAGAATTTAAACCCATTAAAATAAAGGCTTGTTTTAGCAGACAGCCAGCAAGGTAGGTTTATTTGAGCAGGGTGTAGGATTTCTCCACTACAATGATGAGGAATGTGGCTACTACAGCTCTGGTTGCTGAGGTTACATAACTAAAGCACAGCCGAATTAGGCTGAAATGCTCAGTTGAACAGACAATCTGGTGACACAGTAAGCAGCAGAATGTGATTCAAGCTCTGGGTCTGAGCCTCATGAGTTGGTCAGAATCTGGCCAGACTCTAACATTTCACTGAAAGTGGCTCCAGAATGTGCAAGTATGCAGCTTTTTCTAACATCACACAATTCATGAATTCATTCTGACTTTTCTGCTACATAAATCCAAGCTTCACTGTATTGACTACCCACATGCACCCAATGCAATATTCCAATTATGCACCTTTACACACTTTGGGAAAGATGTGACACTCCCACTGATTGTACTTTTCATCATCATTTCCAATACAATGAAACAACCTACAAGATAATTTTCCAAACAAGGATATGACATGGACTGCAATGCAAAATTAACAAGAATAAATGTTAAACAAAGGAAAATTATAAAATAAATGTTAAATGCAAGTGTGTTGTTGATTAAAGCTCAATGTTCAATGCTATTCAAACTCAATTACCTAAAAATGACAATGACTGTCTGCCAGACAACAATTCAGATAGCTAGTTTTGACACAACAGTCTAAACCACCCAGGGGAGAGATCAAGTTCCTACAGCTTAAATTATAAATTGCAGAGCATTTCAGCCAAATGACACTCTCACTGGCTGTTTTTTTGGCCAAACAGGACATCAGACTGATTCCTCTTTGAACAAACCTTACAAACCCATACATGCAGTCCATCTGGGAACATGGGACAGCATGCACATCTAGATCTGGGTGGAGTGTGACTGCACTGTTGCACTGCAGTATCAATTATAACTATGGATGAAAAGTGTGGAAGTCAAAGTTTGGGTGGTGCAGTTGCAACTAAACATGGCCCTGTGTAAGAGTCCCTCAGAGGATAGACTGACACACTAGCGGTCTGGCCTTGTCTTACTCATCACATCCTAATTACAAATGCATCATGGCGGGGGGATTCCAGGCAGAGCCACTAAACCAACATGCTCGTTTAACAGGAGCTGCTGATGACGTAACACTCAAGTCAATGGGGCAGACCAGTGCTGTACGTGAGCGCAGTCACATCCCACTACTGCAACACACTCAACCACGAGGAGGCTGGCAGCAGACATCCTGGTGGGCTGAACCACAGGGGAAGACTGCAGAGGGGTGAAAAGACTCTAAAATGTAACTGCTGAGCTCTCAGTGTGTCTTTTTGTTAATATATACACATAATTGCTTGTTTTTGTTTTTTTTAAAAATGCTATACTGGCATTTCTTCATCAAATGTTTGCATGAATAGTACATGGACCTTTGGTATGGACCATTCAGCAACATCCATCACAATGTTTATGGTAAACTTCATACACATGCAAATGGTAACCTTTTGGTGAAATGTCTTTTCCTACTGGTCTGCTCCTGGAGCATCACCAATAGATACAACACAAGATTTATGTAATTCTCAAGACAATGCAACACCGACAGTTGAGATTACAAAACTCAAAAGGGATGCGCATTTGTCTTAGAAGGAAAGGTTGAGGTTAAGTTTCTGGCAGCTCCCCTTACGAGCTGTTTGCTACTTGACCACATGAATGGATAACAAGTCACATGCATATCCAAAAAATAACAAATAAAAGTCTACTGCAGATACAACAGAGGACAAATACCACTGCTACAGAATGGTGACACGTTGAAATATGTTTGTATAGCAACCTTGAAAACTTACACATAATCTCTGATACTGTGTATATTTCAGGTGGGCGTTAACCACGTGTTTGCTGCATGTCTTTGCATTACTGTCATGGAGTCAAATTTAATTCACGAACAAGTCATAGCCTGTATCCTCACGTTGATGAAATGTAATCCTTAGGCAATTTAACCTCAAATACTACCTGTACCCTGAGGTGTGGTCTTATTTCAGAGGGAAGATGGCTTGTAAAAAAAACAAAAAACATGTTCTCCTTATGTAACTTTAGTAATGTTTTGGCCTGCCTGATCAGGTTTGCCAGATCCTGGATACAGAAAGACAAAATTAGATCATTGACCAGAATGACTGGCTGGCAGACATGAAGAGCCTGTCTGACCCCACGACAGCCAGTGAGAAGCCACCACAGGCCAACAGCGGCCATAGTAACCCTGACACAGATGCAGTGCTAACTTTAGAGCTGACTGCTAATAATCCTCTCCAATCCCTTCCCACCACCTCTACCTTTGTTTCATACTCTCTTGTTGTCACATACTTTCAGCCACTATCAGCCACTATATTCGAATATCTTTCCAAACAATTTCCTTATCACCAATTTGTGAAACACGCCTGTGAAATCTCTAGCAGCCATACTGGCAATGCTGTCAGGGTGATATGACATTTAGTATCTATAATGTGACGTAACACTGGCCTAATCCAAGCTGGCTAACAGAGACAGTAAATGGTTTTTATCTGTCACACTCACCCCGTCAAAGCACTATTTGCACGTTGCACTACATACCCCTGGTAGAGCTTCCTGTTCCTTCTAGGGACAAAAAGGCAGGTTATTGCCAATGACCTCTGCAACACCCCCAGTGTGTTGAAGCTTCCAATGCCAAAGGGTAAACGTCTCCCTGCAACAGCAGTCCAGGTAGAACTGACCACTGCAGTGCGCGTGCCAACATCCGACACTTTCAGGAGCTCAAGAGTAAATCCCTTCAATGAGGATAAAGGACATGGAGAGCGCCTGCTGTGACCAAGCAATCGCCATGACCTGATACAGTGGATGTACATGAGACTTCCACAACGGCTCACCAAAGCAATGTCACACCAACGTTACTACAAGCCTAGGTCATACAAGGCCTGAGGACTAAAAATGGAGTCTTGGCTAATAATAACCACAACATGTCTGTAGAAATTCAATACTCAGAATGTACGATGGTACTTACACTATGTGGGCTATGAAGGATCCAAAACAAACCTTTAATGGGGTACTGCATGGGTATAAATCTATGTTACAGGATTCTGTGCATTTCAAATTCATACCCATAACCATATGGCCTTTTTTAATCCATGCATCTAGAATCAAATTGGGTTAACAGAGTTTGCTGATGCACCCAAGTGTGTTTGCAGGGGCAAATGAATACCCATTATTCCACGTCACTGGTCTGCGTAGCATTAGTCAGCAAACATGCAGCTACAGCAGGGAGGGACTGTGTGGGAGCAATGCCAGCTGCCAAAACTTTAGTGTACTGCACTGACTACTGATTTGGCTGCAACCGAAAAACCTTACCCCGAAAGCATGTCCGGGACTCTCTGCTCATTCATTAGCAGGTTTGCCATCCATGAACAGCAGCGGGTGGTGAACTCAACAATTCATTATCATTTTTGCGAATGGCTGGTTACCTGCCGTAGAGAACCTTGAAGTAAAAGAAATCCACAGCTAAAATGTTTCTACTGGTATGTTCTTTCACCGGCAAGCTCCAGAGACTGGCTAAGACAAACTTCCCTTTTTTTGAGCTCATCACTTCAGCACCATGGCCTGACTCGTCCCACGGGATAAACTCCATTTTGTCAAGGGGGCCTTCAGCCAGGAAGGACATAGCAATGACAGTGTTTCAAGACTGTGGTTGGACACAAAGCAAATACTTCCCACAACATAAAGGTTATAGGTTATACCTCTGGTCCTATGCAAATTCTTTATAAAGCACAGTAAAATATTTTTGCCGAGGATAGCATCGCACTTCACACTTTTCTTGGTCAAATAATTTTCTTCCTGCTGTTTCAAAAACATGGCACAGTGATCACAAATCAAGGACGAGACGGTTCAAGCTGCCAGATGAATGGTTAAAAGCCATAACTGCTTACAAGCTAAAATAGGAGAGTTAGACCTGCCTTCCTGGTCATGTATTTAGTGTCAACAAGGCCTGATATCCTGAATGCCTGAGCAGCACCACTGCAGTAGCTTGCTGCAGTGCTGCTGCTCAGGCAATGCAGGCATTTCAAACTACACTCATTATAGGACGTGCATTTCCTACAATATAACATATGAGGTTCCTCTATAGAAATCAGACAGAAATTATGGATTTATGTAACGATGGCTTTATCCACTGACTCTTAACAGCCGTGTGAAGCTACATGCCGACACTACAACGGATTTTAGCAACGGTGCATTAATGCTACAAGTAAAACGTATCCGTATATTATTATAAAACGCTCAGACACAGTTGAGACGATGCGCTAAAGGTCACGTTCTCATCCTGCGTCACATTTTCCTGTTCTAGGGACATCACAGGGACTAGCCAATGGCAGGCCGCTAAGACTGAGCGGCCACACCCACAACAGGAGGCAACAGGAAGCGATTCTTCAACGTACAACACAGTATGCATCACAAGATTTCCAGACGTGTTCCACCTTAAAACGACACCACGCCGTGTAAGCGGCCGGTAACAGAAAGTTACAACCACTGCACGGTGAAAATCCCTGAGTTTATTCATCTACCGAGAGCATTTCGAAATTACAACGTTGTTGAATAAGTAACAACCACGCAAAACAGGTCTAAATTCATTAATAACGCGAAGCACATACGCCTGAAATACGACATCTCAGGCATGATTGCAAACTTAAAAAGATAGAGACTAAGTAGCGGAAACAAGACACCAGTGACTCATATATTCCCGGACTTAACTTACTAGCTCGCATGATGCGGCGACAGATACATTAAAATACAAAATGATTTAGGAGGCAGTAATGTGACGGCCAAAGTGACACACGAGTTATCAGGTTACTTCGTAGGATCTTTCACTAACAGTCCCTGTTAAGGATACCCACCTTACCTCGCTGAGCAACCGCTTGGACCGATGTAACTGCCGTTACAGTGAGACCAGCTCAAGGTGATCTTCCGACTCTCTTACTTTGCGGAACTAGTTTGCAGGGATGCTGAGACATATCCATCCGAGATAATATACATTATAGAAAAGGAATATGCTGTCTTGACTCACTTTAACCAACATTAGTCACCATAGACTACTGAAATGTGTTATTTATTTCAGTAGTACTACTGTGATTATTCAGAAAATAGTAAAAACTGAAAGCAACGCGGAGGAATACGCAGATACGCGGTGGTAGTGCTTGGTAAAGTTACAGAGCCAATCGGCGCGTGCGAATGCATCGGTAGAGCATGGTGTCTGACATGTGACAGGAGGATGGCGTACTGTGGTTTCCTGAAAAACGCAGTAGCTTGGTCCTGGGTCTTTCGATGTTTTTATCATTTTAATGTCTTTAAATGAGATTCAAATGAGTAATCTGCCATAGCATCAGTATGCTTTTGCCACCTTTATCATGCGGATGCGCAAATCATCGGCTGCCGAAATGGTTCATGGGAAGCATCATCACACGTGTTTCAATATACGGCAATTGTCTGAAAAGCTATTAAAGCTCAAAGCTGGTGCAACAATGAGACACAAACAGTATGCCCGAATACACAAGCCACAGTGAATCGATGGATGTCCGCGTGATGAGTGATGAGAACCCTCGTGGTGGTAACTCGCTACTGTAAATTATTTGAGTTAATACTTCCATCTAGTGTTGAAAAAGGATATAACAGTTGTTAGATTTTCTTCCCCAATGATGTCCATTAAAGTTAATTTCGGGTTTAGATATTTCATGAATAGTATTGAAAAAACATTATTTTTTTCATGACTAATAGGTTTAGTTCTAACATCATTTAATTTAAAGGTAAATGATTTTATATCTAAAATACCCCGCACACCCACCCCCCACCAAAATATTGCATATTTCAAGGAAGCAATATTATAGTATCAATGCAATACCATGATATTAAATATGAAAATAATATACTACTAGAAATACTATATTGCTACTGCAGTGGTAGTAGTACTAGGTTTGCTACTACCTCTACATGTTCTAACAACATTAAAACTAACTGAAGTTGACACTACAGAAGGCCTGAGGAACTTTGTTGTAGGTACACAAAATATCTCTGTTTGGCTACACTTTCTTGTTATGATTAGTGTAATGTCATGACAGTTTCATGTGTGTTATAGTAATGGCAGACTTCACATAGTGCCACATATATATAATGTTTGTCCAGACAGCTATATCACAGTTGTTCCCATGGATGATTAATTCTGTTGTTATGATAATCTGCTCTGCCAAGGTGATGGCAGAGGCTAAATCCTTGCCACAGACACAACTGCCTACCACATTTTAACCATAATGAGATTTGAATCTTAAATATTTAAACTCTGTAACATCAATGTTACAAATAAGCTTGGCAAAGCACTCCTCAAAGTACAATTTATTTTGTAGATACACAAATCACTAATCCTCATTTTCTTCCCTGTTGCCTACTGTAGGGGTGCGCTCTTCACTGAGTTCATGTTTCCTTCCCCAGTGTCCCAATTTCCTCTCACCTGTTCACAGCTGTGGTGGTGTTAGCACTGCTACTTCCACTGCCCATGTTGCTGTCTCACTGCCTGCTGGCAGCCTCTACCTGGATCCACTCCACTCCACTGTCTGAGGCCAATGGACACACCTGTCCAGGTGAGGGACAGATCTACCATCCAGTCACACTATCCACTGGCCAAGCCTCTGGCTGTCAGTCAGTATTAATGGCTGCTAACCCCTGGGCCACGAGGTACAGTGAGGCACTGTAAGAATATACTCAGACAAATCTCAGAGATGAGCAGATAGGACACCCTAATTATTCTGAATGTATTGTTACTGCATGAGTGCACAAACTGCTACATCAGAATAAATTGACTGCTGACTGTTGTCAAGTACTGAATTTTATTTTAAAGTGGATGAAAAATGTTCTTGCAGCTGACCAAATCATATGTACACAGCCTATTTTTATTTTCGAGAGAGTGTGAGCTGTAAGTGAAAGATGGAGTCTGATCTTATTGCTTGCCAAATAGAAGTTTTCAAGATTCAAATTCTCTCTTCCTCTCCTGAACGCAGCCACACACTCAGCAGACAGTTGGCTCAACACCTGTTCATTAATCTGTCTATTCTTCAGGTCAGTTCTTAAATAGATGCCTTGAGATAATTAGGGTAAACACTGATTAGCTCAAATGCCTAATGGCCATTGTTGCACACATGCACACAATGACATACTGTATAGACCCAGCAGATAGGACATATTTGTTTTAATGTTATATGATTTTTTGAATGTGTCATTGATATATAATGATGAATATTCTCATATAATTTGTATGCTAGATATAAACATATTGGATAAGTGCATGCATAGCTACATCTACAGCATGCAGTGCAGGTAAAGTGTACCATTAAGCATATGTGTCCTCTTTATTTTTTTTCTTTGTGAGTAAATTTAGAAAAAAAAATAATAATCTGCCAGAAGCTGCCCCCAAAGCACAGCTGCACATTAACAGACACTGACTTAAGCAACCAGAGCGCACAACACACAAACGCACGGGCAGTCATGTGCGGAGCCATTTTTCCTCCATTTTTCCTCTTATTTCCGAGCAGCAGTGCAGTCAGCTGCAGGTCACATGACTGGCTTGCCTGGTCTAACTGAGCATGCTCAGACCCCTCAGTGTTGTCAGGCAAAATATAAGACAGCAGCAGGAGCAGAGATCTGCAATAGATAAACACACTGACTAACACACACCAGCTGGATTGCTTGCAGACACACACCATAAGCACCGAGAGACAGACACTGCAGAGTTGGGGGATTGTGGCTCTGGTTTCTCTGACATCTTATTTTAATGGGCTTATTGTCATCTATCATTTCAGTGGAAAACAGCCACCGAGAGAGAGGGGCAGGTGTGCCCTTTAAGAGGGGGAGCAGCTGAGGCAAGGACAGCATCCGAGTCTCCATCCTCTGTGGAGGTAAGTGTGGATGGATGGGGTAGGGGTGCAGTGTGTGGGGGGAGGGGAAAATCCGCCTGACTGCGTCTGTGTTTGTGTTGAATATCGTCAGAAGGCAGAATGGGGACGGTGATGGTGTATGGGGGGGGGATCAGTTTGTCGGCGTCTATTGGTATGTGAGACGACGGAGGCTATGGGAATAGCAGGGAGTGGGGGCAGTGGAGGGGTGTAGATGCTAGCAGGGTTGAGGACATGGCAGGGCAGCAAGCACATAAAGAAAAAGCGACGAGCTGAAGTGGAAGACGTGGTAATGGAGGGAGAGCTGTGTTTAACAGGGTGCAGCTGATGTCTGGAAGGATTTTGGACAAATAACGAGCCAAACAGCAACACGAAAAAAGGACAGATTTCCATAATCAGCAAGAGAACAACACAATCTTATGGCTATTTTGTGGTCCAGTCCAAGATAGAGATGAGCTTAGTCTCTTATGTTAGTTCAGCAGACAAAAAGAAAATTAATAATTGGTGTTCATGTAGTTATACTGACCTATAAATAGCATATATGTCTAAATGCTTGATGGTTTTGCAAAGGTCCTATAGTGCAGAGCTACATTTCCATCCAGTTTTTGTTTGCATGTCTCAGGATTCAGTCGCAGTAAACGTTTAAATGACATTTTTTTTAATTTGGCTTAGATATGCACCAGACCATGTTCATTTTAGTTTGCATTCTGATGCTGCAGTGTGAAATAAGCAACTCTGCACTTGCAGCTTCTAAGTCTCGCCAAAAGGATACCATGCCCATTGTTTACATGTCTGAAACAAAATGTGCTCAGCCGCTATAAAATACAGTGTACTATTGCTGCCTCTCTTATATCAGTGATGGTGTTTACTGTTGCAGCTTTTGTCCTCTGATTTTGACATAATTTATTGTTAAATTTGGACCATATGAAACTCAATATCTCCTCTTTTTTATGATAACAGCTGTAACTATTTATTTATAGGAAATCATTCTTTTGTTATGTTATATTGAGAAAGATACTTCTTTAGATTTTCTACTCTACACCCTGTAGCCACAATACCCTTTCCTCATGCGAACCCAGGAAATTACGTGGCATTTCAAAGATTTCCTTCCAATTATTTGCCAGGAAAATCAAAAACGTCAGCCCAGCAATCCACTGACATCAGCAGATGCACTGTTCTCACTGTATGTCTATAAAGGGTTGCCAGCCTTTGGTGCTTCGATATTAATAGACAAAGTTCCTGGAATAAAAACAAAACAAAGAAATGGAGACATCCTGGGTACCGAACGTACAGCACAGATCTCCCACACATTCTCTCCACAGTGATTAATGCCACTCTGAAAGGAGGCAGAGATGGCTGTTGCTAGGATACATGGCAAGGTGAAGTGCAGACCATTTAAAGAAAAGAGGAGGAGGGCACCATTTACAAAGCATGGCATCACTGGAGATGTCCTCTTTGTTTCATGTTTTCCTTCATTACTGAAGTTAAATTTCTATTTCTCCAAGGTTTTGCGGTTCCGAAGAGTGCGAGGTAGAGAGGTGGTCAGTCAAAGCTCTCCGGTTTTCTGTTCTCGTTCCTTCCAACTGGAAATGGGCTGCGATGCTTGGCAGTGTTCAGAGGCCTAAACCTGTCTGAGTGAGCCCTATGAACAACAGACCCAATGGTAAGACATCCAGGATCCTATTGGTGAAATTCCTGAAAAGCTGTGTCATCATTCGTAGCTTTGTTTAAGTGGCAAATTAAAGAAATGGCATTGCTATGGCTATTTGCAAAAATGCAGACTTAGACAACTCAGTGTTGTATCAGCTTTTACTGTAGGTTTATGCAACAGGATCTAGGGGCTTCATCGTCTGCTGAAAATGACAAGAGACATGGTTATTTCTGTGGAAAAGATATTTTTATGAATGCATCCCTTTTAATTGTCATTTGAGTATTCCTGTGAAGGTTGAATTTAGAGCATGTCCTGTCTTTTGGAAATAAATAACGCCTCTCGCTCTCTCTCTTTGAGATGCTATATAAAGCAGTGTTTTGAAGCCCTTGAACGCAAGGCTAAATAGAGAGATGTGAGAAAGGATGTGAGATGAAAGGATGATAGAGAGGGGTTGCTTTTTCTTTCCACTCCACTATAATGGCCTTTTCACAATGTGTGGACCCACAGGACATCAAAGGCCAATGTTGGACAGACGAGGAGTCGGACGGGGAGAACGAGTCGGAACAGTTCCTGTATGGCATTCAGGTACAGCAGAGGCTATTACTCTTTCTACAGTACATCTTTGTGTTTAATTGGTCTTGTATGATACTGAAATGTTGTTTTCAGTGCTGATGCTAGTCAGTGCTATCATCTTACAATATACTTAAATTTGTTAGTACTACAATATAGTTAAATTCCCAACAAACCCTTACAAACCTGTGATGGGATGTGTTTGCTGACTCACTAGTACTGCTGCTGTTACAAGTTGGCAGAAAAGCTGTTTGTCACCGCTTCAAATTTCCCAGAAAAGCAGTGACTAGCTTCTAAGATACAGGTCAAATAAAACATTTTTAGTAGTTGTAGATTGTAGCGCAAGACAAAAAGTCAGGGGTCGCCAAAATCATTTGTAACCGTGGCGGGGTGTCTTGGGGCATTATGAATTTTTGGACCACATGTCTTGGCAATATGGTGAATAGTTGTTGAGATATTTTGTTGTGGCACTGCAGGGGCAGATGGGCCAGCTGACTGACATTTCCATCCTAATGCCTCGCTGTAAGCAAGGCGAAAAAATAAGTTTATCTGAAGGAAGATATTTTGTTTACAAGGTGCTTAGTCTCAACTTTTTAGAAAACTGACAAAAGCAAATATGGCATTTACCACCAAAGTACAATGTAGGTTTAGCACTATAACCCTGTGCAACCTTAAGTCTCAATCCCAAGCTTCACTGTCAATTTCATTTCCGTGGCTGCCATTTCATGTATCATTTCATCTCATAAAGTTCAATGCTTCACTTCCATATAAGATCTTAATCTGTTAGTCACCCTTTTTTACTGTTATCTTCTAAGTCTTGTGATTGAAATGTAAATCCCAGTCTGGGACTTAAAGCTCATTTCTATGCAGTCAGAAGACATGAAAGCAGCGTAGTGAAGATAAGGATGAAAGTGTTGGATCTGTTCTACTCACTCAGAGCCGAGGAGACGAGAGTCTGACTTCAAGTCTAGACGCCAGGAACATGTATGACAAACTTGGGTCAAATATTATCATTAGCACTTTAAAATGCTGATAAACATTTGTGCCGAGGCAAACGTGGTACATTTGATATGACAGACTGTAAAATCACTGAAAAATCCCCCAAAATGTAATTCACTTATCACAGTTTAACATCCCGATAAGGTATGTAGCTCAGTTTTGTGCAAAAATGATTAGATCAGTATCCACTTTTATAATCCACTCTCATATAATTAACTATATCAAAATTAGCTCTGTAACACAACTCAAAATTATTTGAAATTGCCAGCAAACTATGTAATTTCAATTCCTGTGCTGCAATCGTGACCGGTTTGTGTATACTGATTGTTGCAGGGGAGCTGCGCTGCTGACCTGTACCGCCACCCTCAACTGGATGCAGATATTGAGGCAGTGAAAGACATCTACACTGACAGTGCTGTCTCTGTTAGGTACAACAAACACACACACGCAAGGAAAAAAACTGTCTGAGTGATCATATGATTCAGTCTGCTGGTATCTCTTAATGTGCCACCCACTGTACAGGAGCACGATTCAAATATATTATGTTTTAATTTTAAGTAGGCACTGTCAGGGATGGCTATTTTTCTCCCTCAAAGGATAATCAGTTTAAAGGGTTAGAGTGTAATGCATCCCATTACTTATGATAAATTAAATGTATCTGTTGCTGTGTCTCTGAACAGGGAGTATGGAACCATTGATGACGTGGACATCGATCTTCATATTAACATCGGTTTCTTAGATGTGAGTCAGCATTCCTCTTTCTCCGCACACACCTCCTCCATCTTTGCCCATTACTATTCTAACGTTGACATTTTGCAAAGTAACACATCATTTATAATGCATCGTGTGCTCATAATTTATTTATGTAATGAGAAATGGCCCTAATTAGGATGCTAACTCTGTATATTTGTGTGTACGTGTGTATGTGTGTGTGTGTCTGACTCAGGAGGAGGTTGCGACAGCTTGGAAAGTTATCAGAACAGAGCCCATTATTCTGAGACTGCGCTTTTCTCTTTCTCAGTACCTCGATGGACCTGGTGAGTAAAGATGTCAGTGTGGATGTTGGTTTTCTGGGAGGGACTTTAGGTATTTGTGCCACTCACTGAGCGTGGGAGGTGAGTACACTATGTGCAATACAAGAGGGAGAGTGAAAGAAACAGTGTACGTGTATGTGTACACTATGTAATGATGTTATCTTTACTCAGAGCCGTCAGTGGAGGTGTTCCAGCCCTCCAATAAAGAAGGTTTCAGCCTGGGCCTGCAGCTCAAAAAGTGAGTCATTGTTTTTCAAGGGAATATGTGCATCCTTGAAAAGTTGTAATGTAACCTTGCTTTCTTGTAAAAATTAACATTTTGCATAATCAAATAAGCAGCATTAGATGTACAAATCTCGAATAAATAAATGCCAGTGGCCTTAGAAAACAGATAAACTTCACTTTTACTGTAGAAACTCTATTGTCCTTAATGTGGAAATGTGTCTTGGCTTCACCACAACCAGCAGAGGTTACTAGTAAAACAAAACAGCTCAATAGGTCTATTATACGCAGTACAAAGTGCCAAACACCACAACCATAATGTACATATTTGGTGACTACAAACATTATTATTTGATTATTCTAGTCTTTGTAGTCTTCCTGTTGAATAATCCACTCACACAAAAAAAATAATGTACACCAGCATGTTGACTCTGCTTGACTCTGCCTGTTTTCCGTGTTTTCACGTGGCAGGATCCTGAGCACATTCACCTCACAGCAGTGGAAGCACCTCAGTAATGAGTTCCTTAAAGCCCAGCAGGAGAAGAGGCACAGCTGGTTCAAAGCCGGAGGAACCATCAAGAAGTTCCGTGCCGGGCTCAGCATCTTCTCCCCGATACCCAAGTAGGTCTCTCGCTCTCTCGGTCTCTCTTTAAGGCATGTACACAATTGTGCCTTTGTTTGTGCAGCATGCTGCACGTTTTAAGATAGTAACTGACCCTCAAATCCACAGTATTTATAGGTTTTAAATTGTTTACGCAATACAGTTATAGACATGCAAGTTATTGACATTTAGGACAATATCTGATACCTGATGAAAGCCATTTTTCCACTGCTAATGCAGATGTTTTAGGCTACCTGTGTGGTTCACCTGCAGCTGTGAATGTGATGCTTGGTTTGTTTCAGATGTTTAAAAAGCTGTTTGGTTATTGTCCTGATTTATTTTCTAAAGAGTTCATTGTTTCCACATGCATGTAATCACCCAAGGAGATAAGTGTAAAAAAACAATCATATTATAACAATTATCACAATTTTAGAGTTATGTTGGCATAATTTCCACAATATGTTTTGACGTTTTATCCACGGTAGGTAGAAAAAGTGTTTTCTGAGAGGTTCAGTCTTTAAAAAGGGCAAATTCTGTGTTTTTCAGCTGCCACAAAAGGTTCTTTTAGGAAATAAAAGATGGCTGTTGTTTAATTTTATTCATTAGTTGGTAATGTTTTAGAAATGGTTTATTGTTGCTTGTGGATTTTAATGCTAAAAAATACATTTTACTGAGGTGTAGGCTTTTACAGTGTATTATACACCCTTAAACTTTAGTGATCCACGTTCTCAAAACGTGTTTCTGGTCATGCCCTCATGAAATATCATGTTTCACAGGAAAAGAAGTCTACAGTTATTTGTATTTTCTATTTTTTCTATTGTATCTCTGTTTTATATTTTCGGTCTCTCCTCTCCATTCACTTGTGACGCATTTCAGGATGTCTGATCTGGAAAGGTGCAGCGTATGAGAAATACATATTTCTCACTTACATTTTTGTGAGAGATTTGTGAGCGTTATCCATCTACTCAATAAACTGCGAGCTGTAAAGATAACGATGGAAATACTTTGTGAAGGTTTGCCTGTGAAAGATGAACTGCAAAAAAAAAAAAAAAAAGCAGGGGAAACGATGCTCTGACACAGCATACTGCAGTTTGACTTCAATTCAAAATCTGACACGCTCAACCATTTTCCCCCAGGGGGGAAGTACTCTCCCCGGCTTCTGTCTTTCTCCGGGGTTCTTTGACAGTTATGGGCGCGCAGGGATTGAATCCTGGCCCGCTCGACGGAGGTCAGCTTCACTAACTACCAAACTGTCTTGACATCTTCACAACTTGACAGGAGTCTCATGTCAGGAGTGTACATGGATAATGTACTGAGAGTGATGGTGGAAGTGAACACTGTTTTCTGTATATTAACAGTCAGTGACTTGAGCTGCTGCCCAAACAGATTTCACATGTCTGCCAGAGTAATACTGTAGTGTAGTGTGAGTGTGCTGCACTGTAGCATATGTTACTATAAAATTATATATATAGAGATGTTACAGTCTAACAACATACGACATTAAAGCTGATTTTATTCATGGCAGGATTACATTAATAAGATAAACTCCTGATTTAGCCATTAGCCTCTCAAAAACATGGACGACAACAACAATAACATTTTATCATAGTAGTAAAAATGTCTGATGATGTGCACAAATTGTGTCTTGCTTCTTTTTCCAGGTCTCCAAGTTTTCCACTGATCCAAGACACAGTTTTAAAAGGGAAGCTGAGCGTCCCTGAGCTGAGAGTCACACGCCTGATGAACCGCTCCATCTCTTGTACCATGAAGAACCCTAAAGGGGAGCTATTCAGCTATCCACCAAACAGCCAGGTCAGTGTCAGTCTGGACAAATCAGCCCACACATCTTTTTCAGATTTGGAGTCAGATAACTTTAAGTTTCAGTTTAATTATTTTCAGAATTAACAAAACTGCACTATCCTCCCACTTATTTCTTGGTACAACCCTTGATTGTTTAATTTTACACTCTTCACATTCACTTGTAACCGTGCCGATGCAGAAACTCATAATGTTATGATGAAACCAATGAAGGATGCTGTGTTTAATTCACTTCATGTCATTCTTTTCTGTTTCAATCCACTGTGATCCCTCTTCTCAGTCACCCGCCACCTGCACTCCTCCCTCCTGAGCCTTTCCTTAACCCCTACCGTAACATGGCTGCTGCGCCGTTTCCCATAATGCTTTGTCTTCACTTGACTCATCAGACTGTGGCTGTACCGGCGGCCAGGGCCCCAGCGCAGATTACCACGAGGCAGCTGATTGAATTGTTTTTCTCATCCCAGGCGGGCGGCCACTGCAAGAACATTCCTACCTTGGAGTATGGCTTCTTAGTGCAGGTTAGACCCAAAGCAGATACGAGTCTACTTGAAAGTAGAAAGTACAACCTGTACTTTGAGTGTCCTTTAAGCAGCGCCAAAACAATTGTTTGTGCTGGCTGTATGAAACAACAATCAAGGCCCGCCTTATAATCTGTTGGGATGTGAGGGCCCTACTGTATTGCTATATAATTCTGCATCTGCTGGTAGCTGGCAGCGACAAAGGCTGAGGCCGGCAGTGCATTGTTGTGCAAAGACCTTGTTACGCGATAAGCCGGCAGTAATTGCAGTCCAAATTTGTAGTTTTGTGACAATTTTGCTGCCAAACTCTAGTTCCTTTATATGGCAGTGCGACGGGTGGGAGTGATAACCGGGAACACCACTGTGTTTTTCTCCTTCCAGATAATGAAGTACTCAGAGCAGAGGATCCCCACGCTCAACGAGTACTGCGTGGTGTGTGACGAGCAGCACGTCTTTCAGAACGGATCCATGCTGAAGGTATCAGAGATGAGATGGTGTAGATTTATTTAAAAACGAGAGGAGCTGTGAATTTACATGATGTGTCTTTCTTTGTTACTTCTGTAATCCTGTTAAATGGATTGTTTACACTAGTAGTTGTGAGAGAGCAAGATAAAGAGTGAGAAAGGGAGAGTGTATGTGCACAGTACACGTGTGTGTCTATATACTTGTTTTCGTGTAGGTACAGTCTGTAGGACCCATTGAAACAAGTGTATTATGTGTGTGTGTGTTTATACAGCCGGCCGTGTGCACCAGGGAGCTGTGTGTGTTCTCATTCTACACTCTGGGTGTGATGTCCGGAGCTGCAGAGGAAGTGGCCACCGGAGCAGAGGTGACCTCAACACAGACACGCAATCATTTGTATTTTCTTCCAGCAGCTTTGATAAAGAATTTAACACATAAGAAAAATATAAAGTCAAATACTGACAGAGTGGACTTGAGAGGGAGGTGTGATCATTATTGGTCTGACCACTGTTTATATGTGTCATTGAAACTGAAACATTACACTGAAAATGACTCGATAGCAGCATGATATGAAAAACAAAATCATATAAATATAAAATCCCTCTCTCTCCAGGTGGTGGACCTGCTTGTGGCTATGTGTCGAGCTGCTCTCGAGTCTCCCCGTAAAAGCATCATCTTTGAGCCCTACCCATCAGTCGTTGACCCCAATGACCCCAAGACTCTGGCCTTCAATCCAAAGG
This sequence comes from Datnioides undecimradiatus, assembly GCA_008933995.1. Classification (NCBI taxonomy): domain Eukaryota; kingdom Metazoa; phylum Chordata; class Actinopteri; order Lobotiformes; family Datnioididae; genus Datnioides; species Datnioides undecimradiatus. Next base: position 2,079,899 of record WARS01000060.1, read on the forward strand.
TCAGCATCCTCACTGCTAAAATCATTGCTTACTGAATCAATCAACCCAATTCAATCCAAAATGACAGCTGGCAATGAGAACGAAATGTTTCTACAGTTATTCACAAAGATATAAATTTGATTATATAAGCATAGAGAATGAATATTAAATAATAAGCATTTTTAGAGCGTGGAATAATACAATAAGAACAACATTTTACAAACTTTCACCTCTACCAGTGATTTTAGATGTCTGTATGTTGCTCCCTTCTCTCATTGCACACAATGGATGTTTGGCTCAACCGATGAACACAGAAGAAGAATTATGAGAGACTGCAGAAAGCGCTGGACAGCGTCATGTCAATTCGGGAAATGACCCAGGTACAAGGAGGAGATGGGGGGGAGGGCAGAAGGGAAGGGCTACACTGGATCAAAGCCACAGTTTGACTTGATGTATAATGCTGAAGATGTAATCTAAAGATTATTTGTAGTTCATTGAAGATCATCACTCTATGTCTGTATTCAGAGCACTGTGGTGTTACAGCTGCAGGGGTGGGGTCTGTGTTTATCAAAGTGACAGTTGCTGCTGATTAGTTTGTCTTCTCTATCTGTTCCTCCACGCTCCTCTGCCTACTGCTTGTTTTCCCAGAGTGGCTTGACTGCATCTGTACTATGTACAAAACTTATCATTCCCTAAACACTTGTTCATTTTACTGTGGGCAAAAAAAATAACTGAAACAACATGTGTTTGTGTGTTTTTTCCCAGGGCTCATATCTAGAGATCAAGAAACAGATGGACAAACTTGACCCCTTGGCCCATCCCCTGCTACAGTGGTGAGTAAACAGGAGCTGTTAATAATAATTATAATAATATGCAGCCGTACTCATCAGTAGAGAGCATATAAATGATTGTATGATTGTGGACAACATAGTAATGCTTTTTAGTGGAAGACAGTAGGACAAGCAGAGGTTTAAATAATAAATGAATTATGGCTAAGTTTCATTTAGCTGCTTTGGTTTTATGGCCCCTTTATTGTCCATTTTGGCTCATTATCACACTGTCCTAGCTTAGTGGGGCACTTGAATCGAGTGGAGCCATTGTTAGTGTTATTAATGACACCAATGCTTTTCCTACCATGACTTGTCAAAATGTCTGCTGTGAAAGGGCCTGTTGAAGCAAAGTGGTAGGTACTTTAGATTCTGTCACATATTATTTTATTTGTTTTTTTTCCTCCTTCTGTCTTTCCACAGGATTATTTCCAGTAACAGATCCCATATCGTCAAGCTGCCTCTGAGTAGGGTAGGAAACCAGAATCCCCTCAAGTGCCTTCCATCAAATTAGTGTTTTGATGCTACATTATGTAATTTGATGATACTCATTCTCCATTTGTGTGTCTGTGTCTTTCTCTCTTGCTCCTACTTGTCCTTTATGATCTCATCATGATAGCAATTGAAATTCATGCACACCTCCCACCAGTTCCTGCTGCTCAGCAGCCCCCCAGCCAAGGAGGCTCGTTTTCGCACTGCCAAGAAGCTGTACGGCAGCACCTTCGCCTTTCAGTGAGTTGAGCCTGTTCCTCTCGTTAGCTGACGCAGCAGTCATCTCAGTCAAATCGTTATGATTTCATTGAATGGCTGCTTTGATGCTCGAAGTTTATAAAACTTAAAATCATCCAGGCTGTTCAAAATATCAGAAAATAATTTGTAGTTGCTATGCCGCTGAGCTGGTGACTGCCGGGCAAATTTAATGTGAGAAATCACTTACTGTAAATAATTGATCTCAAATCAAGCATAGTCACTAAAATGCATGCATAATTTAGCATTACAGCATTACACTCTGTCAAACATGAACGCGTCTCAGTGTAACACCTGGTCATTATGTTGCGGATGGAGAAACCACTTTAGCAGATTTATATGGAACCATAACAAACAACAGCACAGAGCAGTGGCCATTCTCTTGGACAGAGAAACCACCTTGCTAAGCCAGCACATGGAGCCAGCAGTATCTGTGAGATAGAGATTTGTACTGTAGCAGATGGGGCTTTGCTGAATATTTTAGATACACAGGGCCCATCTGGGCACTCGCAGGGTACAACTAACTCACGAGCGGTGCTAACAGTCTATCTCTTTATGCTGGTTAATACTACAAATGTAATCATTCTCAGCAGGGAACGCCAAATTTGTATGTCATCTTGGCTGCCATCATTTTTATATTGATATAAATAGAAACATACAAAATATAAATACATGTTCAGAGTCAGTTTAATGGCAATCTGCGAGATTAAGAAGAGTATTCGTAATAGGCTGATGAGTGAAATTAATAACATTTCTCTGTTTATTTATTATAATGTGGGGAGAAGAACTTCACAATGCCTCAAAAGTAGTTAAAAATAGCAGCTCTCAGGACGCAGCTGTGACCACTGTATTTTATTTTATTTTGGGTACCTGCACTGGGAGGTGTGTTCAAATAAGCCATCCTGTGCTGATAGCAGTGATGGGTTGTCAGCTTTGATCTTCATCATATAAAAAAAACTTTTTCGTAAGTATTAAATGATATAAATTTGAAGGGCTATGATGATGATGATGTAACAAAATGTCCCAAAATATTCCTGCACAAATTGTATAAATAGATTGCCACAGTAGCTCTTTTGCGGTTGAAAGAAGAGAGCTTGAATCTTTTATCTTCATGAACTCCGGTACTTCTGGAGAAAATAAGTAAAGATCTTTAAAGGTTTTCATAACAAATGTATTTTTTTGCAGTTATAATTCATAACATTTTCAAATGGATTAAACAATAGAAAAAGTAAATTAATAATAATAAATGTCAATTTTTTTAGTCCCTATTTTTTAATCAAAGGTCACGGACAAAATGCTATTACATTAACATTTATGAGCAGCGTGGATCAGGCCACTACATGTCAGTGGTTGCACGCTGAGATCCTTGTCGTATATATTCACACAGCACTTTGTTTTATCTTTTCTTTCTCATCTCTCCCTCTCTCTACACTTGCTCTAGTGGTTCCCATATAGAGAACTGGCACTCTGTTCTGAGAAATGGACTAGTCAATGCCTCTTATACCAAACTGCAGGTACGTAGCCCTGGCAGTTGGCTGGAATTTACGATGCATCTCCTCTCGGACAGTAAACCTGCTCTCGGACAGAGCAGGCTCGCTGTCCGGCTGATTCATTTTTGCAGTTAATGGATGCCAGCTTCCCTTTCGTCAGCTTTGCTGTTGGCATTTTAGCGAGCGGGGCACACTGGGAGACTCTCGGCCAATGTCGGACACTTTTTGCCTCCTTTGCCGGCAGCAGCGGACAGCACGTCTCTTCCTGTTGCGGGACAAAGGGAGGGGACTGTGGTGTCAGCTGTGATGTCAGGAGGCTGCCTGTGTGCCCTGTTGGGGTTAACCACCTAGAGCACTGAGTAGGTTAGGTCTGAAGCTGAAGGATGCAAAGGACACGCTCCATGGTAGTGAGTATAAACATCTTGTGGGTGATTAAGAAGGGCCCATCCATGAAAGGTTAGTAATGAGCACCACTTATTACCACTCAGGCCTGGGTCAGACGGTAGCCTTGAAAAAAAAAAAAACTTTTTTCAAGACACAAGCAGTAACTTTTCTTTCACTGTTATTCCTGACTAACTGGTCTACATAGATATGCATTTTCATATTGCTCTGCTTACGTTGTTGTTGCTCTTTGCAACCCAGGTCCGCAAAAGATAAATAAATGACAAAACAAGAAAAGAAGAAGCGAGCGCTGAGTTGTCTCATTTGCACAATACGGCCGATAATGACTTGCTTGGCGATACACCGCCGTGTCCTGAAAATAGATTAAACACAATTAAATGTGAAATCTCAAGGATCTTTAAAACTTTCACGCCGCCCGTGATTGCTCTATCACGCTGATGTGTTTCATTTATGCCGCCTTTGTTCTCCAACTTTTTGAACTCTCCAATCTTTGATCTCGCCTCAGTGCTTGTCTGCCTCCTCTCTCTCTCTTCTCTTTTTCACCTTGAGCATTGACACCCCCCCATCCCCATCCTCTGTCATTGTGCTTCACAGGAGGAGGAGGAGGAGGACAGAGTCTGCCTCCAGTCCAGCCATCACAAAAAAACCTCTCGTCTATTGTTCCTTTTGATTTCTTCCAGATGTGCCACGTCCTGACCTCCATCTCCCTCACATCTCATTCCCAACCTCTCCAGTCGCTCTTTGTTCTTCCCTCGGTTTCACTGTGGCTTATGAACACTTGTCCGTAGTCCACCTGAGGTCCTTTCATTTTTTCCTCATTTTGGACATGTCTTGGTGTGGAGGCTCATCAGCATCCTCATCGTCGTCATCGGCCATTCTCATTCTTCAGCGTCTTCACCTTCACGCAAGCACACATGGTTTAATTTCTCATGTCAGCATTATTTGAGGAGAAACTGTGCTGGCTGTGGGTTATTGTTTCAGAGCGCTGGAGTATTAAGTTCATCTTTTCTTTCTTTGGCTCCTTTCCAAACGATGTGTGTTTAGTTTGCTCTATATCTGGGGTTTGCAGGTAAACTGACTTATATGGGCTATCCTGTGATTCAACAACAGTAGGACTGACACGTATTGCACTGTATTTGGGAGTACATCCGTGTGTGTGTATGCATGTGAGGCTGTCCTGTGCAACTGCTCAGTGACCCTTCCTTCCTTCCTGCTCTTTTCAAACCCAAGCTGCATGGGGCAGCGTATGGAAAGGGCATCTATCTGAGCCCCATCTCCAGCATATCTTTTGGATACTCAGGTAGGACCGACTTATTCCTCGCCACTGAGCCCCCTTCTGGCCCCCACCTGCCTCCACTGTTTTGTTTTTTTTTCTCTCACCATGTTGACTGAGTATGCTCTGTGTTTGTAACATGGCCTGATTATCACGCTGGAACACCTCATTTTTCACACATGGGAGCTTTCCATGCTATCCTGTTGTCTGCTCTGTGTTGTGAGTCCATTTTGGGTGCTGGGCCCTGGGCCCCTCTCTCTGAGCTTGTTCGCCTCCTACCATACCATACATTATGTTGTGGCTGTGTAAAATGGAGCTGTCAGTGGATTTGTGTGTGTTACTTTGCACATTGTTGGTTTTTTATATTGTTTGCTTAGTGTGAGGGAGCAAAGCCATTACAATAAACTTTAAATCTTCACTTTCTCCTAGTGTGTTTCCACAGAAACGCAATATTAGATGTTAACTTTGAGGGCCTGCTGTGGAAGTCTTGCTTTGGTGCTGTTGTTTATATGGACAGCATGTCAGCAGGTTGCTGCAGAGCATTCTTCACATGCCCCTAAGCGATGGTACTGCAGTTCTAAGGATGGAAATTCATTACTCTAAGATTAAAGATGGTAAAAAGTGCAGCGATTGATGGCTTAATCTGTCCTTTGCTCGGTCAGAACAAATGAATACGTATAATAAGAGCTAATAGTTGCAAAACACATAGTCTTGATTATACAAATGATTACAGCAGCACTGTATCATCTTTCTGTCTCAACACTGAATTCATGTTAAAATATTCAGCAGCAATTTGGAACAGTAACCTTCATCCAAAGGTCAGCACCGTGAGAAGTAATTTCCTTGTACAGGGAGGTCAAGACCACTACAGGAAGGTTTTTCACAGCTTGAGTGACTTGAGGTAAGGTCGTCCCGACTCAGGGTTGTTTGCTTTCTGTGTGCTCCTTCTTGCAGGAATGGGGAAAGGACAGCACCGCATGCCCACCAAAGATGAGCTGGTGCAGCGTTACAACCGAATGAACACCATACCACAGGTGAGGAAGCTGGATGACTTATGTCTCACGTAATGACATTTAAAAGGATAGGTGTGCTCTGTGAATTGAGATTGCCATTATACATAAAGATGTATTAAACAAATGGATGAGACAATTTAAGGAAGGATGAGAAGCCTTGAAAGATATCATCATTGATGTCCAGTTGAAGGCTTTTCAGGAGGTATTTAAGAAGGTTTTTGTGTATATTTAGTTGAAATGTTAAAGTTGGAATAGATCTCTGGATTCATTACCGTAGTTAGATAACGGCCTTTATTGCAGCGGCTTTGTGGGATGTAATTGTTGCATCATATTTTAACAGAGCCGTCCAATACAATCGAGGTTTCTTCAGAGTCGGAATCTGAACTGCATCGCTCTGTGTGAAGGTAATGAGCCGTGGTATAATATGTGTGTTAATGATGAGAAAATAATGGATATACAAATTAGGAGGACTAAAAGGTTTTAAAGCTGAAAAGCATACATGTGCATTTAAAAATATTATGCTTTATATCTTTGTCTAAACAAATCAACATCACTTACGATAATAATTGAGATCATGCATTTAAGTTATAATGTATCTTACATTGTGTTTTATGTAACAGCACAAGAAGAAACTGCAATGAAAGCTTATTTAATACCTTTGCTATAATGTGTGTCTCCCTATCAAACAGTGATCACATCCAAGGACCTGCAGAAACACGGCAACATCTGGGTGTGTCCGGTTTCCGACCATGTCTGTACTCGCTTCTTTTTTGTGTGAGTATGTTCCCAACGCGTTTAACTCTTTCATGGTTCTCACAGCATGACAGCTCAGTGAGACAAGCACAGCAGCCAAACGTACCCACTCAAAAATGACAGTGTCCGCTGCCCATGTACTTCACAACATCAGCTTACCATCATCTGAAATTAGCAGTGAATAAAGGCTGAAGTGCTGATGCTTCCACTCCACTATAGTGGGTCCCTGTGAGGTCATAGCCTTTCAGTATGGCCGTTTAAAACTGTGTGTGGGAGATGAGCGAATAAAACATGGCTGCTGATGTTAGTGCTGTGAGTCCAAGCTTTGGATACACACATTCACCAGATGGCAAAGTCTATTATCATGTCCACTGCTGTCTTCTGAGTTGGAAATTCAATTTGAGATGGCCTGCAATCAAATTTAAATCACAGCTAAATATAATTCAGTTCTGAACTTGTGCTCCGCGTTTGGTTGTATTGTTCAGTTCGAAGTAATGGTTGTTGTTAGAGGGGAAAAAAGATCAGCTGTGTCCTCAAACATATTTTGATTTGAAGACTATTGTTTAATCATAAATACTAAGCCTTATGGATAAACTAAGAATAAACTATTTATCTTTAAAGCTTGACCCTTTACCAATGACTAGCAGCGGCACAAACTAAAAGGATGAATGAAAACCTAAGCAGCTATTGATGAAAGGATAAAAGCCACATGTCATCTCATCTATGTATATGTGCAGGTATGAGGATGGCCAAGTAGGAGACGCCAACATCAACACCCAAGAGCCTAAGGTGCAAAAGGAGATCATGCGCGTGATTGGAACCCAGATCTACTCCAGCTAATGGAGGTTCTCTATACGTCTCTCTGGCGGAGGCACGCAGGCAGGCAGACAGCGAATGTTTGGGCGAGCTGACCTGAGGCCTGATACTGAAGGCCGAGGGGGCTCTTGAGCACATTATTTCTAAAGCTGTTTTTGTTCTGGTCCCCTTATTTTCCACTCTCTGCCCTTTGTTCCTTGTCTCCAAGTGCTTACGCATTACGTGTTCACTTAACCTTCGGTTTGGTTCAGTCCGTTCGTGTCACCTTCAACAGAACCATAACACACTGATAAGGAAAAAAGGTAGTAGTCACCGGTGTGACTCTCCACACATACACACACTTTCAAACCCAGGGTCGACTGGGATTTGTCCGAACTTGCTGCACTTTCACTTCTCCTTTGGACTAATTATCTCTATTTATCATTTCTCTTTGTGAATATCTACTTAAAAAAAATCATTCAAATGATGATTAGATCCCTTTGTGGCAAATAACTGATGGATTTACATACACAAAGAAATTTGTTCTCTCACTGTGTTTGCGAAGGCATTATCTCCAATTGGTTTATTTAATATTCTTTGACTAATGACATGAATTAAGGTCTGTGACGTGGTTATCTGAGGGGCACGCTCTGCTCTGTCATTTTGTCCTTGTCCTCTGGATGGAGCTCCCAGAATCCAATAAGCGAGGTGTGGCTTGAACTCAAGTCGCATACACTATAGGCACTTTGCTTTTTTGATAAATGATGAAAATGTAAAAACCCAGCCAGTATCAAAATTACATTGTTGTTGTTTTTTTTTAATTAAATACATAATTAAGACAGTTCTGATGCACTTTGAAAACCTCACAGCCCCCAAATATCAAGCAGACTGGACTTAAGTGTAACATGGCAGGGTCAACGACAGTGGTCATACTATTTCCATACAGCTCCATTAAATGTAATTTTTGGTGTTAATGTTAAATGAAACCAAGCTCTGTAGGGCAAAAGGACTGGCGGTACAACTGGTTCGGCTAGGAATCAAGTCTCATGTCTGTATGCTTTTGCACTTTCAGATGCCGTCAGGTCATTGTTTTGGTTTGTAGTGGTCAGCTTCTGTTCCTGCCAAGACTTCACTCACTGCAGTATTGTGTTATTCATTAAACTTAATAGAAAAGTTTGATAAGCTTGATCATTTGAAGGTAGTAAAAACCACAAAATATTTTGGCATATTCATCGGCTGCAGCTCTCATATGTTTTGGACTCTGCGTCTGTGTTAATGAGTCATGACAGCTGCAGTTTATGAATGTAGTGAATGAATCAGTGCATCAAGGCCCATCAAGGCTGTGAGTTTGGCGTTTCACTTCGCTGCTGAAAATTGGTTAATGGAGGATAAATTGGGCTTAAAAACCTAATCTGTTCAATTGAAGGCTGTGAACTACACCTATATAACCGTGAAATTATAAATATACGATTATCCTCTCATTCTCGCTGAAATTTAAAAAAAAGTGGTTTGGATTTAATCTGTGGATGTGTAATAGTTGTCGCCTATGATTTTATGTTAAAAAAAATGACCACAGTTTGTTGCGTGTGATCATTTTGTCAGAGTAGTCATCACTTTTTCCTCAAGCGGTGGATGATTCATTCTGAGATTAATCTCTTTGCGCACGAGCTACACTTTCCATTGGATTCACAACCTGCAAAACCTACTGTACAGAAAATCATGGACATTTGTACCAAACTATCTACCGACAGTATCCAGTCCAGGTGAGCCCACGCCCCTTCCCAGCCCCGACTCAATGGACACTGGATGATATAGGTCTGCATTAATGTGCAACTCTATGGCTTCACCCTGGAGAATGGCAACCTTGTATAGCTAATCAGTTAGTCATGTACTGTATGTATGTATGTATGTACGTGTGGGTTTGTATTTTCTTGACATTATACTAGACATTGCACTTATTCAACGTTTGCCTAAACTGGAGAAATGGACTGTCCGCAGACCTGCAGCAGATGGGTAGTGAAGGAAAAGGGGAGAAAAAAGTATTTACGGGGTCAGCAAGACTATAATATCCAACATCTTAACCATGTCTGTACTGAGTTGGGCTTTCACTGTCTCCTGGAGCTAAGAATTTACTGACGACTGAATGGACTTAGAGGCACAAAAAAAAAAAGAGCGAATTGTAAATAAGGACATTGGAGACCTTGTTGAAATGTATTGCCCAGAAAGAAGTGGACATGTACAGCTTACTCATTGTGTTGCGGGACCGTGATAAAAGCTGATGCCTGTCTTTACCGAGACGTTTGAGCTGCGAGCTGTCTCTTTGAGAGTCTATTTTCTGGCTGTCTGTCTCTGGTGAGTAATGTTTTCAAAGATGATGTTGACGACAATGATGGTGATTATGATGATGAAAGGCAACGGTGCAGGAAAAAAAAAAAAAAGAATAAAGCCTGATTTTGCACAGTTTTACATACAGCCTCCTTTTCTTTGATGTCTCTGTGGAAATAGTTTGACCATTAGATAAAGAATTGTCTATTGTGGCCGAGGCTTTGTGCTGGCATTTTGGGCAGAAGGGGGCAGCATTGCCACACCAACGTATTCCCAGACAACCTGAGTCGCCCGGTCTATTTGAAGTCTCATCTGAAGATCAAATGAGGCTTTTTTTTGAACATCTCACAATTACATTTGTAGGTGATTCATAATGGCTTAAATAATTAGAGTTGTGGACCTTTTCCATGTGAATCAAATTACCTCTTAAGTTCGTGCTGTGACATAAATCAATTATTTGCAGTCATTACTTCTTTTCATAACAGCTATTATGTCCTGAATTTAAGAGGAATTGATTGAAACATGCTTGATATTAATATAATTTATCTGGTTTGTGTTTGTCACATAAGCACATTTGCCACACATAACAAAACGTGCTCTTGAAATGATGGGAAAATACTATTCTTTGATGCTACCCACGAAGAAAGGCAAAGAAAGGAAGTGGGATGAATCATAATCATAGACTGATATATTAACCAAATATCTGCCCTGCTGTGACCACATACATTTGTTCATGTATTGAGTGTAGTCGTAACTGAAAAAGTGAATATAAACACTGAAATATCCTTTAATGATATGCTGTCAGGGTGACAGAGTGAGTCAATACATTTGGATCAGATTGAACTGAGTACATGCTCAGTGAAAAATAAATGATTGCTCTGTCTACACACCACATAATGGATTTTTCTTTAAAAAAGAATCCGAGCAAATGAAAACTACAACACCACAGTCCTCACGTATGACACCTCCGTTCAAACAGATTTTTCCTTTCAGAAGTTATTGATTTAGTTCTGGAGGAGAAGGTGCGAGACGGGCTGCAGCCGCACCTTCGAGGCTTGCTAAAACTACGCCCAAATGTTTTTTTCAATTCATTGCAACACAAATTCATTCCAGCTTCACACTGATTCCTTCTAACCTAATAAATATGGCCGTGTATGCTTTCACCTCAGAGAGAGCGGATCACTAAGAGTTGTTGACCAGCCGATTGCTCGCTCTGCCCCACCTCTTTCTGTTTCTCTGTGACCACAGAAAGCTCTCGTCTTTCAGACCAGATGAACACATCTCATCTCGTGATTTCGCTGCAAAAGTCCAGTCTGATGGCTGTTTTGGCACAGGCCCTGTATGTGTACGACAAGTGCTGGGTGTGTAGAGAGTGGGCATAATCATGGGGAAGCTGAAGCACTCATGGACCCTTGAAAAGCACTTTACGTGTGTATTTGTGGCTACGGTAATTGGGGCCCCTCCCTTTGTGAGCTGACCCATTTGACGGGGCCTGTGGCTGGGCCCTTGTACAGATATCTGTATATGTGCGTGTGACTAGCAGATGATGTGTATGGTTCACGTGTTACTATGATCTCTGAAACCCGGCCCTCATGTTGGACACGGTCCCCTGGTTTGGCTTTGTCCCCCATTACCAAAGCCAGCTGGCTGGTGGCACACAACTGCACGTCGTTTAGATCCAACCGGGGCTTTTTCTTGTGTAGTTCAATCGTCCACCACCGAGGGGAGCTCTGGTTTTATTCTACTTGGTCTTGTTTCAACTGCTTTCTTTGCATACTTAACACACACTCTGGCACATACACACGCGCAGGTAAACACACACACTACACAGTGGTTGTTTGGTCAGATAAAGGAGTAGTGACGGGAGGGCAGAGGGTCACCGAGGGTGTCTGGCCCTTGGCGGAAGCGACTGCTCCCAGCCTCCCTCTCTCCTGCCTCCGTAATAAGTGTGACCGTTTGATTTCTGCACAAAAGGAGCAATTACAGGGAGTTGTTTAATCACCCACACTTTTATTGAGCTTGGGGTCTCTTAGCTTGCAGCTCAGGCCCCTGTCGTCGGCAGCAGCGGGCGACAGGAGTGACAGAGAAGGTCGGTGGTTTAACGGGGCGCGAAGGGGTCTCGTTTGAGTTAAGACTTCGCAGGCTACTCTGCACGCTGCGGAGGCCCCTGGGACAGAGACAAAGAGGTAGACGGGACCAGAAGACAGGCTGGCCAGCCAGGCAGAGAGATAGATGGACTTAACAGAGAGACAGAGACTAAAGGGCAGAGTTTGGGGGACACATCAGAATCAGAATCACTTTATTCGCCAAGTAGGATAAATGTGCAGGGGTTTCTCGGTAGCGTTTGAGCAGAGATACGGTGAGAATTTATGCAGTGACACACAACAAAAAGAGGTATTTGGGTTCATGACAGTCGTACTTGTTGAGCAGGAGCTGTGGTGAATTCCCAGAAGTGCAACGGGACCAGTTGTCTGGTGATTATTAAAGAGAAACACTTGAAATAAGCTTGAGCATGAACAAAGCACAGACATGATCCCTGAACCTCATGAGCAGTGCTGCATGCATGGACTTGTGTGGACATTTTGAGAGCAGGGATTGCATACAAAAATGTTTTGTTTTTTTTTAACAAAGAGAGAGAAGAAAAACAACAGAATTCGATTTTCCTACTTTACAGTCAGCCCAGAGCCCCAGTAAGCCCAAACTCCCATTCAAAACAGTACCAAGCACTGTCAGTGTCAGTGCTTTTTATTGAATTTTCAGCCCGGGTGTTACTCTATATTTGTGTGCATGCGGAGTGCCTCCTCCTCCTCCTCCTCCCTGGATATGAATGATGGAGTACAAGTCCTTGTCTAGTCCCTCAGAGATGGCAAGGATGGTGGTGTGAGGCGAGGAAGGCGAAGGGGGTGGCGATGGATGGAAGAGCTGATGGTGGCAGTGTTTTGGGGAAGAAGGGGGTGGTTGTTTTCAAAATGGCACAAACTGGGAAAGAACAGCACCACTGTGTGGTGACCAAGGGGACACGGGCGTGGGTGGGGGGTGGGGGCTGGAGAAGAAGAGGGTAGAAAGAGATAGAGAGTCGAAAAGGATGAGAGGGAGAGGGAGGGAGGAAGGGAGTACACCATTGCTGCTCATAAAGCCAACAGCTGTGTGGGTAATGTTTTGTGACACCGAGCCTCTCCGAGCCCTTCTGTTTCCCAGAGAGCTAGGAGACGCCATATTCCGTCGTCACAAATGGCTCTGTCATTCACCCCCTAAGTCTTAATTATCGCTCCCGGTTTTTTGGCCACGTTTTGCTCAGGCGTATGGATCCATCTGCACGCTGTATAATTCCACTCCGCAATTTACAAGTGGCATTTATTACAATGGCCTCCGCGGCATCTCCTCTTTAACACCGGCAGCCCTTTCCAGAAAGACGAGGGGGAACAAAAGAGCAGTGCAATCTGGCAGCAACAGTGCCCACCCTCAGCTCCCTCAAATCTCTCTCTTGTCTTTTTTTTTTTTTTTCCATCTGTACCCTTGCTCTCTGTACGACTATCTCTCTCCACCCCCGTATTACTAATTTTTTCCGCTTCTGTTTGTGTGTGTGTGTGTGTTTTCCCTTTGTTATTAATTTAATTTTTATGGGATTCACAGTACTCGCACAAACCGCCCCCTATCTGCCTCGAAGCAGAGGAAAAGGAAATAGCTGATGTTGATTTTTTTTTTTTCCCTCCTCCTCTCCTCCTCTCCCCCCTCCGTAATTCATTTTGGATTAATTCCCCTGTCTTCAGAGACAATCCTAATTCTTTATTATTTCCACTTCACAGGCTTCATGACATCCCCATATCCACATATCATAACCAGGGGAAACTTTACACCCAGCAGACCTTCTTGTTTTCTCCTCTCTTTTCCTGTCTCCCTCCTCTTTTCTCACCCACCCCCCCCTTAATTTTCTCTCTCTCTTCCTCTGTGCTCTTCCTATGGCTCTCACTTTCCCCCTTTTCCCCCCTCTCTATCCATTCCTCCACATCCTCCTTTCTCTTGTCTTTCACACCAGAGTGAAGTTACGTGTTAGTTTCTACCCAGCCGCTGGGCTCCCGTCTATAGAGACAGGCACCCAACAGAAGTCGGCTGCCTGTCTCACACGCACACATCTCGCCACCTCCCTCAATCCATAACATAATGTGTGTGTGTGTGTGTTGTCTTGTCTGCTCGTCTCTCCTTATTCACATTGGAATAAAATGATGCCAAGTGCTCATTGCCATTAAAGTACCAGTGAATAATATCTAGATTCATTTGTCACTTGTCCCCCCCCCCCCCCCCCATGTCGTGCTCCACAGTGCCTTTCTTTGACTCCCTCACAACACTCACTTGTCAGTTTCCTCTGCTATTAGAGATGCTCATTGGCAGATGGACTCTCAGCCTCATCATATACCAGCTCTACTTTCCTTTAATTTCTTGCTTATTTATCTTTTCCTTTCTTTCTCACTCCCAGTTGCTCTTTTACCCCCGTCCCCTTTCATGTTTGTCTGCCTCTGCATTTCACTTTCCTCCTCGCAACCTCTTCTCTGCCTCACCGTTCTCCCTCTTTCCCCTTCATCTGCATCATTGTGTTTCTCTGCCTTTTCTTTCCGTCTCTGCGTGCATCCGTCTGTGTTCTCTCTTTGTTTTTCTGCCTATCTTTCTTTTTTCCCCCTTATTTTCCCTCTCCGCTTTGTTATTCCTCTCTATTTTTTCCGGGTCTTTTATTTTTTTCCTTCACTCGTGTCAAGTAGTTTCTCAAATCAGCCTTCTTCAGATTTTTAGTGACCATTTTTGCTGCTGCCATTGGCACTCTCCTTTGTCCCACACCTACTAAGCACTCATGCACAAACTCATACCCACACGCGCACACACACACACACATACACACATGCAATGTCCCATCTCCAATTCACTATTAAGTGGGCCCTGAATTTCCCCTGAGCTCTGGTATGGTGGCAGCCGCCTCTGGAGTCCGGCTGTGCTAGATGTGTTGTCTGCTCCCTTACCATTCAATTACCCTCCTGTAATCTGACAGGCTCCTCATGGCCTGCACTGGGACAATCACGAGTGTGTATGTGCATGTATGTGTGTGTGTGTGTGTGTGTGTGAAAGAGAGAGAGAGAGAGCACATCTCTCCCTCTGTCTATTTCTGTGTGTCCGTCTGCTATTGTGTCTGTCTCTGCGAGTGTATTCCTGCATTTCAGATGCACATAGAAGCGTTTCTGCATTGTCTGCTTTGCTTTGCTTTTCCTTATTTCCTTATTACTTCTCTCACTCAAAGTCTCCCCCCGATCTCTGGCCCGAAGTCACTTGACATCCTGCTGCACCTGCAGAAACACACACTGACAGAATGAAAGTCTTGCAACAAACGGCCAAAGCCAACATTTTGTTCTCGTCTCCTCTCTGTTTTTACTTTGCTTTGCTATGTACTTCCCCTTCCCAGTGGCTCTCTTTCCTCCGTAACTTCATCTCGCTCTTTCTTTCTCCATTATTTTATCATGTCCCCCTAATCACTGTCCCCGTGTTTTCTCTTTTTATCTTCATCTACTCCCTGTGTCTCTCTGCCCCCCCCCCCTCTCTCTTTCTGTCTGTGCGAGGCAGGCTGGCTCTCGGTGTTGACCTGAGAAGGACTGACATTCAGAGGCCGGTCCCCTGCCTGCAGCACTGACATTTCTGCCAGACTTTGATGGTGCCTTTGAACAGAGATGTGTGGAGGGAAGAGCTGCCTGTCTCTCCGCCTTCCAGCAGCTCTAGCACTGCTTCGCAACCACTCAGAGTGAGATGTACTGTAGCGGGCTGCTCTGCCATCGCGCATGCAGGCACTCAAACACGGGCACATGCGCGAAAAAGGATTGTACGTACAGTACATTATACACACCTGAACTCGTTTACTTAGCCTCATTTACTCGGGCGCTCATTTCTCACGAGCACACACTGACATTTTTCAAATGCATACATCTGCACCGACGAATCTCTGCACATATACGTGAAAAACGCATACACACAAGCGCATACACACACAATCATACACCTCCTGCTGGGATGCCTTCAAAGACCCTCATTGCCCCCCTCTGATAAAACTGGCACAGGGAGAGAGAGGGTTTTGGAGGGGACCCGGTTATCTCTCCCACCTCTCCCCTATCTACCCAACCCCCCCCCCCAACTCTCCTGCTGTGGGGCCTTCAAAGACACCCATGTCACTCCAGTAACCCTGTAGCTCCATTCCTCCTCCTCCCCCTCTTCGTCTCCTTCCTCAACGGCTTCCAATCTTCTCTAACCTCTCCCCCCGTGCACCACACTGCCTTTGTTACCAGCTTCTCACAAGGTTACAAAACACAGAGGAGGAAAAAAATAAATAAATAAAAAATAGAAGTAGACAGGAAATTTCTTGATGGGGGTTGCTCTTCTGACAATCAGTGCGGCATGATGTAAAAATGGCGCTCTGTTCCGTTATTCAGTGACTGTCGGTTCTGTGCCAAACTGCCTGCTTTGGCAGATTCCCCCCTCTCTCGCTGCTGTCACTAAGGGGAATGGGATTTTTCTTTTTCATGTGTTGGAGGTAGGGACCAAAGCATGTGGTGCTCTGTGAGTCTAATTAAAATGACTTGGCTATTTTGCCATGCGATGGTGTCTCAGAGAGGTGGATGAGAATTGAAACACTTAATTTTGTTTCGCTTGGTTCTTCCTCTCTGTGGAGTTGGACTGAGCTGAGCCTTGATGAGAGTGTGGATTTGACAGCTGTGCATGCGTGCGGATGCATACTTGTGTGTGTGTGAGTGTGTGTGTGCGCGCACTGAAAATTTTTTTTAATAAGTCACTTAATTTGTATTCAGTCCTATAGTCATAAATAATTTAACTTCCAATACAGGAGCATTAAAACGTCCTGACCACAAAGTGTAGACATTGTGGTTCTCTTGTCAGGCAGTTTATCAGCTGAGTTTGACTTCACTCACGTTGGTTTTATTGATGTTCCTGGAAAGAAGTACGAAACTGATTTCCCAGACCCCTTGATGAAAGATATACTGCCAAAAATGCCCATCTTGTATTATTTCATCCTATTATCTGTCTTTACATCAGTCATCTTACGCACTGAAAGAGTCTTGCTTTTGTGAGGCAAATTCACTCGTGTCTAATGCAACCCAGCCACTTTCAAACGCCTTCTCGAATTAAATGACATTTTCTTGAAAAGCACGGAGTAATGACCATCTTTGAAGATACTGTCACTTGTTTCGAGAAAAACTCTTCAACCGGGGGAAACTGCAAAAGAAAGATGTAAAACAATCTCTAAGAAATTATTGCCAGGGAAACTAGTGTTTACGTTGTATCCATCGGTCCAAGCGAGGGGCGGATTTCGAAAATGGTTGTGTTAAATGAAAGAATTCAAAACATTGAAAAAGTTGTGTTTTCCTTGTTCAAAATGCATCTCCCTTAGTTGCACCTCAGCACAATTTTTATTCCTTAAGTTGGACCGGAGGGGAACTTCTTCCTCACACAATGTGTTAACACTGTGCACTTGTGTCAATATTAAAGCCTGATTATCCGTTGTTGATAGAAGCAAGATTGAATTTGCAAGCAGATTGTGGCTTGGTGCTTGTGCTGTGTGTTGTTATAGTCCCATTCACACTGGACAAAAGGGTGAAAGGGTACAATCTGCATTCAGACTCAGGTCAAATGGCTCTGCACTTGTCACGGGTATTTCCACTTCCAGTCGGCAGCGATGTAAACACAACCCCAGCTGGATTGTGTGGATGCTGTAACAGTACTTTTAGATGTTGGCTTTGGTAAATATTATTAGTTTTTACAGTTTGTAGTAACAGTGGGCAATTTTGGCCTTTGCAGTGTGCAAGATACAACACTGGCCAGATGGTGAAGTAGGAGAACTTATCCTGATTCGAGGCAAACAAACGTGACAGGTTACTGGCACCGTGAATGACATACAGCGGTGTACTAAAAAAGCTATAGTCTAGAGGGATTGCTTGCAGCGCAGCGAAAGTAATAGATAAATTAAATTACAGATTATTAATACTTTGCTTCCTTCTGTAACCCCTGTTTTCTGGGACACGTTGTGACGTTAAACATGTGACACTAGAAAAAGAGACAGAAAGGCCAATGTGACTGCTGGCAATGTGACTGGAGTCAATTACCTATTTTTTAGTAGGTTTACCCATGTTGTAAAAAAACTCTATATATGTGCTAATTTTGGTGTAAAAAGTTCATGTGTGTGTGTGTGTGTGTGTGTGTGTGTGTGTGTGTGTGTGTGTAGAAAGAGGGAAAGTGACAGGTCCAACCCCTTCAAACAGCCCTCTGGCCCAGTAGCGTGGCATGATTCCACCTCTGCCTCTTTTGCCAGCTCCCCTCCCTCCTCCTCCCTCTCCTCTCTCCTCCCTCCAAGCTGGGGGCCCCAGGGTGCCTGCAGCCTGCCTGTACTGGGCTATTGATTGGGAACAGGGCTGCAGCTCACCTGCTAATTGAAAGCCGATTGGGGCCCTGGGGCAGAGCTGTAAAACAGGCCCCACGTGGCATTAAAAGCTGAAGGCTGACGGGCCACTGTAAATCCAGAGCTGCTAATAGTGGTGGTGTATATCCATCTGTGTTAGAGCTGGATGAAAGAACATGTGTGTTCATGCGTGTGTGCGCTCGCTCTGTTGTATGTGTGCACACGTACATGATAATAATGCATGCGTGGTACGTGTGTGTGCATCTTAATGTGTTTATACACGCGTGACCTGTGCGTCTTTACGTGCATGCGCTGTTTTTGTACTAAAGCACTGTATGTGTTTGTGCAATCACATGCATTAAAATGTGTGTGCAAGTTTAAATGGATACGTTGGCATACTGTTTGTGTATGTGTGTGTGTGTGCATGTGCATATTGACGGCACGCACACTCATACACAGGTGGTTCATGGTGACAGTCTGGACTCCCACGGCACCAGGAGAACAGTCTCGTTTGTAATGGACACATCCTTCCTCTTTCTTCAATCCTCTTGACAACAGCAGCAACAGCTCTTCATCCCTCCGTCACTCCCCCCCCCCTCTGTCTCTCTCCCACTGTCTCTCTCTCTCCCTTCCACTAGCTTTCTCTTCTTCCTTTGTCTCTGCACAAGTCACACCTGTGATCCTCCGCTGAGACACCAGCTCTTGAGCTGAGCATCATTTTTTCCTTCCCTTCCCATTATCTCTCATTTTTTTCCATGACTGTCTGTCTCCTCTCTTATCTCCCTTTCTGTCATTTTAGGTACATATGTCTATATATACTGTACATATGCATGTATGTATGGGCTCACAGTTGTTGTTCCTGTTGATCCCCAAGATGTGTGATGGAATTGAGGTCAGGGAGGCCTCGTATTCAAGTTCTTACACAACAAAGTTGAAACACCATTTGCTGTAGCTCTTGCTTTGTGCACAGAGGCACGTTTGAACAGGAAATGTGCTTCTTTAAATTGTTGCCACTGAATTTAAGGAGCAGTGTTTAAAATATCTTTTTATGTTGTGACATAAATACTATGCCTAACTGTATAAAAAAAACCCCAAACAACAACACTCAGGGCTAACAAGACGTAGACCAAGATGTCCCTATACTTTTAGCCACATATTAAATCTCTCTCTATCTATCTACAGTATCTTTTTCACCTTCTGACTTAGTTTTTCTTCCATTAAATCTCACTCCGCTTTCCTCTCTCCCACCCTCTCCGTCTCTCTGTCTGTCTCTTTCTGAGCAGTGTGATTGAGTAAGGAGGGGTGCTAGCCGTCCTGCAGCATGGCGCATGGAAACAGAGGTTAATTGGATTGTAATTAGAGCGGAGGTGATTAATTGATAGCATCTGTAAATTTGGATGTTTCCATTGTAAATGTGACAAATGAGAGCGTGGCAGGCCGGAGGAGGAAGGACAGAGAGAGGAAGTGGAGAGAGAGAGAGAGAGAGAGCAAGACACACACGCATAGGAAGAAGGGAGGAGGAGATGCAGATATGGTGGAGAGAGAGAGAAAGAGAGGAAGGCATAGGAGTGAGAAAGAAAGGTTTATTTTTAGTTAGTGCTAGATCCCATGGCGGTATGGCATGGCAAGGTTGATAAATATGACTGAACGCTTGCGTGATGAAGCAAGGAAGGCATTAAATGCTTAAAAACACATTGACGTGTAAGGAGATGGTAATGCAGATGAGTGATAGGAAAGCTTAAATTACTATACAGATACAGTCAGGTCACACATCCGAACATCCGAAGCTGAATTGATAATTATTAACTCATGGCAACTTTGCACACAAACCAGAAAATAATCGGAAAGTTTGCGGATCTAGAAATACAAGAAGCTATGATGTAAAGTGAGGTAGAATTGACACTCGGTCAGCAAATCTGAGGCAACTCTTTGGCACAAAAGGTCAGATTTCCTCCAGGTGCGCCCCTTCCATCCAGGCAATTGTTCAGAGGACTCTGGATTGTAGCTACTGGACAGAGGCTCATTCAAGTAACACAGCTTGCAGGCTGTGTTCACCTGTTATAAATACGGCTGTGCCTCGAGATTTTAGCAG
Organism: Datnioides undecimradiatus; assembly: GCA_008933995.1. Taxonomy (NCBI): domain Eukaryota; kingdom Metazoa; phylum Chordata; class Actinopteri; order Lobotiformes; family Datnioididae; genus Datnioides; species Datnioides undecimradiatus. Next base: position 2,100,035 of record WARS01000060.1, read on the forward strand.
GTCTTTGCTTACCAATTGGCATTGTGATAGGGGGAACCTGGCATCACAACTAAGTGGAAATGTCAGAAGTCTAATTTTTATTCACGGCAAAAGAGATGCTTTCTCATCGTGAAATCATGACTAGACTGAAGGTTTCTTGGGGAGCAGTGCTGAGAAATCTCAAACGCTGTGCAGAAACTGGATCAGTCGAATCCGAAACATGAAGAAGTGATGACAGATCACAGACGACAGATCAGAACATCAAGATTAGTGTCTAATCTGTGTCCCTAAAAGGATACAGAATTTCTTAAATAAAGAATGCAAAACTCAAATCAGCAAAGGTAGTGTCAATAGAAGGCTGTCTTATATTGTTTTCAGGACAATATCTAAACCTTCTCGCACATTTTCATATTATTTTCAAATGATTACTTTGAGGCTGTAGGTCAAACTTGTATTTTCCCTGATACCACCCACATATCTGCACACTAGGTATGAAGCTACCATATAGCACAGAGAGTAGCATAGCTTAGCATAATGAGTGGTAGGCGGTTTAAACAGATGGCTTGCTGTGTTTAAAAAGCCTCTTGTCTTTTTGCTCAGCTGTTGCTGCTGTAGATATGAAAACGGAGAGATATGAAAACAGTTTCAGTGGTATCGAAATGGTATTAATCTTGTCATGTAGCCTGGTAAGAAAGCAAAATAAGTGTTTCCCCTAACTTCTAACAATTTCTCTAAATTTTAGTATGATTTTGTTAGTGGTTAAGATGAAAATGTTTTGTTAAGAAGCAAGCTGTTGTAATCACAAGGCAATCGCAGCTCATTTTAAGGTTTCACACAGTTTGTAAAATAGCAAACTGTTACCCTGGCAAAGAAGTTCAACCTGGCTCGAATTTCGCCACAACACAATGCAGTGTTGTCCTTAAACGCACTACATTAGCACTGACGAAATTCCTTTATACCATGATAATAGTTTGGTATGGTAATTCTGCTGTTATCTAATTGAGACAGAAAATAATATCTAATAGAGACTAGCTAATGATTGTCGCCATGATAACTTTCCATTGTTCCTCATATCGTTTTGGCTTCTCAAATTCATGCATGTATTATTCAGCCTGGACTTTCTGGATCATATTTCATTCATTATCTGGTCAGCTAGACACAGATTTTACTATTAATGCAACCCCCTACTCAAATAATCCATGCAGTATACATTATAATCATATATTACCATATTATTGGATTTCTTTTCTTTGCAAAGGTCTCTCAAATTTATTTCTATAGCCAAAAAAGCAACACATAGCAGCGTGCTGGCTTAAATGTGTCTGCAGCTTTAATAAAACCAAAAAATCCTGTTAAATTACAGTAACGTAACAGTAAAAGTATTTCAATTTGAGCCGTTTGTTCTCTCGCCATACTCTACTGTGCATTTTGATTTAGGCACAAAACCAGATCTATAGCTTACACGTCCGTTGCAGGAGTTTCATGTTTTATTCTGTGACATAAATCACACCTGATATATCTCAACTGAATTTGATGCCATATAATGTCAGCTTTCTGCTAGCTACAATTCATAATCTTTCACATTCTCGGCCATAAAAATCCACTCTAAGATGAGCTCTGAAAAGTTGTCATTACTATAACACACTGCTGGAAAGATTAATAAGAACTGTCATGCCGGTTTCGATATTAGGACTATTTTTTCTTAAAAGTAACACTGTATTTATGTTAAAGTTTGTCTCTTCCTTTCCCAAAGACAATTCTGCTGCCTACCTGCGATTCATTTATTTTGAGATAAAATAAAATGAGGTTCAAAACTTAACACAAAATGCATTGTTTTGTCAAAATAAATGTATTTTTCTTTGATACTTTATCACTAGAATCTCTGTGGGAAGGTGACACGTACTGCTCCCTCAGCCGTGTTCGACTGCTCTTGCTGCTGTTTGTATAATATTATGACTCGGGCTATTTCGCATGCTAAAATGTGACATATGGAGAGGGTGTGAAAGATGCACCATGTAAGGTGAGTGCGCAATGACTTTGTCACAAGTAATGTTTGAGCTCATGCTAAGAAGCTACGAAGCCTCAGCCTTTACACATAGCTATATACGTATACGTATATGCAACAAATACAGTGATATAAAAGACTATTTATTATTTCAGGAGGACATTCAGCTTGTGGATAACATGTTCACAGTATGGCCGCGGGACAACATCAAACCTGTGCAAGCCATCAAATTTAGGCAGCATCCAAGCATAGAGAAATTAACAAAGCTGTTTTTTTTCCATTATCTGAACACAGAAAAATTAATAAGGCTGTACTTTTCAAGTTCTCCAATCTAATTTCTTGGGCAGGTGTCACAACTCTGAAAACCTTTTCACAGAGTGTGCGGACGGCTCACGATGGCTCGTGTGGTTCGTTGCTCAACGGAACAAATTGTTCATTAACTGTGGGCCTAATGCTCTAACAAATGTTCCAGGAATATTGCTGCGGTGGTCCACACGAGGATGGAATTAAGCTAATCAAATAAGCCTCCAGTCAGGTCCTATCAGACAGCTCCAGACTGCAGCAAATGAGCCCACGTCGCAAAATTTACATTTCATCTTCCCCAGGGGACAGGTAGGGTCCCACCTCGCTACCACTTTTCCCCCCAATCAGCATCTGGCTCCTGGAGGAAGACGAGGGAAATGGGAAAAAGAGGGATGAGGTGGTTCCTGGCCATACCATGAAGCTGCTGAACCTCTCTTGCCACTTCCTGGGCACGCTTCCGATGAATGAGGGAGAGAAAATAGAGAAGATGACAGCAGGGGAAATATTTGCTGTTGTGGCTGGAACGCCACTCAGATCCCAAGAATGAGGGCCGGGCATATTTGCGCAGCTGTCCGCCTCCCAAGCGCTGAGTGTATAAGTGTGTGCCCAATGGAGTCTATTTGTTTGTCAAAGTCACTATGCCTTCACTCCGTAAGTTATTTGTGCCTTTGGTTGTGTATCACTTTATATATGTGTGTATGTACAGCACATGCATGCAAGGGTATTAGAGTCAGTTGGCGTGTGCATTTGTGTGTGTGTGCGCGCGCGTGTGTGTGTGTGATTGAGTTTGTATCCAGGGAAAAGCAAATCCATCTGTCTTTCTCGGATAAAGATGCCAGAAACAAGGAAGAAGGAGAGTTCCTGCTCCAAGAGAGGCCGGGAAGGAAAGGAGAGCCAAACAGATGTCACTATAACTCCTAACTTGTCTCCTTGTCACCTTCCTCTTTCCAGATGTTCAACTTGTCATCTTATGTGGAGTACTGGCAAACAGTCCCAAGAGAAAATGCATGCACCCCATGCAATATATGAATATATATTTTAACCTCATATTCCTGTTATATACAGATAGATCTGGACTGACAGACAACAAGGCAAGAGTTAACAAGAGGCAAACATGCAGTACTCATGGGTTCAAGTTTAGAACAGAAAAATCTTTTAATAAACATCTTGTTGTATTGTGGTGAAATTCCTGTACTGTAATTTTAGCCGCATGAAACCAGAAGGCTTATTTATCCCCTGCTAACGGCTTGCTTTCTTTTTGAATTGATTTTCTTGATGTAAATATTGATTTTTACAGTCTCCCAATTGTATGGTGGGGTTTTGTGCTGCTTAAATTTTCATGCCACTAACCTGATGACCTGCAATCTCAGGTATCTGAAACAGTGCCAGAATCAAAAGATATCTGATCATCACGCATCTTCTAATACACTGTTCATTGAGGATTGTGTTTTAAATAATGCATCAAATGTATTCAACGCTATAATAAGACAGACTCATGTGGGGTTTTAAAAAGGCAATGACTGTGTTGATGGGTAATAAATAATTAATTTTTGCTGTGGTGTCAAGTTTTTTAAAAAATATACAAATAAAAGAAAAAACTTTGGCTGCCAAGCTGTAAGCCCAGATTTAGGTGGGTGTTTATAATCTCTGCCAACACAGTTTGCCCTGTTTCTTTCACTCTTTACTCAATCATGAAGGACCGTACTGTGCACAAGAAACGACTAAACAAAGACTCATCTAACACTTGTACCTACAGGCTCGAGGGCTTATTGTAGAGTGAAACAGGTACCTCCGTTCATTATTAACTTGCTGTCATTTATTCCAGCAGACTTAAAGAATTTTGTATAATAAAAGTTTTACAATAAGACATCAGCCATTAACAACCATTTCATGTGGACTCATAATGCGTCAAATCACGCATTAGCTTGGTAACTCCGACAACAATGCAGTGAAACAGCCACAGATTGTTAATCAGCACTGTAGGCAGTAAAAATTTCAGAAAACATCATGGGGCGATGAAGGTAGGGAAATGCTTCAATAATGGAGCAATATACATTATACAGTGCACGTTTTGCTATAATGGAGCTCACCACCTGCAAGGCTGAGGGTAGGGGTTTTTCATGCATCGACAGAGGGGCACTCTGAAAGCTTTGACTTATAGCTTTCACAAACTGGGGCATCAACAGTTAATTACAATATTAAGTAAAGAAAAGCATGTGTACGATTAATGAGCGTCCCAGCTCTTCGTTGGCCATATGATATGTCTGTCATTAACGTTTACCTTGCACTTGGCTTCCACCAAGCTAATCCCATTACTAAGGTTGATGAGAACATTTGCATATCAAACACAAATGAACCATTATCAAGTTTAAATATGTTAACAGCATAGTGATAGGTTTGTGCTCCCTAACATGTTTAAACCGTGTTTGGCATTCGCTGAGCATGCTTAAAGCTATACACACACCTTGTACGCTGTGAAGTGAACTTAGACTTGACCTATGTAGCTGCTCAGTGCCCTGCACTCGGTGTACTTCGCTGCCTCACCTCTAGCGCTTTAACTACTCCCTCTCCAGGACTGTCATGATTCAACACATGAGTATCACAACACATGAGAATTTGTATCCATCAAAAGTGCTTATGAAACCCCTACAAGAAACTTTCCATACCTCTATTAAGCAACAGCTATTTTAAAAAAAGCCACATCGCATCTGTATCTTCTGTTTAGGAGCAACAATACAATCTGTACTGTTGTTCGTATCCATAATAGTGTTTCAATGTGCTTGTGGTGCTGTTGAAGATGTGCTGAGTCATGCTGGAGCAATGAACGAAGATACATTTTGTGTTTTATCCGAGTCAGATGTAGGTTGTTTCGAGGTAAAGTGCCAGTAAACAATGGCACTGAACGCTGGCATTGGGTGTAAATCATGTGCTGAAGATTCATCCAGTATGGATGGACAGTAAATCCTTGAGATACTTTGTCTCCAAACAAAACACTGAAACCACAATTACCACGAAGAACAAACTTGTCGATCACAAAAAGTTAATGAATAACGCTGCTGTTGTAGTGTAACTGCTGTATTTTACATTTCCGGGTGTAGGACTGAAGTTTAAAATGGTCAGGAAAAAGTCTTTATTGCAGTTCATCTTTATCTGACAAGTTGCTGGCTCACTGAGATCATAACTGTCCACAGGATACTTTGCTGAAGCTAATGTCCTTGCACTGATATCACTGTCAGGGAGCAACACACACCACCATCTAATGTCAGAAAACTCCCCAATTCTGAACAGGTAGAGAGTCACCTAAAAAAGAAGCTGTAGTCCCTACTAACACATGACACATACAACTTAATCTCCCAGAGGGGAGATTGGTGATAGCACTGGGACCCTGAAATGCCTTCCAAATGTTTGCATTATCTGATGGACATGAAAAGATTCTTGAAATATGTTCCCCAGGTTTGCTCAGTCTGAGGACTAATATCATTCCTCCACCTCCTCTAATTTCTGCTGTGGACCTCCCTTGCCCATACCCTAATTTGTTGAATCGCTTTGGGCCGATTTTTGCATACTCTCACTGAGATTGTGTCACATATGAGGCTCTAGTCCCCTTGATAGTATTCCCACAAATTTATTCAGCAAGGTTATGAGGGCTGTAGGCCCCGGTTTGCTTTCTATTCAAAACAGCTCTCTTTCATCTGGATGTGTTCCAGATATTTTAGGAGGGGGTGCTGAAATGGAGTGACCTTGATCCCTACAGTAAGTAAAAAGAAAAATTAGACCATTAATTCCCAATATTTCCGCGATTCTGGACCAAAACAGCTCTGTAAATTACTTTCAGAGTTGCTGCATAGTTCTGCAAGTTTATTTTTGTTGTCAGATGTTGCTCTGGGGGTTAACAGTGATATATTGATGATCATTGATTATAGGACCTTTGCACAACCTTTTACATTATTGATCATTCCTCTCTAATCAACAGATTAGACAATGGGTACTCCTGGGACCGCCTTGAATTGATTCTCATTCCTTAAGGTCTGATATAAATTTCTCAGCTGACGGTTTTATTTTGTCAACTACATAGATCATATGGTTTACCTCAGACATCAATTTCTGGGTCAATATGGATGGATCACAAGAACAGGCCTTAAAACCGCCACTGATTCCTGATCGATCAATCTCAAACAACAACAGTGCACTCTTTGGGAGTCGGTGCTGCTGTCATTACTTGTAAATTACTCCATTTAATCATTCAGTAGAGGAAAACTTAAGTAGGTGAGCACAGCTACCTGCAGATCTATCAGACTATCCCAGAATCATGCATGTTTTACTTCTTTCACCAAACAGCAGTGGATATTAATTCAAATACAAAATTTGTCTTTGTCCTCACAAAACTAGACCAAGGCCACCTCTACACATGGCACCCACAGCAGGGGGCGACTGGTCTGAAAAGGATGGTTGGCCAGCTGAGCCGATAAATGTTTGATAACTTCTATTGAGAATCTCAGAAGGAGGGACAAAGGAAAGATACTAAGACCAAAGTGAGAACATAATACGTTTGCACATCTTTAGCTGGAAGTTAACAATCTACAGATGGTAGAGAGGAATTAAATGACACCGGAAACCCTATTTTCACTGTGCACCATTCACCAGGCCTCTTTATCAAACAGTCCCTGCTATGCCTTGGTTATTTCTTGGTTTAGGACTAGACAGTGTCCAAAACACAATGGTGAGGGATTTTGTCTGTTAGAGAATCACATGCTTATAAATTCTTGAAAACACTTGAGCTCCATCTCGTTTTCAAACTGCTGCGGCTTAGATAATACCTTAATTAAGATTCAACTTCTTTATTTTTCATGATTCGGTGCTGGATCATATCAGTGACCTTCTAACTTTGCTGTCCTTCAAGGCCTCTCAGATCTACTGGTTCAGGTCTCCCGGCTGTTTCAGAGCCAAGGTCAAAATCAATGGACATGTTGATTTGATTGAGGGCATAATTTCATGGATAATCATCAGCACAATGTTAGGAACGGTCAATTTGGAAACATATTCATCTGCTCCAGTTACCACAGTTAGAAACACGGAGCGACCGTATGACTGTAAATGACACCACCGCATATGCTATTTTTAAATATATCCAAAAAAGTAAAAAAGAAAAGAAGTTATTTCATATAAAAACCACAAACACTGGTACGGAGTGACGTCAGCAACCTAATTCTGCCATTTCAAGGTTTCATAGAAATATGGCAGTAAGAGAAGACATATTGGGAGATAATGTGGGGCTGATGCGACAAAAGGTCAAGGTTCTTTTCTAAATTAATTAAATGTTTAAGTGTTTGATTCATTCCCAGTCTTTCTAACCTCTAGATCACCTCTCCTCGTCCTTTTCATGTCAGCCACAAGACATTTCTCAGAAGGACAACGAAAGATAAATGGCCAAATCCAGACAGACGATCACAGTACATCGTAGCATTACTAATTGTATACATGGACACACTTTGTGCGTGCGTCGTTAACTGTGTGTGATGGTTCCTCAGGTCATTACACTTGAGGTAAGCATACATTCTAATGACATTCTGCGCATAACCATTATGCAGCAGTTGTAAATATTTATACCTGAAAAAACAGATATACCTCATTAAACTGAACTTAGAGGGTAAAGGACGAATGAGCTTTAATATCAATAATGTAATGATTGTGTGTTTCTGCATTGATATTCTGCTGTGTAAACGCTGATGACAATAGGAAAGGGTGCAGACGAATGGGATTATGTCTTTTTGTGTATTGAAATAAGCATTATTGGATAGTAATTCAATTCTGACACGGATTACAAATTCCTCATTCCTGCTCTATTAGTTGTTATAATTTCCCTCCGAGCAGAGTCTCTTGCCCATACTAAAAGTGAATATTAGATACATGCCATGAAAGGACACACACACACACACACACACACACACACACACACACTCACACACACACACACACACAGACACAGCCAAACAAGCCTGTCAAATGCACAACAGCAGAAGTTCCTCACCACATACACAGTGTGTGGTTGCGCCTGCTCCCCTCATCAATCACGTCTAATACTCTCCCTCACTTGTCCATTTGATATTTGTTTGGTTATTGCCTTTGCTATTATTGTTGCTGTAGTTTGATACATTCCCCGACAGCTCTTATTTCCATTATAAGTCATCAATTAATACAGAGAAATGTAATTATTGTGACAAGGCGTCTAATGCGGGCCATGGAGATGAGAAATGGATTGTGACGGGGTGTGCTTCAAGCTGTCACATACAGTGGTGAATTCCTGCCGACCCTTCCTTACAGCAACACTTTTCAAAAGTCCCGACCTATTACAGTACAGAGCTCCATCTTTCAAGTCTGTATTTCGAGGCACATGTCCCTCTGTCTTCCTGTGTGCGTCTGTGAGAGATGAAGAGAGAAGAGATGGAGACGTATATGAAGAATAACTTACTTTTTGTCGTACGGGGGAACATAACAGTGCTTTTATTTAGCTGCAAGACAAAGTAACAATATATAACAATGGTGCATTGAAACTGAAGTATGGCCAATGTATGGTTAAAGCATGGTATTATGATGAGCAAGTGGAGAAACACATAATCAAGAAGCAAACAAACAAAACAATAAAGCAGCAACATTATGGTTTGAAGGTTTGTGGATTTTATGTTCCTGAGCCAACTCTGGATAAGAAAAAACATGAAAGACTTATTTGAACATTTTTTTTTTAATTGATAACAGGTCCAACACTTTAAAGCAGAATTCTTGCACAGCAATAAGCTATTTTTCAATCCTAAACAGCAATCAGCAGTGCACCTTAAATGTAAAAAGTAACAGATCAGAACCCCAAAACAAAATACTGTTACAGCAGATAAGGTGGCAATGATTTGGTCTTTTAATCCCCACTTTCTGCAACGCAGTCTTGATTCCACCACCACCAGCTTTTAAGCTACCAGAAAACACATTCTCTAAACTGGCTTCCTACTGTGAATGGTCTTACATGAGCAAAACTGACTCCCGAAGTTAATTTCTCTATTACTGTATTAGTGTTTCTGTCCTTTCTCAACAGTCTGAGGCACTAAAATCAGAGTCATGTTTTCCCTCCCTCCCACGTGTATGTATGTTGTGTCTCCCTTTGTTCCTTGTCGGATCATCCCCATTCATGTGCCTTAGTGGTTATGGTTTGGCCTTGGATTTACGAACTCTGTATTCTGCCTGCTCCCTTTTGGATTTGTTTGAATGTTGGACTGCTTGACTGGTTTTGACCCTGCCTGCCTTGATGCTTAACCCTTCCTAAATAAAACAGTTGATCTTTTACTGTTCCTTGTCTACTGTCTGCTATTGGGTTAAATCCCTGGCGTTTCAGTGTTTCCTCACGTGGCACAATTATAAAAAAAGGTATCAATACGATTTTCAATTTCCAATATCCAAGAACGCTTTTAAACTGATTTTGATCGTTGCTTATTTAGCCAGGAATTTTCAATCTTAGAATAAAATACAAGTTTCGAGGAATGTTATTTTGATGATGCTAAGCAGTATATTTAATAAAAAATGAAAAATGTGCACTAAGAAAAAAAAGGGATGCCTCTGCAACAAATGAAAAACTAAGCTTAAGTGCAGTTATAAAGGATAATATACAATCTTATCATTATGCTGAGAGAGAGCACAGCCTTGTGTTTAGACAGAGCAGTGAACTGTGTCTAATATGATTACATGACATTCCTCACATTTTGCACCAGGCCCAGAGGCCGTTGTTTGCCCTCATGTTGACCTCTCTTTCCTCAGATGCCCTGGCCTTGACTCCTCCATGGCTCAGTTGCCTTGTCCCATGCACTAATTCTCTGACTAAATTCACATCTTCCCCTCCCACTCATGCATCATGCTGCATCTATCTCTCTTTATCCCTCTTGCTTAGTCCTGTCCTCTCTTGTTTCATCTTGCCTTATCCTGCCAATCTCATGTCCTTGTTATCCCTACCTCTATCCCCTGCACTCTCCCTCCCTCTCTCCCTCTTCCTCCCTAGCCCTCCCTTTCCCTGTCTGTCTCTTCCTTTTTTTTCCCTCTCTTGCTCCCTTCCCTCTGCTGTGGAGGTCAGGTATGATGCAGAGCCAGAGAGCTCGCCCGTGTTTAATTACATTAATAAAACACCCTGTGAGGTAGAATGACCTCGCACCCCACAACCCTCTCTATACCCTCCGCATCCCTCACCCTCTACCCGTTCCTCCCTCCCTGTTGTTCTGCAGGCTTAAGTCTATTGAGGCTCCCTGCAGGCCCAGTCCAATTGGTGCCAGGTTGCATTTCATGGCTGATTGCGAGGCATGTGTTTCTCCCTCTTCGGCATTGGTTCCGCCCCCAATCTCCAGTGGTTTCCGACATGCTCACTTCACTGGAGGTCATGTCAGAGACTTCTCCCTCCCTCCCTGACCTGCTGCAGGTGGAGGACGCAAAGGAGAGAGTGCCGGCAAAACGAGACCTATCTCCAAACAGCAGTAATGAGGGACATGCCCTTCCGGATATGCTCCTCAGAGATGTAAACCATCCCGATCACTCTCCTTCCGTTTCATTCGTACGTAGCCCTCTCTGACTCTGTCAACAGGAAGGCCATGCGTTTCCCTCAGCATCTCACGGATTCAATTTGGGGAAGGAAGTGAAACATTCATTTGGAGAGGAGCTTCTCGGCACGCGCCAGGTTTTGGTTCACTTGGCATTGGTGGAGGCTCTCCGCTCCTTGCGTCATAAAGCTGAAATCGGAGGCACACAAAATGCCCCCTGGGCCAGGAGACAATGGTCCTATGCACATAAATTATGGCAGAAGCAGGATGGCATATGACAAGCAGCAGTAACTTACTATTATTGCCTGCAACCGATGATGACAATTCCCGTGGTAGCCAACAGGTCGGAGCGATGTAATATGCATAGGATTCATGCAAATGGGAGTGCCTCAAACATGTGTCAGAAATATCGCTGCCACTGGGTAGAAACCTTGTATCTTTGAAAAGCAGCCTTATTTTCATACTGACAACCATGCATCCTTATTGTAGTTTATGAATAGATTTTGTGGGCCTTGGGGTCACACAGCTGGCACATCCTATAAAGAACCACATAAACCTTCAGCTCAGGTAGAAACATGAAAATTACTAGTTGGACTTACGAGGGTTTCCTGCAACAGCAGGGATCTAATCTCCTACAGCCACCTTCATGATTTTCATGAATAGTCAACAGCCTTACCATAAAAAAGTGGCATCATCTTCTCCAAGAGCATTACAGCTTAATGTAGCCACATAACTTACATTTCCTCCACAATGGGGAATCCTAACCTTGTTGTGCTCTTTTGGCTACGCTATTTATGTGCCAAATTTTTCCTCAGTGTATGTATGTTGATACTGTAGTGCTGTTGTGGCATGTTGTTGCCAATATATTACGGGCTAATGGCAAAACCACAGGGGCACTCTGGCACCCTAATGGCTTTGATGGTTGATGCTTTCAGTTAGATTGTGACAGCAAAAAGTAGTTAAAAGCGTTATATGCTGTGGGCATTGCGAGTCTTTCCAGTGTCAGGGAGCTGTTTTTCTTCCCGCAGCCATTTCTGTTCTCAGCAACAGCATTCATCCAAAGAAAGGACACAAAATCTGTGAGAGCAGAACATGTTGCTCATGTTTATTTGATAAAAAGCCATCCAATGATGAAATGAGATCATTTCATGTCCCTTTGGGTCAGCTTTTAAATCTCTCCCTAAAACATGTTTCACAGAAAGGCTTTTTGTATTATTTGGTTTTTTTTTACCTACCTTACCTTTACTATAAATACTTGTTATATTGATCTCTAATACCTTTCTCAATTCATGGCTGGAGTTTTTATTGTTTTTCCATGCGACTTTGAAATACTGTCAATTCACTGTCTGTGATGCATTAACTGCCTTCAATAGCCATACCAACAGTGTTTATTGTCATCATTTCATATCCTTGCATTTCTCTCTCTCCTTTGCTCTTTTTCGTACACTCTTCACTGTCTGCTTTGTTATTTGTTTGGAGGTTTTTCATTAGATTCCCCGACTAGCAATTAGTGTTCCTCTCACAAGCAAAGGCAGAACAGTGGCACTCAGTGCCCCATCTCTTTATTGCATGGTTAAGTACCCTTTAGACTCACATGGTTATTAATAACATCATTGCTAAATCACACAAAAAAGCATTGCGGCTAACTAGGTTACTGCGCTGTTTACTTTGCCTCAAAACATCAGGTTAAACAAATTTACCTATCCCCTCTTTCAGTCCCTCTGTTCTCTCTCCCAACCTCCCTTTCCCCAGTTTCAATGTGGGCACAAAGAGAGGCAGAGAGAGGAAAGTTAATTAGATAGAGGTCCAAGGAGGGGGGGCACCTGGTAATGGAAAGGAGCTGTATGGAAACAGATGGCCCAGAATTTATTAACTTGCAGGAGCACTTCAAGGAAGCCACTGCGACCAGACATTAGGCCAGTCACTGTCTGGGTGGGGGCTAGCAGGCGGCTGAATACAGGTAGAGGCTGTCAGAGCCCAAAAATAGAACGCAGATTTATCTCTGGATTGTTGCAAATGATCCATCAGAGGAGAACAATGGATGCAATCCCGCTCACTAGTTGACGGTTTCACCTAATGCCTTTGAAGACACTCTGTAAGTATACGCGACTAGATAGCAAAAGAAGTTATAGAGTTTCATGAGACATTTGTTTCCTCAAAGTTAGTTTCTGTCATCCACTGTAGCTCACTCCTATATCCTCCCCCTGCATTATGTGTAGTGTTATAAAGGTACTTTTCCATAGCATCAGTGAGAGGTATATCAAATCGCTCTCTGTGACAGTATAATTTCCCGTATAATATTTGTAACTTTTATGACATCCTGTAAATATTAAACTGGAGGTGAATTATCCTAAACCCACATTCATACCTATTGTTTTGGTTTTTCAATATGAATGGTGCCCTCTACTACAACATACTTTAGTTTAATATGCTCAGACATGGGTAAATTAAGAAAAGGAAAATCACTTCTCAGAGAGGATGAGCTACATTAAATTAATTGAACCGCAAAAGTTCAAGGCAGCAGAAAAGAATTCACAGTAGCTTGCAGTTTATGGATAGCTTGCTCAACAAAATAACAACTCTTAACTGTATCCACTCAAGGAACATCATTGTAACTAAATGTTATTACTAATGTAGTTTTAGCCTAAGGTCAACATTAGCTGATCAATTTATGAAACACTCAATGGAACAATCTGTCCCAGTTTTGCTGCTCAAGCAAGGTGCCTGAATATGAGAACTGCAACAACAATAAGTAATTTAGCAACACTTGGGTGACAATTGCAGTTAAATAATAGACCAGTATGTTTCCACTCTGCAGTCTACCTCACAGGTACGAAATGTAAAAAAAGAAAACATTTCATAAAAAGCAACGTACACAAAAAGTTTATGAACTGAAACATCTAACAGTTGAGCCTTTATTTGTACTCTGTGTCAGTGCAGTTATACAATATTCAATGTACAACCTTGAGTGCTTGGAGACACAAAATACATCCTTTAGACTGCAAAACAAACATATCCTGTCCTTCCAGCACAATAAACAGCATTATATTGGATGGAAGCACACAACTGGGAATGGAACATTCTTAGAAAATAAGTAGAAAACAACAATATTATATTGAGCCCCTGAGGTCCTCAGACATCTTAAGAGAGGTGGGCTTCGATTCTGCCACATACTCGGGCTGGTGTGTGAATCATATAGACACACACATACACATGCATGCGCACACACTCAGATGTACGCTGTGCCTTCAACGTATGTACCCCAGTGGGGAGATTGAAAAGGATTCAGCAAAGGAGCAAAGGCAGTTACAGGTGCAGAAAAAGTTAAAAGAATATTATCTACCTTTGTGTTACTGTCATTTTCTTGTTTTTTCTTTGTCATCCAGTTATTATTATTACGTGAACAAAATTGCAGAGTATGTTTACATGTTATCAGAACACAAAACACTCTTTTTGTTGTTCTTGAAGCTGTGAATTGTGCTTTATCAAACTGCCTCTTTAGCATATGTGTTTGCCTGTGTCTACTCAGTGTTTCCTATTTCTGGCCTAAAATACAAGAACGGATCCTCCAAAGGTTTTAGGAGTTGTAAGGAGATGTAGGAGTTTTGATGTGTCGAGCCAAAGCTCTAAAGGCAGCCCTGCCGAAATCAAACAGCTTGCACAACACAGTGCTAAAAGCTAATGAAAAATAGATTTAGTAGGGAACATGTTACTTTATTTCGGTCTCTCCAAAGCGGCGTGATGGAAGGCAACATGTGCGACAGAACAGCTTGTGAACTAGTTGTGTAGGCTCTGTGAAGCAGCGCTGTTTGTGAGTCAACGGCGTGAGCTTCAAATGCCACACTGCTGATCCAGCCGGGCCTCCACCAAAGTAAAAATAGACTGTGATGACAACTCTGTGGTGCCATAAAGACGCCCATTAACAATGTGTGTTTCTGCTGCTGCTGAAGGGAGACCAAGATCAGCTCACCTCAAGCTGTTGAATCAGCCTACAGCGAAAAAAAAATCCCCACAACCCAGCTACCCTCCTTGATCAAACAATCCCTACCGCATATAAGATAAATAAAATCCAACATGACAAAATGCCCAGTCTTTGTAAACAGGGGCTAAAGCAACTAACAAGGTTTGACTGGCTGCACTGCCAGACTGTGTGTTACATCTGATGGAAACAGAGTGCAAGCTGTTGGTGCAAGGCATGGCATCGAGCCTGACAATAGCTGAGTGCTGTGTAAGCTCCACTGTGCTCTTTCTGTCGAGCTGCGCAGCGTGAGGATCCACTGTGTCCTCATCTGACTCTCAGAAATATAAGATGATCCTGCATGGGCACCTGTTTGTGGAGATTTTAAAGGCATCGTGTCTTGTAGTGGGTGGTAACAGGGGCAGAGCTAGAGGTGTGGCAGTGGATGGCCAGAATCAGAAGGTGATAGGTAATTTGTATACTAGTATTCATTACTGAATAGGCCCAGGGCCCTGGGTATTGAACTTCTGTTCTTATTGGAAATCCAGCTTAATGACGATGGTGAGATGCTAAACAAAGACAAAGAAACAAGAAAACAGATACAAGGAGACAAAACAAGAGCTGGAAAGATATGCAACATGACAACAAAGAGACGTAAAACGATTTTAAGGTGACACAAAACAACCACAAAATTACTGCAGAGCTATAAAATGGCACAAAGTCGCGCAAAATGACAACAATGACATAAACAGGCTGGTACAAATAGACCAGAAACAAGCACAAAAGATATGGCTTCATTGTCTGTAGTTGTCTACATTACTTGCAGACTTATATCTGTATCAAAAGGGGCTGTAGCAGAAAATGTGTATTTACAATTAGCAGCCATTTATCAATACAGTTTCATAGTAGAATATTTAAAGTTGTTTATGTGGAATTTATTTATAACAGTAAATAAACAATGTAACTATTAATAATGTAAAATTCATTCTTGCCAAAATCTAGGGCTTTAAATCTGAGTCCCAACACATTTTTACTCATTTCTCAATTGTGTCCCCATTCTTTAAAACTGCGCCCCAGTCAGTGATCTATTGCTGACTTATTTGAATTCTCATCAATAACCAAGTGTTGCCCCCACGGGCTATTTGTTTTCCTCACTTCCACCTTAATATATGCCTCTTTCTGCATGTGCATGTGTGTCTCTGTGTGAGCTTTCATTCTGTACTGACTTTGGGTTGACTTTGTCATCTGCACTGACTATGTGTGATAGTCCAACTTACCAACTGCACCCTGGTCTCATCATCACTTCTATTGAAGCTACTTACCAGATGTGAGCAGCCTCAGAGTAGGTAGTATCTCGCAGATACACTGTACTACTCTGAGGCTGTAAATCAGAGTGGAGTATTACTTTCGACGACCTGTATATCTATCACTGCTGTACTGTATTTGGTTTTGCAGGCTTATTTCTTTACTTAAGTAATCTTTGCTGAGAATTGTGTATTCTACTCTGTAAAGTACATTTATCACTGGCTTTTGCATCGCACAAAGCATAAAGTCCTGTTGTCCTTGTGTGCCACTTTTGTCTCAGTATGCACTGTGAAACGCTCTAAGTTGTCAATGTCTCTGCACCAATGTCACCAAGACAAATCCCTGTGCATTTATTTGCAGGCTACGTCTAGTACAATTCTGAAAAATTGCTGCCACGAGTGAGAACATTACTTTTTTTACCATTAAAGTGCGAGGGCAGACTCTTTATTGGCATTTTACTAAGCCAATCTTTCAATCATGCTTCCTCACAATTAGATTTTTTATTGTGTCATGATGATTATGAACAGATAACCGATACTAATTTCCATAACGTTAATGGTTTCCATGCTTTCAGGGGCCCTTCCTTGGCTAGGTATTTAAAAAAATGTTTATTTGAAATCCAAGGACACTGCGGCACATCTATATTTCAGTCTGCTCTAATTTTATATATACAAAAAAACATCTGTCATACCATGCTATTGCAAATTGAAATAGCAATTTCAGTCTGATGTTTTCAGACGCTGATGACATTGCACTGATGTTATTGTTGGTAATGACAAGCTCAGAGGGGTGTTTATTTTAAAGGCACTTATGACTACAGCTTTGAAAAGTCTTCTCTTTCCAAGCTGTTGAAATACCAATAAATTTTATAGTCTGTAGTCATTATGTTAGCTTTGCCTGGTCTATAAAATAAAGATGTTTTAATCTCCAAGTGTCCATTTAGTCAAATAAAGGTCATTCATAGCATGGTAACAGTCATTACATTTGAAGCTATCCTGTTTCTTTAACAGGCATTTCTACATATATCTGAAATATATGTATTTAGAACAGACAACATGTTGAGTTTTAATCATTAGGCTACAGTTGGCACCTTTTTCAGTTCAGTCTTTGACACTTAATCAGACGTTTTGAAAGGAATGGGGCTTATTCTCTGCCCTGAATTGTAGAAGGCATGTCTTTAGTTTCCTGAAACCTCTAAAAATAATCCACAGTGATCCGTGACTGATCCACACTGATGCATTTATTTTGTAAGGGGGCTTGTCAGGTTTTGTAAGATCATGGCCATTTTGGCATTATTTTAAAAATCTTCAAGTATGAGGTACCATTTTTGTACAGGATGTTCTTTATATGATTCATTATCAGCTGCAAAGGGTGAACATTTATATTGTTCTTTAACTTGTTGTATTTTACTGGCACCATCTCCAAAATGATTTCTTTGTTTATTCATTTTCTTGCTGAGAGGAAGAAGAGTAATGATGCCCTCATGTGTGTCTGGGGGAAAACGGAGAGAAAGTATCAAGCAACCTCCAGCTGATTGATACTTTATAGTATCTTGTTTGTTTAATCCATACTAAAGCCAAAGTGTAATATGCGAAGCGGCAGGTTGTGTGCAACATCACTGACAAGACAACACTCCAGGAAGCTACTTATCATTTTAGACCTATTAAAAACACATATAAGGTGCTGGTAGGCAGAATATGCCACTTTCAGTCAGGATAGCTGCTTCCTGCTGTTTCCAGTCTTTGTGCTAAGCTAAGCTAATTAGCTGCTAGCTCCAAGACAATATTGCAGTACACACATAAGAGTGGTATTGATTTTCTCATTGAAATCCCTGCAAGAAAGAAGCTACGTGTAATTCCCAAATGTTAAACTATTCATTTAATGCAAGGAACAGAGACTAGGCCTTGTGATTTTTCAAGTTCTTACAAAACTCCCCCTCCCTACCCCTTTTCTTTACTCTCTTTCCAAAGTCTTCTCTCCTGAGGAACCTCAGGGGTAGCCTGAAGACGAAGCCGAGATTTTGCCAGCACCCTGAGTCTCATCCTCCCAGATTCCATCATCCCCTGACCTCATCGCCTCCACTCGCCAGTCAGCTTCTCTCGACATTCATATTGCAATAAAGCTTTACGCTGTGCTCTGCTGAGGCATGATCTTTGTTAGTTAACTGCAATGTTATTGTCCTGCGACTGTCTCTCCAGTACTGAAGCGTGTGTTTCAACTTTCCGCGTATGCAAGCACTTTTTTGTGTGTGGATGTGTGCGTGTGTGTGTGCATGTGTGTGTGTGTGTGTGTTTTAGTGTGTTTAAACTTTTTAAAACATTTGCAAGATAAAATATCTAGGTCAACTTATCAAAGTAAGGCCATGAAACAGTACTAGTTCTGAGTGGCTTTGAAAACAGCTTTGATACATTTTACATCAAAAGGAAACTCTACAATGATATAATAATATAATAAACCCCTGACACATTATTGCAACTTCAACTGAAGTTCCATCTTTATGTTTGAGATGAATTAAAAAACATTTTTTTGTTTGAATGCTATTATAAATGTTACTTGTGTATAATAATACATATATAATAATAGTTTTAAAAAGTTGTATGACGTACTGTTGGAGATAATGTGTTAAAACAGCCGTAGGTACTTCATAATCCATATCAGAGAAATCTGGGTTGACAGAGAAGTGACATCAGTTTTGCAACAACAGCCTCAGGGAAGGGGAGCGAGAGGAGAGGGTGTGTGTGTGTGTGTGTGTTCCTGGATGCACCCCAACACCACATACTCACACACAATTCACAACACTAATATTAACACCACTGAGCTGTGCAGCAGTGTTGCAGTTTTCAGTTGGATTCCGGTGCAATTCAAATGGGCACATCAGTAACGCTTTTAATCTTAGCAACATCTTGCAAACACTTTCTGAACGCAATGTATTTGTACATTTAACTTTTCTTTATAAAAGATTAGAAGATGACCTCAGTGACCGTAAGCCTACGCTCTGATAAACCCATTCTATCACATATGGCACAGAAGACGTTGAAGGATAACCAATGAAATAACAATCACAAAGCTACAGAGTCATAGTGTACATGTACAGTACGCTGATCGACAGTCAACACCTGACACAAAGCAAAATACTGCAAAATACTTGCATAAATGCAATGAAATAGCAGTGAAAGTAAAACCTATGTGAGTGTGCTCAGGGGAGGCCTGCACAGAGTATTCTGGGATTCATTAGCTGCCAAAAAGCGGATGACTCATTGTGGTCTCCCTGACCTCTTATTTGTTTTTCTCTCATTTATTCCCTTCTTTGCGTCACTACTGAACTTAAACATGCGGCAAGATGCCTGCTTATCATTCAACAGTACATCAACAGCGGCACAGACAAACATCACCCATACAGGAAAAATAGAGATGTAATCTACCTTTTCAAAATAAAAATGAGCAAAACTTAATTTATCAAAAACATTGTTCGGGCTAGACCAACAATCACTCCTGCATTTTCCCTACAGCACAGAAGCAAATGAACTGGCAAGAAATTGTGTTTTAAGAGAAAATTATGGCGTCTGAGTGAGTGGTTCTTTATCTTGCAGAGCCCGTGCAGGGGGGGGGAACAGTGCGCCCCTCCCTCAGGCAGAGACTGCAGTTGAGGTTTGAGGCTGCTCTGGTATTACCATATACACTCACAGATTCACAAAAAAATACTGTCACACCTCATCCTGGCTGTGCCATGAATATCAATGGCTGCTCTTCTTTTGGACTCACTCTACAAAACAGACAGTGAAAAATGTTCATGCATGACTACGTTCCACCTGGCCCACTCCATATATCCAGTTTAATGGGATAATGAACACACAGTATAAAGGAATTGTGCACGACACCAAGCTGTTATGCACAATGCATGACTTATGTCACTGATTTTGCTCCTTCAAGGGACGATATTTTTGGTAGCTGTTTCAAGTGGTGTGTCTATGACATGCCAACAAGTCACCTTGACAGTGGTGTGAATAATTTTGGTGATAAAAACAGAAATGACATTCACTCAGGGCTGGAAAATAGCAGTTGTGCTGTGCGAAATACTCAGGGTAAATATTTTTTTGGCATTAGTCTGGAAATTATTTTGCTGACACATTTACCCCCCATCCCTGTCCCAATTCCAATTCCAGTTGGCCTAGTGAGAGAAAAATCCCTGTTCGTTGCTGATGGGCCAGTACAGTTTCTATCCAGAAATAATAAGAAAGTCATTTGAGTGAAATGTGTCTCTGGGTGTACACGATCCTTGAGGGACTTCTTTTCTTCTGTGTTGCTCTTCTTGCAAGTTCTTAGCCACTTCACAAACACAGCTGGAACTATTCTGACTGCTCTTTTGTCTGAAACGGGAGCAATCGGCAGAGGTGCCCTGTGCAACCATCCAGGTGCTGAGCTTGGCACAGACAAGAAGAAGAACCCTGTCAACCTTTCTGATACGCTTGCCTGTGTTCGAACAAAGAGGATGCTTACACACAGGCATAATTGAAGAGATCATGCAGTACCTGCATTTCCTCCTGCCAGGCAGTTTCCAAGTCTTCACAGCTGTGCATGCAAACTATCCCACAGAGAAATGACAAAAAACAAGGAAAGAAAAAAAAAAATCACAAAGCCAATAAGCAGCACTGATGCTAAATTAGCTATGTCTTTTGTGGAGAAGAATGGCCCTGGTGGTATGGACAAGGGAGACCCGTTGTGTTTTTGATCCCCATTCAGAGCAAAGAAAAAAAGAAAAAAAAGAAAGAACTCACAGGATTTTTTGGAGATGGTCTACAAAGACATGATTAAATAGAAAATAAATAAATATTCATAACAAAGCCAGCGCAGTGCCAGATGTTACTGTTAGTTGCTCTCAGAATGCTATCCCCAAAGACCGTTCACTTTGACAGACATCAGGGGTGAAAACACACACACGGGCACACAAACACACACACACACACACATGCGGGCCTGCAATGCGAACAGCACATAATCCATCAAAGCTGACTTCTCTACTACCTAGTGACCAAAAAAGTTCATTGGGTACACTGTGACACTTCCCACTGGGGTGAACTGCTACAAATGCATGTGCTTATCATGCTGTGAGATATTTTTTGAAAAAGGTGGTCACCCCGTTGTCAATTTATGATAGATAAGCCTGGTCCTCTGATAGCATAAACACTAAGTAGCTCACCGAGAAGGCATTCAAATGTCAAATTTGCATCGGTATCAGGGAGGAGAGAAACTGGTCAGCTCAATTACTGACTCATGGGAAATGCTGTTTTTGTAAATCTCAATGGATGCAATAACAAAAGCTATAAAATTATTACAAAATGGAATTACAGTCTTTTGCGCTGATACATAGCTAGAAATGGCAGCTAGAAATGTTAAATATTCTTGTGAGGCAGCATTATTCTACTAATTAGCCGAAGCAACAGAACAAACTACTATGTAATTAAATTTTTTACTAGCCAATTAATTCTGACCTAACAGAGGTTAAGCATGTCGGTTGAATGCATTTCAACGGTAGACATGCAGTTTTTCTGTGATCCTCCTCTGATCCCAGAAGACGTGTTTTCTCTTTGTTAGCCCGGTTCCAGAAGGGGGATCAGAGGTCAGGCTCAGTTGCAGAACAACACCTCTGGATGTGTCAGAGACTACATATCTTGCTCAAAGACGCTGCAGATCTTATTAGGCTATATGCTCAGGGGCAGCCCTTATTAGCAATTCACGACAAATTTGCCATATACAGTACAATCGATTATTGATATGTGATATGATCCACATAAATGCTGTCATATCAAGCATAATTACTCATATCAGTATGAGCTGGACTGCCCTTGTATTGATGTTATATTCCCATCTGCACTAATTAGACCTTTCTGTGTACAGAATACACTGAGTAATACAACACTGGCAGTGCACATGCTCACTTGCATGAATAACAAAACTACTCTGAAGAGACTGGCGCTGAATGCATCATTCCCCGTGTGAAGTAAAGGACAAACCAGTTTGGAAATTGTGCGCGGCAGAAAAATTTGTATTGCAAACATGTACTGTTAAAATTGTAGCTCCAACAATCTATTTCACGGTCTCTGAATGGCAGCGTTGATTCAGCACCATGGACAGTGACACAAGGCAGCTCTGAATCCTTAAGGTTTGAGCTGACGTCATTTCAAAGCCCAGTTTTATTCTCCCCGTGTTCTTCTCTCCATCTATTCACATCATCTTCGTGTAGTACGCAAAGAGGAGCACGTTTGTTTTTAAATATTGCAACACTCCAAAGGCGGCTGCGTGTTGCATTCCAGCACACTGCCGCGTATCGTTTTAATTATTCACCCAAATATGCCTTTGATCCGAGCACCTGACCACGCTTCTAGTTTCTTTTCAAATCGTCCTTCTAAATGAAAGTGGCAGAGGTTTGAAAGCATTGATGAGCATGTTTGATATCTGAAAAGCACCAGTGAGCATGCAACATTTCTGTCGCTATGTTGGGAATAAAAAATAAAAAAAACAACAACTTTGAAACGGCGGTCTGAGTCTGACATAGTTTACTGATACAAATACTTTAGCTTCCAGGAGTAATGACATAAAATTTTAATGAAATTCCTCAAGCAATTGCTGTTGCCTTATCCGGACCAAATCACAAAACCTCCATGAACATTGACTGAAATTGGATTCTGATTTTTTTCAGACATAACCTGTGGGAGCAGGTGTTACGATCTGTGTGTTTCATGACCTCTGGGTTTTACTCATTTAAATTTAGGTCTGCTCCATTGTGAGCTCTGTCCTTCGTTTCCTTTGTTCTGTGGAAGGAGGTTTTATTAGGTATTTATACTTAAAAGGTCTTTTAACTTTTCCCATGAAAAATGTTTGGTACATTAAATTACAGTTGAGCACAGCACCACAGAGCAGCAGTTCTCAGTTACCTCAGGAATCACAGCTCTATTGCTTTTCCACCCTCACAGATAGTTAATAGCATTCACCTGGATTCCCAGGTGTAAAATAGCTCCTGTTAGACGGTTAGAATGAAAACCAGCAGGGCCCTGGCTCCTGAGGACCAGGATTGAGAACCACTGCTGTAGAGAACATTTCTACAAGGCTTCACAGCAGTGTTTTTCATGACTGGTCCTCGGGACTCACAGCCCTGCTGGTTTTCTTTCTAAACATCTGACAGGGACTTTTTTATGCCCAGTGTGCCAGATGAATGCAATCATTTACCTGAAAGGATAAAAAAAAACAGCAGTACACCTGTGTGCAGCAGCCCAGAAGTTTTATGAGAACATATAACAGTAATATAGTCTAAATTATCACTATACTAGAATTCATTGAAATAATATATGAGCAAAATGCCAGATAAATTCTTAAGAACCATAGTTTTACATTCTTACGTACCTGTCTTGTTGGTATAATGTTCAATTTATATTCAACACTACGAATGTACAGCATCACATTGTGTTTCACTGAGGTACAATTGCCATCACAAAGTTACTGACCAGCCCGAATTGTGCCTCTTTGCTAAAACCACACTAAGTGACCCGACAAAAGCAGGGGAAGTAGCTCAAACGCTGCCTTTGCACCGTTTAAATGTCCCAGGCTTTGCACTCTACACAAATGTTTGCATTCTTACTCTGCCCTGTGGGGCCCTCAGCCATCCTGCACTCCCATTGGCCTGGGCCGCGCTCATTATGCAAATTAGGTGATGGGCGGGGTCTGTTCATAAGAGTACGAGTTGACGTCACGGGCAGAGTGGCGGCTGAAGGGAGGGGGGGCATGTATGGTGGGGTGTGTGTGGGGGGGGTGACTTAAAAAATGAAAACACATAAGGCATAAGAACAAATAAATAAGACTGATTCCAAACAAGGGGGTTTAGGCTGTAAAGGAAGAGAGGAGAGAGTAGGGAGGGAGAAACCGGAGGAGGAGTGGGGAGAGAGGAAGATATAACGGAGGGGGGGGAGTGTGCACCGTGCAGTTGACTACAGAGGGAGAGAGAGAGAGGGAGGGAGAAGGAGAGAGCGAGAGAGAGAGAGAGAGAGAGAGAGAGAGAGAGCGAGCAGCTCGCCGGCCCATTGAGGAAAGATGGCTACAGTCACTGCAAACGGAGTGCAGCAAGAGAATGGATTCAGCACCACGAACAGCGCCGGCAGGATGAACGGGCTTACCATCGGCCAGAACACCATTCCAATGAAGGACCACGACGCCATCAAGCTTTTCATCGGGCAGATTCCCAGAAACCTGGAGGAAAAAGACCTGAAACCCCTGTTTGAGGAATTCGGAAAGATATACGAACTCACTGTACTGAAAGACAGGTTTACGGGAATGCATAAAGGTTGGTTATTTTGGTATCTTTACTTTTGTTTTTTTCCTTAGGGGAATTTAAAAGGAGCGGGGCAGGGAGGGATCAGAGAGCGTCCCGTTTCAGTTTGGGCGCAAGGAACATGAAAAGTGTGTTAATTTGCAGATGTTTGGGACAGAGTGGGAGCCCCGTAGAGCCTTCACACACATGCACGCACACACTCACACTCACACGCACACACGTATATAAGGCACGAGAGGGAGAACACGTGGAAGTGGATGGCTTGCGAGTGCAGGGTTAATTGTTACCGCGTCCAGCCAATCCACGTGAATACTACAGCTGAAAACGCCTTTGTGTGTGTTTACATTGACTATCATGTGCTGAGCATCCCAGTTAAGGGGGCGGGACAGGCGAGCTCTCGGTGCCGTGTTATTTCTGCAGCTGCAGAAATTTCTTCACAACCAGGATAAAAAAAATAAAAAAAAACGCACACAAAAGAAAAACAACCCTTCTGTTCTGCATCACAGAGTCCATTTGCTGCATATTGTCAGAGAGAAATAAATGCTTTCAGGGGAGCGGAAAATGCAAACCATTATCAGGCAATCAGCATCGGTGATTAAGGTGGTGCTGGCATGCCGCTTTGACCTTTCAGCAGGCTATTATGTAGCCTACTTTTCGGACGTCGTTAGCTGTGGAAAACACTATTTACATGGCAGCTGTATTGTTGTGCTTCTCCGTGGGCGGGTTGCAGTCAGGAAGTACAAAGCAGGATAATAGTAGAGGCTGGGATCCAGCGTGCATCGTCTTCTCGCTCGCAGCCCCCCTCCCTCTACCCCCCTCTCACTGTCCAAAACGAGCGGGATCACTATTCACTTAGTAATTAGCCAGGCCACAGGAAATCAGGGATCGATCACTTCTAATGATAGTTATAATGATGAATGCCAGAGTGTGTGTAAGGGATGGAGGGTCTTTTTTTATATATAAAAAAAAATGTAGATAAACTCCAAGACCAAAATTCAAAGTCCAAGTGTGGTTTAACTTATGCTATTGGCCGTGCACTGTCATTACACTGTATTAATATATTAACTTGGATACAATATATTGTGAATTTAATGTAGAAACAAGTTTTGTAGAGCATTTTGAATGCAATTCAATGTAGTTACTACAGCCACATTTTGAAAGGCAGGGGCTATTTTATTTAGATGTTTTATTATTTTTTAAAATTTTATTTCAAACTTTGAATTGTAATACTGTTAATGTCAAGTGTTAATGTTTTATGTTACTAACAGACATCTAATAAGCATAATGATAAGTTTTTATATTATTATTATTATATTATTATTATTATTATTAGTAGTAGTAGTAGTAGTATTAGTATTATTATTATTTTAAAATGTTCTTTCAAACATTAATTTTATTTGAATGGAAATCCAAACTAAGGTCACACTTCAAGTTATCCGTGTCATCACAAGCTGACTGTGTAGCGCCTGCAGTTTATTATCAGCTTAAGGGCAGCGCGCTATAGAACAATGTTATCACGTCATTGCTGCTTTATACTTTTTTTTGCAGAAAGTTGTAATTGCATTTAAATTAAGACCTAATTTTAAATCGTACTCATACAGACACATGCACACACGCGCACACACATACGCACACACACACACACACAGACACACACACACACACACACACACACACACTTCACATATGCTCACATGTAGCATGAATTTACAATCCATTCACTCTCAGGAAAAACAATCTATTCATAAGGCAGGTAAATTATGTAAGATATGTAAGTCAGTGACTACAGTTCAAGATCTTATTGATCAGCATAAGTCCAGCGCTCTTGTGGGAGACTAGAGTGTGTGCTCAGCATTGCTTCCTTGTGTGCGCAGCCCTGAAGGTCTCCATGCACCACCTGTTCCTCCGGCCATCAGTCGCTAGCGCTCAGCCTGCTCCTGCGCTTTCCGGTGTTCCTCTTTGGAGCCCAGTGATCGATTAAAACAATATTTCTGATGTTGGTGTTGTTTACGCCTGTCCTCGACCATCTCTGAATGTCAACACTCTGGAGGATGGTTGCCTCAGGAAGGATAATCCTGTTCCAAAGCCACACTGTGTGCCCGTTCAAATCATCCCCCACCAAGGCCACTCTGATGTATGCATTATGCCCACTTCATCCCGCATGACATTCAAAGTCACTTTGGGAGCACTAGCGTGCACTTTTAATAAGATTTCGCCAATGCATTATATGGATGAGTTTTTCTTATTGGCCACTCACCTAAACCATGTTCATGCCCCCCGCTGCGTCGATATGTGGTACCTGTGGACTGAAGCAAGACAGTACAAGAGTAAGAAAATGGGATTAGTGTCGTTAACAAAACAGGAATAGGTATGGTGTATCATCAGCCGTGTCACTCAGGGAGAACAGTTTAAAACACTGACTGAAAAGCCCATTCTGAAACCGAAAAAAAGCTTTTGTAGGGGAATTGGATGTAAAATTAATTACTTACTTAATTGTAAAAGTCCTTGAAAATGCTACACAAAGTTTGTTCAAACTGAATTCTGTTGTAAACAACACACAAAGAATGCAACACTACAGCAGTCTCCCATATAATCATACTTCAGCACACACTCCAGTGCGTATTAAAATACCAATTTGCATGTAAATCCTGAGGCAAATAATAACAACAACAAAATATAATGGCATTAATAATTATACAATATTGAGAAAAAGGGAGACTAGTTCTTTCTATGCTATTAAACACATTGTTCCTCATTTACCTGTTGAAATTAACTATGATTATTCATATAACAATGGAGTTAACATTTGTGCAAAAGTTGTTCACTAGGCTTGTGATCTTTGTATTTTTGAATACATCATTTTTGGTTTAAGATATTCAGGCATTTAAAGTTGCACAGCTGCATTGTGGTTGTAGAGCACAGCTTGTGACGATTAGCCGCTGGATCGAGGCTTAACCCTGAATATCATCCGGTTCCTTTGGGTTAAAGGTTCCACTGAGTTTATTCAACATTCAGATATTTCAGAGGTATGTGACTGCTTAAGCATTCTAACATTTCAAATAAAGTTATAATTGAAGTGACCTGTAATCTCTAATAAGGACTATGAATCACATGATTTCCTGATTTTAAATGAGTCACCTGTATAAACCCACTGAGAATTAGCACCTGTCAGACTAGCTCACCGTGTGTGTTGTGTGCTGGACATTAGAAAATACTGGTGGTGTTCCTCATACTCAGTTTCCTCCATTAACAGAATAAGAGAAACGTACCTGTCATTGTCACAACAGGCTAAATTTACAGACAGCCAGAAGTTAGTGACTAGCTAGTGACCCATTTATCAGCAAAGTTACATGCACGTTTTCCAAAAGAGACAGGGAAGACTTAAAACAGAGCTAAAAGAAGAGTCACTATGGGACTTATGTTCATCTGGTGACCAGAAACATGACTCTAAACGAAGGCTAATGCTCCATGCCAGTTTTACAAATCAAACTAAAGATGATGCTATGGCTGTGCTCAGTTCACAGCCTGCTGTCCACTGCTGTCGAATGCCAAATGGAGAGAAATAAGAAAGAAATAAGAAAGAAAAGAGTTAAAGAAGGTTTTTAAACAGTGAAATGATCCTCAGTTTGCTGGTGGTCCATTACACCAAAACAGTAATACATCATACTTGCCTAAAACTTTGATCGGACACAAACAAACTTACTGTACAAGTGTTACAGTGCAAGGCTAATATAATGTAACATAAATAACAGCCAGCCATCTGTTTTATATCTTAAGACACTGTGCTACTCATCCAACAGGTTTTATCCTTCTGCTGGTTGGTGGCGAGTCCGTGACACTTTAACCTCGATGGGTTGTTCAAATGATGTCACATGACAGTAGCAGATAGATAAGCTCACATGACAGTCTCAGGTTCACTGCCAGCCAGTAGAAGAGACTTAGCTGAGTGTTGAAGAGTCTTCACAACTTTACTAACCTACAGCCAAGTGAATATTATCATTTCAATCTGATGTTGTGTTGCCCGGATGAATGTAAATAGTATTAACAGTATAGAGCTTGAGTCATTTGTTTCCTCCACCTCTACATAAAATAAGTTTTTGCAATAGTCTTTTGTCCACAGTACATGTATGGCGCAGTGGTTTAAAAAGTAATTTGTGCTCTGTTTGGATCGTGGCTTCCTATTATGTCAAAGCCCGGGAGGCTCCCAATGCTGTAACACTGCCACAAATTCAATCCGCATTTTTATCATAAACAGTAACACAAACATTTTTCACAGCAGAGCATCAGGAGAGTGGGGGGAGGATATAATCAGCTTGGCTCTATGATCCCTAAAAACATGAAGTTCATAAAGATTTAATTCAGTGCCATAAATTTAGTTTGACTACTCCTCCGAAATCCCTCTTTGAGCTTAGTCTGCGGTTGAAAAAAGATTTGATTTGTTTCGGATAGATGATGTATATGGCTGTTGGCATCAGTTAGTAAACCGTACCTAATGGATGATTTGCAGCACTACCTTTTTTCACAGCCCGAGTCCTGTGACACAGAATTGCACCATAATTATGGATTTAAGGGCAGATCAAAATATGTCACGTTCGCTCATGACTAATTCATGTGGATTGTACTGCATCAGTCTGAACAGATGTTTTGTGCTTTGAGAATTCTTACTTTGGGCATTTGGGGTATCTCCAGGGACTAAATATCTGGGGAATTTTAGATTTTGTATTTTCCTGCACACTTCAGTGGATTAGTGCAGTCTGAGGCTGTTGTCTATCCAAGAGGCGTTTTTCCATGTGTTTCTTTTAACAGATGATAATATCCCGCCTCATAGTTGTTGGACAGTGTTGCTTTTAATGTCGGTCTGAGAGTTTGCGTGTCGTCAGGGAGTCTTATACAGCGCGTGGGATGACTTGACACTATTGGCGGGCATGGTGCTCGTCAGTGTGTGGTGCAGCCAGGTCGTGCTGTTTAACATCCATCATTTCGCTGAGCACTACATTATCATAATACTTAGTGTCAGTGCCAGAACGCATGCATTGTTCAGACATGCTGAATGTTAGTGGGGGGCAAATCTTTTGCTTGAGTAGCGTTATCTATCAATCCGTCTCTGATGCTGAGAAGAGGGACTCTGAGCTGCACCACACAGCCAGGAGGAAGAGATACAAAGAGTTGTTAAATATCCTCATCCATTCTCCTCTCCTCGGTAGGTCCATGCAGTGTAATTGGCTATAAATAGCCTGCCAAATTGACATAAAAACTCCTCTTAGGCATTAAAATGTCAAAAGTAAGCCACAGTAGGGCACTAATATCTAATTGCAAATGACTCATCGAATGTAACACCTAATCCTTGAAAGTGTGTTTTCAATTCGCAAGGCAGTTTTGTGGTTTTCTGTGAAATTTAATTCTGTTGCTTTTACTAAAAAAAAATAAATAGTTTTGAGACTTTTGGTAACAGCCACAAGAAATTACAGATCCATGCTTGCACTGGATTTTATCTACAGTATGAGTGTTGTAGTGGAAGTGTTGGACAGTGATTGACAGTTTGTGTTAGATGAGTGACAGGTGTAGCTTAAGTCTGCAGATGACCTCTTTGATCATTAGAAAGGGGGCTGTGTGTGAACCAGACAGCTTAACCGCTCTGAACGGCTCCGCTGCAAATGTAGATAGATGGAATGACTGAAAGATAGAAAGACTCTCTGCGGGTAATAGTGTGGGTAAAGCAGAAACATGAATCTTCACATCATATTTGTCTCAGTGCCCATGAGAGGGTCAGGCTGTCACATCCTGCAGCATCTAGTTGTTGTTGTTTTGTTTTTTTTTGTTTTTTTAAATTAATTTGCATTCTTTTCCCACTTTAATGAACATTCTTGGATCAGACATGTGAGGAGACTGAAGGAGAGCAAATTGCTCATGATTCATGAATTCGGTGCTAATGAATTGAAATTTTATACAAATTTGTTCTGGAGTTATTTCAATTACAGGTATCTGATGCCTTAAAAAAGCACAATTTAGTCTTAATGCCTGGATGCATGCAATTGTGAGCACACACTAATTTCCATTTTAAAAACAAACTGCTACAAGAAGCCTTACGGGTTGGGGGTGGTGGGGGTGGGGGGGGTTCTTTAAGTAATTACCCAAAACGTGTCGCGCAAACGCAAAGACGCATTTCACATTTCCTGCTTTCTCTTTGAACTAGTTTACTTTTTCATTTGCCTTAAATATAATTTGTTGAACTTTTGCCCCTCGCTGAAATTATAGTGTGGTAAATTGTCTTTGATTACCAAAGTATTATTTTCACCCCACTTAACCTGCTCATCACAGGAAGCAACCAGCCTTCTGTTGAACCACAACCAGAGCTTACCCTCTATTTTGTCCATGTTCTTCCCCTGCTCTTCCTTTTCTTCTTCTTTCCATTTAATACAACTTCTTTCTTCCAGTTTTTGGTTAATGTCTGCTTGATTCAAACTTTAATTCACAAGGACAGGTACAAATGTTATCTGCATTAACTGCTGAAAATGGATACTTAAGCAGGGTAATGATTGTTTAAAATGTTTTATCCTTTTTATTACGAATCAATTGCGCTTGCAAAACTTAAAAGACTCAAAAGCCATGCCTAAGTTCTCGAAACATCATGACTGCTTTGATGGCTTTTTTTTTTGTGCACGCAGTCTAAATCTGTTTGCATAATCTGCTGTATTACCACAGACCAATGAAAGTAGCATGATTTTGAGAGGTCTGTTGACATGGTTTCATACAATGCCAAGGGGACAACAATGTGAGATAACTTACAAGTATGAATGTAATCCCATGCCAATTAGTCAACTTAAAATTTTAAGACGACAGCCCTAACCTGCTACCAGCTGCTACATCCTTGTTACCTCCCCTTAAACAGTATCGTTGCGCCTCTCCTCATGTTCTCCAAGCTGAATGCTCATCTGTTCCACAACTGCCTTTCTCAATCACTGACTCCTTTGGGCTTAAGATGTCCCCTGAGCCAGCACTGTTGGATATGAAGCTTTGCTGAAGTCCTGCCGATTTTCCACCACCGCGAGGAAGCCGAGGAAGCCGAGGCAGCCACGCAGCTGGCCTGAATATTAAAGGCGACACGGCACAAAAAGCCCAGTTTAACAAGTCATTTGAACTAATAGTATCAAATGCTATTTTTCTTGAAGCAGTGAGACAAATCTGCAGTGGAGTGGGAGGCGGGGGGGGGGCAGGATCACTTCACTTGTTTCAGATGCAGTTTCACTCGCTTTAAGCAAGCTCCTGGAAATACTGGACAGTGGTGGAGGAACAACAGAACATTTATTCAGCTACCGCAGTGCAAAAAATACTCGTAGCAAATTAAAAGCTCTGCATTCAAAATCATCCCAGATTAAAAAGTATTTGCAAAAGTCATTATGCAGAATGCCCCGTGTCAGATTATATTATTATATTACCAAGTGGCCATTAGCACACTAACATGTAATCACTTATTAAATGGTGTAGTTGTTGAGGTGGAGCTGATTTGAACATACTTCACAACCTGCCGGATAGTTTACGCATCGTATCTCATAAAGTTATAACATGTTTTGGAGGTAAAAACTGAAGCAACTAAAGCTGCAAATGTGTAATAATACTAACGTCATAAGCTTCTTCTAACAAATAATTGAGAAGTTGTGTTAAGGTACTTCATTACTTTCAGTCACTGACACCAAACGCATTTGAAAATATATTAAAAAACATATTGGAAGATGATTCAACCACAGCGTGATTGTTCCAGGTGCGCTGTTAAGACACTTTTTCCAGGAACTGTTTCAGCGAGTGACTTGTGAGCCAAAGCAGAACTTTTTTTCATGAGACATTTTTAAACATCTACTATAGCAAATCCCAATCAAACTTGTCAAAATGTAACTTAAACTTGTGGGCAATAGGCAGCAAAGTGGCACGGTAATAAAAACTCCAAAAAAGGTTAGGGGTAGAGCGTCAGCAACAGCCTACGAGTCCCGTGAGCCTTTGTGAGCACATGCCCCCCGGGAGGCCTCGGTTCATGTCCCACAGTTTTGTAATGTCACAAAGGATGAAGAGTGTTTCCCCAGGCTCCCAAACTTTTCTGCTTTGCTGTGTGGCATGCTGTTTCATCAGTGTCGTTAAGGTGATTTTTCCTCTTGAGTAACTGCCTAGTTGTGGAGGTGGGTGAAGGTTGCCGTGAAAGGGAGCTCACCTGGCCGGGCGCCAAAATGTGTTGCTCGGTTTTTCGGGGGGTGATGGGTGCTATGTGCTGCATGCCGCGTATCATCTGTATGTGTGAGTGTGTGGTTGTGCGTGTGTATGTGGATATGTGTGTGTGTGTGTGCGTGTGTGTGTGCGTCTTCTCTCCCATGGGAATCCTTGGCAGCAGGTGCGACATGTAGTAATGGGAAATTATGCTGCACAGTGCAAAACCTCTTCTGAACGGGGTCACCCACTGTCAGTTCTGCCAAGCGCGTAACAGAGCAAGCGCTCACCCTTTAATGAAAGCTGTCACATTTTTGTTAGGGACTTATTTGTTGATGCATATTCATTCTGTTTTCCTAAATTTTGCAACTTGAAGAAAAGTCTCTAGAGATGTGTGAGGGTTCAGTTGCGGCTCCTCACCAGAGGATTTTGATTACTTGGCAGCAAAAAGAATATGTGTGCTGCTTGACTTTTTCCTCCTGTGCCCGGTTCAATAACTGTGAAAGTGATCGTTCATCAGAAAGCCGAGTGCATATTTTTACCAAGTGAAAAAAATAACACACTATCTGGGGTGACTTAGCATTTTCTCTAAACTAAACACCAGCGTGCCGGCTTTGACATCTGTATGTTGAACATTTCTGCTGTTTTATTTTGCCCCATCTATTTTTACCCATTAAATTAAATGGGAGAAAAAGTGACAACGATGTTCACTGTTATTCTCATGAACAGTGAACATATGCATGAGCTCAGTAACTCTAATCTGAAGGGGTTGTCATATTTTGAAGAAAAAAAAAAGTGTAAAATCTGAATCTTATTTCCCAGCATGTTATTTTCTCTGAGGGTATAGAGCTATTAACTTCAGAGAGCCACATTGCAATTGTCAATGGAGTATCCAAATTTCATTTTAATACAATGCATGTTTTCTCGGCAATAGCTTGTAAAACTCCAGTAAGTCCTACATCACGGCTTGCACGGATTGGAATTGAAATCACAAATCTCTGGGTCCATTTGGAAGGTTACAATGTGGTTTCTGGAAGACGACGGCAGGAGTCCTTAATCTCAAAAATAACAAACATCCACCGAGAGGTGTTAGGCTGACTTCTCTTGGTGCATTTGGAAAAGACTTGAACAAAAAAGTCTTAATGCAGTCTTAATGGGCTTACATAAAGATGACGGAGAAAGCTGGAGTTTTTAATCTGCTGTATAGCGTGTGCTCTTATCTTTTACAATCAGTATTTTTACATTTCAGACATTTTATTTGATGGGTGCTAAACGCTGATCATCATAATTGATATGACTGCCGTTTATTTTTTGGATTTCATGTTTTGTGGCTTACCATAAAGTCCGTAAGAACACTGAGCACCAAATACCATAAATGTACTCTTTGCCATAAATTCTCTGTCACTGCAACACTTTTTATTATATATGTTGATGTGTGGTTATAAGGCCACTGTCTGGTGGAAGAAGCTAATCTCTCTCTTGCCTCCCTGACACTGTAGGATGTGCCTTTCTAACATACTGTGCCAGAGAGTCAGCACTGAAGGCCCAGAGCGCCCTCCATGAACAGAAGACTCTGCCAGGGGTAAGTGCCCCTGATCTGCCCTCTGTCATAGGCTAAAGCCCTCTGGGGCAGCCAGCCTGGCATGGGAACCTGCATTAACATAGGAATTATATCACACTTGCACACACATACATGCACATGCCGAGGCACATGGGGACACAGTATACATTAAGACACACATTCATGCACACAGACACACACACACACACACAGATATGGAAACAGATGGAACGAGTCACTCATACTTGCTCACGCTCCCTCTCAGCCTCCTTCTCTCGCTTACGCTCACACACAGTCTCCGAGCTCACTCGCACACATACAGACGCACGTGCACACGCACGCACATGCGCACGCAAGCAGACATACTAAAAGAGCGTGAGTGGCCTATCTCACCTTGCAGTGTCTTATTACACTAATCACCCCGGCGGAGATATTTGATAAGCGCTCCTTCATAACAGCCCGTGCCGTCCTTCCCCTGTCCTCTCACAATATGGCTGCCGCAGACACTAATTGCCTTGAGGAATCCCACTCTCATTATCACATATAATCAAACAGTAAGTATAAACAATCATTTTTACCATGTATATCACCATCTGGTGTTTTTGTTTTAATTCTCTCCCCTGTTTTTTTTTTTCCTGCCGTCTTCTATCGTTTTGCCTTTGGCGGGCGGGTAACTTTTTCAATTAAAATAATGGCCTCTTCAAACGACACAGGTAAAAACGTACCCAGTAGTAGGCTCTTAAGCCCACCCAGGAGGAGACCCTCAATCTGGGATGAGCGTGAGCTGGTGGTGTCTATCTGTACTTGATGTGTGTGAGGGGGATTCGACTCTCACATCAGGGGAATTATCGAGGTGTGATTGAATTACGCCCGCGGGTCCCTACGAAGGAGAAGCTGTTCTAGTGCCCAGGTTTCTCACTGCCCCCTCCAAGCCCGTCTTTTTCCTTTCACCACATACCAAGACACCCTCTCAGGTAGGGGCTTAAATCAGAGCCTCAGGATATCCATCTGAATCTCCAGGGAGAGAGAGAGAGGCACAGAGAGAGACAGAGGAGATAGGAGGGACGAGACAAGAAGGAGGAGAGGAAGAAAGTGGGGATATGGATTGGTTTGGCGAGAGGGGGGCAGAGGTGGTTGATTGTTGGGGGTGGGGATTCATAATGTTCTTCGATGTTGGGTTAATCATTTGTTTGTACTTCACTGCATTTCATAGGCACTTCACTGAATGTTAGGAACATCGGTACACTGCA
Source organism: Datnioides undecimradiatus (assembly GCA_008933995.1). NCBI lineage: Eukaryota > Metazoa > Chordata > Actinopteri > Lobotiformes > Datnioididae > Datnioides > Datnioides undecimradiatus. The sequence continues at coordinate 2,135,473 of WARS01000060.1, forward strand.
GAGAAGAGTCCCTGAGAGACCAGGCTCCCTGGCTCGTTACTGCCTCCCGCAGCTTCATAATGAGATGATTGTCATGATGGTCCTGGATAGGTGTTCCTGTCTTTATTGGCCTCATGGAGGGACATTCTTGTTTGTCTTCTATCTAGAAAGAGGTTAATGGCATGTTCTGTGGGGTTTGGGTAAACATTTCCCCTGTACAGCTCACAGCGAGGGGTCAGTCCTGCAATCTCAGGCTGCGCGCAGCCTGCATACAGAGGGCTAATAAAGATGTTCTGTCTTTCTGTGTGTGCGTGTTGATGTGTGCATGAGACAGACCGAGGGAGAGAGAGCCAGAGAGAAAGAAAACAAGTAGAGTTGGAGGGAGACAGACACAGACAAAGGCCGAGAGAGGTGACACTTCTGGACAAGCCTCATTGTCGTTGTCAAGGCCTGATGGTTTGAGATTCTCTGTCGCATAATGCTACCCTCTGTCTCTCCGCACAGCTTTGCAGACACGATTGTGCAGTCCGGTTGTGGCTGCGTGATTGTCAGGCAACCCTAATGCAAATTTTGTTCCGATGAGACATCTGGCATTTAAAATAATGACACAAAAAAATCAAATCTCTCTCACACAAGGCGGGATGTGAAGCAAAATTAAGATAAAGTTGTTGAGTGAGCAAAATGAAACTACAAAAATGAGTTTGACGCAGGTAAATCACATTTGCAATGGCAGCTGCACAGTCATGTCATGTGAGGTTAAATGCAAATAAGAGTATGCATTAGCTTTAAAAGAGATCTCCCGGTCATCAGTCTGTTTAATTGCTTTTTTTCCCTGCCTACATGTGGATAAGCTTATAAAAAACTATGCCTTCATTCCACATTTCCAAGTCCTCTGTCGTGTAAACCTAAAAGTCAGTGCACGTTTCTACAAAGCTCTGGTGCACAGAGAGCGTGGATTTCACTTATTTAACTCCCAGGTTTGCTCCAGCATTTTTGGAAAGGTTTCTTCAGATGAAGCCTATTGATGCAGCTGGTCACTGAAAATATGCCAACTCCCAAATCAAGAGGATGGGGAGATGAGCTGTGTGCATGATGAGTTTGAACTACTGTTGTCTCGCTGACCATTTGGCTTTAGGCTTTGGCAGAGGAAGCCAGAGCACTGAAGGCATGACCTGCCTTATTCTCTGCTTGACATCTGTCGGAGGAAAAGTAGTTTTCTACTGGGAGAAGAGCAGAGATGGTAACAGCCCCCAACTTTTTGCCCCATGTTCTCAGTGTTGTCTGTCTGCTACATTAAGGTCTGCTGAAGCTTGGTTTGCTTAAAGACATAGACAGCAAATCATGTTAAAGAATGACGACAATGTCTTAGGCATGTCTTAGGCATCCTTAATGCAGGATAAACAGGTGACAGGTGAGGCAGAGGCTGTGGACCCACAATTACTTTTGATAGTACCCTTTAACCTTTTCATTTATACTGTTTTACATCTTCATCCATGACCAGTAATGTAATAAGACAGCGTGTTATTTAGCTGCGGCTATTTAGCAAAAGTAAGTATTAATTTGAAGTAAGAAAAAAACGTCTTTACTCTGTTTAAGGATGTGAATTACAATCAGCGTATGGTAACACAGACTACAATCCTTTTTACATTGCATTGCTGAATATGCCTTAAAAAAGTTTTGAGTTACATTTTTTCAGCACGAAATGTTTGCTCAATAAATGAAAAGTTCACTCGGTAGAGCTGCTCTCCTCGTGAACTGAACCCAGATCATCACGGCTGAAGGAACATGCACATAAGTGTCTCAGTCTGAGTGCTGTACTTCTACTTGTGCCTCGTCCTTCATGTAATACATTCGCTGTTACAAAGCGTATTTGTCTCCCTGCTCCTGCACAGTGAAGATATTTTCGCATTAACACACTGAGTGCATTTCACAAAAGGAGGAGACTATAGGCTTAACAGTGAGGCAGAGAGGAGGCAGAGCTATTTGCGTGTGTGGTCTCAGCAGGAAGCTACGACTCTTACATCATCTCCAGATTGGCTGTGAATCTTAAATTTTCCATAATTCACATTCCTTTATTTACTGAGTCTTGTACTGTGCGTAGCGTGTTTGAATTGCCACCAGGGAAAGTCTGTTGTGGCTGAAGCGAGCTTTGTTTACATTGTTTGATTAATTGCATGTAAAGAGCATAATGAGCTCTTGATGTCCTGTGCATCCGATCCTGCTGTTTCAGTTTGTACAGTAAATGTAATCAGAGATTCAGCCTCTTGCCCTTGGTGAGCTCTTAGTGCTGTTGTGTTTACGTGCGCATTCAGCATATTCCCCAATGTAGGGCAGCATGGTACTGTCTGTGGACAGGTTAGGTCATGCCTGTGAATGATTTCTCTCCGGATCTGATTAATTCCTGGAACACTTACACACAGACTTGAGGCAAGTATCGGTTTATGAGAATTGAATTAACATTTCCTTTTTACCTTAGGACGATTTGTAGCTACAGGTGAGTTGTTGGTCAAAGAAAATAAAGTCGTGATTGCCAAGTCAATAAAAATGCAGTATAATACAATGTATAATAGAACAACTTCTCGCATTAAAGCCAGCAAGAAGTATAGATAATATTTACAACTGCAGGACCAAAACATGTATACAGCTGTTTTCCTTCAAATGAATCCTGCTCTCTTCTTTCAGGGCCACACCACTTTCTCCTCTCAGGCCAATTAGCTCCTGGTGTTCGCATGTAACAAGCATGCTAATTGGGTGCTACTGAAGCCCAAAAGCCAATTAAAAATCCCTAGGAAAAAAAAAAAAAAAACCCAGCTTCCCTTTGTTACTCACTCACTAGCGTTCTCTTCTTCTTTCTACCCTCCCCCAGTGCCTTCGCCTGCCTAATCATATCTTTACCACTTTCACTCCCCACTGTCTTTTTCCACACTTTCTCTGTGGAATGTGCTGAGTGTGGGGTGGTACCCCAACCTTATACTTGTCATTTCTGTTAGAGGCTTCTGTGGAGGTATCCACATCTCTTGGTTTCTGAGCGAGAGCGCCGGCACCACCTGACCCCTGTGCTGATGACGGGGCAGTCAAGCACAACAGTGAAGAAGATAGGAGTGAAAAAAAACAAAAATGTACCAACTCATTCTTTCTGAAGTGTTTCTCTTCAAATTTGAAAGGGTAAGCTTGAGGGTATCAGCTTCCACCAAAGTGAGCAGCAAAATGTTTGGGTTTCTCACTTTTTTCTTCTTCTTCTTCTTCTTCTTCTTCCGTGCATGAAAAGTGGAGAAAATTGACTTCAGCGTGTGTCACACAAAAATGGGTCAGGGGAAGATTGTGCAATACCAGTATTATGTGTCACTAAGCACACTGCCATGGACCAATGCATCCGTGTTCTTGACACTCTCCCCCTGCATCACACCACAGATGCGGCCACCGTAGACCTGCCATATGTCTATGTCTGTGTCTCGCTGCACGCTGAGAATAAGCAACCAGCGTTTTTTTTTTTTTTTTTCCCTCTCTGTCGTTTTTAGCCTCCTAAATTCACACATGCCTTAGAAAAGCGGCGAGCATGAATGCATAGACAAAAACGATTTGTGTAACTGTTTCATTTTAGCATTTATTAGAGCGACATTTTGTTCATGGAAAAGTGACTTCTCTACGGTGACTTCTCAGGGGAACTTGGTGAGAGATGCAAGCTCACACGTGCACACAAATAAACACAAACTCAAATTCATGCCCTAAGATGTGACATTTGCACTAACATGCCTAGCTTCCATTATTTCCAATTATGACTAAATTCATATATTCAGTAGAAAGGCCTTTGTGCGTGGCTTGTGTGTATGTTGCCACGTTAGGACGTCTCATCAGAGGACATGCTGAGCCCCTTTCTGGCGGGTCCACTCCTGGACAGACATGCTGCAGTTTAAACTAATTACTCAGGCCACACAGGGCCTTTACCCATTCTTTTAAGGGACAAATTGCGTTCTGTTGCCGATCAATTTGTCCTCCGTGCCAGATTTGTCAACCTCCAGTGCCCCTGAGCAGTTGCCATTATGAAGCAAAAAAAAAAAAAAGGCCCGAGCACTGGACGTGAGACCTCTGCAAACGCTCCCCCTGCTCTCCTCATCATCAATTACGTCTATATCATTTTCTTTCTGCTGCCCGCTTTAGAAAAGAAATTAAAAAGGGCCATTGTTTTTCTAATCCCCTTGGGATGAAAGCATTTACTACGCTGCTGCACCGTGCACGGCCATCCTGCCGATTAGGGAGTGAATGGAATCACAATCGAGGGATGCACTCGGCATTGTCTCCTATTATGTGGCTGGTGGCCCTGAATATTGTGCAAAAATTAATTTCGTTCCATCTGATGGGATTTTCAACCTTGGAGAGTGCGAAATGTTAATCCTGGCAGGCAGGCGGGTGGACATCGTAGAATGGCTGGCTTTTTTACTGGCGGATGTGGACAGGGCGCAAACATGGTTGATTGTGAGAGAGCCCTTAACCAGCCCATAAAGATGGCAGGCCAAAGGCGCTGGACAAATGAGCAAGAGAGATAGTGCTTTTTAAAGGCCGCAGGGCAGGAGAGTTTTGGTGTTCGTAGAACAGCAACAGCCAGGTGCATTTGTCCTCTTGATCTCAAACATATACTGCAGTACAGTAATACAGACTGGTGCCCAGGTTGTTCAGGCGAAACATCTCAGCTTCTCAGTTTATTGAAAAACAGAATTATGAGCAAAGTTTCAGTCACAACAACAAAAGCCAAGTTTTCCAAGCTTTCTAAAAGTATATTTTACTCACTGTGGAAGCAGTGTATCCACGGGTCTAGGGACTGTGTATCATCTATTTTCTATAATGTGGAATAAACATAGATCAGTAAAAAGGAACATTATAACTGTTTACTGTGTTTGTCCACTGTGCATATGAGCAGTCTGAACTGCAGCGGGCAGGTACCTCTCTGTGGCCAGCAGAGTCATGCTCATTACTTTACATACAACACACAAGAAAAAATACAAGTCATATCGTACAAAAAAGTAATAATGTGAGGTGTGGAGTGTTTTTAACAGTGATGCTAAGGTAATCACTGTGGTTGATTCATTATCATTAAAGTGATTAACCTACTGTAGTCTATAATTGGGAATATTTCTATTCAAATAACACCAGTATGATTACTGCACAGACTAAACACTAATTCTGGTCAGAAATCATTAAAATGTGCAATAAAATTCTGCTTTTTCACTCTGCAACCTCCCACGAGCTGCGCAAAGTAGTCAATTTCAGCACATGTGCACCAGGAAAACAGAAATAAGACTTTTAGTTTGATTCTTGGATTTGGTTTTCTCACTGATTATTGATTCACTTTAGTATGAAAACAGAAATGGATGAATGGATGATACACAAACTAATTAGAAACGATAAATAGGATAGGATAGGTCAGAGGTTTTAATGAGAAAACCTTTAGAGAGTAGGATCTAAGATATTGAAAGATGTACCTCAGGTAATGACTTTGGAAAGATGAGCGTCAGCCTCACTGAATGCGTTTTGTTTTAATATGTGATGAAAGCTTGTAAGCTGTAGCAGTTCCTTCACACCCTTCCTCCTCGTCGACACATTCACTATCTTTCCTTCGCTGACAGGTGGAGTCAGACTCTGCCGTGCGTGCTCTCCTGTGCTAATTTATCCACTTCTTTAGCTGTAATGAGGCAGAACTGGTAAATGTGGGGACAGCATTGTTAACATTGCTGCTTCACTGGGGAAGAGAAGAAGGCTGACAAATAGTGGAGAGAGATGGAAATGAGGCCTGGGTGCTGTCATACCTCCAAGAATGATGCTTTTAGTCTTTTCTTCAGGCTGAATTGCCGTCTCTTAGTGAGGCTACACGCTGGAATTTGACATTTCCTAAACCAATTAAACATCAAAGTTTCCACTGCATCAAGATCAGGTTGTTAGGCAATAACAATTGGAAAGAAAAATCAAAAACAAACTAAAAAAAATGAATAATTGAGGCTGAGATTTTTTTTTTATTTTTTGCTTCAAATGTATGTGGGTAATTAACTTTCCATTTGAAAAGATACAATTGAGAGGATCAATGTGTAAATCTACCTTTAAAGTTGTGTGACATCCAAAGGACGTCTTTATCTAGTTTCAGACAATTCGATGTCTCAAGAGAAACAGATGTTGACATCCCTAAATGAGCTGCAGACAGCTGCATTGAAAACTGAACACTTGTTTGAGTCCTTTCCTCGTCTTGTCTTGCTTTGCCTTCACTTTCCTCCTTGTCAGGTAAGTTAGTAGCCTTTCATTGCAATTCACAACTCATTCTGGCAATCACTGAAGGCATCCAGGCAATCTGCACGTATTTGTTGAGGGGTAAAGAAAACATCGTGTTGCTGAGTTCAGCAAATCACTCTGGCAGCCCGAGTCATCAAACACTGCAGATAATCACGTGTGGTCTACTTTAAACCTCGTGCTGATTTGAGAGCACACATGGTGACACACAGACACACACAGTGACACACAGAAGACCTTGAAGGCTCCTCTTTGGACTTGTGAAAAGTACGTGATTGGATGTCTGCTGACATTTTTGGGGGTGCGGACAGACAAAGGGGTAGAGGGGTGAAAGTCAGAGAATGAGGAAACGAGAGCAAAAGAGGAAAGTGATAAACTGATGAGTCATCATGAGAGAGAGAGAAAAAGGGGGAGAGAGGGAGAGAGAGAGAGAGAGAGAGAGAGAGAGAGAGAGATGCATTCTTGCATAATTAACACCCGAGCATCACCAGGACAAACTCCTCCATCAGCGTGTCCAAAGGATTAACTACGCCACGCTCCTCTTATCTCCCCCATTTCGTTTAAGAAAGAAAATGACCTTGTGCTTGTTTACATGCTGATTAAAGACAGGAGAGAGAGAAGGAGACGGCGAGAAAGTCAAACTGTAATCAGAAGAGTTTGTTAAGGGAAGTATTTTTGGTGGTGCGCTCTCAGCAGATACGGCGCGCTGCAGCCAGACTGTGTCACACGAGCAATGTGAAAACAACCACCTGATGTAGCAGCTAACGAGCAATGAGTGGGCTGGGACAAAAAGAGCGTGCGCGCGTGTGTTTGTTTATGAAGGTGGTGTGTGATAAAAAGTATGTTTGGTGTGTAGGTGGTTCCATTAGTTAGTCTGCCTGTTTTATTGCACTGGGAATAACTGCTGTTTCTGGGCTCCAGTGAGTCAGTCTATATACTATACTGTCTGTGTGCAGTATGTGTGCTGTGTGTACAGTGTGTGTGTATGTGATGTGCGTGTGCAAAAACCAGTGTGAATTTGAGGCTTTTGAACTGCTGGGATTTGTGCAGAGTCATGTTGGCTTCTTCAAAGGGTTCTTCTTTGGTTAAGTTAAAGGAGCTGTTCCTTACTATTCATCATATCTCTTCTTAACTGTAATAGTTGTGCCATTTGTTGGAGAAATCCCGGTGAAGAGCTGCAACCATGCGCCGAGTCTGTCTTGAGCCAGAAGTACTGCTGTGGTCACCATGAAGGCCACATTTAATGTAATCCTTCATGTTTTTTGTTTTGCTTTTCATCCCCAAAAGCTGTCTGCGTTGCTTTACTACAGGGGATTACTTTGTTATGTCATTTAGCACTAGAGGAGCCGCACCACATTGTGCCATCAAACCCTGTGTGCAGTAAAGCAATACAATCGGTGCACCCCACAAAAAATCTGAGGGGGTACGACTAAAAGTAGTAGTGGTAGTTAATAGTTTAGTTCAGGCTTAGTTCAAACCAGGCAATAGAAAGGGTCATTATTAATGTACGGTAATCAGTGATATATTATAGAATATGTTCACATTTTGAGATTTTCAAAGGCAAGCTCCATTGTGGGGGTATTTGTTATCCAACTCAGCAAGCGAATGCCTGCAAAGGGGGTCTTTGTACTGAAAAGAGAGTAATTGTCAAGGTCTAAGTTTGGTCAAGCTGGTGTCTGTGTCTTGTCTCGTGATTTCCTGTTTTATTTTGAAAGATCTAACTTCCCTCTCGTTTCAGGTGGCTTGCCCTTCCTCTCGTGTTTCCCGCCTGTCTGATTGTCTTCCCCGCCCTGATTGTTTCCACCTGTTCCCCATTTCCTCTTGTGTATAAAAGTCTGCGTCTCCCCCTGTCTTGTGCCAGTTCGTCGTGTCATGCCTGTACCGAGAACCAGCGTCTTTGCCTTGTTAAAAATTACCTTGCTCTCGTTCCTGTCTTGCCTGCAGGTTTGTTTGTTACTTTGTTTGTATTTTTCCTCGTTTACGAGTGATTTTTCGTTGTTAACTTTGGACCTGTTTGTTTCTAGTGTTTTACCTCGAAAGAGTGATTTTTTGTTTGCTTCGGCCTTATTTTCCTCAGCACCGCTGAGAGAATTTACGTTGATACTTTGTGTTCTTTTTTCCCTGTTCCCGTGCCTTTTTGCTGTTGTAAATAAAACCTCCTTGAACTTTATTCAGAGTGTGGAGTCGAGCATTTGGGTTCATAGACCCGCCCTGTCAGTAATTTGAGAAGATACACACTTTATTTGATTAAGTCAGACTTTTGAAGTCTCGTATTAGCTGCAGCTGAACTTTGGGTTGCAATTTTTTACAGGCTGACTCCAGATTCCTTCCTTTCTTTCTTTCTTCCATTGCTCAGTCTTTGTTGCTGTCATGTCTCCTACTGTGGACAACCTGAATTACACTCAAATTACAGCAATGGTGATGGACCATTTGCTTGATTAGAACAAGTATTGCATCAGCCTTTATTCTTTTACCATTTCATGCCTGGGTTCTCTATTCTAAACAAAGGTATCTGAACTACAGAACACTAATTGATTTACTCTTTTATTGTTATGGATAATATGTAGTGCTGCACACATTTTGCGGACATGATATTTCTTTATTTTACTTCCGTAGTCTGCAAAAGGTTTGGTAACATTGGTGGTAATTCAAAGCTAAAAAAAAAAACCCAACAGCCATATTAAAATGGTTCAACTGTTAAACTAATCATAAAATTGGAAGGAATCAGCAAATTAATGTGATTCTTATTCAGTTGTTTCAGTAATAAAATGTTTGCAATTGATGAATTTAATTTTAAATGAAAAGAACTGCAAAGATAAATCATGGAAAGCTTGTCTGCACCTATGCTTTGAGTTACTATAACTTACAAATGACATGCTACATCTCCAGTACAGCATTTGAATATAAAGTATAATATAAAGACTCCACTCTGAATTTAATATATAAATGTATTCAAAAGCTTTACGTCCATATATACACTGACTTCATAAGGTGTGGTTTGATGTAATTGTAACCATGAATAATCACCACTCATATAATATTTTCTTGTCATGGACAGGTAGACAGTGAGACAGATGGAAAATAAGAGGGAACAAGATAGCGATACAGAGGAGTGAGAGGTGAAATGAGGGTGCACAGGCCCCCAGTAGCTTCCGTTCAGTCAGGCCCGCCACTGCAGAGGAAGGCTCTGACAGTGAGGTGTCAGAAATAGCACCAAGGCTAACACCTCACCTCTTGCTTATTAATGCATCGCTCTCATAGCCGCCTTCCTATCACACACACACACACACACAAACAGCACACACACCACAGTCCCGCAAACAATGCAACACACATCAACAAACAGCTCAGTCACTTGTACGCCAGGCTGGTGAGTATACATCTCACACAAACACACACCTGGAAACACACACCCACACACACACACACACACACACACACATAGGGTTGTCAGATCAATATTGCATTACTGCAGTATGTTCTCTTCTGAGAGGTTACAGTGATAGGTGAGGGGTGTGGGTAAAAACTGTCTCTTCTGTCTGTACAGTGGCCGGGCACATGGGGCAGATCTGAGGAGACTTCACAGCTCTGACAGCCAGTTTCACCTCCTGGCTTCATCGCTGTCGCTCCTCAGTCTCATCCAAGGCTCTACTTCGGGCCTATGATCACCTATACAGCATGTGTAGAGTGCAGAGAGTGTATGTGTGTGTTTGCATCTGAGTGATATTTATTTTTTGGGTATAAAATGCAGTTTGGTCTCCAATGAAAATAGCAAGTCATTTTTTAACTCAGATGACTATACAATTGTATTTTTTTTATATTTATGAACCTGTCACCACACCTACAATATTTTTAGTTCTAGTTTCTGGCGTTGGCTTAATTTTTGTTTAGATAAGTTTAAACTGTTTTGTTCGTACAGGATTCAGGTAATGATTTTTTTTTATTTTTAAGTAAAAAAATCACAAAAATAATTTCTTCACTTGTGCAAATAAGTAAAAATTTCCTGAGATCATGCTGATGCACGTGCACAGGCAAACCCGTATGCATGTGTGTGAGTACATGCTTTGTGCCCGCTCAGGTTTGGTCGTTCGTGTGTGTGGACTAGAGGGAGTTGAGTCCTTGGTGCCGACTGAAGCTCCAGCTTTTCCATTTAAACTGTATCATTAAAACGGGCAGAGAGGCGAGGGAGACGGCCCCTCCACACCTCATAAAGTGTGAGTGCCATGCCAGGCGAAGTGCCACGCACCGCTGCGTTTACGGCACGCCAAACGCACTTTTTACACACCTTGTCCTCTCTCTCTCTCCCTTTCTCGTTCTCTCAAATCGCTTTCATGGCTATCTGTTTATATGATATTACTCACTCTCTGCTTTTTCTACTTTTCTGGTTTGCCCCCGTTAAGTATTGACCGGTATTTCAACTGCCCCCTTTAGATACCTCTCTCTCTTTTTTTTATGTCAAATTTCTCCAACAAGGAGTTGGAGCGTAACATTGAAAGGGTATAATCAATGGAAAAGCACCACTTAGGGAGCCCATTTGATGCATACTGTAGGGCAGAGTTGATTCAAGGGTGTGGATTGAGTCAAGCCTCATTTCATATCCTCCCCAATTAGTCATCCAGCTTGTGCCCTCTATAACCCCCTTTTCTGGAGAAGCACTAGGCCAGACGGGCTCTCGTTTCACACTAAACTATAGATGAGTTAATTTTTTTTGCTACACTCTCAATCCCAGAGCTTTTTCTGCAAGAAGATAGAGCCATTTCTTTTTTTCTACCCTCTCCCCTCCCTCCTGTTCCTCCTTCTTCTCACCTTTGCAGCAATAAGCCGAGGCAGACCCCCATCTCTCCTAACCTCCACATCTCCTTTTCCACCTCCTCCTTCACTCCCTCGCGCTCTCACCTCTCCAACTTTTTTCACCCGTCCGCCCATTTCTCCTCCACTATAAATCTCTACCCAAATCCTACTTAAACCCGCATCAGCAGCTGTCCTTAAAACTCCATTATCTACAATTACTTCAGCATTAGGGAGCCAGAACACACCTGCCCCCACATAAAAGTGCCCTCGCCTAAAAATATTAAACCTGCCCAAAAGGGATTTGTGCTATTTTATTTTTCTCTCCTTTTGTTGTACCTGCAGTGCAGCTGCCCTCATGGCGAGGCTTGTGAACCAAAAATGCCGGCAGTCTGGATTAGTGATGCTGATTAGTGGGTGGGTGTGTGAATGTGGGCTGTGCGCACAGTATTTAGATGGGTGGGTTTCCCGGTGTGATCACAGGTGGGAGGTCGCTGACCTTGCCTGATTGGAGGAGAGTGCTGTTGGGCTGAAGTGTGTGTTCATTTGCACGTCAGCCATTGTTATACTGTAGGATTTCTTGGTGTGGGAATCCATATTGTTCTGTCTCAAACCAATAACAACACTTATTCAGCCTCTGTGCTTGCCTCTGCCTTTTGCCTTGGGCTAGGTGTTGGAGCTATTCTGAGTAGGCTTTGTGTGAAGCAAGTATTAGAAAAATGTCAATAATGATAGCGTTATAGGGTGCAGTAATAAGTTAAACATTCTGATTATGCAGTTAGAGAAGTTACAGAACAAAAACTTTCAGTACATTAAAAATGATCCAAACTCAAATTAATTAAAGAACAACCTTCACCACACGCTCTTTTAGACTGAATTAACCCAAGTGTCCCTCATCAAAATATTTAATACATCAATAAAATTTATTGTTAATTCATCTAGTTTCCTCATTAAACTCAGGATTGAGGGGTCATTACTGTGAAAAATGATGAGAGTAATGTTAGCCATGTTGTATCAGCCTAGGCATACTACTACACGTTCAGCACGGCAGGCATTCAGCTGCAGGAGAGAGCGGCGATGGCTCATGTGATCAGTGCCAGGTGAGTTGACTGGCACAGCTGGTGCTTGTTGGTTAATCAGTCTCTCTTTTTAAATACAGTAACATGCTGGACCCGGGATGGCTGCGACACACCAAGGACGCACAGCATTGCCGACCTGTTCTATTTTTTTTTCCTGTTATACTGCATTTGGATGTAGAAGTGTGTGTGTAAGTGAGAGCGAGAGAGAGAGAGAGCGATATCGCTGTAAATAAAGGACATTGCCTGTGATTGGACTGTCTGCTTGTTGTGCCAGGGGATTTCTAGGTGGCAGTAAAACCTGCTACAATTTTCTTTTAGTATTTTTTTTCTTTCTTCATGTATAAAATTGACAAACTTATTTTCACTAATGACCCCGCAATATCCTGTAAATGGTGATTGCAAAAAAAGAGCTTCTGTTTGCTGCAGTGCTTACTGAATTACTGCTGCACTTTGGCTCCGTTCCCTTGAGGGAAATACTAATCAAAATCAAATTTCACCCTTGTTTTTGCTATGAGCAGGTTACAAGAACTGATCTGCTAATTAGCTTGTAAGGATGTAGAGTTTAGTGGTCAAACACACTAATCAGGCCCTAACAAAGGAAGAGGCGTTTTGTGGCCGTTGTGCTGGACGCATGGACAAGCCAATTTGAGCCAAACTTGATGCCAGTGTTGACGGTTTTAACTATTATTCTTAGGAGTGTGTATATCTTTCTGCGTGTAAAATGTGTGAGGGATGCTACAGGCTGGTGGATGCACAGGTGCGAGTGTTGGTAATGGACTTGTAGGGAGGCTGGTTGGCGGGGGCAAGGGGAGGAGGGTGGTCGAGCGGACTCAGCTGTAGGTAGCCTGATCTGCTCTGATTGACAGTGATGGCAGATAAGGTGCTTGTGGAGAAGGGAATGTGAGCAGAGCTGCAGGCAAAGATAAGGGCCAAGATTAGCACCCTGCCACATCACAGACAGAGAGGCAGAGTCCAGCAGAGAGTGAAAGATTGAGATGTTGACGCAGAAAGGTATTGGCTACAGTGAATACAATGGGCAACCAAGAGTAAAGACTGAGTTTATTGTATGTATGTGTCTGAATGACGTCCATGTGTGTGTGTGTGTGTGTGCCTGTGGTTGTTCATCAGACCATGTCCCAGGTAGCATGCACGCACCCTGTTGAGCGGAGGCAGTCGGGGGGGCTTCGAGGAGGAGGGCAACTAATCAGCTCATAATCCAAGCGACTGCCGTTTCCAGGGCAACACTGCTGTACATTCATGCGTGGCAAACAGATACACTCTCTCGCATTTCTGTCTCCCGCTTTATGTTTCTTTCCCACCTCTTGTTCGTTCCCCTTTGCTTTCTCTCGTCCTGCGCGTCTTTCTCTCCTCCTTCACAGGTGAGCGCGGCCCCATTTTTTACTTCTAATTCCTTTCTTTTCCGCTCCTCTCCTGTAAACAAACCAAAGCTGCCCTCTCACCTTCCCTTCCTGTCCTCGTCCCTTCCAAATTTGCTCCATCCCCTGCACTTAACCCATTAAAATTACTTATATCTCTATCTCCTGCTAATTTTCTCTTCCCCCCTTCCCTGTCAGCATATCATCTATCCATGCTTCGTTCTCCCTTTCTTGTCTTTTCCCTCATATGCTTAATATCCTCACTTCCTGTCTTCGTAATGTTCTGCCCTCCCATTTCCCCCCTGTAAACATCTTCCCAGTTTTTAATTTCCCTCTTCTCCTCCTCCATTCTCCATCTCTTTTTTATATTCTCACTCCCTCCCTTTTCCTGTAAACACTCTTGTCTTCACCCCTCCTCCCTCCCCTCATGCCAGGGGGTCCAAGGTTGGTGTATTTGTGCAGTGATGTTGGAGGCCTTGATGATCACTCTCTAGGAGATGATTATGTGGTCAGGGCCCTGCAGCCTCCTCTCCTGCCCCGCACTGCTGGAGCTCTGTTCTGCTTCTGTGTGTCTGCACGTGTATGTGTGTGCGTGTATGAAAGTGCACACTATGTGGATATATGATCATTTACTTATTTGTGTATGTGTGTGGGCAATAGCGCATGCATGTATGTCATCCTCTCATTAATCCAATTAGTGTAGGCCACAAATAAATGTGCATGTAAAGACTGTTGTATTACTTGCCATAAAGAATGCATGCATATTTTATGTGTTAAACACATTTCGTTTCATAGTTTAAGGATATAAATATTGATGAACAGTGCTCATTTTGCACATCATTTTCTGAATAGGCTTTTGCTATGACGAACAAATCCCAGTCGTCTGTGTGTTGGTGTGTGTGCACTGTATGCGTGCAGCCTCTTTGTCTAAGTCTGTGTCGGCCACATGTCTTTCCTGCGCCGTCTGTCTGCAGAGAAGCAGAGCACTCCTCCGGAGCAGTGATGTAAATAACACATAACTGTAAGTAAACAACGCGCAACTGTAGCACCCGCTGACTTTGTTACCTTACCGCCGTCTCCTCCTTCATCCTTTTCTCTCCTTCTTTTGACCTCCGTCTGTTTTTCCTCCCTGTGTCTCCCCTCAAACTGCCGAGCCCCACCCTGAAAGCAAACAGAGATGCCCAGAGCCCCTGGCATTTTGACTAGCTGCTATATTTTTACCAGACCGGGCTGTCTGATTGCTCTGGTGTAAATGCGAAAGAACTGTCGGTCATGGTGTTCCAGCCAGCCAAATCACCCTCTATCTCTCTCGCTCACTGCTGGAGCAATGTCCTGACTGCGCTCATTGCTTTCACCTAGGAGCACAAGCAGAGGTTGGGCTGCGCCTCTATGCCACAGAGACAATCGATTGCTTTCATAAAATAAAATGGTGGACATGAAAGGAGCTTGATAAATGACGGGCTATTTGGCCCTAATTGCAACCCTTTAAAATGTCTTGGTGATGATTTGAGCCAGCTTCGACTGAAGTTACTGAGATCAAAGTGAAGAGAGAAAGATTAAAAACGCACTGACTGGCTGCGTCTTAACTGCATGTCTCCGACTCGTGACCCCACATGGCCTCCAGCTCAGAGGAACGGCCGATATTCTGCACCTTACAGCCAAATAAATCAAAGTCTCCACAGAAAGCTGTCTTATCACGAGTTACGCCAGTTCCTGGATCCTGTTGCAGTTAATCATCATCCCTCAACCTCAGCCTCATTATGGCTTACTAGCTCTGAATAAACACAGAAGGATTGTAGGCGAACAAAAAGTGTGAGCCGGGTTTTGGAAACTCATAAGTAGCGCGCACACACATTTACTGGTGGCAGTCAAAAGGAAGCATGTAACTGTGGAACATATGAGCTACCAACACTCACACGCCAAGAGAACAAATCTTAATAAAGACACATGACAGTCAAACAAAGGGAGTATCAATGGTAGAGTGAATCAGGAGGGAGCAAGGGGTAAGGAGGTGTGTGTGTGGGGGGGTGATAGAGATAAATGGGGTTAGATCAGAAGGAGCCATTAGGACGATAGAAGGGAGCAAAGAGGGGGGAGAGAGGAGGAGAGCGGGGAGCTGGTGCTGGTCTGCCCGGCATCCCCTGAGCCGACTCGGAGACGATGTTTAATCAGGCCTGTGAACCTACGAGACTGAGGTCACCCCGGCACACTCATTAGACCTGATGGGAGCACTGTACCACGACAGATGAGTGCAATCTTTACTCTGTTCATCCATCTCTCAAAACACACACATATAATCACCTCGCACCCCCTCTCGCACCCTCCCCCACCACCTCCTCCCCTCTTGCCCCAAATGCCTCATCTCTTCGTCCTATTATTTGTGTGTGAGCATGTGCTCTCAGGGACACAAATATACACGTACTTACACATCACACACACACGCACACGCGCGCGCACACACACACTCACTCTCTGGCACGGCCTCTTCTTTGTGGCTTTGGCTGATACACTGTATATAAGCCATAGTTTGGGCAAGAGCCAGGGATCTCCAGGAAAGATGAGCCTCAAAATTGATAAAGTGGACAAAAGGAAATGACTCTGTAATGGATGGCAGAAGGCTTGTAGGAACAAATAAATACAAGCCTCCAACTGCACCATTGGATTAATAGCAGTCAGTCGTCCAAAAGCTTCGTTTGCCACAGCACTCCGTTTAATACATTCATTAAAAAAACTAAACGCAATGTTTAATCAATACAGTCTGCCACCTGGAAGTGACGATTACTCCTCTCGGACCAAACAGGTTGGAGTCGGGGGAGTTGATAAGGGTTAGACGGGGATGTTTGCTGAAGCTAAGCACACAGTCCTGTATGCTTCCCCCACCTACATTAAGGAGCAGAGATTTATTACCATGCAAATGACAACCCACAGCGCATGCCAAGGAGTTAATTACATGCCAACCTATCAGAGGAGTAACATGACAAAATAGATTTGGCATTGGCAGATTAGGATGGAATCAGGAGGAGGAAGAGAAGGTGAGGGGAAAAATAGAGAGAGAGGAAGGTGTTTGCATTGGTGCTGTGTCAACTGAGAATATTCCAGCTATGGTCACAAACATTTAGAGTTTGTCTGGACACACACACACACACACACACACACACACACACACCGCCACAGCGAAATAAACATCAGACAGGTTAGCCTGCAGTATTGTTATTGCATCCAGTATTACAAAGCAAGACAATAAGTATATTGTCTGTCTTTTATTGCCTCTGTTGCCTCTCCCTCACTTCACCAGCCCAGCAGTTGGAAATATCCAAACTGTTTATATTACAGCACTTCTTTTGCTGAATGTTGGTTATTGAAACTGGCAAGGATGAGAACTGTCAATATAATGAGACAATATTCACACCCTGTGCACTCAGTATACAATACAGAAAAAACAGGGTTGCCTAGACATCCCAGAGCAAACAAGAATTTCATTGCCATTGTGCAAAAGGAAACTTACCTCTAAAAAGAGAAAAGAGGGAATAAAGCATACTTTATATTTCTCTTACGGGAAGAGCAGAGAATGTCCTATAAATCCTGATCGTGACAGCCGTGTAAATATTTATGTTCACAAGCCAGACTGAGACTAACAGCAGAGGACATTGTGACTGGGGAACTGGGAATGTAGCCCTACCCTGCTCAGCAAGTTAACTCAATATTCATCTTCCTCCCTCGCTCTATTTCTCCCTGTATCTTCGCTGCTGCAGACCACACATGTATATTCATTACTGACCTCTGACTGTCTCAACCGTGGAAGCCGTGAGCCCTGAAGGCCGGTGTGACGGCACCGTGAAGCCCGTCATAAGCGCACAATGGCGGCTCGATGAGGGGCTTTTGTGTGCCGCAAAAATGAGTGGTAATGAATGCAGATGCAAGTGCGAGCTGTCTGGAGCAGCCATTTGTATCTTTGTTTGCTTCATTGTAGTTCTGCCAGCTCTCTTTAGGGCAAGTGACTTGTGCTGTGGGCGGATGGAGGGGGGGTGACAACATGGAAAAGGACATGACTCGGTAGGCTGCTGGGGTTGCTGGGGGGGAATTTTCCAGTGGATACTGAGGGGTCTCTTGGGCTAGAGAGAGGGTGGCAGTTGGTGTCAAAGCCACTTTGTCTTTATCTTTATTTCAGAGCAGACAGATCGGTATCCTTGCGGATAGGAAAGAGGATATGTGAGGATAAAACAGATCTTACACAAACAGCTGTAATGATGATGATGTGACTGGCGAATGTCATTTGGACAACTTGTGTGAAAGGGTATTATTTGAAATATTGATAAGTGCCAATGTGATACTTGAGTTGCTGTATCCCTATCAGTGTTTTTTGACACTTTACTTTGAATTTAAAAAATTTTTTTCAGCAATGTTGTGTTTTACGTATTCATAGTCACCAGAAGACGACTCCGACTGACTTTCATGATGCCTTTAGCACCATCAGCTGGTATACAGTTCATGCTCCCCTCAGGATGAAATGTAATCACTTCATTGATCCCGGTAGTATTTTTACAAGTGGCACCATCAGAATTTTCAAAAAAATTGATTCACAATCAAATACCTGTAAAACCAATGAAATTCCCATGTGTCTCAGCCTTACTCAGTGAATGATAGCATGCACCTTAGCACCTTATAACATAATAAATAATGTTATAAGGTGATGAACACGGTCGATATCAGAATATTAACATTTTAAGGCTGTGTGCATGTTAGCTGTACAGCCTCGCAGAGCTGCTAGCACGGCTGTAAACCTTCTGGAAAAATTGCACGGATGTATTTCACGGGAACTTCTGTGTCAAAGCAAAATTCTCATTCAAATCATTAAATATGTAATCAGCGAATAGGAAAACTATGCCATAAAAGAGCCGCATGTTGAAGTTTGATACAGTATGTGCGTGTGTTCCTGCGTGTCATTGTGTGAACATTATCCCCACAGCACTAATGTCATTTTGAATACAATGGTTAGTAATAGCAAAATGTTTGCGTCTTGTATATGTTTGTGTTTGTGTGTGTCTGTGAATATGTCTATATGTGTGTGGGAGATGAGGGGACTGCTCTGGCCGCCAGGAGACAGGGGGGTCTAACGAGGATGTATGGTTGTTTCAAAATCCATCTGCAGACATTTTTCTACCGTCATTCACTCCTCCTGTCTCCCCACAACACACCTCTACACAGACACGCACACACACACGCCAACAACAACCCTCCTTGTGCCATTACGTCCACTATTACAGCATTCTCCCAGAGCTGACAAATCAGAGGCGTGCTTGGAATCCAGAGCCGCTGTGGCCCGAGCCTCGTCTTAGCCCCTGTAATGGAGGTAAAACCTTTATCAGTCTTCTAAGCTGGCCGAGCCCTATCTCTGCCTTACCTTGAGGTTATTTAGATCCACTTTGGCTTCAAACGTTCAAGCAAAGGAAAGGTCTTATTATCATCTCACTTCTTTTTGGAGCTGACTAATTTGCCGATCCATAACTTTTCATTTAATACGGGAAACGTATGTAATGTTTGAACTCACTCGCTGGGTATAGGTCTCAGTGCCTACACTGATGGTAAATGGCATGAGGGCAAGACAGTAAGGTGCTGTCAAAAGCACTAAAAAGGAACTCATTTGAGAGTTTTTTAAAGAACGTTTCATGGCTATTGCAAATGAAGTAGACAGATGACGCTGTCTGCTGCCTGCTGTGGAGTAGAAATATATTTTACTCACAGCAGGTCATCTTTATTTTTGGACCGTCTGGTCTTTCCCATAATTTCCACATTTAATCTGGCAACACTGGAGGTGTTGCATTGTTCCACTGACACGTTTCATAAAAGGAAAAGCAAAATCAATGATTGACAGGCTATTTGTGGTCAAATGATTCTAATCCCCATACGTTCAATATATATTTACAAGCTTCTGTGTATGGGCGGGAATATAGTCTGCATTCATGTGCAGTTGCAGTTTTGCTGGATTAGCCCTGAACTGGAACAGCTGTATAATAACACCGCCTCGATGTGCAGCACGTTTTCTTGCAGGTGCCAAAATTATTTGGATTGAGCAAAATCTTTAAACCATTTTTAAATCATCATGCTGTTTTTTTTTTTTTAATGATTTTTTTCCTCACACATCTGTTAATCTACATTTGTACCTAATACCATTTTTAAGATAGGCAGGAACAACACTTGGCAATTGAGCCTGTTCTCTCATCTCACCCACGGAGTTAAATAGGAAAATTAGAGCAGAGTGCAAACTGTTTAAGTCATTCATGTCAGTGTTTGAGCAGGTTCCTGGTGTTTTAAGGCAGGTTTGACAGCTCAGACACTTGTCGATTTGCACTCATTTAGTCAGCTGTTTAGTTGTTCCCAACACAGCATGGACTGATTTGGAAAAGTGAAACAAGAGCTCTCATAATGTACATTTACATGTAATTTATGTTTTTCTGCAGTGTGAAAGTTAAGTTAAGCTCCTTTCCTGATCTAGGTTTTATTCAAAGCATAAGCTGTTTTCATGCACCTTCATATCCCCAGCCCAAATACCTCTGCAAACATGAATTGACAGACTATTACCATGTAAATAGAAATTACATAGACTGCAACGCTGACAGCAAATTGGATAAAGTGATTACTTGACCCGGCTTCACAGCTACTGTTGCATATATTTTGTGGCTTTAAATGCTACTGTATGCCTGATATTATTAATATACTTTGATAATGTTTGCAGTAATACTTGTCTTCCTCAGTATAATTAGAATATGTATTAAGTGCATATCCAAAAGCACATTTTAAAAAATACGAACTTGTGAAGTTCTCGGGACGTGGTTGATTGATTACATATTAGACTGATTTTAATCTCCAGGTATCACCAGGCCTGTTTCCATAGTCCATACAGTAACTCAGCAAACAAAAACAATATTGTTTCCCAGACTGTGGTGCGTTGATGTATACTATACACCAGAGAATGCACAACATTGCACATATACAATGAATACTTATTTTGCAGGTATTTTAACAACCCCAATGGCACTTTGGAAATAGAGAGGATTATATGAAAGGTCTGTAGTTGTTTACCTGTTCATTTGATACAGCTGAAAATATCATCAAATTAAATTTCACAGTCTGCGCATAAACCTCAACTAATCCAAATATTGAGCTGAGGAACGCATTTTAATTAAAACACTGGGATCACAGTAAAGAACAAGTCTGATTCAGGTGTAAGGTAAAAATCACAAGCCGTCCGCATCAGACAGAGTCCTCTAAATCAATAAACAGCAAGACAGGCTGATTTCCATCTACTGTACAAACACAATCGGTCTCTTTGCTGTTTGGGGAGAGGAGCGCTGCTCACTAAGTTCTGCTTCTCTCATTACTCATAATAATGCAAGTTAGCATATTTTATCAGCCAAAACAATGCAATCCGATTAAAAACAAATTATGACAGCATTGTTTGTTTGGAGGACTAAGACATTAGGCCAACTTATTCAGCTCAATTACTGTATGACTTGTCTGGCTTAATGAATGAAATTGTCAGAGACCAAAACTGTCGGTATTTGAGATGAATAACTCACATGGGATTAATTTGTCATTTTGAGTTCCTTTAACAGGCACTGATCTTCTGGTCTAACTAAAACTCATGAACTGTCAAGCATGCACAATTACGTTTATTAGGAGTTTTCATTCCAAATCTAAAGTAAATGATATGCAAAATGCAGAGATGTGACATCGGAAGGCAATCTGTGATGTGCCTATGCATCTCTTTTCACACCTTTCACTGTTTGGCCCTGCTGCAGCAGTGGAAGTGCATTTGTACCCAGCTCCAACCCTTCGCCATCAGTTGGGTGATATGACTGTCACCAGTGGCCCCAGACCACTAATGTGCGACAGGTCAGCATGTTGCTTCAACTTCGTCTTGAATCTAGAGCTCCACTGTCTTTGTCCTCTCCCGTGTAGACATCTAATCCATCTCTGCACGTCAGCTCACCTCAGATTTCATTCTTCTCTTCTCTTCTCTTCTCTTTTCTTCTCTTCTCTTCTCTTCTCTTCTCTTCTCTTCTCTCCCTCAATCTTTGATCCAAACACTGGAGAAAGATAGACAGGGGAACAATAGCACTTTTTGGTCTTTGGGCTAATGTCAGCATGGTGAAGCTGCATGCCTTTCCCGATATTACAGTTTTCACCTGGTTTCCCCTTGCCTTTTATCCGCTCTCCTCTCCTCTCCTTGCCTTTTCTCTCATTTCCTCTCCTCCTCCTTCTCCTCCTCCTCCACCAGACAGTTTAGATTCATTTCTCTCTGATGGCTCCATCCGAACCTGGTGGGGTAAGGGAGAGCAAAACAGAAACAAACGCAGAGGGCTTTCCTGAGGTCTTTCACAGATGCCAGGTTGAATCAAACAATATCAGCATGCAAGTGAAACACCCTGCACGATAATGTAATATGTGTCACGCACAGTTCATGCATTCACACAGACATATCCCTGCAAAGCGCACACACACACACACACACGTACACTCAGCCTCTCAAGTCCCTAAGCTTCTTGCGCCCCTGATGGGAGACAGCGCCTTGCTGGTAGTGGTGATAAAGCATTTCCAGGCTGTTCTGCCCAGCCCTAACCTCCTGCCTGTGTCTCTTCCTGCTCCACAAACCCAAGCCCCTGCTGGTTAAACCTATCGATCCCCACAGCCACACAGCTACACCCAAGACAAAGCCTTTCTCTTCCCTGCGCTCTCTCTCCCTGAGTCAGAGACAAAGCTGAATTTTCTGCCATGTTTATTCCCTCTGGTGTGTCAGCAGTGTGGATCTGAAAGATTTCTGTTCTGTTGTCAGCATGTGTGTGTGTATGTGTGTGTGAATCTGTCTTGTGTGAATCATCACCAGCATAGGCCTGACACATTTTTTTCCCCATGTACGTATGTTTGCTCACGTACACGTGCGTGCTTAACGTGTGCGTCAGTTTATGATGGAAGGCCAGGGCCACATCTATGCCCTCAAAGTCAGATTGCAATTAAAAGGCGGGGGGGAATGACTGTGTTAAAATGGCACTTAAGGAGCTGGGAGCTCAGCTGGCTAGACCCATTTCTGTTAGAGTGGCCGCTGACGACTCCCAATTCTCTCAGCCAATTATCTGAGCACTCATCTATGCACAGCGGGGCCACTCCCCTCCCTTGACCAATCAGAGACTTGAGTGCCTGAGGTTAGTCACTATGGTAAATCAGTCCAGCGTCTCAATACAAAGTCAAAGGCAGTCTGGTAGAAGAAAGAACCTGAACTTTGTTATAGGTAAAACTAGAGTGAAGACTCCAACTTGACATATATCTATTACATAAACACAACTTACTAAACAAGTAAAATTAGTACTGGAATTAGATGTAAAAGTATTTGCTATGAGACAAATTATTGGTACTATAGGAAATAAAAAGTACAACTATGTAGAACCGTTGTAGTTCTAAATAAAATTATAACTAAAACTGGAGCAAGAACTAAAGATAAAATTCCCAGGAGAGCTAAAAGAAATCTATATAGAAAAAACTAAACTAGATTCAGAACTAAAATGCAAAAAGGAACTTAAAATCAATTTGAAAGAGAACTAGTACCACACAGTAAATAGTTCTAAAACGTAGAAATACAATAAATATCTTCTGAGACTAAGACAGTAGAGGATATCAGTAGGAGTACTATGATGGGTAGAACTAGACGTGAATATTAAAATTCGACTAAACTTGAACTGAAAGATGATTCAGTGATTACCATGGCAGCTAGAAACATTATTAAAACTAGATACAGAGCTGAAACTACAGCGTGTACTATAATTAGAGCTATTTCTGGAAGCAGCAGGGGACAAATGGAACCAGAACTAGAATAAAAACTAAAACTGGAAATTTAATTACTGTACAAATTAAAAATGAAACTACAACTAGAGCTAAAAACTGAACTTGAACTGGAACTTAAACTAGAATGGAAATATAGCAAACGACTACAACAGGTAGAAACAACAAATATAACTAGGATTGTAAAAATTAAAAACTAGATCTAGAAATAGAACTAGAGATAGAAGTACCAGATATACAAATACTGAACTAAATAACCAACCTGTACTGGAGCTAGTACTAGAATCAGAACTAAAAATATATCTTGAATGAGAACCAGAAATTGTCGGACCACTAGTGGCCCTAAAATAGATCTCTAACACTTGTCGGCAGCCAAATTGCAGTAAAATGCTGCCCCGTTTTTCAGCTGTGCGCTGAAGAATTTAGTGTGTAGACCAAAAATATGTTCATATCACATATAGCTATACTAGAACGAACCAAAAACTGAGAATATATATGTGTGTGTCTGTGTGTGTAGGAGGTTGGAGGGGGTGGTATTGTTGGAGTAGTTGTAATAATCTAGAAGGAAGCCACGTGATTGATTGGGGCATTATTGATATATTGGCACAGAGGTGGTGTTGAAAATGTTAATTACCTAGAGCTGATAGACTCCAGTCAGGAAGGACAAAAAAAACAGGCTGGAGTTCACAGCTGAGATCCCATGGCTAGCTGTCAGATCAATATGAAGCTTCCACATCATCTCCTACTCCCTTACAGTGTGCGAGAACACACCCACTCACATGTGCAGCGCATGTGTGTAGCGATCACATGCACAGTACACTGACATGCAAATCCTGAAACATTGAGGGGTTATTTCCACATTATATCTAGGGCATCCATTTTATTGGAGGCCTGGAATTAAAACTTCATCCACTGGCGAAGAGGGTTCTGTGAGTGGCAATAATTGAGGGAATATTGCCTGTCTCGAAGAGCGAGCCACGCTTTTACGTGAGGGCCCAGAAAGTCATTTCATTTTTCTGCCCATTACTTTTTCCTTCTTCGTCATCTTTTTTTCTCCCTCCTTTTTTTTTTTTTTTAAAATCAAAGCGATGTTGAGCTGGTGCTTTGAGACTGGGGGATAGAGATAGAACATGTGTGGCGGTGGGGCAGAAGGAGGATTGGGGGGAGGAAAAGCACGGAGAGATGAGTAGGACTGATGTGACCGAGGGAATTACCTGAAAGAAAGATGGGGAAGAGAGAGGGGTGGGGGACATTGATGGGAGGGGGCGGGTGCCAGCATCAGGAGAAGATGGGGCGAGAGTGATATATATGTCAGAGTTGTGTGTGTGCATATGTGTGACTGTGTGTCACACTCTCCCCATCTCATCCCACCCAACATGCCCCACCCTGCACTCTCCACTCCCTTCCTATTTCACTTTCACCCCTTCTTCCTTTCTTTCCCCCCTTCCCACCTCCCTCCCTCCCCCACTGTTTACGCTGACAGTAATTTGACAGGCCCGGGGTTGACAGACTTGAAGCCGGCAGGGTAAGCGATTGTCAGGCCTGGCGTTGTTGGGCAGCTGCTGACTGGCTGAGGAGCTGGCAGTGTGATCGGGAAGCTGCGACTGGCCAGGGGATTGATGGGGAGGCGAGGGAGAGCTGTCGCTACAGTGATGCGATGGAGTGGGATAGACGGCCCTTGAGAGGCCCAGAGGGGGTTTTGGGGGAAGGAGGGTTTTTTTTTTTTTGCAGCGCAACCTTAGCTCAGCCCAAGACGCGCCACCTCTTTGATTACTACTCTGCAATCTTATACAGACAGGACTGAGACACCTCTCATACCTTGGCCTTCACGCAAATACTATTCCCATCAGTCATCAAACCGCACCACCGTACGGACAGTTACAGATATTTACTCATTCTGGGGGGTTTTGTGCAGTTTGGACCACAGATTTGAGCCAGACCAGATTGAGTAGATACTATCTAGCCAGGCGTAACAACAGACAACCTCACCATGAAAATACAGAATGAAAAAGTGAATTGTCTCAGCAGTGGTGTGGGCTTGTATCAGCTAAGCTCCGTTAGTCACCCCATTTAAGGGTATCTGGAGAACAAATAAATCAATTAAAATGAAGAAAACAAAAAAACGATGTTTTGTACAGGTGAAGGAAGAGATAAATAAAGGCAGTTCTGTTGATGGCATTGAAAGGCAAAGCTAGGAGCAGAAGCAGTGTGCCAGCTGGACCCGGTGCTAGGGAGTCCCCTGAAGGGTTCGCACATACTTATGTAACCCGTTGAGAGATAGCCAGGTGGGCACACACACACACACACACACACACACACACACAAACAAAAACACACACACGCAGACACAGGACAGACTAGTTAATCTGTAGGGTCCAAGCCTCACTCATACACATTCATGTAAACTCACGCTAGCAGCATACACAATGCAGCAGATGCCAACCTGGCTTGACTTCATAAGTGGACAAACAATCTAAACACACACATGTATTGCATACACATGCATAGACTGACATACACAAACACACGAGCACTCTTGGCAACCTCAGCAACCCAGAGGAAATCAGCATTACTTAGGATTAAAACAAAGGGGCCTAAAGCTTTGACGTGATGTGCATGTTTTCTCATCCATCCTAATCTCTTCTCTTCTTTCTTTGGCAGTCTGCAATCTTCATGGCTTCTTTCTCTCTCCTGTCCTTGCCTCATTCTTAACTAGCATTGTGCTGTTGTTGGATGAACGAGGCAAGAGCTCAAGTTGTTTTCTTGTTGACGTTAATGTATTTGTAAAATTGTGCCTTGAGGTTTAATTGGGATTCAAAAGTCTACGGGTCATGAAACCCACTCAAAACTTAACTACGTAAGCTTTCACTTCAAATCAGGAGAAAAAGAAGAAACACCAAAACATACAGTTACGTGGTTTTTATCCGCCATCAGCAATAACCTAGTACTGCTGTACCTGTGGACACATCAGAGGGGTTTATGGGATCTTTATTCCTGATTGCACCCTTGTGAGCTGACAACGGCATAAATCTCAGCGGTGCTTTAAGCAGCAGCATATGCAGCTATGAAATGCTCAGAGAGGTTGTTACAGTGAAAAAGAGGGAGAGGAAAAAAATCTTCTTTTACATCAGTTCGGCCTACGTGCTTCTCCAGAGAATCTCTTCCAGGCTCGACACTGCAGAAAAGTCCATATGAAATGTTATTGAATTGCATTTGATCACTGTTTTTAAATTGAGTCAACCGATTTGATTGTAGGGTGACAGAACTTTAAACTTTAAACCAATGCAATCACTTCAATAGGTTCGAGGATTTGATTCTGTTAAAGACTGCCAGGCTGATCATCATCACACTGATTATTGCACTGGAATCACATCAAACTTTCTCTCTGTCCTCGTGGAAAGTTTGAAAAGGTTCAGTTAGTTCATTTATTCACAGTCAGAACTTA
The DNA here is from genome assembly GCA_008933995.1 of Datnioides undecimradiatus. Classification (NCBI taxonomy): domain Eukaryota; kingdom Metazoa; phylum Chordata; class Actinopteri; order Lobotiformes; family Datnioididae; genus Datnioides; species Datnioides undecimradiatus. The sequence continues at coordinate 2,162,247 of WARS01000060.1, forward strand.
TTAATGAGTTTATTTCAACGTAGACTGTTGCCTTACTTAAACCACACTAATCTCTTGACAGTGTTTGTTTATATCTGTAAATTCATTTAAGTCGCGTACCTAAAGCAACATTTAACCAAAACCCAAAACCAGAATCTTTCCCTTAACTGAAACAATTAGTTTTGTTAGCTAAACAGTAACCATGTGTTTATTTTTATCACCATGACAGCAAGGGTCACCTGACAGCCGATGACAACCAAGACCACTTGACTAAGCATCTGTTCTCCAAAGAATGGTAATGGCGAGGATTGGCGTCTCACCTGCATGCAAAATTTAAGTTTTGCAAATGCCCATCTGTTTAACATTTAACATTAATCAGCATATAAAGAGTTAAAATGTATGAAAACTACATTCAGGAATTCCAACGCCTTTTGCTTTTAACACAACGATGCTGTGCTGATTGCGCTGTGATGAATCAGTCGTTAGGGGAAGACATTTGTTGCAGCGTACAGACTGAAGGTAGTCAACACCGTCATCACTTTGGCTTGTCCCAACCTGCACCTGCTGCTCCCTTGCTAAACAGAGCTGAAACCTATTCCCATCCCTGTCTCTTAATCAACACTGAAACATCAAGTAAGGCTAACTCATTTTGGCAGAGGTGCCAGGGCCCCATGTTAACATCCTCCCCAGTGCTCAATTGAGCAGAATTTCTCAGGCCTCTCCCCCTCTCTTACCTCGCCACATCTCCTTGCTTTGCTAACCAAAAGCATTTTCTCATACAAGCCTGTCAGGAATTATGGCTGGAGAAGGGAGGTGAATTTCAGTCAAACTAAAGGTGGGAAAAGACCATGGATGTGGAAGAAAGAGAGGAAAATGAAAAATTTGTGGGCTTGGATTTAAGATGGTCCTTCCACCCAGGTTGCAATATCTTTAATAGGCAAAATGGAAACATAATCACACTGAAAATGGTGGGACGATTAATTAATTATTTAATCAAATCATCTCCTCTCCATTCCTGCTCATCTATCGGACGATCTCTCCTCACAGTGGTGTTTCTTTAACGAGGACTTTTCTGTAATGGACCCTTAACGAGGAGTGAGCCTCCCTGCCTGGCCCAGCATCTGTGCTCTGCCTTGCTGGGTAGATTACGGCGTGCTCCAGCCAAAGTGCCCATCACCACTCCCTTGCAGCCTGTTACTCCATCCCTAATCCAGCCTGCCGAGATGCTGCACTTTCTCGACTCTCAGGCCATATGCTCACCCAAAGATCAACTGAGATGGGAGGGTGAAGAGGCACAGCTTGAGCCCGCTGCTTTCTGACTTAGGGTGCAAGCTTTTTCCAAAGTGAGTGAGCTCTTCTTCCCTTCCTTGTGAATCTCTCTGGGTGAGGGGAGTGAAGGAAGGCAATGGCAGTAACTCATGGCAGCAGATGGAGACGTCAAGTCTTATTGTTCTCCTGTGCGAAGTCTGAACAGGACTGCTAAGCCACTGCCGCTAATCACAGCCTTGCACATGGTCCCAGGTTGATCTGGTGATTACTGGGGATATGGAGATGTCTGACATTATGAATCCCACATGCTGGGAGACCAGACTGGGCTTGGGGCATCAGGGAGCCTACTGGGAAGGAAGGCTGCTCTGGGGGCCCCATAACCTGGTTGCAGAACCGGATCCTATGGAGGGCAGCGGGAGAGGCTGCCGCGGACCCACCAGTGAGCTATGACCTTTCAATAGCCTCTGTCTGATCTGGTATACTGGTGAGATATACAGCCCTTGGGGGGCAAATAGAGGAGTGGAGAGACAGGAACAAAGATGGAGATGGCACAGTAACTGGCGAAAAGCTGAGGACTGATGAAAACTTGCAAATAAAAGGAAGTGCGTAGCTGAGAGGTGCCTGTGCTGTTAAGGAAAGAAAAGTGCACTAATTTAATATAATAAAATAGACAATTTATCCCTACTGATGACTTAAAGCTTGGGTCACAAATGTGCAGTTTAATATAAGAAACATTTAATGATTCATAATTTTCTTAAACTGTATAGTGCACGGGTTGATGGTAAGGATGTTATTTCAGTTGTTAGACTGAAACAATTGAGATCTTTGGCTGAATCAATTTCATACTTGTTAGCAGGGCCAATTCATTGTAGGCTTTGGTCTTTTCCTGGGATTTGTCGATGATTTGAGAAAATATTAAATACCACCAGACCAGAAGAGTCAAAACGTAACATCAAATTAACTGTGGAGGAAGGAGAAAGGAAGCGCAATACAACATTTTCACAAATCTGAATACGAATTTTAAAACGACCTGTGGTCAAATCTGTTTTTTAAATGTACCTGTGTCTTTTTTTCCCCCACAGTTATCAGACAAGAGATCTCAGCACTTTCGAGATCATTCAGCCACTCAGCTTGTGTTCAGCATCCTTGCCTTTCACTGTGTTGACTGAGTTTGAGTACCTAGCACAGCCTATTAGCTCATTGAGGTTCACTATTTGTTTGTCTCTAAATAAGCAGGACACTCTGACTGGGAGGTCAGAACTGGGAATGCAGGCAGTGTCAGCTTCCATTATTGCTCTCCTTTGCAGCACAGCCACAGTTACCTGGCCCGTATCCTTTCTCAGTGAGAAAGTCTCACTTCTTTGTCTCCGTCATTGTATCTCTCTCCTATCTAGTCCCACCCTTTACTCTTTCTGACGTTCTTTCTTCCTCCATCTTTATCGCACTCTGTTCATCAAGTCATGTGGAGATGAAGAAATCCTCAGATGATTGCAGCACTTGCGTTGGAGGAGAGCATTCAAAAGTATGTGTGCAGGGGGAGGGGACGGATATGTGGAACATTTTAAAGATTGAAAGGTCAGGATGGTAAATTGCCTCTCTGTACATGAGTCTCACTAGTCCTTTGACTATAATGTGTAGGATTAATCCATTCTACTGCCCTTTGTGCTCACAGCGAGCAAAAGACTGTGTAATATGTGAGTGACTGATTTTTGGAACGTTCTCTTAATGTTTTCCCCTCCCTCTTAAGTGCTCTTTGAAAGAGTAGGCTTTGAAAGCTGTAGCAAAGGGAGATACTGCTTTGAAAGGACTTTTAAAGAAAAAAAAAAGGTGAAATGAAAGTCTATATATGTCTGTGTTTGATTTTTATATAAGTGGAAAAATTTTAAACATAGATGTGTTTTTCATTTGAAATATATATGTATACATATACACGTACAGAGGGGATGGGTGCACCATTTCTGCAGACGCTCTTGCAAATGTTTTTTTTTTTTCTTCCCTCTCACTTTTCTGTGAACGGCCAGGATGATATCTGTGGTGGGCTTCATTTTCATATAATTGAATCGAGGCCCTTCCCACTGCGAGGCAGGATTTGGTTAAGCTGAAAGTCCTCCTTGACTGCTGTTACCTCTGTGCAGATTCGGTTACAGCTGTTACCACGGCAGCAGCCTGCCAGGGCCTGTCTCCGCGGATACCTCCCCTAATTACTGTGTTTATTGGAAATTAAAGATATACCAGCTAATGAAACGCGGCAAACATTACCGCCGATGCAATGTCATTAATTCTAGCCTGGCTCCCATCTCCCATGTGAGGCAGAGGCGGAAAGAGGTGCCGCATATTAGCATAAATATGAATTTTAGTCAGCTGGAAAGCACTTGAATGAAGAAAAAAATAATGAAAAAGGTGTGTTTTCATTTCCCTCTTTATTTTCAGGATCAGGATAAATAAATAGATGGTGGTGGACTGGGCACAGGGAAGGCAGTGGAGCCAGATAACATTGTGAGCTTCTCTTTGTATACGGCCCCTGAGCTCTATGGATGTGTAGCAGCCAGGCAGGAGGACGACACGGAGGAGGATCTGGGATAGAAGAGTCTGTGGGCCGTACAGCATAGACCTCCTGTTCCTGTTGTTTTCCACCAGCAGTCATGCCTCCAACCCCATTTTTACAGCTCCCTCTCTAAGGCAGGAGATGACACATATAGAATGGAGTGCCTATATCATAAACACCCTCAGGTCTCAGGAGATGGCACAGGCTGGCATAGAGCTGCTCCCTGTTTGGATATTGGTAACGTGCAAGCAATTTAACAAGTCTATATTTATGCCTGTCAGCTCCACATCACAATTCTTCTCTTTTTCCTTGGTTGTATTTTTGCATGTGATAATTTCTTGTATGTTAAATTTTGCAGTTGGCTGCCTCAACTGTCAACAGTTTTCATCGTTAAATTCCTCAAAGCTGCAGTGCAGTACTTTTACAAATAAACAAATGTCCGTTACATACCAGTCCTTACCGGATATGTTCACACACTGCAGATTAAGCCGATCATTGCTCAATTAACCTCTATGTATTTCACAGTATGCATATTTATTCAGTCTGATTTCTGGTGTAACATTCCTGCCACAGCACACTGGAAGTGATGTGTTTCATGTGAACTGACAAAATGTGGTTGCCAAGAACCGAAGAGAGAAGAGAAAAGAGAAGAGAAGTCAATGACATCTTAAGACTGTTGACAGCATTTCTGTACTCTCAGTGTCTGTAATGAGAAAAAAAAGTTCTGCACTGTGGTTTTGAATCTGGAGATTGTTTAAAACTCCAAGAACAGGGGATGAGTACCTGACTTTGCATAATATTTATATGCTTTATTTTCTTTTTAGTTCTTTGTGTTGCGTGTCCATAGCAGTACAGGCTGTCTGGAAGCACTGGAGAGTCTCCTGACTGGGTCTAAGCAGCTGCTTCCTTTTCACTGTCATGCCCATTGCCTTGTTGTCCCTGTTTAATTCCCAGCCTGGATCCTTTACAACACTTTTTAGTGGTCTATCCAATTGATGTTGATGCTCCTATGGCTTGGTCTGACTAGACTATCGACCTCCTGGGCCAATGCACTGCATCTCCCTTGATTTGGAGTCGTTAAGCTGCTATCTGCATTAACAGAACCCTGTTTTTTGTGTTCAGAGGAGTAAATAGTACAATAATCAACAGCAGAGACATGCATACAGGCAGCGTGTAGATAAAAATATACATTAGAGAGTCACAGCCTTTATCCTCTCCTGAATTATCTAATTTCTGTCTTGTTTTTGGATAATGATGTTTATAGACTCTATATTTTTTTCTGCCCGCAAGGGGCAGAACATACAAGAATCAACAGTTGAAAGCTTTTAGCATTTCTAGCTAATTAGCCAGCAAGTACCCACCATGCTCCATATCTGTTTACTGTGTGTACTCTTGCCCACCACCTTTACGCTCAGGGACTTTTAAATGACAGGCTTTTTAGTTTCCACCACTCTCGTCCATTTGTAGTAAAGCTTGTTCATTCATAGGTCAGCATGGGTCACTAGATAGGTCCCTCTCATGCACTCATATGTATGCAAGACTTACGCACACATTCACACTTTGGGGAATATTAGGTATTAGGGCAAGGTTGTACTGTAGGAAGCACATTAACAAGATGTTCCACTTCCCTCTCTCTGCCTTTGCTGTTTGCATGAAAACAGCCCCAGTGCTCCCCCGTTCACGCTCTACCCTCTCTTTCCACCTTAGGCTGCCTGTTTTTTTCTCTGCTTCTCCTTGCATGTTTTCATTTGCGTGGTGCTACAAAGAGAAAGAGAAAATCCAGGTTTGTACCAGAGGAGCATCAAAGATGCGAGAGGAGAAGAAAGAAGGAAATGTTTTTAGTTTTTTATGCACTTTTTTTTCCTCCTCTCTCTCTCTCTCTCTCTCTCTTTTCCCTGTGCGTTGTGAATAGTGCCTCCCCAGAGGGCCGGGCTGCTGGAGTGTCATTCAGAGTGGACATAGGAACTCTGGGGACTCTCTCCTTACTTCCAGGGAAAACTTGTAAAGAACTATTTTATCAGACCAGCCCCGTTGGAAAACCCCTCTTTTTCTGTTGCCTTTGTTTTTATTTTGAAAACATGTAGATGGTAGTGTAAAGAGAAAAGATCAGAGGACATGAGAGGCAAAGATGCGGGATCTTTTGTTCTGTAAAGATACCATCTCCTCGCAGAGGGTTCAAGGATATGCATCAGAGGCAATTTCATGTTGTGCTCTTTGTTGTCTATTTGACGCTTCACAGCTAATTACGCTCCCCGTAGAAAAGTTATAGTCTCTCCACGTCTTTAAACAGTAAACACAACTATCCTGTCTGTGCAGCACTGTAAGCTGGCCTCCCTGCGGTGCTTGGGGGTCTTCCTTGCCTATCAGTTTTGTCCTACACACATTTCCTTGTGTGCAAATGTCCTCTGCACACCTTGGAGCTGCACTGTAATATGATTAACGCAGAAGTCGTCCCAGCAGTGGCCCATGCTCCTGAGCACTGCGCCTGCCCTTTGGACTGTCTACAGCTGCAGTGATGAAACCCAACACATTTATCAGCAGCGCTGATATTAAACTGCACCAATTTCATCATCCTACCGTCAGGCACCACACCCTGAAAAAAATAAAAATAATAACAGTGAAATCCAATTTGATAAAGCAATAATTGGATTTACAAACATCTGAGGAGAGATGTGATCCCAGATTATTTATTTAATGAAGTCTTGTGATATTGGCCATATGTAAATTGTTAACCATGGGAAGTGTTTTTAATAAATCCCCTGGCACATTTGTAGGGAAAGTAGTGAAAGGAATACATTATTAGGGTCTTCTGTTTGTGAGCCCCCTGCTTGTGTGGACTGCCAGTGATGTGGTGTGCTTGAATTATCTACTGATTGATAGTTATGAAGGACGGCCCACTTAAAAGGGAAGCAAAGGCACGCCAAGGGGCAGAAACTTAGGTCTGTTCAAATGCTCCCAGTCAGTCAGCTCATGAGTAAAAGCTCTCAATAAATAAGCACGCCAGGACAGCTATCATGACAGCTCTCTGAGGTAAAGATGGGGAGAGCCATGTAGAAACGTCCTTTTCTCTCCATCCATCTTCACCCAGTCTTTACTGTTTAATCCCTCCATCTCATCTGGGGGGACTTGGGATTGCACGGCTCCTTCATTCTTATAACTGAACTCCCAACGAAACTTGTCCCCGGTGACTGTTGGCTCCTCACAGGCTTTGATTAAAGCCATTCTGCCTTGGGACAGCCGGTGTCTATATGATGACGGCTCATTCTAGGCAGGCGTATAATGGCATGGAGGACTGTGGACTGTATGGGGCCTTCAGTGTAGTATGCATTAATCGCCCGGATGACAGAGTGACATCGACACCCCATGAAGTTTGTCTTGTGCAAGTGGCCTTGAGGGACTTACTCTCACACGCCTGTGATGGCATGCTGTCTTGGAACTCGAAGCTCGTCAGAGCTCTACAGTGAAATTTTAATGAGCTACAGTATGCATTCCCCCCCACTGTGACTTTTCCATGTGATTTTAAAAGTGGATGCCTGTGGACGCTGTTATTGAAATTATCAGCAGTGCAGAGAGCTCAAGTGTTCAAAACAGTGCCTGACCTCCGTGTAATGGCAGGACGAGACCAGAATTCTTTTGTTTCTCGTGTTCTTCCCCACGACTCTGCTCTAATCTCCCAGCAGGATGAGGATGATGGACAGACAGACACATCCGTCCATTTCCTCTCCTCGCCGCGGTAACCTCCCTGCCATCCTCGCAGGCTGTGTATTGGCAGCGTGACCTATTTTATCAACACGTCCCTATCCCACCTCCAGGCCAGATGCGGCACAGCTCTGAGGGACGTGGAAGGAAGATCTGCTGTTTACCAAGCCTCTGTTTCCGTGTCTTTAGTAGAGGTCGCCACAGCGTGGGCCCTCTCTTTCCAACACACATACACATACAAGGACCCATTTATAGAGACATATGCTGAAGCACTACGACAAATAGCTCCTCTACATGAACGTAGATGCAGAAGTAAAACTCAACATGTGCTTTTTGTTATTTTTGAACATGAATCCCTTACCAAGAACCCCTTGCGCGCAACCAAAAATGGCATATCTAAAATTAGACTTTTACTGTTCTTCAACTCTCTTATTTACAGTCACTATCTTGGTATTTCCTGAAAGGTAACTCTTTGGATTTCACTATGACAGAATAAAAGTTTCTTCACGCTTCTGTTTTGTATGCACTACTGTTACAAAATAAGCAGCTATTGTCACAGCGATATTTCTGAGTGAGGATTCAACCCCTTTAGCAATTTAGCATTCATGAGAGTCAAGTGATTACCCTCTCTTCATGCTTAACTTATTTATATATTCCCAGCAGATGTTGTTAATTTGTGGTTACCAATTTCTTATTTTGTAAATGATTTGTAAGTCCGACTAAAGAATTCAAGAAAAATCTTGAAGGAAAACATTCATACATGCGAATCTAAAACACGTCTTGCTTCATCCTCTCACACCACACAGAACCTGGTGCTGTGGTCCAGCGCCTCAGTGCCGACACCGAAGCCGGCACATAGACAAGCAGAGGGATGAGTCTCACTTTGTTAACAGTCCCTGGCTACAGCACAGCCCCTGTCGCCTGCTTTTGGAGGGTGATTTTTCAGCCTCCAGGTGTTTACCTGCAGGATACGCATCCCTCCTGAGAAACACATCAGTGTCACACACTAGCTGTGGGCAGGCACATCGCTCAGTGCTGAGTGAGCGAGTGAGCGAGACAGCGAGGGTGGGGCTGGCGGTGGCAAACAAACAGAGAATCGAGGGCAGCGCTGCTTTGTGTGCAGCCCTGCTGGAGCTCAGACTCATTAGGTATGAAGCCATCTCGGAGCAGGCATCTGTATCCTGTGAGAGATCCCACCAGAGACTGCACTGAGAGAGCCATCAGATCTTCTACAGCAGGCCCCTTTGAACACAAACTACCAGCCCCCCCCCCCCTTCCTCCCCTCATTCCAGCTCCCATCTAAACACAGAGACAGGATGGAAATTTAATGAGAATTCTGTGCTGCTTAAGCCTGCTGCAGCTGCTGCATGGAGCAGAGATAGGAATGTTTTGTTCACTTATTTTGCCCTCCGTGTGCAGGCTGTGGGGTGAAAGTTGCAAATGGAAGGGGGAATAATAGATGAGTATCTGCTTGCATCTGATGAAAGGTCTAAGTGATACAAATGTGTCCCATTTCAGTGATCCATCCAGCCCTGTGTCATCGCGGTGATTTGTGGGAAAGGTCGTGCAAGAAATGACTTTGGCTGAGGAGGCGAATCCCCTGTTTATGTTTGTTGTGCCTGGTGCGGCGGCCCACAGAGCGATGGGCTGGGGAGATGGGCGTCTGGTGCAGGTGGTGTTTTTGGAGGATAGGGCTGATATATCATTTGCCAAGGTCGTACTCAATTAGGCTATTTGTTGAGCATAGCTGCATGAGGTTGGTTTAATCAACCGAGGAATGGAGACAACAACGACAAAAGAGGAAATAAATTAGGCATGGCCAGGCCACACTCTCAGGCACGCAGCAGCATGCTGGAGAAATGCTCCATTTAGCTGGCCATCTCCGTTCCCCGAGAACCCACTGTCCTCACACGAACGCGAACCCACACACATACCGCACATGCATGCTCACCTTCCATTTCTTCTGTGACTTTCCAATACAACTGAAACCAGCCTTTAGAATCACAACAGGCTACAAGCGAAAGGTCAATTATACCAGATGGGCACATTTAGTGTATAAATCTAGAAAAGATTTGGGGAGAAATGTGGGAGTGACTATGGCTGTAATGTGTGGCATACATCAAACAAAGTGGCACTGCCATGACAAAGAAACAACATTTGTTTACCCTGATTAATCCAAGACCTTGAGGGGTGCTGAAGCACCTGTGTAAGTGGGTACAGCCCTGGAGGAGAGGAGTCAGACTGTGTTAATAGTGGAGCAATCAGCGGCCATTCAGGTTAATGGGCTTTCAGCTAGTCGGCCCTGGCTAATGTGTGATTTGGAGGGTCAGCCCATAGCTCAGCGGCAAACACCGGTCACATTCACCCTCGCCACATGCTGCCAATGCACGAGTTAGCTTTCCCACCACACCCTCAGGCTCCTCAGCTGCTTATGACAGTAAATATTTGATTAAATAAATTAAGGTTGATTAGCTCTCAAAAGGCCAGCAGTGAACTATATTGTGCTCAGGTGTGGGGTGACTTGGGTTTCAGGGGGTTTTTTTGCACAAAGGGACTGTCTCTAAATTATTGACGTCTACGTTGTCATCTGTTCAGGCTGTAAACTAAGTTAAGGGGTGCGTGGGAGGATTGGAGGGCTGTGGCAGATGATTAATTTGATTTTACAGAAACTCTACAGATAATGTGACAGCCTTGCTACAAAGATAAGGAGTAATGCATCGATCCCGTCGCTGCGTTTCCTCGCGCATACCTGTACCTTTTTTTCCTGCCTCTCTCTCGCTCGCTCTCTCTGCTTCTCTTCCCCACTTGCTTTCTGTGAGACCTCTTAAGCTGTGACATTTCCGTTTCCCTGGAGACAGAGCGTGCCAGGCGGTTGCCATAGCAACTCCCTGCTCTTTAAGGCCCGCACAGCATTAGCCCACCCCCCCTACCCCATACCAAGGATGGGGGGTAAGGGAAGGGGGGTTCCAGAGAGAAAGCACACCTGCTGGCTTCCTGCTAATTGGCTATTTCTCTTTCTCACTACTTGCCTGTTTCTGCTTTAACTTTTTACCCCCTCCCTGGATTGCCTCTGTTTCTTTACCACTGTATTGCTCCCCATCGACTGTGTATAAGGCACTTCACTCACACTCTGCATTGCTCATGTTCTTTAACTCCTTCTTGCTCTTTCTTTTATACACACTTTGGGCTCCTTCTTGCCTTCAGCATCTGGCATTTATCTTCATCTGACCCTGTCAGTTCCTTCTTCCTTTACCTCTTTATTTCATTGTCAAGAGAAACTCTCTGATATTGTCATTCTAGGGTCCTTTCACTGTGGTTCTGACCCTTGTGCGTACTGTACTTATTACCAGTTGCTTGTCATGTTGGTGACATAACAATTTAAGCTTATTCTGATGGGTGGCCCTGGCTAAGAGCATCAGGCAAATGTAAAAGGTTAAATGTAATCCTTTGTCCTTCCACCCAAGCATCCTCTTAACATCTAAAGACAGGGATAAATCTCCCTCTCATACACATCGTTGTGCTTTTCACCTTCATTCAGGCTCAGTCATGGTGTGGATGAGTGTAAATTACCAGTGGGGGTGTGTATTAGGGCTACGGTTAGTTGGTTAGGCCCATCTCCTACTGGTGACTGATCCTCTCATTCTCAAGAGACCTCCATAGATTAGAAATCATCATCTCTGTCTCGCTCACACTCAGCCATGTCTCTGGCCTCATCCCGACGGATCTTTGTGGCTCCTCTCCCTATGCACACCTCCATTTGGCAAACCGCACAGCTAGTATTTCTCATCTTTCTCTGTATGCCGTGCTGCCTGAATGCACCTACTGATTGAATGACATGTTTGCAAAGTGTTTATATAGTAAAATGTATTGGTTTTCCCGCACTGCCCGTTTGCACTGAATGTTAGGCGCTGCTCATGTACAACATCCAACTAATCGTATGTGTAACTGCGAGCTGATAATGCCTCCTCAGTACCATAAAGAAACATGTCTACTTTTATAATAGGTGACTAAAGAGCCTCTGATGCCCATTTCTGTGCAGACGTCTGTTTTTAATGCCAGGCTCAGGCTGTTTTCTATAGTGGTACTTGTCACAAGGAGGCTTGACAGGTGGCCAGACCAGCCTGTCACCCCATCGGCTGGTGACATTTGAGCGATATGAAAATGACTTTGCGTGCATGACGCCGGGGCTCAGCTATTCCTATTCAATTAAGTCCATGAACAAACCTTCTGTGTGTTTTCCTGCAGATAAAGTCATAGCTATTGACTTGTGAGCAACGCAAGAGACGATTATGAAATCTGTTTGCTGCCACACAATGAATTTTGAGCAGTCTGTTTGTCTATTTGCCACGAAGAGGGCGAATAGACGGTTATATCAGTGAAATGGGACTGGGGGAGATAAAACAATAATATCAGAATCTAAAGGCTAAACCCCCACCAATACTCCTATAAATGCCACATTCTGGCTAGAGGACACTGTCTGTCATATCATTTGTAAAGGTATATTTTTTCTGCTGTCAGTTTCTGTACATCATATATGTTGCCTGGGGCGCATATAGCTCGATGGGATTTATTAGCAGCAACTGGTTCACTAATGGCAAATTTTTGTGGGTAACAAATAGATTAAAAATAAAAAGGACAGACTGTGGCCACAAAATGCCCTGTGACCTTTTTTAGTTTGCCTCAGCTCTGGCCCAGTCCACCTGGCCCATTTAGCTCCAGCACCTGGAGCTACGATTACGCTATTGATCCATTGACTTGCTGGGCTTCATCTGTCCAACCCATCCACCTTTGAGCACTTCAATTATCAGAGCCATCACAGCCACACTGCTGCGAGTGGCAGCTTGTCCAACACTGTAATCTGTCAGGGAATGAGATCCCGACCGCAACGTCATAACGCCAGACGCTCCCCCATAAGTCACCTTGATCATGAAGGGCCGTCAGAGGCTGACAGGGTTGTGAAAGGGCCCAACTAGCCTCAGAGATCACCTCAGCTCAGCTCAGCTTAGCTGCACAATCTACCCAACCCTAGAGGGCTGAGATTTGAGAGCCTTGGATGCCATGTTGGCAAACACGAAGGCCTCATAGACAGAAAAGTACTTCACATGAGCTGAAATGTGGTGGCCACGTTTGAATGTGTTTTGTGTTTTCTAACGTAATAAAGCTGAAGACCCTGTACCACTGTTTTTTGGGCTTTTGTTGGTTGCACAAAGGTTTTGTTCTTACATTAGTTCTTTCCCTGCTGGAATGATAAGAAATAAATTTAACAGAAAATCTTTTGTTGCTGAATTAAGCTTAAGTAAGATAATACAGATTTGACATATAGTATAAAGTTGCACTATTGTTTTTATTCAAAAGTTTTATTTATCTTAAAAAGTTGGCAGAAATGTGTGTTGCAAATTGGGGTTGGTGGGGTCATCTTATAAGAAGTCCAATTTTCTAAGGCCCTAAACTTTAATGCCAAATTCTTTGAGCGGGCAATTTCACTTGTTTTACTTCCATTCATGTATAAAAAACTGTTAACTGTGTACCAAATATGAGTTTAAAAAAACCCCCAAATAATTTAGATAAATCTTTTAAAAATGCCCTTTATAGATAAGGTGAATACTGACATGTCAGTTGTATTCTTGTTCAGTGAGTGCACCTTTCCCAAGTCAGAACAGAAAATACTCACAGTGAATTGTCCAAATACAGTACAGGGTCAAGTATTCAAAATAGTTTTCATGTACAGCTGGTGAAAGTTTCCTTTGAAAGTAATTGTTATTATGGTTTCCTAACCATTTACATCTGCTTTGCTCTGCTTTGTGCTCTGTGTTTTTCTCAAGTCAGCCTTCCTTGAGATGTTATCCTTACATAGAATTATAAGTCAGGATAGATTTGGCTTTAAGAATGTCTAAAGTCTGTGAAAAAGGTATGCCAAAGACCCACAGCTAATCAACAATGTCATATCTAAAGGAATTGATGTATTTAGTGGGTCAAAAAGCCTATGATTAATAAAAAATAACATCCAATCACACCAATGTAATGTTTCATGTTCATGCTAAAATGCAATTAATGTGGTAAAAAAAAAAAAAAAGTGACACATATTAGCACATAGAAAAAGACACGGTAACTCATCACAGCCACGTTGTTGATACCAAGGCAAAAACAAACGAAAACCGACAAGAACCAGATGAGCAAACATAACCAGCTGAAGAAGCACACTGTAGTCTTTGCGCTGAATTCTGCACTTGTTTTTGTTACTTGCATGTTTCCATATGTGTGGAAGAGAGTGCCGCACAATTACTATTATGCACATTCAGAAATAACCAACATTAAAACATTATACCCTATCAGTAGATGGGATGAAAGTGTGTCCCTTTAGTAGTCATGAATTAGAGCTAGTTAAATAACCACCAGATCTCCACGAGAGACTGTAGACGTGAAGCCACAAGGACAGGTTTTCAGAAGCAGTCTGTCCAGCCTGAACTAGCTGGCCGGCGGGGGACAGGATATTGATCTGAGATCCAGTCTGAGCTGGGTGAAACAGCACGGCCATACCGCCGCCCACGCCAACACACAGATGCTCTATAAAAAGATCGGATTCCTGGGGAAGTAAGGTTCTGTGTGTGTGTGCGTGTGTGTATGCAAGAACATGTATGCCTGCTTGTCAGTGTGTCTGAACGCCCCCCTGCCAGGGTGACTCTTGCTGACAGCCTCAGGGTGGAGGTTTGTGACTCAGAGCTGCAGTAATGGACAGAGCTAGGCTGGAAGCGGGGCCAAATGGACTGCATTCAAGGCAGAAATTAGTCACCCCACGTCCCTCTTTGAACACACCACAATGGTGCTACTACTTTTTGCACGGTGAGATGAATAATGCCAGTGGTAAATCTGCAAAGTACAGTTTATCCTTTCGAGGTTTCAACTACCTATTGACCCAAGAAAGATTTGTAAAACAAAAAAAAAAGTTGTTTGTTTTGATTCTGGAGGAAAGCAGTGGAAAGATAAAGGTTATTGCTGATAGATGGAAGGATGTTTCACCTATCATCACACGGCTGAGTGTTATTTTCACAATCTTTCTCCATCTGGGATGTCACAGATTTTCCTGGGAGGAAGTTCACACCAGTTTTTAGGCAATTTGGGTTTTTTTTGTGTGTGTTTTGCTTTGATTTGAATTCTGACCGTGCTGTATTCACTCCGCGAAGATTACTAACTAGAAAATACAACATTCTCCCACGTGCATTGCTTGCTGAAACTTTGGCCCATTCATTTGTTTCATCTACATAATGTCACTGAGCTGTAATTATCATAACAAAGATTTGGTGTCCTCCGGTGACATTGCTCAGAGAACAAATTCAAACTCAATAGCTCTCAAATAACATCTAATATAAATGAGAATTGGCTGGGATGTTGACAGCTTGATGATATGCAGCAGATAAGGTGGAAAATACACTGGATTAGTGCTATAATCATAGCAAAGTGCCTCTTAAAGTACCAGAGAAGCAAAGCAGTGACAGACTGATCGTCACCCTGTAATTCCAGTTATCCTTGTCTCTCTTTCAAGGAAAGAAATGAGACTTGCAGTTTTGGCCGCTCACGCTTCCTCAGTAGACATTTGTCAAACTGCGTTTAAAAGTTTTCTCTTTTACAGTCCTCCAAAGTCACTTAGTTAGTTAGTGTTGCAGAACTTAAGTTGACCCACAAACTAAGAACATAATAATCCTTTTTCACATATTCTCTTGTTCAGTTTATGAGCCGTGTTAACATTAAAGAAACTCTTTCACACTCTGTCCAAATGAAAACAAATTTCTTTCTAATCATAAGACACTTATGATGAATTTTTGCATTGTATTCTCATGAATCTATTACATCAATGGACAGCCATATCAGAAACCACATTTTCATGGTTTCAGTTGTACAATCTGCCTTGCACTGGCTCTGGATCATATTCTCAATGGGATATTATTTCCAAAAAATACCACAGTGACTCAAAAATGGGAGCGCATACTATCAGTACAAATATCTATAAATCCATATTTAGTATAATACCGGTAGTGTATGTGTCTGTGAAAATAGCGCAAAGTGAAATATTAACTTCATTACTCAAATGCAAACTGTCCACTGTTGCCAGCAGCAAAAACATCTATTCGCTGTGTAAGACAGCAATGTTTATAAATGTATTCTCTGGTAAAAACTCAATTTCAGTGAAGGTTAAAAACATATGATATATGGGTAGGGAAAGGAAAAAAAATAACCAAGTCAATGTCAAGAGATCAAGTAATTCCTTTAAGTCGTAAAGCTGGAGTGACAAGGCTAAGAAAGGAATTATCAAGATGAGCCTGGCCCTACTTTGCCCCTGTCGTGCTTAAACAGGCACTTTGCTGTGAAAACTGCTCTAAGCCACTGTATTTTCTACCTTATCTCCCACGTATCATGAAACTGTCAACATTCTACCCATTTTCATTTATATTGGATTTTATTTGAGAGCTACTGAATTTGAATTTTTTGTTCCGTGAGGGTTCAAAGTCTTTGTTATGGTAAATTCATCCCAGTGAAATTACAAAAGAAGGGCAGCGCGGCAGCTCAGTAGTTGCCACTGTCACCTCGTGGTAAAAGAAGGTGCCCTGTCCCTTTTTGTGTGGTGCTTGTAAGTTGTCATTGTGTTTGCAGTGGCACCTCAGGGTGCTTTGGCATCCACCTGGCTGAGTGCACTGAAGACCGTGTTTGGACTGGCTATGTGTTTTCCTGCTTGTTTGGTTATGATTTATTCCCCACATGACCTTAAATTGAAACAGCAGTATTACCTTAATATCTTTGTTTTGTTTTTTTTTTTAAATGTGATCTGAACAATTTGTTTTCTTGTCTTGGATCTGAGTGATGGCTGACAGTTACTCGTCCTTGCTGTGCCAAGCCCTGTGCCCTAGCTCTGCCCGTGCTGTGCCCCGCTCAGGTGTTGCAACAGATTGTCCTCACTGTGTCACAGGAGGAAGACTCCACCCTGCTCCTCTTTGTCAAAGTAATGCTGGGATTAGTATCTGTGCATCCTCTCCAGCCTTTTATCCAGAGCTAACACCTTTACCATGACACCAGACACACAAAACAAATGCCGGCTGAGCCTTGTAGCACACACGCATGCAGCACGTTCCACAACATGGGCACTCTGACTGCGCCTGGGTGTCAACACTACCCAACTCAATTACTTTAGTCTGCAGCGCACCACTAATCCCCACCCCACCCCTCCTCTACCCCGCCACCATTATTCCTGTACATCAACAGATTTGCATGTACTTTCACGCCACTATTTAGTTTGCTGTTTATTTTTAGAAGCCCACGCCTAATTAGGGGGAGCTGGTGTAGAACACAAGCATAAACGGCAACATTAGTGCTGGAGCTAATGAGAGAAGATATTGTGGGTAAAGCTCAGTAATTTCATCCTGTACTCTATTATTATTCTTTCATTATCATCTCAGCGGATGGCTGACCCCTCTACCTCTCTTGCTCTCGCTCTCTTTCTCTCCCTCTCTTGCTCTTGGCAGTGTCGGGCTCCCTCTTTTTCTCTAATGTGTGGGTGCTCAGGTACATATAGTTGTGCGTAAACATACTCGCACGTTTCTCATGTTTGGCGTGTTTGTGTGCATGCTTGCGCATGACAGGCCCTTCTGAGAAAGTGCAAACAACAATGAGCCATGGGGAATGATGTGAGAAAACCACTGACTCGTTCCCTGCACACCTATTTTTCATACCAGCCATTATACACAAGCCCCCATCTCCAGTCTCCCTCCCCCATTGTTCACCTCATTGGGAAAAGAAGACACAGCAGAGAGAATCAAAAGTAATCAGTGTATGTCAGGGACGCTCCATAAACCCTATGCCTGTGTTGCAGCAACGATTTCCCCAATCATCGGCTGATTTACGTCTCCCTGATTTTATTTTTTACCGTGATAACACCCATCAGTTACCATAATGCACCTGGGCATGCACCATGCAGACGCTGATGATTTTTTGGTGCGGGGTGGTGCGATTAGATGGAGTGGTAGGGTGAGGTGGAATGGAGAGGTATTACGCAAATTATCCGTCACACTGGCAATGTGTCCACAGAGGCAGAGCAGGGGATGCATTGCTCTGGGCAGTCAGCTGTGCTGGGCTCGGTGTGAGCCAGCCTCGTCATGGGCTCATTATCTTTATCAATTTGCTCTTTCCATAGGGACAGTGGTGAGTGGACAGTGTTTTAGAAGACAAATCACTCATAAGCAAAACACACTGGCAGACCTATTAGTATGCAAATATATGCATTAACTCTTAGATATTCCCTCGCCTCCTGCAATTCGCCTCATGCAGAGATAAACCAACCACAGATGCATTTGTCTATTATCACGGTGACCAATTTGGCACAGACAAGAAAGTTGTTTTCACAAAACTTAATCCCATCAATGTAATTTTTAGCTGCAGATATTAACTGTAACTTTTTTTTATTGACGACAGCTGTTGCACCCAAAAACCGGGGTAGAGGCAAAGTTTTCACTGATTCATCTCCTGCGCAACGGAAGATAGTCTGCGAGTTGTCATCGGTTACCTGGTCAGTGGTGGCAGGAAGCCATGGGGCTGTGTGCCGTCACGCCTGTCTCCCCACCGGCCCTCTCAGGCTAGAGCCCCTCTGCGCTCCTCTGCCTAATCAGGCTGCTCAGTATGCAGAACAACCTCCCTGACGGCCCCAGTGCTCAGCCCCCAGTCGCTGACCTCCCCTAAAGCTATGGAGCCGAGCTGGGCTGAGCTGTGCCCAGTCAGCCGGTGCCAGATGTCAGATGGGATGGATGGCAGAGATAGTTATGCAGAGGAGATACAAGCGGGCCTGGATCAGGTAGCATTGGCAAAAGCTTTTTTACAGTTTGCCTACTGGGGAGCCAGATGGGTGTTGCTTGTTTGCCACATGAGACAACAAATATGAGTGTCAGAATGTTGAAACATCCGCAGGAAATTATCTGAAAAGCAGGTATTTCTTCTTCCTCTTTTTCAGCTGAAAATCACCACATTTACTCAGGTACTGTGTTCAGCTCCACACAAACATAAACGTGTGGGGAGCTCTATTTTCCTTCTGTCCTCCTCTATTAATCATTTCATGGTCCCCAAAATGTAGGGTCTCACCATACGGAAAAATGCTTCTTACCCATTTTTGCATCAGTATCTTTATATTAATATTAATAAGCAGAAAAACAAGTACGTTTGCTTTTAATACTTTTAGTATATTTTGCAGATACTATGATTTTTACTCTTGAAGGAATATCTTTACATTGCTGTGTTTGTACTTTTACTTGTGTAAAAAGATCTGAAAACTTTTGTTGCTGAATTAAGCTTGAGTAATATTTACTTTTACTAATAAACAGAGTAAAAGAGTTGGAGGAGGAGTTGCCCATGCTGCTTTGTAGCTTTTGAATTGTCTGGTTGGACTACTGTGTCTTAGTGTAGTGCATCAGCTAAAGTGAGCATTGACTTTGTCTTTATTCCTGCTTGGTTGTAAACTAACCAAGCTGTTACTTTCAGTAATTTTTAATATTGATTGCAGTGCAGATAATACACTCTGTGACACAATAGCTCTGAGGCACTGGCTGGAATCCGGTTGTGTCGTTATATGTACTTGTTTCACTAAATCTCAGTGGGGCAGCACGCTCTTGTTTGTTTGGGAACTGCCGTCAGTCCTGTGACGCCAAAGTACTGGCAGCATTATTTTAATATGATCATGGAGAAGTGAAGTCCAAAAGATCAAAGCAGTGACCACTTATGACAGAAGGGATTTGATGGATGAATGTCTGGTAGGTGGCAGGGTGAGGCTCAACAGTGCAACGACTGAAGCCTGAGCTAATCAAAGATCGTTACATGTTGGTGATGCCTCATTTAAATATATATATATACGTATATATGTTTGTGTGTGTTGTTATTGACATTTAACAATTTAAAAAAACAAATGTGTTTAATATTGAAAAGCTTTGTGGTTTTTAAAGGTCTGTATAGGAAACTTGCAATGAGAAGTCTGTTAATGCTGTAACCTTCAGTGCGCTAGACTCATGTGAAAGACGTAAACACAACTTGTAGAGTGTGTTTTAAAGAATTACATGGTTTGTTGAACATTCGCCTCAAATAATGACACACAAGTCCCACTACTTGAGCACATATTGAACATGCACAGTCCCTCCCATTCACATTCTCTAATGAAGATAAGGCTGATGTAATCCAAAGCAACACAACACCCACAAGCACATACTGATGTTCGCTCACTTACTATATGTCAGGCAATTTCACCAGAAAATCACATTTAATAAAAAGGAGGAAAAAAAAAAAAAACAAACAACCCCCCCCCCCGCTCCCTGGGAATTCAGAAGTAGAATTCCTTGTCTGCCTCTCAACATGTCACACTTTAAAAGGAGTCTGGGTATTGATCTCTGGGAAGAGAGTCTGTCAGACTTGCCGTGTGCCTGCCCCCGGCTCATGGCTCAGCCAGAGCCCAGAGAGGATGTTATCCCCCGGGGCTGATTAGAGGCATTTCACTGGGAGACTCCCAGGTCACTCTTTAAGCTGCTTCCCCCTCCTGCAAGCCTGCCATGTCAGACACCCGGGACTCAGGGAGATGACTCCTGCTGGAAAATGACATTTTTTAATGCTGTTACCTTCCAGTTGCTCCCGATTTTCAGTCATTTTATTCTGTGTCTCTGTTATGGAAATTTCTAAGTTTATTACCACTGATAGTCTCAGGTTCTCACTATGTTTGTTAAGTTTGTGTGTGTATAATCTCATTGGTCCTCACTGTCACCACTGTGCTCTGATTGATCACACGGTCTGATTCTGTCACCACCGGTACCAACTCTTTTTCACTGCTGTGGGAGAGAAAGGAAGACAGTGAGAGAAAAAGAAAAGTAATCTATTTTCATTGATATTGCACGGCGTCTTTTTTGTAATTTTTACAGTCACCATCAAATCTGGATGTATGCATAAAATGTGCTGACTTTTAGTAGAATTTTTCTATTTTTCTGGGCAGGAGTGAAAGGATCTTTTTATGTTTCACAGGCTAAATTAAATCTATAGAAGAGAGAGAGAAAGCCGAGTGAGAGAATGGTGTTGATAGAACATGCGTGAGAAAGAGGAATGAGCTATAGGTGTGAGATGAATGAAGGAGGCGGGTGGGGAACAGAACAAGGAAGGCACAGAAACAGTCTCTTGGCATTCCTGAAGTTCCCAGAACAAGTTGTTCGCCATTGTCTGCGTCTTTCAAACGAGCAAACATTAACAGGCACAACTTAAGAAGCAAACCAAAGGCGCCTTTGCAAAAATCTCCTTTGCCTAAGACATTATTCAAGCAAAAAAAAAAAAAAAGAAATTTCTATAAAGGTTTGTCTCATCTTAGCAATTCATGTTGTGGACCAATAGGAGCGAAGCCATATCCATTTTCTCTGTGCAATTTCATCTAAAAGCTGCTGCAGATCAAGTTATTTAATGCGGTAATAATCTTAATTTATGGGCCTAAATTACAAAATTGGGCTAAAACAGATAAGATGCCCAAATAAAATTACTTGTCGCGCAGCAAATGATTATGAATCTGTCTCCTAGGCACAGGCAGAAAAACAAAGTGACCGACGTCAGGTGTTTGCTTTTGTCCCTTTGCTGATTTTTTGGAGCATAATCCTGTTCTATAAATTATATCCTATAATTCTATAAACTCACATTAGTACTCTAAAAATACTGTATGTGTGCTGTTGCAAGATTAATCTGTATGAAATTTTATTTACCTGACATTCTGCGCTGAATTTAAATCACCTTGTACAGCTTTTAAAGGTAGAAGAAAGAGGCAGAGCTCCGAAGGAAGTTTGCAACTGAATAAGTCTGGATGCAGCCTTCATGAGAGGCCCTGAGGTTGTGGTGCCATGCCTTCTGTCTCTCAGCAGGTCAGAGCAGGGACAGGGCGTCTACCAGGGGGCAGACTGACCTTTACCTTATTGAGTTAACCGTGATGAGATTACAGAACAACCTGAACTGCCAGGCCCATTACCACCCTGTTCTCCATTAGTGACCTCTGGCTGAGACCGAATGTATACAGAACATGCATCTGGACTACACAATGACACACATGCACACTCACAAGGTTACATGTATTAAACAACATACATGTGCACAAACACATGCATAAGCATCCAAACATACATTTTGATTTTGTTCTTTTGTATTAATCTGCAATATGTATGAAGGGTAGCAGTGCAAGCATACATGTATGTATTTATGTATTTATGTGTCTATGTAGGTGTACCTTTGGTGTAGTATGAGTACAAGTCTGTATTTAATGTGCAGCAGAGCCGGCCCGCGGGGCGAGCATGCTCTCTCCTTCTTTCGCCTTGTCGCGTTTGTCTGTTCCTATCTGCCTCACAGCCTCCTCTGCCTCCCCCACACTCTGCCTGGGGAGTGATTAAATCAGTGTACGCCTGTCCACAATCCAAAGAGATTGGCATACACACACACACACACACACACACACCACAAACACCCGCGCAGTCACCTAAACAGACACGCACTTACACACAGTGACACAGTAGAAACCCAAATATACAGACGCATATATTTACCTACATCCCCCAGACAAGCATTTGAACACAAAACCTCAAATATTTATTCAGTCTTAAACATGGTCTGCCACAAGATCACACTCTGTCTGCCTGTCACATTGAGACCGGGAATGGAAGCTAACTTGCTGTACTTGCATCCGTGTGCCTATGTTTGGGTTTGTGCGTGCGAGCGCATCTAGCGCTGCAATTAAGCATGTCCATATTAGGTCCAGCATGAACTATCCACATATATCTCCCCTGGCTGCTCTGCAGATTGGGAGGATTTCAAAGCGGTTAGTGTGTGTATGATACATATTATGCATCTGTACATGTATGCTCAGTGATCATACGGGACCACTTTGCCTCTATTGTATGCCTGGGTGGAAGTGTCTTGATAACCTTCTGTATGTGTGTGTGATGAGGCATCCTAGCGCACATCCAAACGTGCTTTCCTACATGAAGGTTCGTGTGTGCGTGTCTTGTGCACGAGTGTGTGTCTCTGCGTGTGAGCGTGTGCATGTGTGTGTGGCGAGGCGTCCTTATGATAAGTGACTCCCAGGCTGATTAAAGAGAACTCTTTCTCTCCATAATGAACACAGGAGATCCATCAGCCATTGCCTTTGAGGAACGCCTGGCGCGTCAGCAGCTAAAGTGCCTGTGATCTCTCGGATTTCAACCAACGTTGATTAACTTGGCAGCATATTAAGTGGAAAGGTATTGAGCTGGCTGGAGCAGCAAAAAAAAAAACAAAAAAAAAAACACATCGGAGAGAGTTTGTCTTCTAGGCGCTGGTATGAAGTCATATTTGCATATCAGAGTAAAGTTAAAGTGCTTATGTTTGGGAATCAGTGTAAATGTGATTAGAGTTTTTCGGGTCAGCTGAGTGGGTCAGAGTATTATCAGGCTTATGTCTGTTCAGGTCTAATAAGCAGAGGGGATGTGGACTTACATTTGCACTGAGTTGCACTTTGAGTTTGCACATTTTACATGTTCAACAGCGCATTTATCCATATTTTGCATTTCTTATTTCTAAGGTTATAAAAGTTAACTGAATAACAAGGTATGTGGGCTCACGCTGAGGATACAACCATAATTATGTTGTATTATCATTAAGTTGTAAGTAAGTATCAATCCACTTTATTAAATGATGTAATATTGGCTTTTTCTTTATCTGGATACAACAAATCCTTTGATAAAAATATCACTAACCTGTGATTTCTTTTGTTATTTTGTTTTTGGCATTACAGATTACTGCAAATTTACAGCTTCCTCTATAAGTGCAATCATAAAAAAACACAATGCATGATGGTTTGTGTACTGGGGTCAGAAGTGGTGCTGAGATTGTGTACATTAATTTGGATTTTCTTTATGTCCTGTGGCTTACAATTCATTTTGATTCAAATTCTGCACAGCAAACACTGGTTACACAGGGTCTGAAACAAACAAAATATGAATACCCCCCGCCCCATCAAATGGCAGCTCACACCCATCCAAAGACAAGTCAAGGGAGAATAAATAGCTCAGTATAATTAAACATTTCGCTCATCAGTGCAAAATGAAAAAGTTCTTACATAGGCAATAAGCTATGTCACTCATAGGAAAATTAGGCGATCTGCAGTAATTAAATAGGGTCTGGTCCTTTTAATCTTGGGTTAAGGACCTGTGCAGCAGCACTTAGGGGGCTTTAGCTCCAACTGGTCCCCAAAGAAGAAACTACGTCATCAATTTCCAGAGGTCTCTCTTTTTAAAATATTTTAGAAAAGGCTTGCCTGTGGACCAAATACTGATTTTTTTTTTATTGCTCATTCTGTCTGAAGTGATTCAGAAAATTGCACAGACACACAGAGACATTAGGAACTTAATCTTGTGCCTAAAAATAAATACTTCTGCGTCTTCCTGTGAATAGTGTGGTTTTTTTTCTATAAACAACTACTTCTGGATAGTGTTAGTTATCCTGCGGCATGGTCTGATCTCCTTTATCTTCACTGTGACAAAGGCCAGTCAGGTAGAACAGCTCTGGATGTGTCTGATGGTCCCCAGACTTCCAGGGGGAAGATGGTATGAGTTAAAAAATGCAGGGAGGGCAAATTGGGATTCAGTGTAAATGTACAAAGGTAAACTTCAATAAGGCAGCGTGGGGACTTGTCCTCCTCTTTTATCATTTATTGGCCAGTGCTCTCACAGCCTGCTGGGAGTTGTCCCACTTATTCCACCATACACACCCTGCCACGTAGGTGAACCCTCCTAATATGGGATAGGCCCCTGCCTCTCCTGCAGCCTGCTGCCTGATCTGATATCAGGCCAGTGGGAAGGTTTGCTCGCATTTTCACTCCAACTACATTTCCCAGAAGGTCTTACTCTTGGCTATACTGAACCAGAGGGCACGCTGATAGAAAAAGGTCCTCAAATGTGATTC
Source organism: Datnioides undecimradiatus (assembly GCA_008933995.1). Lineage (NCBI taxonomy): Eukaryota > Metazoa > Chordata > Actinopteri > Lobotiformes > Datnioididae > Datnioides > Datnioides undecimradiatus. The sequence goes on from WARS01000060.1 coordinate 2,186,713, forward strand.
GAAACTAAGTGGAAAAACATGAGGAATGAATCAGCCTTTGTACGAGCTCATATTTCATCTCCAAACACGTCAACTGTAGCAAGCTGTCCTATTTTGAAGTCGAGTTGCGAGAGAATTTTTAAGAAGTAGAGGCATTCAAATGTCTCCAAGTCAATTTCATCCTCCTTTTCCTCTAGTCAGTCATGGATTGTCGCTCCCCTACCATCGTGGGTAATTTGTTTCCTCATGTTTACAACATCAGACATGGCTTTTGATTATGCATTTTGTGTTTGGGAATGAACTCATCATTTCAGCTGTAGATGGCATTGAACTGAGCCTTTAGCCTGGTGAAATGGACCTAGATGTTGAGCACTTTTGATCGTTCTACAAAGTGACTGATTCCCCCTGACCTCTGGGAGGAGGGGTGAATATTGTCGCGTTGTATAGTGCACATCCAAATCTCCTTTTGCTTTTCATTCCCTTCTTGATAGGTCTGAGTTTGCCTTTGTTGTGCGGTATTCCACTGACACTCTCACCCTGGATTAAAATCTTAATTAACTTGAGTGTCAGTCTGCCATCCCATAGTTGAAAAGGCAAAGTAGGGGAGACTTGGGAGGAGAGGGGACAGTGGTACATGGGATCATGGGATGTGCGCCAGTCTACTGCAGGGGGCAACATCAGTGCAGCCAGCGCTGCAGCTATGCTTCTGTCTGCTGTGGTCCTCCCCCTCTCAGATCACAGTTAGTTTCTGTCTCTCTCTGTGATGAGCCCTCATAAAGCAGAGGTTAGGGTATGGAAGAGGGGAAGATGTAGTGAAACAGGCTTTAGTAAGACACAAAAACAGCAGATCCCTCTCAGGGTATGACCTCATGTTGTGAGGCTGACATGGCCACCAAATAAAAAATGTCCTGCAGTTTTACTTGTGAGGGTGGACAGAGAGAGAATATGAATGTTAGCCATCATTCGTTGCCATGGCCGCGGGCTCTGGCTAGTCGACGTGGTCTGATCGTGTGGGTCACCTTCGTGACAGAAATGACACGCCTGATCAAAGGCTGGCCATTTGCCGCTGGGATGCTTCAGTCTTTGCGCCCAGCTGTGCCCGCCTGCTTGTCTGACCTTGGCCTCGCATCATGAGGGTTTGTGTGGCAAATAATGGCTAATCTGGCCCCAGCTAGTGCTCCTTTGGTGTCCCCTTCATCCCTCGTTTCATCTTGGCATTCTGTTTCAAAAGGCTATATGAGCTGCCGGCCTTTCCGGGGAGCCTTGATGAGGCTGTGTCAGCACTGATCGGTGGACGGATATTCATCTCAGAGGTGGCCAAGATGGGCGTTGGATGGTGTTGGGGTAGGAGGCAGCATGGTTGAGAAAATTATATTACTGTCAATCATAAGCTGTTAATAGACAAAACGACAGCTCGACATAGCCTGGCCAACACCATCCCACTCTGTCTACTTCTGTACCAGAACTGCATGGAGAGCTTTGCCTGAAGGGGGCGCTGTGCCGGGCTCTCATGCAGGGTTTTCCGTACAGCCGCCATCTGCCCGTGACGGCTGGACCTGCCATAGACATTAGCAACATCTCTGCCACTATGACAACTCTCACACCAGCTGCCTTTATCTCAGCAGCTTTGTTTCTTTGTCAGTGTGAAATACCATTTGAATTCCAAATGGAGCATAAACAACCCATAATCTGAGTACAGAGAATAGTGTTTTTTTTCTGCCCTAGTATGACAGAGCTTTTATGTGCCGAGGCTATTCTATCAGCTTCCTATGAAAGCCACAGTGGTTTTTTTTTTTTCTTTCCTCTAAGCCCTCAGCAAGTGATCCAATGGGCCTCCCACTGCAAATGGCAAATGTCTCTTCCCATGTAAAGCGCTCATAGCTCTTTATTGAGGATCATTGCACTGGCAGTATCTTTCAGCCAAACATCAGCGTTACCATTCAAATGCTGAAATTAATTCTGCAGCCAGGGTAAAAAGGTGAACAGTCATAACAGTAAACTCTCTCTCGCTCTCGTCTCTCTCTCCATTTTCCCTTTTTATATAGCCAGGAGCAGTGTTTTTTTTTTCCTTTCTTTTCTTTTTTTTTCTCCTTTTGCTTGGCGAGAATGTCTTTGCATCTGAAATGTGCATTAATGCACCGCTAAGGTCAACTCGGCTCATTTAAAAAACAAAGCATTCAGTGAGTTGTAGGTCCACGGGTCTGCTGGCACACAGGAAAGATTTATTGTCTGCCCCGTGCTTGTGCTGCCGCTCCTCGTTACCAGCCAACTCTGACCCCGTCCTGCCGACACCACAGAGACGCTTAATCTCCATGGACAACTTCTGTATGAATACATTTTAGTCAATGTGGAGCGCCACAGTGCCCGGACTAGTGCCCTGGCATTGGTTGACATCACACACCGCCGGGAGGGTTGGGTAAGCGAGGGAGAGAGGGAAAGGGAGAGACATCTGCTCTAGTCACCCACCCTGCTATGCCCTGTTGTACCAGGACCCACGGCATCCTTGTGGTTTATCTTTTCCTGTATGAACGAGTGTGTGTGCAGTCGGAGGAGACTAAAGATGGGAGGTGGGATGGAGCACACGGGAGTAAGGGGATGCTTTGCCATATGGCGATTCCCTGCTCGGGCTGGGATAGAGGAGCAGAGAGAGAGCAGGCACTAGACACAAGTAGAGAGAGCGCTGTGAAAAATGTCCAGTTTTTACAAGCCGTTTTATCTTCCCTTGGTCTACAGCCTTATTTTCCTTAAATTCCAGAAAAAACTACCATTGTTGCAAGATGATCTGACTTGATTCCAATGCAATCCAACTTCTTTTCTCTAAATAAGCTGACATTATCCTGCCACATTTCAATATGTAACAATATGAGCTCTTGCAAGTTTGCCCAGTGAAATTAACCTAATTGGTAAACAATTGAAACACACTCAATGGGAAAATAACCAGCAAGATTTTATTTATTTATTTATTTTTAAACGCAGAACCCCAGTTAAATTGAATTGTTAATGGGATTATTTTTTGCAGTGTGGGCACGAGAGGCAAGCAGAGGGTGGGAGTCACAAAAAGACCTTTTATCTTGCCATCTCTCCCTCTCTTCAAGAACGTGCCTGGAAGACGTAATGCCCACCAAAACTCTGCCTCTCTATGTAGGCCAACAGTAAAGCAATGGGGCTTTGAGAAAGGGGGCTCAGTAGATATGAACTTTTCAAATATGTGGATGTTCCTTGTGTGATACTGGACAGGAATACAACCAGGGCACAGGGGCAGATCATTCCTCCACTTCACCAGTTATTCGTTTTACAGCTTGTTTCTAAGAGCACAAAACCTGCCGTGGTGACATCCAGAGTCAAAATTTACTATCACCTGCTTGGAAGCTGGTGACTTTCCAACCCTTCCTGAGACATTTTAGTGGACTGTTTGCTAAACGGATTGAAATTTCATTCATCTTCCCCCGCCTGAGGTAATATTATGTGTGGAAGAAACAAAAGGAGGTACACAGAGAAGAGGTAAAACAGTGATGGTCACATCGGTTGTTAGAGAACATGAAGAACTAAGAGCCAAGAGAAGATCTTTGATGAAGGTTTGACTTCAGACCTAACGAGTTTCAGGAGGACTTTCTTGGTCTGCAGTATATTCCCCTGGAAGGACACACAACTGGAGAGATTATATCCCAGAGGATTGTTTCATTTTTCATGAAGAAAGGATTGGAATCAAAACAGATCAAAATAATGTTAACAGGCACTGCTCCTGCAAGGGCATGCAGCGTTCAAAGGATGATAAACTGTCGTGGAATATTATAAAATGTATTTAGCAGTACTTGTTTGCAGCATTGCGTCTTTAACCAGTCACATGTCAGCGGAGCAGAATGACTTCTTAACGGCCAACAACATAAGGCAACTTAGATTAAAATGGTTTTGGCTTTCCATCGTAATTACCGAGCACTAAAAGCAGAGCAAGACACCAAAGCAGCAATTTTAGTTGCTCATGCTGTATGATGTGCAGTGTTCAAAGTTAGTTCTATTGAGTGACATATTTCATCATTTGAATCAACTTAACAAGAAGGTACAGGGCGGAGATAAAAGTATCTTGAAGAAGTCATTGCATTTCAAAACAGCGATGATGGGCTTTTAGGAGGGGCTGAAAATCAACTGCCTCTTGATTTGAAAATTTCAGCATCCCAAACAAGATGATGAGGAGGTTGTTAACGGACCCGTTCTCTGTTGATGTTGTTGGGGAATTTGCTGTGACAGCAAAGCAGCTGATTCCCTCACTTGATGAGGCTCACGACTTTAAATAATTGACATTCAGTCATCAGATAACTTAAATCAGTCACTGCAGCTGCAGCGGGGTCTGAACACTTTCAGAAGAGATGTTTTTGTGCACAGGGAGGGTTACATTTAAAAAAAACTTTTAAAAAAACAGCAGTAGCTCCTGACTCATTAGGCTTCATCCCCATCAGTGTCTGCACATTTTGCATTTGAGAAATGATATCCTTGTAAAAGCCAGACTTTAATCCAAATGCATTCAATAATTCAACTGATTTTTATCATTGGATGGCTATTTATAAAATATTTTAAGATGTACATTCGTCTATTTGGTGTGTGCTGTACATTTATGTTCAATGCACTTGTGACATGTTTGTGACAGTGATGGGGTTTTAAGCCATTGTGTTGTGTTTTTGGTGTTTGATTTTAATAAATCGACAAGATAACTTTTAGGCAGAATGCTGATCCACTTACCCGGCCTGACTTACAACACCTGCAATGGCAAACTGATCTCAAGCTTCCTAGATCATGAAATGTTTTGTCAAAGATCTGATGCCACGGTGCGCAGATAATGCTCCGACTGTAGAATGATCAGAGCGAAGGACAGACACACAGGGGATATTTTTCTTTTCCGAGAGCAGTAAGGTGAGAAAAGAGACAAGGAGATTCAGTTGGGAGAGAGTTACAGAAAAGAGACAAGGAGAAAGACGGAGACATTCAAAGAGAGAGAAGCCAATGATGCTGCTCATGCATTGGGATCGCCACGCCCACTGAGCAGCCCGGGGCTCTGGAGTGAAGGAAGGATTTCATCTGTTTTATCTCCTCTGTCTTCTTTTTTTAGGTTACACAGAGCACGTCCCTTTTTTCCCTTTTCCCTGCTTCAGTGAGGCAAAGATCTTAATCGCCCCTGACCGTAATCTACCAGAGTGGAACGCTTTTCTTCAATAGACAAAAAAGGAGCTTATAGATGCTGCACCCTGCAAGGGTATAACATCACAGGGTTATCCTCTGGCAAAAGGGGAGGGATGTGTAGTGTGTGTTTGAGCGTGTGTGTGTGTGTGTGTTTTAGTTCCTATTGCAGTGACTTGCACTGTAGACAGCGGACAGTGACAGGCAGGGGGGGAAGGGAACGAATATGTCACAACTTCATACGACTCGTCTTTCTCTTGCCTTTTGTCTTCAATGAACAGCAAAGTATAGAGAACCTGTTCCTCTTTTCTTTTCCCCTTGTTTGTGTGTGTACTTCAGGAGAAATTAATTAGCTGTGTGCACACTCAGGATCATTAGCAATCATCATTCCCTGTCTGTAATGGTGAGCTGGTTCTAAAAGACCAGACAGACACAGGCTTGTGTTTCCCCAGCGAAGTCTAGACGCTGCGATACAAAGGGCAACTGTATTAGCAGCCGAAGAAAAAGTTGTGGATAATCTTAGAGGACGATTTAGTTGACATTTCTGCAGGCAATACTGATGGATGACAGCCTTGCAATACGCATCCGAATCTCTACCTCTAAAAGCCAAATATTTGTTTTGTTTTAATCTCCTTGCAGTCTGATGGGTTGACACATGACAGTTTAGAGCGTTTGAAAAGTCAACTTATTTCTTTACAGTTGACGATTTAGTTTTTTTTTTTTTCCCTTCGTCTTCTTCTTCTGGCATCTGAATGTTCCTTATGTGGAAAAAAAACATCCATCTGGTGCTTGGAGCAGACTAAAACTGACACTATATGTTATTTGCAAAGTGAACTGCAATCATAGAGAGATCGTTTTTGTTGCCACAGCCAATCCCCCTTAAAGTTTCTCTCTCTCCGTCTGGTACTGTGTGTCCTCCCATCTCTCCTCCTTTTCCCTCTGTTTTCTTTTACTATTTTACTTTCGACACGGCTGATTTTTTTTTTATTCCTCTCTTTTCCTCTGTCGCCTCATTTTCGTCCCGTTGTCTTTGTCACTTTCTCCTTCTCTGTCTTCGTCTTTTCTTGTTCTTTTGTTTCGATGTCACTTCTTCTCTCTGCAGCGTTTTTTGTCATTTCTTTCTTGGGTCTTGTCTTTCTGCACACCGTCTCTCTCTCTCTCTCTCTCTCTAACACACACACACACACACACACACAAATAGACATAAATAAATCCCTTTTTATGAAGTCCCTGAAGTCTGAGAGAGAATATGATTTCCAAAATCCACAAAAAAGTCACTTGCACATAATATTCACAGTGCATTATTTCACTTGAAAAATAACACTCGCCCACCTTGCCTAGAGCTGAAAGCTGGCACATCAAACTTTCCAAGGATTCATCTGAGGTTTAGGCACAGTATTTAGGCAGAGGTGTACATAATATGTGGCTCTGGTGGCTCTGTGAGGGGGGGCTGATACATGGTGAGGAGAGCATTTTATCCTAAGAGCTTTGTGTAATCCTTATCTCAGAATACATATTGTCTCTTTACTGGGGCGCTTCAGTTTGTCGGCCTCTCCTGAATGCTGACGGTGACTAAGCAGTGGATTATTTAGTGTGCATCTTTTCGGTATAGCCACCGATATTAGAATTTAAACATTATTTAACTTAATAAATGTGGTGCATGCGCATCAAGTGTGTGTGTTTGTGCCCGTGTCTCTGTCCGTCTGTGCACGGCCATTAGCCCGCTGAAGTATATGAATCTTTCTTTTGTGTTTGCTACGTAGCCACAAATTTCACATTTGTTTCAGCTAAGGCTAAATCCGAAACCGCACGCGCCGACTGACGAGTCTCTCTGTGATACTTCCTTGTTAAGCGCTTGCGTTGTCCGTGTCTCGGTGAACACTGTGGATCGGCAAATTGGATAGAATCTTATCAGGCGTAAATAATGGCAGCTATCTGTAAATAGCGTTGGAGCAGGAGAGCAACAGATGCCGCTCCTGGTGAAGGAGAAAAGCCTGCTCTCCTCCACTGAGCCTGCTCCCCGCATGCTGCCACTCACATATTTGGCTCCCATTTACACTGATCTATATTAATTCCTTGGAAAAAAAAGGATGAATAAGGAAGTTGATTAAGGAAATGAAAATCTATTATGCTGAGCCGAAGCTCAATGTGTTCCAGTCTGTTTCACACTCTGGGATTTTTAAACCTTAATGGCTATCCAGTTAGTCACAGATCAGCGAAGCAAAGCTGGCATACAATGTTTATTTATCCATCTACTTATTCTTTTTTAAACATTAACCCATCTCCCTTAAGATTGTAGACTTATCAGCTCCTGGCTATTGAAAGAACAACACCGAAGTCATATCCCAACATCTGACAATAAATGTCTAACCTTTCTCGTATGGTACAGTCTCTTTGGGCTACAAGTAGAAACCTGTCTTGCATGAGTACAGTCAACAAAAACTCAGTGAGCTACAGTAGTTTGATGAAATGTACCTGGCATTCATCAATAGCTGGAATGAAAGCTAACGCCTTCCCGTGTCCACCGAGGCTTGTATCCTCCCATTGATTTCTGGCCAGGCATTTGCTCACCCCAGCCAAGGTCCAAATGCAATTTAAGTGTTGTGTGGGGACGCGTTTCTAGCATAGAACCTGACATAGTGTGGTCAATAGCCCCAGGCAGTGAATGAGCTCTCAAGTGGTATACAGCAACAGCGAGACGTATTTCCTCTTCCAGCTCACCTCACGCCTCCTCGTCAAATTAAACAATAGAGGCTGGAGGGCTTTCTGCAGGCCTTCAGCATGCTTTCACCCTTCCATCTCTAAGAGGACAAGGCAGGCCAACGACAAACACCGCTGCTCACACATGCAGGGAAAAAAAAAAAACCCCACTTCAATTATTCCATTTAAAATGGCATCAGCTCTCGACCCTCTACTTCAGGAAATTAAATTTCAAAATGGACCACAGTTGTGGCAGCAAAACAAAGGCGCTTGATGATTAAGGGTGGATTTTAATAATGCCAGATTTTCTACACAGGTCTGCAGAATATGGGAAATGAATGCAATAATTTCCAGGTCTTGAAAGGTTAGCAAATTGAACAAAAAGCCTGAAAAAGTATGGAGCGCAAACTTTTTCAGTGATGCTATCTTGTATATGTAATGGGGTAACCGGAGCTACCGTCATGTTCTAATATCTTCTGATGTTTTGGGGTTTTTTTTGTGTATGACAAGATATTGTAGAGTGATATGGCTCGTGTAACAGCCAAATTGTCACAACAGCTTACGAGGATCTTGGCCAGCGATGTTAATACCAAACGCGCGCCAACATGAGCCGCTATTAGCATATGCTGGGTTGAAAAGTATCACAAAGCACATAGACACGTTAAAAATGACACATCCTTTGTTTAAGTGTGTAGACAGGCACGAAGGCCGTCACCAGCCTCAGCATCCAACCCAGCCGGGAGAATAATTGCCCCGGGAAGCTGATGGACTGTCAGGAGTCACACGAGCTTGTTTCCTCTGTTCTCCTCTTTTCTTCCCCTCTCGCCTGGTGACACAGACAGACGCTACGGAAGCACCTTGTGTTCGCCATGCATGGAGATAAACTGCATATTGCATTCTGTTTCAAGTGTTACAAATCTCTTGCAATAATATAATAAAAGATGTATTATTCATTGCGTCTACAGTGACGGAGGGGAGGGATGAAATATGCATATGGCGCTTGCGCTATTTCAAAAAGCCAACGCTGGGCGACATGTGACGGGTGATGAGGGAACATCACATTGTGTCTCTGGTGTCATCAAAAGCTGGAGAGGGGAGATTAGTTGAGTGAGGACAACATGGGCAGATACAGGGCCACTTCATGGCTGGAAAAATGACTGTAATATTTGGAGAGAGAGGGATGCCGGTGTAAATAAGCATAAATTTTCAATCTACTGTATGATGAGAATCCATTTGTGGTCCCCAGGTGTGACAAACAAAAGGTTTGGATGTGTTTGTTCCAGATCTGTCTAAATGGTTTTGCTTTATTTCCCATTGAGATAGGGTGCGCGGGGAGTGTGGGATTGGGGTGCTGGGGGTGCCAACCAAGTAATTTTGCTGCCTACACTCTGCAGAGGGTGTAATTGCAGACCTTAAAAATACCCATTCTGCGTTGGCACGCGTGAAAAGCCTGGGGGGGGGGATAGGCGGGAATCGTCGGTCATGTGGGCACACAAACATGTGGTGTGTACGTGTGGGGGACAAGCATGGTTGCACATTAGAATGAGATGTTCATAACACATATGCATGAGTACTACCATACGTATATATTATTGTGGAGGAGTAGTGGGTGAAAAAATGCCTTCATTGTTTCATTCCAAGAAACCTCATCACGACAGAGTATATTTATGAGGGAGCGTAAAATGCACTATATTTTTAGGGAACATATTCTATTTTATGTTGATTTCCAAGTGTTTTCCTATTGGCCTGGGGGTCTGTGTGAATGAGTAATAGACAGAGTAATGGCTTCATCCTCGCCCGGCTAAATTTGTTTTTCTTCCTCCTGCCTTGCAAATACAAAAAAAACTGCCAAAAAAAATGATAAATAACAGCCACCCAATTACTCTGGCATCACCGTATTCAGGAATTTATGTTTACATTATCAAGATGTACCACTGCTCTGCATGACAACACCTTGCCACAGAAACAAATGGCATTTACATTTCCTCTGGGTGGTAGCTAGGTGCAGGTTCCTATTCATTTAGCCAGTTTGCCTCCTGAAGTAATGGGAGGCCCTGACCTAGAGCCTCTCTGTCAGCCCATTAGTGAGCGTGGAGAGCATTGCATCGGCGCCTCTGCTGTTCTGCCACTCACAAACACCCCCTAGAATCAACACAAACAAGCCCAGAACGCTGCCCCTCCTGCTCACACACTCACACACACACACACACACACACACAGCCAGGCAAGATGAAGCTGGGGCATTGATTTTATAATGATGCCCTGGCTGCTTCCAGCCATGGAGGAATTGAAGCTGGCTGAGCTGAGCTCTTGGTGTGTGGAGAGTTTTTTGGATGGGAGCCCTGCTGGTTGCTGGGACTAGTCCGGTGGAGAGGCTAGGCTACAGACGTGTGCAGTCGGTGGATCCAGAGCATGTAGAACATGGAGAGGCAGCTGTGCCCAACTTTACAGAAGCACCCGGAGCCAAGCGTCCCTCCTCAGCACACACAGACCTGCAACTGCCAATCAAAGCAGCCTCGGGCGCTGCCACTGCCTTGTGCGCATAAATTAGCATGTATTTGCATAAGAATCCACTCGTTTAGCAGACCCACTTGGCTCTCCCCCCAAATGGCATTTTCTCGCTCCCCCCTCCCTCTATCTCTCACTTCTCCTCTCCTTATCCTTTTACAAGCACCGATAAGAGCTAGAAAATAGTGTGTTAACCCTTTTTATTCCAAACCTCTCTTGACACAAATTACATGTGTGCATGCATGATTGAATGTGTGCATATGCCTGTTCGTTGCAGGTTTGCAAATGAGCCAACAAATGAATCAAAAAGCAAACAAACCAACAAACAAACAAACAAACATAGGTTTGCTCACATATTTCAGCATGGTAGAAAGTGCAGTACAGTTTCTTTTTCTGAAAATTGCGCTACAGTTTTCTGTGTTTACTCCGAAAATGTTCTGTTGTCGGAGGGGAAACTTTTGCTTTAGCCATTACCAGCATCTGTAAAATGTCTTGCACTTCAAAAGTTGCTCCGCAGCTTGTGTCACATAGCATTCAACACCGCTACATTATTCAGTGACAACTTTAAAGCCCCGTTTCACACGGTTCAGCCTCAGTAGCCCACAGAGAGCAGTGGTGCATGCATACCCTTCTAAATTACAGCTTAGAAGACAGGAAAATGCAGTCACTGGTCAACGATGGTTATGAGGAAGGTGAGCGAGACAGACGAAGACAATGAGAGGACATGAATTTTTCACCATGAACAGTCAATCAGGACACCATACAGCAGACCTGGCAGGGATTAATAAGTAAAGAACAGAGAGAGGTACCCATTGCCCTGAGCACAAGTTTTGGGATGCAGTAATTGGCTAGGATTGTGCCTTCAGAGTCAACTTGAAGCAGCGCACATGAGCCTAATGAAGGTTTCTCTGACTTTGTTGTACTTTCCTGGCCCAAGCTGCTTACTTTTAGCGTGGTCCGCAGTTCTCATCTGGTAAATTATTGAACGTGGTCTTTGGTCCGTAAAGCTGGCTAGGATTGTTAAGTTCTTTGCTCCCAGCTATACTCCACAGGTGATTAGTTACCATGGATGTATTAAACAATGGATGAGGTATTCAAACATGGTGCCTCATTCATTCTAATGAAAGCCGTTTGCCAAGCACGTACAGTACAATGATAAAACGAATCTCGCTCGCTGCTCTTGTGCCGATAATGCATGCGTAACGGTGTATTTCTTTGGTTCTGTGCGGCCAACACTTTGCCAACATGAATTTTTTGATTGTTTGTGGTTTTTGAGTGTGCGTCATGGTGTGTAATGTTATAACTTAAACACACAGAAGCGCTGTCACTGGCTTTTATACAAGGTAGTCACAGCAAACATGGTCGAGAAGTTGATGCTGTTGCACCAAGCGGAGGACACATACAAGACATCAGCTTTCATAGAAATTAATGTGAACAGTGTTTGCATATGGAAGCTAAATTGCGTGTTTGACATTGACAAATCTGCCTCATCAACGTCACAAACAAATCCCAAGGTTTGATTAGGTGATGGTTTCTTCCACCTTCCACAGAAGCACACACATGCACACGTCTGTATCTCCTGTCTTATGAGGCAAACATCCGATAATGATAGACATGGGCATCTGCGTGTGAGGTGGCATTAATTACACACAAATGTGCACTCACATGTGTGATTACACGATGTGTGTTCAGGTGTGAATCTGTTTGAAAGGTAGCACAACACAGAGGGCGTGTGGTATGTTACTGCACAGTTGTCTGGAAGTAAGTGCGACGCCTCCTTGACAACACTAAGGCAAGTCACAGAGGTATTCACCAGCACAGACACAATCATATGCATGTGCATGTGCATGTGCAAATGCGTTGGTCAGAGATGGGCAAAAAGACATAAAAATGAACTTGTTACAAAACATAAATGCCCATGAAAAAAGATGTGGAATGTAAGGAAATGAATAAAAAAAATCAGGAATTTTGTATTTTCCAAATACAGGAAAACTCATTTGTGACATTGGCTACTCTGAATGTGTGCAAAATGGAAGAACAGCTTGATTTTTATAATGTAATCGGTGAGGAAGAAAACCCAATAAGTAAAATGCTATTGTATCTAATCAAATCTTTTAAAACAATAACAAAAATACTGAAAATAGTACATTTTGTACTATATGGAGTAAGTTGTCCAATTCAAAAAGGGGGCAGTTGAGACCCAACTTTTATTACTATTCAGTTGCCTTTAAGAATAACTAACTTCTCTGGTCTTAACTTCCTCTGGACTTCCACTGTAGCTGTACAGGAAGGGAATGGGGTAAATCAAGTAAAAAAAAAAAAAAAAAAGGTTTGATCAGTGTGTGCAGCTCCAGAGAACGCAGGCTCCTTCTGGCATCCTGCAGAAAATGAAGCGTCTCAGCATCACTGTGGCTTGTGATCTCTGCTTTTTTCAGTGGCTTCAGCTGTCCAGCCATATACTGATTTTGATCTATTCTAGTTTTTTTCATGTTTTATGTATAGAGCAGAAAGTAATCTGAGAATACAAAATAACTTTAAAAAGTATCCTCATACAAACCGCATTTGAAATTTTTCAAATGTTTCCAAAAAAAATCAAATACCAATTACAAAACACTGCACATCTGTGGTGTCGGTGTGTGGTAATCATAAAATGATAACATACACTTTCAAGTTCAGCATGTTTATTCCTTGAGGACAACTGGCAAATTTTAGCTCAGTCCATGCATTTATGTGTGTGTGTGTGTGTGTGTGTGTGTGGGTTTGTGTTTTTAATTTTACGTCCAAACAGCAGCTCAAACCCCAGGAGGTTGCGCAGTCGCTCAGGGGGCCGCTCTCCCTTCCTTTGCTCCCCTGCTGGTCCAGGCAAACGGCTGAGCTCCCTGTCACCATCTCCAACCTGTGTTTCCTTCCTTTCCTCATATCTAATACGAGTCACACACACTCAAAGAAAATACACACACCCAAGGGGCTTAGACTGCCCTGTCTCATCCCATTTCCTCAGTAGCTTTGATCCCCAACCCGCCCAAAAATACATTGCCCCCCTTCCAGTGTTAACTTCCTGCCATGCTATTTAAGCTTCCTTGTCTGCCTGCAGCAACCACAGCTTTGGCGCGAGCTGCTGCTGTCTCCTAATGACAGCGTTGCAAGAAGAACAGGCTAGGGGGGTGTCGGACAACAGGCGCAGGACAAAAGGCCCTGAGGTGCACCACAAGATAAGAATGGCTCATTACTGCTGAGGAAGGGTTAATGTTCACAAACGGCTCTGAAGAGCCCCTCCCCAAATGCTGCTGCTTGTTATGAGAGCTAATGATGTCAGCGGAGGGCCCTGCTTGTTGATTAGCCTAAATGGAGGACTAATAGAAGTGCGTGAGCGTAATTAATGACTGAAGGGGAGCCTAACGAAGATGAGAACACACAACTGTGGTCGTGGGTGTTCCCAGGTTAAGCATGTCCCCGGACAACATGGCAGGGCACCTTATCAGCTGGCAGCGCTATCCGCCATGCCATCCCATGCCATGCCCTGCCATGCCATGCCATGACACCCACTCCAGCACCCAGACAGGCCAGCCTTTGTGGCCAGGCTTAATTAGCTGTCACAGCAGGTGGAGCAGGGACCAGGGACGCTCTGTGGTCTGCTCTCTGACAGCACAGGTCCCTGCAGAGCTCCCCCCCCCCCCCAGACACTGACCACACAAGAACAATGTGTGTATGTGTGCGTGTGAGGCTCTCTCTCGCACGCATGCTTACATGTCCGTCTGTCTGAGTGGGGGCATTTTTTGTGCTTGCGGTTGACAGAGACGATGAAAGACGAAAAAAAGGCGGGATGTGACGGTGAAGGGTATATCAGGATGCAGTGTACACATACTCCCTCACAGACAAGCAGCAAGAAGCTTATTTTATTGCAAATGTGGGTAGAGAAATGTACAGTGTAGGCGCCTGTATGAGTGTGTGCGTCTGGAAAAGTTTAATTACATTTTCAAGTTAAGTCTTGCCTGTCACTGCTTTAGAGAAAGACAGTCAGCCTTCACCTTAGCTCGCCCAGACACTAGACAAGAATCCAACAGAATAAAATATAAAGTATATAAAGAGTCCGACACACATCAGAATAGAAGAGAATGTCTTTGTAATGATGATGAAAAAATGAAGGATACGCAGTATATGAACAGAAAAGAGTTCAAAACATACACACTGAAAGGATGAATAAAGACAAACCTGCAGTGTCATCCTTACGGACAGATTTACAAGTTGAAGCAGATGCGTGTGTGATTTATAGAGCGCATGAATTAAATGTAGTAGATGCCACAGATTCCCCAGACACTGACTACAGAAAAGGTAAATAACTAATCATAGGTGCAAAGATGTTTCCTGTGGGCAGATATGCGGCTATAAACAATCATTCAGCCTTTCTCTCTCTTAATAGTGGCCCATTTACACGCTCCCTCCGAATCATCAGACCCCTGTCACCTCACTCCCAGCACAATACATTACTTAGCGTGTTTCCCTCCAACCCCCTGCTGTGTTTGTCCCTCTTCTGTTGCTTTGTGCATATGTATACAGGGAATATACAGTGCATTCTGATGCTCCCTCCTGTTTGCTGAGGCCTGTGTAAGCTGCAGTAATACTTCTTTACTGATAGCTCAGCTCTCTCTTTCTTTCACTCACACACACACACACAGCATAGCTCTATACACTCCCCTGGTTTAATCTATTACCATTTTTATGTGGCTCAAATATTCAGGCCGTGTTAACCAATGCATCATTATGAGGCGTATAACTGCAAAAGCCAAAGGATTTATAGGCTTAAATAAATTATGTGATACGATAGTGCAGGTTTTATGAGTTGCAACTTTGCAAATATTCTTTTAAATAATAATAATAAAAGAAAAATATTCTGTTGTTGGAAAACATGAGAATCATTCCTTTCTCCCCCTTCTTAAAACCCGCTGATAACTGCACATCAAGCTACTCACACTATACCTATTCTTTGCAATCATCTCAGACACATTATATGAATTGATGGGTTCATCTGTGGCATTTAAGCATCAAGTTTATTTTTCCTCCTTACATTGCTCGCGCTATCATTTCCCTCCATGTCGTACTTGTGTTCACTTAATGTACCTCAAATCATTTCTATTGAGCATTCCTACACGCGGTGATGGTTAACGTTACACCCAAGCACACACAACAACATACGCAATGATGTATTGTGCATTTGCAATGTAATATGTTTTACACATGGTCACTATACATCACCTCTGATGTTGTGTGAGTAGGTCTATTTGATCCCATTTGGCAGATGGATCCAATTGTCCGGGCTGATATTGGGCTGTGACAGAAAGCAATCTAATGGCAGGCTCATTGATGATGATGAGTTCTGTTCCATTGCACTGAGATCCAGTCCAATTTCAAAAGCAAATTCAGCCATTCATCTTCCAAATAATTGTGGCACTTTATCAATTGCTCCCAGTCTTTTATCTATCACTTCGATTGATGTGATCATTTTCACAAACAGCCCTCTGTGCTAACGGCGTCTTGGAACACACTTGCAGGGCTGTGTGCTTGTGTGTGTGTGTGTGTGTGTGTGTGTGTGTGTGTGTGTGTGTGCGCGCTGGTATGTGTCTAAAGGCATTTCTGCACAAGTTTGGAAGCATGTGTGTGTGAATATATGCATTTTTGTGGAACCCAGCAATAATGCATCAATGTGCATGCCTCCATGTGCTTGATTATCCACATTCCTGCATTTTTGCATGCAATAACAGTCATGTATTGCTCATAACAACAGTACATCTTCCATTCCATTATTATCATGATCTTATTTCTGGGTTTGGTTTGCAGTGCGTATATATGAGACCATTTAACTACGATAGTATCTGTCTGATGAGCATCTTCACACTCGTGCCTTCCATTACTCTCAGCACCCAGTGAGTGTGTGTGTGTGTGTCGGCGAGTTTATGAATCTATTGTTCCTTTATGTGTGTTGTCTTGTGCATGATGAGCGTGTTGTACTGCAACATGCCTCATATTATCAGCAGTCATGTAAGAGGGTGGCTTGAGAATGTATCTTAAATTGAATGCAATCATCATCCAAATGTGTAAAATGGCGTTCTGTGAGCATGTTTGAGGATTTTTTTTTTTTCACTCACTGGAAAAATTTCTAAATTTAAGACCTAATTAGTAGGAATAAGAAAAACAGCAAAGACAAAACTCTCCAAAACATCTAATCACGTTTAGCTGAGTGTCAAACGTAGCCTAATGCAGCCACCAAACAATAAAACTCTGGTGAAACTGTACCCATCAATTGTGCAACAAAAACACAAAAACAAGTATCATAATAAAAGCAGCCAAAAAACTATATATACTTTATTTTAAAATGCTGTGCATCACCTCTGTTCTGACAAAGCACAAGACTTACCATTTTTAGAAATATGTCTATTTGAAAAACGTACACAATTTGAACTTGCCACCTGCTACGAAGGAGTATACAAGTATAGTGTTTTTCTGTCACATGTGTAATGCTTGTACATTAAGTCAGTTCTTTTTGTGATATTACTGGTAATTTAGTTTAAAACACCAAAGGTCATTTTGATTTGACATAGATAGATTAGATTTAGGGAATGCCTGCCTTTTGATTGACAAGTCACTACCACAGTGACAGTCTATTATGCTAGAGATGTAGTAACGCATATGCCAAAGGTATATCTAAGATGGCGAAAAAAGATTTAATGGCAAAGTCTGGGCGTCATATTGGCAGTCCATAAACCAATCGGTGACGTTGTGGTGGCTACATCCACTTGTAGATACATGCAACATTTTGCCTGGTGAAAAAAAGTTAATCAAAAGCTACAGTGCTGCCACGTGTTTAAACAATTAGTCGATAAATATGTATTTGTACATCCTTTTATTCAAATATATGATTCAGAGGCTCTCTGCTCTGGCCTCTATCCTGTCCCTCGATCCACCCTCCATCCAAAATGACACTCCAATGGCTGCCGGTTTGCTATGCGCCCCTCTGTGATTTTGTGCATTTTTGCAGGCCATTTTGATGCGTGTGTTACTCTGTGTGTGTGCAACCTCTGGGCTTTTAGTGCTCAATTGTTGGATGTTGTCATTGCCCATAGCAGAGCGAGTCCAGCTCCATTCTCCCCTTCGCTCTGTGCTCTGTGATTGCTCACCGCTGACTCCTCTCATCAGCGCTGTGGTGTGTATGGGCTGGAGCGCCGACCCGGCCGCCAGGTATAGGAGAGGAGCAGAGCAGGATATACACTCATAAATCTGACAGATGCATGGTGTGTCATTACCTTCCACTTATTATTATTCTCCCACTCCTCTTTATACTGTGAGCCACTTCAGCTGTTTTCCCGACCTGGCTGAGAAACATTTGTACTGTGGCCTTGCAGGGTGATAGATGCTCTTGGGGAGGTACCAGGTTATTGTTGCGATTTCTGCTCTGGCTTTTTTGTTTGTGTGCAGGGCTCGAATCTGGGCATTTAACCTCCTGTGTTTGGGTGTGTGCATTGGCAGCAGTGTGTGTGTATCAACTTGGATTGTTTCGCTTTTGCACAGATTTCATATACGTACACACAAATGTTCACTGCCTCCCAAAATAGCTGGAGTTCCACAGAATCTCTTAATTGATAAAATTGCTAAAAATTCAATTTAAATAGTACTTCTTAGAGGTCCTCATGTGTTAAATACTTGCCAAATAGCGCAACTAATATAAACATCTTACATCCAGTGACTTATAAGTTAAATCTGTCTGTTAGTGTGAAAAAGTAATATCATCATTTCATAAATACGTCACAGCCCACTTCAGTCTGTTAAGGTTGAAGAAAACCAAACGATTAAGAGTGGTTGTTGCATCACGACATGCAAAATGAAAAGCAGCGCAAAGCTAAACGTCTGCCTTCTTGTTTCCTAATCCCAGAGCCTCTTCCATCCATTATTTCTCCCTTCACTGTTTCTCTACCTTACGCTCATTTCTGCTTCCTTATTCCACCACTTCCTTCACTATTCTCCTTTTAAAATGCACAAATATGTACCGCACACACACACACACACACTCACACTGCCCTGGCATGGTGTCCCTGCGGCCCAGAGAAAGAGAGAGAGAGAGCGACACGGAGAGAGAGAAGAGAGAGCAGCAGTCGCCTCACAAGAGCAGACCTCATAAAACTCCCTGTCACTTTGACTAATTTGTTAGTCTTGTCTCACTGTGTCGAATCGTCACCCCCCTCTTCCCCCTGATGCACCTCTACCCCGACTCCCCCTGTCCTTCTTTCCACCCCCCTCCCTTTCATATCCACAGGAAGAGGAGGGAGGGAGATAGGGAGGAAAAAGGGGGGCAATAAATGTAATATAGTGCACTGGCCAGTGGTTGCAGTGATCTACACAGCAATCCATCTACAGTCAGAAGAAGAACAGAGGCTTTATGGAGCAGAGGATAACATGATGGCTCGATTTCTCATCCACTTTCTGTCTCTGTCTGCTTCTGTCCCACCTCGAGAGGAGGCCTGCTGGGCACCCATGGAGTAAAAATAAAAATAGGGAGGGAGAGTTAGGTTATTATGAATGCAGGCTGGGCTACAGTCCCTAAAACTAGATTGGGTTGGACTGGGCCAAGCAGGGTGGGGCAGTATAGATTGGTTCAGATGTTCAGCTGGGCCTCTCACAGGACCAAAGAGCCAATAGCGGACTCATAGAGATAAATTAAGAGCCAAAATCCTGCTCCAGGGGGAATCAATTGCCAGGTAATTATAGAGAACGGGACAGAGATTACAGAGACAAAACACAAACACAGAGATGTTCCCCCTATGACACCTCAGCATCACGCCAGGGGATACTGAGCTAGCTGGATACGAGCAACAATTTTTTGCTGTTGCTGCCCCCCTCCCCTTCCCCGACCGACCCCCAGTACCTAGTCTTTAAATAGGAGCTCGGGCTCAGGGCTAAAAATAGGCCGCATTTCACCGCCAGCCACCCTCTGCTGAGCTGTCAGCGCCCCTTCTCCCTCTTCTTCACAGTGAGGCAGACACGGCCCTCCTTCATGTGTTTTCGAGGGAGACAGGCAGTGTGTGATCACTCCGGCTCTAACCCATCTCCTCCAACACACGGCAGGCCCAACCTCTCCTGACTCGTTGGCCTCACAGGAAGGCTTGCTGTGAACTCACACACCAATTTGAGAGAAAGACTCATTCCCGCTGTGCTGGCCCTGTTTCTCTTCCACACAGAAATGAGGGGCAGGATGTCCTGACGTGTGAGCGATGGGTGATGGAGGCAGTAATTTGGCCTGGTACAGTACAGGCTGTGCAAGATCTGGGAGGTTGCTTGCCAGTGAGATAGGCCTACAGTGAAATACACGTTCCTGTGTTTTTGTTATGCGAGGAGGAAAAAAGGATGACATTAGATTCAAATGTATAAAAGATCCAAATTTTAAAGTGAATGTTTATGTCTGTTTGTATTGTAAGTATTTTCCACAATACAGGTGGGGAAAAGTCTTTACCTTGAATAACACACACACACACACTCACACACACAAAGCAAACAAACAGTTAAACCAATTAGAAGCTTACCATGGCACTTTAAAGCGAGTATTGGCAGAAATGCCGATTTCAGTCAATGAAATACAATACTCTTAATTCCCTAAACCTCCAAAGGCACTGATAAATAATGGCAGGGGTCAGGGTACTTATCGTGGCTGTACAATGGTCAAAGGTTAAGGTCTTAGCATCCCTCTGTCTCCCTTTGAAATGATGTCTCTTTGTCTCAACCATCGCCACTGGCTCTTTGTTGGCTCTTTAAGAAAAGTCAGTCTGCATTAAACATCTTTAATTGAGCTTAAAAGGCTGTAAATGGCATCAACAGCTCCAGTGAATTCACTCATGGCGAAACCACGGAATGATAATGAGAGGCATCAAACAATGGTTGGCTTATCAAGAGAATGGTACCTGATGACTCGAAAACTAAATGGTGTTTGATTCGTGAGATGGAATGAAAGGAGCTGAAATGGAAAACGACAGCAGAGAGAAATTAATTAACCACTATTGTTATTATTTTTTTGCCATGAAGTTATTTGTTTGTTACATTTCAGTGTCCAGTTAGTTTAGCATTCATAAAAACAAACACTGTTAGAAGCTAACAATTCTTAATACATTACAAAACATTGGTTTTGTGATTTTCATGGTCACACCAATCACTGGGTTTCACTGGGGCAACAGAAGCAAGTAGAAGTTCCTCAACTCCATTCGACTTGGTGGTCGAGCAGAAAACTTGCGCAACAATTTGAAATTTGACGGTCGTGAGTCAGGAAATATATAAATATAAGTTAATTGTTGTGGAAGAAATAAATCCACAATTGTCTGGGGGAAGTAAACAGGATTATTTTGGGAAATTGTGAGTTTATGCAGGGCTCAGACTGCGTAATGCTCAATCACAGTTTTGGCAGTAGTGTGTTTGTTGTTGTATGTAGATACAGCCAAAACTAAATGAGTCTAACTTTATTAATTTCCTAAGTAGCACAAACTAAAAGGAACCAGAATGAAAATGTGACACTTTCTTTATTTTGAATTTTACTGTGCTAATGTTACTATACTACAGAGTTACACTGCACATATGGTTAAAATTAATCCGCATCTCTTTCACAATCAAACACGGCTGAATTACAGATGGGAAAAATTGGTGACCAGAGAGACATTCAGCATCTCCACGAATGAAAATTCATCTTAGAGAGGTTCATCATCTGAATTTGGCATCAGTTATGGAGACAAATCATATATTTGTACCTTTGCCACTTTCTTCCTCCCGGACAAGACCATTTTTCTATTTCTATTTTTTCTATTTGGGCTGTAACGGGTCCAGACTCTTCCCTTCATTCGGTGAGCCATATTCGTCATGTGCCACCGTGATTGGCACAGCTGTTTAAAAGTTATGAGATGAGTAATGTGACTGGCTGAGAGTGTAATGATTCATTACCACACCCTCCTATTAATATCCCACTTCACCCAACACACCTGTCGAGCGTGCATGCTCGCTGGAGAACAAAAATAGCAGGTGTGCACGGATATGCATTTACTGTGCCCCATGTGCACACGACACGACATTTGAGCAGATAGTTGTCAATGTGTAGTTGAAATAGCACCCAATAAGGCAAGGCTAATTTTCATTACGGGCTTGTTAAATCATCTTTT
The DNA here is from genome assembly GCA_008933995.1 of Datnioides undecimradiatus. NCBI lineage: Eukaryota > Metazoa > Chordata > Actinopteri > Lobotiformes > Datnioididae > Datnioides > Datnioides undecimradiatus. The sequence goes on from WARS01000060.1 coordinate 2,208,252, forward strand.
GGAAATATCTTTCATTTTATATTGTATGCATTGAGCCTGCTGTCTCTTCCCGAGTGACTTGACATTTATTGCACAAGGAGCTCTTAAAGAACTTTTTGTGGGTTTAGGCAATCGCTCACTTTGCCGCATATCTGCGCAGAGGACATCAGAATTATCTATGTGTCTCTAGTAGTTAGCTCTGTCTGATGCATGAATTAATACAGCATATGTGTTAAGTAATTAAATCAAATCTGATTTATTCTGTCCACTTCAACTTTGGTTCACTAAAAAGTTTATCTTCACCCTGGATAATGCTAGGCAGACTTAAAGGAAAGAGATTCAACTGTGGTCATGGCTGGGAGAGAACATTTCTCAGTGTTTAGAGTGCCTGATGGAAAAGCATTTCTCCTTGCTTGCTTTGTGAGCAGTGGTATTCACAAAGCATGGTGAAACACGGTCAAAGGCCAGCAGTGTCCTTGTCTCTCTTTCTCTCCACTGCACTGTGATCAATCAGAGAGACTAGCCAAAGATAGATGGACTGAAATACATGCACACACAAACACACACAGACACATGCTCTGAAACTTGCACACGGTCCTCTCCTGGAGAATGTAAGCAAGTTCCCCTCTTCCACTCTGTTGGTTTTCCACCCCTCTGTGACTTCAGCTGACTTTTATTCATCATAACAGAATGAAAAATATAGATTTGCCTCTGGAGATTAGAACAAAGAAAAAAATGAATGTATAGACATAAAGGAAATAGAGCATGAAGGAGGGGGCAATATGGAATGGAAAAAAAAAAGTGAGTGAAAGAAGGAGAGAGACCAAAAAAGGGAGAGATGAGGAGAAAGAGAGATGGCCTCTCTAAGTGCAGCAGCACACAGGCACAGAGCTGTGAGTTCCCAGGCAAGACAGCATGAGCTGCCTATTTGTCAGCATTGATCAACCCATTAAGGGGCTGTGGTGGGAAGCATATTGGTTTTGGAGGCCAAAGGGGCAGAGAGAGACAAAGATAAAGCAAGACGAGAGGGGGGTGGGGGGTGTTGAACTCCTTTCAGCTCCGGCAGCCACACGTCCGCAGGATGAAAAAGC